>OY987264.1:10331543-10931543 GCA_963920665.1 Straminergon stramineum | reverse complement strand
AGAAAACATCCAAACAAATATATCAATAAAGATTCAAAAAGATTCAAGGATTCAAATAGAAAACGCTATCAATATCCAAGGTAGGGCTACCACAGAGAAACTACCCCCAAAAGGGACAAAAATGTATCCCCAGCGAACATTCTGCCCCCAGAATCTTCCCCTCAAGAATCTACCACAGATGCTCTAATCTAATCTCTCCGAAAAAGCTTCCACCTATTCCAAGCCAGGCTTTTTGAAACGAAGCTTCGAAGCGCGGGAGCCTCCCTCGACACGACGATTGCACGTGGAATCCCATCCCCAGAACAGTCACCTCTCCACGTAGGTAAATTCCCATTCGCCCAAACTTCACGCAATCCTCGTCACTAGCGGCTCCATTCCGCACAGAACCGCCACTCGCAACCTGTGAATGGGCAGTGCGCTTGGCCTCCTGGCTCTCATTGCTTCGCCAATCTTCGTGCCCGGCCATGGACAGACACACACACCAAATATCATACCACCCACGCTCGCAAATCCGTGACGTGCGCTTCCTCAGAACCCCCTTCTCAAGCTCTCAGTCGCAGTATTGGAGTTGGGTTTTGAACTAACTTACAGCGCGCTCTGCACAATTTTTCGCAACTGAAATTGGTGAACTCTTACCTTCTGAGAGTCTTTGTGGTGTGGTGAGGATTTCGGTAGTGAGAATTGGTTTTTGCGGACGTTTTGAATCAAGCTTGTGGTGGACAGAGCGTAATTTTCAGGTACTTGCAAGATGGGGTTGCTTTGAACTTTGTGAAGGTGAATTCTTGGTTTTGGGTGATTCTCTTGATGTTTTTTTTCATCCGTTTTTCGTGCTGCCTCAGTGGAGGATTTCGTGCTCAATTTGAATATGTTTCGGTTTTGAGAAGTGTTGGTAGGTGACGTCGACAGTTCTGAAATGTGAATTTTGGCTTAGATTGGGGTTAGGTTGAGATTTGGAAGTCGTGAAAGTCGAGTGGTGTATGATCTCGGAGGTTTGGTGAAGATAGGGTTTCAGGAATTGAAGTGAATTTGAATGGTTATTGTGGAAGAACTTCTTTTCTGTGTGTGGCGTTGTTGTGGTATCGATTTTCAGCTGAATTGAAGATTTGAGGTTGGATTTGGCTCCGTGCAGGTGGTTTGTTGAGTAAACTTTGATAGCAGTCATGGTGGCACATACAGCGCTTGGTGTGGCCCTTGCGGCTACGACGATGTCGAGCTCCAACTCTGTTTCTCTGGCAGGGTTTGAAAATTGTCGTCCAAGGTTTGGGAATACCAGGTCAGTCGTCCACCGTTCATTCCACTTATCAGAATGGCTGAGAAAGGGTTTCTAAATCTAGAATTTGGTTCTTCGTGGCATTTTTCACTTCACAGAGATTATGTCCAGATTCGGTATACCCCTGTGGCCGGGGGGACCTCGTCTGCAGAATGCTATTTTAAGAAATTTTGATGCACGGATTCCATAGGCCCACATGGGTTTCTGTAAATTACCCACCATGATCTCGAATTTGGGTCTCTATTTCAAACACCATGGTCTAGCATGGCAAACTCCCCTCAGTACGTTCACAGCAACGTGGATTTCACTATGCAAGGAATTCTGCAATTTTATGAGTAGTTTTGCTCTATGTATGTCTCAAGAATCAATGACTTTGAGGAGATGGATTGTAATCTTCCATGTAATGGAATGTTATCAGGGCAACTGCGGATACAGCGGAGCGAACTAGTGGCGGCACTGTGGATCCAGGGAAATGGAGAGAAAATCAGGTGGGTGCATTTGCATTGTGTGCGGTTCTGAGCTTCATTATAGAGGATATGATATGCATTCCTTCCCCCTTAAGGATGAAGATTTCATGGTCTGAATCTAATCGTGAGAAGCATAGAATTCAGACGGTCGAATTTGATATCACCAGAATCAGTGAAGAAAATTGCATCTGTTGGTCAAAATATAAATAGAATTGAACAAAAAAAAGTCCCCCATATGGCTCACTCTTAAATGCTGAATAAAAGACGAAGCTCAATGTGAACCTCTAGGCCCTTTAGGGTTAAGTTTGAGCAGTATGCCTTCATTTAGCATTTAGAGGGGACACTCTGTTGCTTAGGTTTTACACTGCTGGAGCACGTTCTGACTCCATTATATCAGTTGCTCACATGATGTTATGAATATTTGTGAATCATTCTCTGTTATGCATGTCAAATTCCATGCATTTCGGCTGAAGGATTATGCTCTTCTTTTGGGTGATGTGTGAGCAGGGAGTTTCTATTGGCACACTCAGCTTGGAGCAATGTCATGCACCTCGCCTCCATCAAACTGGGGGTACCCCTTCCGCTTTGTTTAGGGAGCAAGAGGCGGTCGTAGGGATGAAGGAGATCGAGAAGAGGTTGGAGTTGTTGTTGGCAGTTCAGACCAAATTAGAGGACAGTGTTCCACCTCCTTCGAGGCAGAGGCAAGAGAGTCCCGAGCAAGATAACTTCCACGTGAACTGTGGCTCGGCTATCCGCAGCCTCAGAGACGAGCTTCCCGCCCTATTCTACAAAGACCTGAATTACGACATCTACAGGTATACGCTTCTTCTTAAGCTCCAGTATATTATTTATGAACAACCTCTGCTCTATTTCTGCCTGAAGTATCTAAATTTTGCCAAGTATAAATGCATGATCATTTTCAGCCTATTATGGTAAGGTAGGGGACGCATTCAGCTACTTTGAGTTGTGAGTGAATCCTTGGGTAAGCTCTGACTCTTCAGCTATTGCAAATTTCATAGACTTGTCTATGACATCTACTCCACTTCGAGTATCCCAGATGTCATTAAGAATACCCCGGCCCTCAGATTGTATTAGTGCATGGAAAGCAGTGGAAACCCACTTCAAAAGTAGACGCTCATATATTGGAGACAGCTGCGAATTCCATGTTTTTCAAATGATAATATTCCAACTCATGGAGTGGCTAATTGTGGCGCTTATGACAGCTTGTGAGTGTCACCCCTTAATTTATTATGCCGTTTGTTGATGGTTCGACTAGAAAGGAGGGGCGGATCCAGGCCACCTCTGGAGAAGCTAGTACAGTGTGGCCTATTTCATGGCCTACCCGCTGCTAAAAGATCTCCCATGAGAAAGTGTATCGATGCGGGTATTTGTTAATTTCTTGCATCTAGACACTGGCAATCAATTTGCTCATATATTGAGAATGTTTTTTTTCATGTCGTGTCCACAGGGAAGACATCACATTCAGTGACCCCATGAACACGTTTGCGGGGATTGAGAACTACAAAACGCTGTTCTGGGCGCTGCGGTTCCACGGCCGGATCTTTTTCAAAGCCCTGTGGGTGGACATCGTGCGCGTGTACCAACCGTCTGACAAGACGATCATGGTTCGGTGGATCGTGCGTGGCATTCCACGCGTGCCTTGGGAAGCGCAAGGCCGGTTCGAGGGGACCTCGGAGTACAAGCTCGACAAGGATGGAAAAATCTACTCCCACAAAGTGGACAATGTCATCATGAACGCCCCTCCGAAGTACCAAACACGCTCGGTCATGGACTTGGTCCGAGCTGCTGCCGCGCACGGAACCCCGACTCCCACCTACTTCCAGAAAGTGGGCTTGTTTTTCTTTCTGGCCACGCCGTACTTGCATCAGTTTTCCTGGGTCCGTTTCTACTTGGCATTGAGGAGTACCCTGGCTTTCACTGCGGCCAACCCTTGTCACCCTGTGCCGAGCGTCAGTCTGAACCCGTAAGTAGGTTAAGTTGGGAGGGTGTACATTTTCTACCCTTGTTTTTTTGTGTACTATATATGAAGGGCAGTAGTGGCTGAAAGTCATTTGCTTGTACATACTGAAGTGCCATCAGCCTCTAGTTCACGCAGTTTGTAACCCCCTTAACTTCATGGGATGCATGAAAGGCATGCCTGGTGCAACGAGCCCTACTGCAGTTGTATTATGATGGTTCCTAGCAAATAGTTTGCAAAGAGCTAGCTAGCTTCTTCCCACACTTGAATTTGGTTTGGCGAGAGTTTTGCAAATTAAGGGAGTTGACTTCCTGGCCTGGGTGGGTGACTCCGAGAATTGAAGAAAAACTAAGCTGCTGGACCAGGTGGCGGTGGATTGGGTGTTTGTTCCGGCAGTTCGTTCAGCAGTGCGCAAGCAAGCAAGCTGAGATGTTACAAGAGCCAGGGGTGGCTGTCTACCCCCTTCTGAAACGGCCGGTGGAAGTCACTTGGGCCAGTGAGGAGGAATGTACTGTACCAGTCACGAGGTATTTATAACAGTCAGGAGGATCAGACTACCTTTACTTTTTCCAGTATTTGGATTCATGATTCGTATGTTTGGAATGCCTTGTATTGCCTTGTTATTACAACGATTTATCCTATTTCTGCATGTTACAAACATAATTTTTCACAGGGGAGGAATATATTCCTAGTAAATTGGACGGTTCTTCCACTTGACCACGTCACATTCTAGAGAGGGTTGGAGCACCATTCACATTGATTGGTTAGACACATACAGGAACTGAAAAGAGTTTTTTGTGGCATAAATGGCATGTTATAGTAGATGGTAAGTACTTTTGATCCCTCTGGAGAAGGCATGAATGGAATTCTTCATCCCATTTTCGTATGGGAAGTTGATTGAATTGAAGTTGCTTGGATGGTGTTGGAAATTGCCACATTGAGGTATTTCTGCCTTTTTCTACAATTGTTACGAGATGGCTTTTTAGTTCAACCTTCTTGAATCAATTAACAATACCTGGAAGTGTTTGCTTATGTAGACCGTGAGGTCATATATTTAAAAATTTGATGGACATGTGTAGGGACTTGGATACGCTATAAAAATGTGGACTACCTAATTTTCAAATTAGCTCAATAATGAACAATGAGAAGACAAATGTATTTGAAAACTTTTGAAAACCACATATGCCTTTGTTTTGCATTGTCAAGTACAAGCTGTTCAAGCTGTTCTTCTTTTCCTTTAGATTCCTTTCATCATTGACTTCAATGGAATATATATTCATGTATGAAAAACACCAACCATTTGACTCTACTGAGCTTGAGAAGCATTTACAGTTATATATAATGGGTAGGCTTGTTAACCTTAAATGCCAGACTGGTGATTGGAAATCATGCCTTTTGGAACCATGTGACATCATTCACTTTATAAAAATAAAAAATACTCATTGGGAGTCGAACTATTGTAGAAGATCTCCCCTTTCCACCCCAATTCTGAGGATGAATAGTTGTGCTTCTATCCTAAACAAGAGAATTCCTTGTCATTCATCGAACAAAAAATGTCCACCGCATTGTTTACGGATTACTATTTTGAGTTCTCATGAAGGCCCAATTTTCAAGTGAATAGGGACATTAGAGTGAACAAAGCACTTGATGTATTGTCTAGGACTTTTCAAGATCAGACAAGAAGATTGGTACATGCTTGGGAAGTGCTCATTTTTAAAATTTTTGCCAAATGAATTAATGCAATATTAATTATATCCTAATGGACCATGGCCTTTTCTTCATCAAAAAACACTCAAAATTGTCATAATTTCTATTACAAAGAGTAAAAAAACTTTGAAAATTGTTTTTTAGCACATCGAATTGTAGGATCTTATATCTAACTAGTTTGAGAATGTGTAGGATAACTTTTAGAAATTTTGACTGCTCAAATTGGAAGACATTTGCAATTAAAATGAAGAAAACAAATTTTTTTGCACCTTATGTGACTGGATAATTTGACTTTGAACCTTCTTAACTTAAATTTTTTGTACTATAGAGTTTTGAGGTTTAAATCTTTATGGTGGGGAAGTGAGTTGAGAGTCTTGGGAAAATTTTTTAAGAAAAATAAAACTTAATTTTTATTCTTAAAAAAATTATTAAGTAGAAGTAGGTACAAGATAGAAGGAAAATCTAAATTACTAATATCTCTAAGATGGAATTGAAACACACTAATTGCAATTGTGAGATTGTTCTAGCAAGCAAACTAAACCATGTGGAACTTCTTTTTTTTAAATTATGAAAATTGAGTTCAAAAACAAATTCAACACATTGTTTTCTCAAGAAGTTGCTATAATTGCCCCCAAAAAAGATGCTTCATAACTTTTACATCATTTTTCCAAATGAAATGAAGAAAAGGCTTTCCATGCACACAAAAATATAATCTATGAGAAAAAAATTATAAATTATAAAATTCAAGTTTTTGTGAATTTTTTGGGGCTACCTAGTCTCCCTTATTTTGAGCTTATTTGGCATAACTTTTGCTACCAAGAACTAATAGAAACAATAATTATATTGCCAAAAAGAAAATGTGTTTTTCTATCTTAAGAAAAAGTTTCAAAAAATCATAACAAAAATTGAAACTATAGGTACTTGCCTAAAACCCAATTTGTCCCCCAAAGGAACAATGGTCCTTTAGGGATTAAACTTCATCTAATACCATTTCTATGAGTGCAATTTAGAATGGATTAAGAGTATCATTAATATAGTTTAATAACTTAGAATTTGCTAGTAGATACAATAGTGGTTATGAGTACAACTATTGCAATTTTATGAATTCTAATTGGAATGGGAGAATTGTAGTAAACTCTTTTTTTTTTTTTTTGGTAATAGTTAAGGTTCTAAGAAAGTACAAGATCATAGAGTTCATTCCTTTTTGTGGTGCTATATTAGATTCTTGAACTACATATATACACAACCACCATAATTTTTTGACACTTCATTCATAAGCTAGCTTGAATGTCAATAGTCAATACACATTAATTCCAAATACCCATCAATTGTTCAAAGAATTGGGCAGTCTTAGCTGATACCATTGGATATGGTAGTTTGGTTAAGGGGTCCAAAAACTCAAACTCATAAAGATGCATCGATGTCCACAAGGCATTCCTAATTTTATTGATACCTTTGTCTTTGAACCTCAAGCAAACTGATACCCTTTGAAGTTGAATATCGTTACCCGTCTGGGTATCTCCTAAACCCAACCCAAGACCAACCCTGGTCAGTTCACCCTGACCTCCGGTTGCACTGCCCGTTCCCGTTAGGGTTATGTCGCGGATTTCTTCACGTTCTTTATCGTCACGGGGTTTTGGGGCGCTTTCTTTGGCGCCCTGGGGCTGCTCAGATCACCACTTGCCGCTAGCAAATCTCCGCGAGCTTGATGCAGGTATGGCAATTCCGTTGCAACCTCGGTTTTAATTTCGTCTTCTTGATAGCCTTTTCGCTGCTTTGGGTTTCTTTCGAATGCAGAATTGCAGAGTTTATCTTGGAAATGGGGCTCACATGCGTGTACTGGACTGGTAATCTCTCTTCGCAGTAATGTAAATTGTTGGACCCTCTCAAAGGTGATCAGGACGATCCTGTGGGGAGTGTGGTGCCGTGGTTGGGGATCAACGGCTTGGAGTTGGGCTGCTTCGTCGTCTTCTGGTTGCTCCGGGTACCGAATCTCAACGCTTTTCTAAACTCAAATTGATTGTGTAGGAGGCAATTTAAGATTGAAACAATGCAAACGTGTAATCTTGTAATTGTCTTTTCTCTTCGATACGCACTCTGGTTGTCATTTGGGGGCTGTTCTGAAGAGATCGAAGTTTTGTCATGAAGTATTACATCTTGAAGTAGATTGGAGTGTAGCACTTGAGTGAAGTGTTGTGCAAATCCCTACTTCCTTGAACACAGCTTGGTTTTCTGAATCTCTGCTCCCACTTGTAAATTTTCGCCCCGTCAATTCGAACCTTGTTATGTAATGTTTGCAATTTGGCACTGAAGCAATGCATGTATGATGTAAAATGCTGATTAGGAAGCGCTCTCAGTTGAATAGATTGGCACGTGTTAAATGTATATTGGAATTCAATCTCCTGTTAAGGAGAATGATGAGTTTCAAAATACTTTAATCACTCTACACCTATGAAGATACCAGAGCGAGCGTAAGCTAAACTTCCGTGGGGCAGGGTGTGGGGCTGACCAAAGAACACGCTTATAAAAACTGCACAACATCGAATTTATGATACAGTAGTTGCTGATTCGTTTACTCTGGAGTGTCCATTAAAGTCCCTTGAATCTTGTAGAAACTGTGATCGCAACTGCATGAGTAGGAATCCCGGCTTGTTTTCTCCATTCACACTTCGTCCTGCACCCCAGAACACGTTCTGTCGTTTTGAGACGTTCCACAAACACAGTACCGGCAGTTGAGAGGGGCAGATCTCGAAGTTGAGGATACGTTTAATTTTTTTGCCTGCAATGTCATCTCTATATCGTCTGCAATGCCTGCGTATTTCTTTATTTAATTTGTGATTGTCTTTATGGTTAAATAACTATCTGAAATATCAAAATAGCCTTACTACCAAAATTACTGAGCACATGATGGGCGATTGAAAAAATCCATTTTAACAAATATGTCGACATGGCAGTATGCAAGTATTGAATCCCGAAGCTCAAAGCAATAAAAGATATCACCTCGATATGTACGCAAGAATTAGAGTATAATGTATACAAGTAATTACTTACGATAATGCAGGAGATCCGGAAGTGACCGAAGGGGCTTCGAAGCGGAAGCGAAGCGGGCAGGGAGAAAAGAAGAAACCCTAACTCCTCTTAACAGCGGCTTAACTGCGGCTAATTTTCTTGCTCTGTGCGGGCTCAAAGAAAGTTCGATATCTTATGTTTTTGAACTTTTGCTACTGGTGCGGTTAACGAAATCTTACGCAGTCGATTAAATTTTTCCTTCTTGTGGACGGTGGTTTTGATTTAAGTGAATTCAACGCAAGTGCGGAACCTTGTGGTGCAAGACTTTGCTATGTATCTGACTTCGCAAATTGGCTGATGGTTTAATGCTAGAGTCAGGTAGGATCCTCTTACGAGAAAATTATCTGCAGAGTTCAAGAGCTGCGTGACAAATGCTCTGCGATGTGTTTATCAATGACTGAATAGTTTTGAATAGTTTTCAGACTTTGAAGGATTGTGATTGGATTGGATTGTAAGTAGGACTAGTCGGGATGGTTGAATCTGATTTTACGGAGAGTGTGTACGATTATGTAGAAGAATGGAATTCACCATCCATATGCTTTCTCTGTTTGTGTGTATGTTGTTCACTAGGAATATGTATGCGTATTTAAGACCGAGGATTTGAAGAGCGTGGTGGGGCGTAGAGTAGCACCAAGAGGTTTGGCTTGCTGTTATGGCTATGGAAATTATTTACACCACATCACATTGTTTGCCCTTATTTCTGTCCCTAAACCCTAAACCCTAACCTTTTGTCGCTCTCGCTTGTGTAGAACGACGCAAGAAAGCGTCCTGTAGAGACACAAATTTTTGAAAATTCAGGGTCGTGGAGAGCATTATGTCGTGGAGGGCTCTTCTGCAGGAGGCTTTCGAGAGGTCCGTTGTTTTTACGCAGTTCATCTGCTTCTTGAACGTCTTCTCCAACCATGTTGCCGAAGTGCATCAGGTATGAGACTCACAAATGGAAGTTGTACGTTCCTTAGCAACATGTCGACAGATTTACCTTATGCACAAATCAAGGACTTTTTTGAAAATTTCACCAATTTCAAGGGATGGAATTCAAATGACATGTTCACTTCTCCTGGTTGAATGAAAATAGCTTAATTTCTTCAATTGGATTGGAGAGACCTTCTCTGGTGCATCTGTAATTGACTCAAATTCTAAAGGTTAAGTTCGTGTCATCGACAGTGTCTAGGGCCAAGCATGCTACCAACCTTCAATGTTTCTGGGGACATATTGCTGCTGGAGCATCTATCCTCGAAGTTTGAGAAGATTAAGCCGGGCGATGTGGTCATGGCCCGATCCCCAGCAAATCCACGGCTCGTGGTCTGTAAGCGAGTTCTTGGATTAGAAGGGGATACTGTCACTGTCCTTCCCACTTCTAGCAGAGGTCATATTCGTCAAGCTATGGTAACATTCGTCTCCTTAATCATGTCCTCATTCTGTGGATATCTTTCGCGTGATAGATCGTTGAAGCAATATATTTTTTACTGGGCCTGTTTAGACGTCACAGCTCTTGGAATACAGTTCTGATCAGGATGTTTGCCTGGATTGTGTTTCGCTTCAGAGTGTTCCTGGAAGGAATCACCATGCCCTCAACCACTTTTAATGAAAAATCGACGAAAGAACCCGTGCATTAGATGGACAAATGTAACTCTGATGTTAGTGTCCTTGACGTGAATTTTCTATTATACTGAAAACTATTACGTTAACATTAAACTTGGGGTTATCTTAATATTCTATTAGATGAAATTAATTCACCATTAATAAATTTGTGAATCTAATAGGGTATCTTTTGAGATGTACTGTGTTCCTTGGTACCTTTCTCTTTGGTTTCGGTTTTTGAGTCTGTCATGCTGATTTTCTTTCTTAATTGCTTTTGAAGATGTGCTTAAAATATCGTTATTTTGATTTCCTTGAATGCAGGTGCCAAAGGGGCATGTGTGGTTGCAAGGTGACAATTCTTACAATTCTACTGACTCAAGGCATTATGGTCCAGTGCCATATGCCCTAATCCAAGGCAAAGTCTTTTACAGGGTAAGCACCTCCTTACAGACGCATTGCACTATTTTTCTTCCATAAATAAGTATTGCAAGTGAGATTTAGAATGTTTTTTTATTTTATTTTTATATTTGAACCTGTTCGAGACTTCCTACCTTTGCAACTCTTGCAAGCTTGGATTAAATTACGTTTTGCTCTTGAAACTTCCTTCCTGTATGGAGCAAAGAGATTGGGAAGTTGCCCTAATCTACGATGCCAAGCTGTTTACTGAGTGTTAAATACGTATATGCGGTTTGTGTTGCAGATATGGCCGCCTGAGGGATGGGGTCCTGTTCTGAATCAGCCTCCCTAACGTGTTCCGACTAGTCTGGGGCTCCTTCCGGACGGCAGCAGCTCTAGTAAAAATCTTCTTGCATCATTCTACAGAGAAAGACTTGGCAATTAGCTTCTGAAGTGTTCAGGACCATTGATTTTCCCATTTAATTTGGCCTTTGCCAGTAATTTTGGTTTCTTTCTGTACAGTGAGGTTGCAATTGCAAAAGGGAATTCTGGAATGTCCTCTTTCCATTCAATTGCAATCCTGGACCAGGTGGTGGTGGATTGGGTGTTTGTTCCGGCAGTTCGTGCAACAGTGCGCAAGCAAGCAAGCTGAGATGTTAGAAGAGTCAGGGGTGGCTGTCTACCCCCTTCTGAAATCAACGGCCGGTGGAAGTCACTTGGGCCAGTGATCGAGGAGGAATGTACTGTAACAGTTATGAGGTAGTTATAACAGTCAGGAGGATCATACCACCTTTACTTTTCCCACTATTTGGATTAATGATTCTTAATGTTTGGAATGCCTTGTATTACCTTGTTATTACAATGATTTGTCCTATTAGTGCATGTTCCAAGATGAACTTCCATATTTTTTCACAATGGTGGAAATATTCCTAGTAAATTGGACGATTCTTTCTATTGACCTCGTAACATACTAGAGTGGGTTGGAGCACCATCCTTTCAAGAAGCAGCCATGCGTGAACATCTATTATGTGGCTACGTAAGAACAGTCTAGGGATAACCTAAGTGCAATCATCAATTGGGTAGACACATATATGAACTAAAAAGAGGTCTTCGTGGCATAAATGGCACGTTGCAGTCGATGGTAAGTACTCCGTACTTTTGGTTCCTTTGGAGATCAGAAGAAAGGAATTTTTCATCCAAATTTCATTTTGCTTGAATGGAAGTAGCTTGGATGGTGTTGAATATTGCCTCATTTAGATATTTCCGACTTTTCTACACTAGGTGCCTTCCGAGTTCCCATTGCCGTGCAGGACTTTGTTTTTTCCAAGTGTTAGTATCTTTACTATTTTTTTCGCTAACCTTCAGTATCTTGGCCAAGTCCTAAATCTGTCCCTGCAAGCTCGCAAGTTATCCGTGGCCTCAATTTTGTGCTTTCTAAATTCTCCGCTCAGACACGTGTTTTTTGGCATGTCTCAATAACTTTGGCTTACGATTTCTACTGATTCATGCTTTATTCATCTTTTCACTCACTCTTCGTTCTCAGCAAAATTCTCGCTACTGAAGATACCCTCCCGTGTCCAAATTCTGCTTTCATCATACTGAAATTAATAGTGCGAGGCATTAGCAAGACCTTAGGCTATCAGCGTCATTTCTCCCACGGCCACACAGGCCCCGGCGTTTCAAGGGTATCTTCAAAATATTCATTATAAATAATTGACGGTGGGGATGCTCTCAAGGCCGGAAAATCACACCTTCACCTTTGAGAGCATTTTCTTGTACAGTCCTACATACTGATCAGCTGAAACATCCCAACTAAAGTCTAATAGCATAGCCTTTTTAACTAAATCTTGCCACCATTCAGGTCTTTGGGTACAATAATCCAGCGCCCGATCCAAACCCCAGTTCAAACTCTGCACCGGACAACAATCAAAAGGCTTGTCATATTGGCTGCTGAATAACTCAGAAGAACTATTACAAGAGGGAAAGCAGTTGCAAGTAACGATCTAAGCAAGTCGGCGAAACATTCCCCAATATTTTGAACTGCTGGTGAGTCGGTCTTTCGACTTACTTGAATCAACTAACAGCACTTTTCAGTGTTAGCTTGTGTAGACCCAAAGGTCATTATTAATGATTGACAGATATGTGTAAGGACTTGGAAAGTGCTGTAAAAATGTGGACTACATTCTCCAATTAGCCCAGAAATGAACAATGAAAAAACAAATTTATTGGAAAACTTCGAACTGCACTCACCCCTTCGTTTGCATCGTCAAATACAAAGCCGTTCTTCTTTTCCTCAGGATTCCTTTCATCATCGACATCAAATACACTGCAGGTGGAGAAAGCCCATAACAATCAGTCTCAATGACACTCGACCATCTTTCTGATGAACACTGAT
Source organism: Straminergon stramineum (assembly GCA_963920665.1). Lineage (NCBI taxonomy): Eukaryota > Viridiplantae > Streptophyta > Bryopsida > Hypnales > Calliergonaceae > Straminergon > Straminergon stramineum. The sequence continues at coordinate 10,918,680 of OY987264.1, read as the reverse complement.
AAGAGGCGGAAAGCTAGAACAGGAAAAAAACCATCTTAAGGAAACCAGTGAATCAGAGAGCACACTATGAAAAGAACTTCGAACTTCAATCTGCGGTCAGCACAAACCTATCTGCAAGTCCACCAGTCCTCCGCACCACGGGGATTGTTCCATATCTCATAGATATCATCTGCAAAAATTAGAACAAATATCAACAAGCCATCCTTGAAAAATCCTTGACCATTTAACGCTTCAATCCTTTTTATGTTTATGAACTTTTGCAAATGTCTGCTTATATCTTTGTACAAATATATTACGAAAATTCAACTTGATCAAAAAGTAAGGTTGTCTTTGGAAGACTCAAGGATTAATTTGGATGAATGAGAATCTATTTGGATGAAACATTGCCCTGAAGCACTCCAATCATTGCCCAGAATATGGACGCCGGGACGCTTAGGGGTAACATATCACACATTCCAAATCATAAACCTTTCAAAGGGTGTTCGATGGATTCAGCAAGGAATTCGTGAAGTGTACAAAAAGCTATATATTGTACTGAACTAACACGAAGCCTAGACTATTAAGAACTCTGGAAAAGGAAATTGAGGCTAGGACTGTCAGACCTGTGTGAGACCGCAGGGCTCGAATATAGACGGAATCACGAAGATATCAGATGCCGCATAAATGGCATGTGAAAGTGCCTCGTCATATTTCAGAATTAGGCGAATCTGGGGGTGGTTCTCGAACTGGCGGGCTATGCCCTCAAACTCTTGCTGTTCAAGAACATTCAAACGAGCAAAGGACAATGAGAATTGCGTGCAGTTGATCAGGAACTTCAATGAGAATGCTTTACAGTGTTCAAGCAATCTAGGTGGACGAAAATGGCATACCTGTATCTGAGGAACCGGACTAGATCCCAAGAGAACAAATTGGCCACCTCTTTCCAAAGTGCGGTAGATGGAATGTCTAATGAGATGGACGCCTTTTTGTGGAACAAGTCTTGTCACACATCCCACCTGAGTGACAAATTTCTACACTTTAAGATTTTCATTTGTAACTAGTCAGACTTCATGGTCATTAATGATGAGCTGCAAGACACATGAAAAAAGCTGAAGTATGTATATTAACACTGAAACATACAATCACAGAACGACTGACGGAAATCACTGCCATGAAAATTATACACTATGATAATAGCACAGCAGTTAATTCTCTTTACACGGCTTCTTAGTAAAATAGTCGGACAAACTATAAAATTACAGCTCAAACTTGCGTGATAGCCAAGAAAGGGAGTACAAGCCCCAGGTTAGGAATCACAAACATGATTTGACAGCATCGATCAAAAAGCTCATTGAAGGAAAGATATCTGATTATCTGGAGTGCAAAATTCTGGTAGAAGGTAATTCAAAACTTGTCACTAAGTTTTCTGGTATCCCTTGACTATAGGGAGTCGACTTATTGAAAAATTGTGTTGAAAATAACAGAAAGGCAAAGAGACGTAGATTGTACCAATGGCCTTCTTGCATCATCACCCTGACTTCCCAACCTCAAGCGCTCCCGCAGCTTTTGCTTGTTGACGTACTTTCCATCTACATCATCAGCACTGTATTGGTAATCGATTAGAGTGTCAGTGGCTGGATCCCACACTTCCTCATCGATGCCATTCAGAATTCCAAAAAACTTCTTTGAATGTACAGCCAGTGTTCCCTGCAAGCCTTTTCCACCCTGCAAAGCACAAAAATGTCGTAAGCATTATGAACTGACGAAATAACCACCGAACAGAATCTCAAACCAGAGAAAAGAGGAATGGTATTAAGACTCGGAACTGAATTTATGATAAAGAAAGGTGGTCGCAACCAACGATTAAGACAAAGTCGTATAAATGCAACACAAACAATTGCCCAGTATTCTCATTGATACTTTTCCAAAGCTATTTTGAGCTTGCTGATATACAACTTTCTAAAGCTTGCTGAATTCCAGAGCATGTACTAAATCGCAAAGCACATAGACAGCTGTAAAACTGTGATATGTGGAAAACATACAAGACACATAGCGGCCATGTGTAAAATGGAAAGAAACTGCAGACCGGACCAAATTAAAATAGAAGCAAGTTATTAATCAGTGGAGTTTCTAACATTTATCCGCACGAACGAATTGGGTGGGCTTCCTGCACATACCTCTGGTCTTAACACCTCTTGGGCATAAGTAGGCGACACTGTAGTCACAAGATTTGAAAACACAATCCCTCCCTGCACAGTTCCAATATCAATTTAATCATGATTTTATCATTTTCGAAAGATACGAAGGCTTCCTGTGGTTTCATGTGCCTCTGTATCTTCTCTAAAGAGTACTGACAGAGTTCTTTGCTCAGATGAATACAGCAAAAGTGGCATGAAAGGCAAACGGAACGTTTGCCATTTTCAATGCTGGACATGTTACCTATGTCAAAGGGAGAATGAACAGAAACACAAGAAATGCACAACTAGGTAAATATTTAATACTAGAAGGATCCAGTAGTAACCTTTAGAAGATTGATTCGGTTGGGAAAAGAGTTATCTTGCATTCGATCGGGACGCATCAAGTCCCGGGCAGAGAGACCACATGCAGCAATGGCTCCTGAATTCTCTGCCCCTTGATATTCAAAATTGTGGCAAGTAAACGCCAGCCTCGCAGAGTCCAGCCCGAGGGGGACGTAGATGTCCCAGTATAATGGAGCCTGCAGAAAGAGCAGCACATCACACACAGCTAAGAGCATCGGTCCATCACGTAGCAATAAGCACCAGCTGTGCTTTAATAAGTCTCTTTTGGGAAGGACAGGCAAGCAACGAAAGGGCATTCCAGATCCCAAAGCTACAAGACTAAGAAATGGAATGACGCTCAGATGAAGGGCAGTAATATTACCACAACAGCAGTTTGCCAATCATGGCTGTGAATAATATCTGGTCGCTTTCCAGATTGCAGTAGGAATTCCATCGCAGCTCGGCAGAAGTACGTGAACCTTCTGAAATCATCAGGTTCACTGTAAAACTGTCCTCGCCAGAAAAACTTTGCAGGATGTAGTGGCTCAATAAAATATACGGGAAGTCCTGCACATTAAAACATCACGTTGCTTGTCACCGAAAATTGGCATCATGAATGAAAACGCTCTGCACCCTTGGAGCTCCTCGAGCGACTATAGCTCTTCCACTGGATAGATGGAGGTGCTTTGGATATTGAACTTCAAGGACCAAAAAGATCTTGAAAAGATTCATTCGTCATAGATACAAATAGCCACAAGGCCACCCTATCAAGGAAATACTGGAAAACACACTGCTGAATACCTTCCACAATGCCAGACCACACCTTGTTCTTATACATTTGGCCATCGAAAGGTGAATGGAGCTCCAAGTCCAATTCCTGCACATTGGAACGAACAATAAGCGACGTCGAAACAAACCTCCGAAATTTGAGGATTTTCTTGAGTCGAACTGGTTAAGAGAGAACGAGACCATAATAATGGAGACAAAGAAGAAAAATGCGCACAGTTATCATACAGCGAGAAATGACCACAAAATGACCCCAAGAAAACGAATCAACCCTACAGCAACTTATTGAAAAATCTATTTGGTCAAAGAGGTTAGACGATGAACCTTGAGATTGGTGATACGGGAGTAATCCATGCAATCATATTTCGGAAGAATAGCTTCCACAAGATGCCCCTTTCTTTGTAAGGATCGACTTAAACCCGTTAACACATCTCCCAAGCCACCAACCTTCAAAAATCAAAATCTCATTAGTCTCATCTAATAATGCACACTTCCTCTCAACCTAAGTTTCATAAAGATGATACTACACAGCTTTCTTAAACCTCTGAAACATGAATTGTATCATGATACAAATGGCTGAGGGTCTACTAGTCACATGACGAGACAATATCACAAAAAAGTACTCGACACTAAGATTTGACATCTTTGAAAAGGCAACACAAATACCTTTGCAACTGGTGCCATTTCAGCAGCAATGTGTATCACATATATTCCTGGCCTGAGAAAACGACAGGATATGTCATTTTACAATAACGTTAACCAAGATTCACAAGACTTCATACTAGTCTAAAAGCAACACGAAACTTTGGGAGGAAATACTTCTCATCTTTGATTTGAAATAACTATTGATAAAAAAAAATTGGACACAAACTTACCGAGATTGATTCACATATAACACCAAAGCTGTTAATAGTGGCTTCATTTGGAAGGCACAAGATGTCTCAACAGAAACTCATCCTGACTAATTCAATCTCTTTAAAATGGAAGAGAATTTGACCACTATTTAAACGTTGTGATAACGCGATAGCAAAGTAAACCCCTCATCTTGGGACGGAACAGACGATGAAACTGACAACAGTTAGCAGACATTACTGATAATAAAAACCAGAACGGCTATCTCCAGTAACAATTGTAAATATAGAAAACAAGATTCATCACCTTTTCTTAGGTTGTATGAGATCCAGAAATCTACCCGCCAAGTCCTCATCAGGCTCGTCATCATGGTTGACATAAATATCACGCAAACGCTTCTCTCTTCGCCAAGCCATCAATTGCAGCTCCTTTGCATCATCCTACACCACATGAATGCTCAAATGCTCAATAGGATGTACTTCATTTCCAAGAAAGGATGAAGGAATGCACCTGGTCGACTGGCAAATACATTTTAAAGAAAACTGCTTGAACCGCACTAAAATCTATGGTGTTGAAGCTCTGCGATTGTAAGAATCTCTTTACAACGCCATTGATCACTACAATCCCTTGGCCAAAGAAGAGTTAGTGCAACGTCTGATTTCCTCCAACTTGAATCCCACTGTTTTACAATCAGGGATGCAGAAACGAGCATTTTTTGATGCAAGCTCATTTCAAGGAAGCATTCAAGGAAACTGTTATGAAGATGATGCTTCTATGACAACCGAAGGAGGCAAGGAGAGAACCGACTAGAAAGAAAATCATCGATTAAAATTCATCAGCAAGAATTATTGATGTCTTCAGTGATTCCGTGAGGGCAGTCCAGACCTGAATTAGCAAGTCACCCAGCATCAATGCATCGATGCGCAACAGCAGCCCGCTCCAAAAGTCCCATGGCATCTCATCAACAGGAACTTGCACGACACTGAACTCGTTTCCTGACTTTAAATCATCCAGAGACGCCTGAAATGCCTCCACTTCTGCAGAGTAGATTTGCAGTTGTGCTTGAATTTCAGCATCAGATTCCCGTATACGCTCTTCCAAAAGCTCCACTTGTTCACGCAACTGGACATTCTCACTACGCACTTTTGAAAGGGTGTTCTTTTCAGCCATGGCTCGAGCCAACATAGCCTTGAGAGAATCCACCTTCACATATTGAACAGAACATTAATGAGAATGTCAACACTGCAAGACCCTTATAGTGATTGAGAATGATAATTAAGAGAAAATAAACTAGCAGAAAGGTGAAGAACTTATCCAATTAATTCAGGCTCGAATCATTCGCAAGAGAATAGTGGAATTTTGGAATTGGAAACTAAGATGACGGGAAACAAGCTTAATTTACAACAAAATGTAAAAGTCACTTAATGGTTAGTACTGGACTGATTTATGTGTGCCGTGAAGCACATTCATTGATATCGCGTTACGACGAATACACCACAACATATTTGGCAAAACGGACCTCGATTTGCTCATCCACTAGTAAAACAATACGTGGAATCCTAATATAAAACTAAATACGAATTGAAAAAACGGACTGCTGGTATCCAGGAGAAAAACTAGGGGCACACGGGCCACAGGATCGCACACAATTCTCAATCAGACGGACAAGAAATAAGATAGGATGATACTCTCAACTATTCAAGTAAGTGGATTTACGAAATTAAAAGTTGTGGCTACCAATGAACTGCAGAAGATGAGAAAATCGCATAAAAATCGCCTGTTATATGTCAAATTATCAGCTCAAACGTTTGAAAAGACATTCAACATTTCGAATCTTACTTGACGTTGTAGGGATTGATCTTCAGTATCTCCTGATGGAAAAAGTGAATTGCCCTCTGAACGACCTGCCAATTCAATTCGTAGAGCAGCTGCTTCCTCTTGTAAGGCTATGCCTTCGTCTTTCAGAGTTTCAAGCTCTGCGCTATTAGCAGTCGCTTGAGCTAGTTGTCTTTCCATGTCAGCTATTTTATTTTCTAGCCCTGATATATAATCTTGTATCCCAGCGCTCTCTCTTCCGGTTCCCCTGGAAAATTTCGTATTCTCTGCCTGGGCATCTGCAAGTTGTACCCTTAGAGAATTTACTTCATCACGCGAGCTTTGATATTTTGCGTCTAGTAGACTTCTACCGCCAGATTTTTGGAGAGCGATCAAACTTTCCTGCATGGCTTTATTTTCTTCCTTAAGCTTAGCGAATGCTTCGCTGTCTGCTGTCTGAGCAAGTCTCTGCTCTAGAAAATCAATCTCCTCTTCCAACAGCTGGGTTTTTTCTCTAGCTTGAACAGAGGATTTCAGTTTCGCTTCTGACTCTGCAAGACGTGCCTGCCAGACAAATAGAGCATAAAAAGAGACAAGTCAAAAGTCCATGAATCACACAAGATTCGATACTATGATAGGAGACAGTACTAGACTTCAAGCCAGAATCGCACTTCACCCTCTTTGTACTCAAGAAAGAATGAACTTCATGGAACAGACCTTTAAAATCTCCACTTGCGACTGGAGGTCTTCCTTCTCATTGCGCGCTGATCGTAGTTCATCAACAGCACGCTCACGCAGTTGGTTCAGCGTCCTGATATCTGATCGCCAGGGTAATGCATTAAATATCTCCAAACGTTATCATACGAAACAAGTCTCATTCTATACAAGAAAAAAATCTAGAATTTCAATAAACTGATAGTATACATTACAGGGACAGCAAAAGGCGACTCACTTGCTTCTGCCTCTTTAACCAAAAGCATGAGATCACCTACGCCTGAGCTCTCCCTATAACCACTTGAAGCTGGCAATCTCTGCAACTCATTTCCACAGACAATGGCCAGCACAGGCACCCCCATTACGGAAATAAGCTTCCAAAGTCATCGTAACACAAACGTGATCACCATCATCTGTATGGTCTATCATTATAAGAAACTCATTAGAATTTCCACTTAAATATTTCTATATAAATATTATTTTTAATTTTTGCACCGAAGATTAACATTTCTCGTTAGGGCACTCAGGAACTGTCCGAAGACAAGTAACGATAGATACTTCAGTCCATACCTCAACAGGTACTCCGCTTGAAGCCCCATTTTCATCTGTTTCCTCGACCTCAGCAGTCGAAGCATCTGCTGAGGTGCCACTTCCTTGAGAACGAAGCACACCTCCATCACCTAATGGCAGACGCTCTTCCGCTGCTGTGGTTAATGCTTGAGCATCGTGAACTGTTGTTTGATTGTCTTTGCCATCTTCTCCTGTTCGATTATTCGTTTCTGAGAGTGGACGGTCCCTCACTCGTCTAGCTTGACTTCTTTTCTGATTAGCACTGCAGAAGAAACAATTCAGCACTAAAATTCCTTTCTCTTCGACAGAATCTTAATGCTAATCATTACACATAGCTTATGTACCAGTATTTAAGAGCCAATGTGGTACTCCTAGTATCCGAAAAAATGAATCCACTCAAGAAAACTGCAAGAGTTATGAACATTCTTGAATTGATTACGACTTCACACACAGGCACAACTCATACGTACAGCTAAAACTTGTATGTCGACTGAACAGCTTCAAAATTCACTACTGCGTGAAAAGTAGAAACTAGAGCATGGGACCGTCATCATGAACATTCGGGGATGATACAGTAGCTGTTCATGAAGAGCGAAATCAGACACTCTACAGTGCATTATTGCCAGAAATACTTCGTAGATAGCAACCTATACCTGTCATACCGACAACATATACTATTCTCTGCCTTCACTCAGAATCATGAAACTATAACTTTGATAGGTTAAGCGCTTTCCTCTACAACTACAGTACTAAGCTGAAAATTGCATTGGAATAGAATGTTGGCTACTGAAACGCACAATAACATGGCAATTATGTGTACCAATAACTCCTATGCGCAATAGTATGAAACTGACAAGTGGATATAAATTCAGCTCGATCAAATTTCAACGCCTCGGAAGTGCTACATTGAAGACTCCCGTCATCAAATATGAATTTCGAAATAAAATACACCAATTCACCAACTGCAGGAATGGAACTCCCTCACGGAAAATCAAAAGCTAGAGAAGAACTCAAGTATTCGCTCAACAATGCAGTAACCTCTTTCAATACTCCAGAATTAGTATGGGGACACAAATGCAAGGTAAGAGGCGTCCATAGTAGGAAGATTATTTACAACTGGCCAAGATCCTCTGTCGATAAACAAGAGCAAATGCTACAGCGAGAAGAGGTGCAGCTCCCGAACCTGCTGTGGCGACCCCGGATTCGGCACGATGGAGACAGGGAGGTGAAGCAGAAGCCACCATTTCCAGGCCGGCTACATTTCGCCGACTCCTCAAAGGCAACTCTGCAGCCATATTTCGCTTGGCCAAAACGAATGAAAGCATGAGGAAACACTCGGACACAGGCAGGGGGACTGCCTACGCTGAATGGCATCCGTGACCGTGTCGCCACTCCAGCCGACATTGCTCACACAGCGGCGTCCTCCCCTGTCCCCTTCCAGTACCTCTGCAACCCGAAATTGCAGTATTTCACAAAGATTCCGAATCCATGAAACTCGTCCTGTCTCAATCATGCAATTCGAAACGTCCTCACACCGCAGCTCATGGCTCACTTAAACATCAAAAGCAGACAAACACGACGCCGAATTCCCCCTCAGCTCAATTCCGATCGAAACGAAACACACAGGAATCCTCAACTAGCGCCACTTCAAGATTTTCCCAATCCCCAAAACCCTAACGACCACCCTGAAACCCGCTCCAGCTCTCTGTCCACCAGTCATTCGGTGTTCTCCCAAAACAACGAAACCAATGCCCGGCCTTCCACCCCACGTCCCAGGCGCCACACACCATCAATCCGCAATCCGAAACCGCGCCAACAAAGCTACAGAAAAGCCCCGCATTATTACACTAACGTCGGAGCAATGTTTTTCGATTTCAATGCAATTCTTGCACAGGGAGGCATCGTCCTTCAAGTTCCGCCATCGTCGTCTCCGTCGTCTCTGGATGCCGACGAATCGATGAACCAGTTCCCGAACCTCCAACCGAGCCTCGCCTCTTGATCCTTAATCACCAAGCCACGTGGTTCGTCCTCCAGCTTCGGAAGAGACCTGAGCAACCCCGTCCGATCCCGAGCCTGCGGCCAAGGGTGCTGCACGGACCACATGGCTTCCCTGCGGCTCGTTTTTGTCAATCAACATAACGTAAGGCTCTCATTTTAAGTTCTTTATATTTTTTTTTTCAACACTAAATTTCATTGAAACTCTAATTCCAAATGAAGGCTGTCACAGAATCACGAGTAAAGTTACTGTTCTTTGGACTGCAGTCTATCTGTCTGTCCGAGACTGAATGGAGTTTTGAATGCAGAAGGAATATCCTCCTCGTAGATGCCGAGGAAGGCCATTGGGTTCCAACTTCAAAGATCTCAATAAGAGGAGTCACAGACTCACAGTAGTCTACTACCTCTCAAATTCTTCACTGAGTTCGATGAAAGCTTATTTAACCCTGGAACGACGTGACGTGGGGGTGCAGTTGGTTGCCATTGTAATCGAATCTCTTCTCTGTACTTCTAAAAAAAGGAGAGGCCTTCAATGAGGTCGGGCTCTGGCTTGCCTTATAAGGTAGACAAGCCTATTACCACCCTGATTTTCAATCTGGCTATGCTGGGGCCATTTACAAGAAAGTCAAATATTTTTCATAGATGTGTGCTTGTTTCGTGAGTCGAACCCAAGTGGAATTACAATTCTTTGATCAAAATTATAATTTCTATGAATTTCTGAAGTGGTCTGTCTTGAAATGACAAAACCGTCTGTAGACTAGAGTCATAAATGTCCTAGAAACAACCTAAAACTGCCATTTCATGTATCTATTAGCATTTGGAAACTGACCAATAAAGGAGTGACACGATATCCTAAATGACATTAATTCTCTAATTCTGTCAGAATCTAGAGCAGATTTGACTAATTTTTGGACAAATTTAGATGCTTTAAAGAACGGAATTGGGGCCAATTATAGAGTGACGAAATTAGGATGCGGTCAGAATTGGGCAAGTCCACCTTAAGAGGACTTTGCATACCCCCACTTCCCACCATATAAAGAATGGATGAAGAATTGTTTCCATTATTTAGATGATTTTCAGGCCTTTAAAAGATCGTTTCAAGTCTGTTCCCCAATTTGTGAACTAGCCATTGTTGTGCAGAATAAAATAAGAATAAAATAGAAAATTTTTAATTAAATTATTTTATCTAGCATGGTTGCTTCTTGCCCATGTCAAATCGTTGATGTGGCAGAGTTTCTACATTCCACATAGTCTAGGAATTCGTAGTCTTTTGTAGGCCTAAAAACATCTAATGTTTGTCCACTATAGTGATATCCTAAGTCATTCATCAGACAATTTAAATCCTCAACGTCGTTTCAAGGTTAAATGCATTCTAGGTTGATGATGAGTTCTTGAGTGAATTTATTTTTATGAGTTTTGCATGCCAACCACTTTTTGCCATACAAGAATTCTTTCTATAAATCCGAGGATTGCTACTAAAAAGATTCATAATCAATTGTGACTCCCTCCAATGAATGTTATGTTAGTAGATTGGATGGTGACTCATACGTTATAAGATATTCATTCATACTAAGTATCTTTGTTGATGTAATGGTGAAATAGAATTCATAGAATTTAGTGACGATAAATTGATTTACCCAATTATTTAGGCTACAAAATTTGTGTCATCTACCAAAAGTGTGTATTTTAAAAATTTGTTTTTGAAAAACTTTGTTTAATGTAATTAATATTTGAACTTACAATTATTTCAATATATCATAGATAATAAGTGTGTTTTGGGTAAATTTGTAGCAATAGTGACTATTTAATGAAACAAAATGATTGTAGTCTACTAAGGAGGAATGCTAATATTTGATAAAAGTTATATTTATAGAAAATGTGGGGAGCCCCTTTTAGCTTAGTTGTTTGTTTTTCTCATAATTTTCAATTCTAAAACTAAAGTGTTGGATGAGATTTTACATGAAAATCATCTATTACCATCTAATGTTAAAAACTTTATTTTTCAAAATATAAAATTATTGTTCAAAGTCTCAATACATTTAACTTTTATGTGATGATAATATTATGTTTATTTTAGATACCACTTGCATTTGGTTTTGATAGGATATTAGTTAACTACAATTATACAACCCTAAAGGATCAAGACCATTTTTTTGTCAAAAAACACTCAAAACTGTCCAATTTCTTTATTCACCCAAGAAAACTAAAAAATATTTTTTCTAGAATCTATTTGTAGGATCTTTTATTTTATTTGTTTAAGACCAAGTGATAAAAATTTCATGAAGTTTGAAGATATTAGCATTCAAAGTTGGAAAAAAAATCCAAACCTCTTAACATTGGCTTACAAATTCTTTGACTACTTTTTGTTGAAATTTTTGGCACTATGGACTTTGAATTAAAAAATATTTTGAGTTGAAAAATTGAGTTGAAATTCTACTAAAAAATTTCAAAACAAAAAAATTCTTGATTTCTATTCTTTAAAAAAATTGTTAAGTAGAAATAGGTCTAAGATTACAAAAAAAAAAAATTATTAATAGCTCTAAGATGGGATTTAATCACAATATTTCCAATGGTGAGATTATTTTGGCAAGAAAACTTAACCTTGTCCAAAAATATTTTTTGAAAAATTTTAAAAATTGCATTAAAAAATGAATCTTTTAAGTTATTTTTTCAAGAAGATGCTCATATTGCCTAAAAAACAAGAATGTTCATAACTTTCACATCACGAATCCAAATGGAATGAATCAAAGCTATATATATATAGCGCGAGAGAGAGAGAGACAAAATTATAATCTTAAAAAAATGAAAAATTTTATTTCAAGTTTTTGTAGATTTATTTTTCCACCCACTGAGTTGAAATTTGCACTTATTGCAGTATAACTTTTGCTCTTCATCACCAATTGAAATAAAAATTATCATCCCACAAAGATAATAAGTTTTTATAACCTATGAAAAAAGTTTTAGACAATCTCACTAAAATTTGAGGTCAAAGGTCTTGCCTAAAATCCATTTTGTCCCCCAAGGATACAATAGTCTTTTAGGGATTAAGTGTAGAATTTGTACAATCTCCTATCTTCTACCAATTTACCCCTTTAATTAATATGCACTTCAATTGTTAAACCCTCAAGGCCTAAGAACTTTTTGACAATAGAGTTTTTCAATGCATTAGAGGAGATTTATGGCCCGTAGAGGGCTATATGTGACTTGTTCCCAAATCAGTAAGGGAATGATTGTCTATTGTTAGAAAAAGTTAAATTTAAAAAAAGATGAAGTTTTTTTTCAGAAATTGAAAATTAAAGTTGAAGAAAAAAAATTCATTTAAAAAAAAATGATGTGGCCAAACTTCAACCATGTTAGACTACTGCTACAATGCAATTCTCACGTTCCCTTCAATCCCAGAACTTACACCCTTCCACGGGCCTAAAATCTCTTCTAACGAATTGTCCCATTTTGATTTTTTTGCACATGGATGTGCTTATTTATAATTTTAACTATACAAAAGTAAAAACTACTTTATCTAGTATGCATAGAATTGATTGTGAAAAATATTGACCTTTGGATTTTTAGATTATAAAAATTTTGGATGATCAACTTTATAGGTAAAAAATTGCAACTTGGGAAGAAGAAAAATTAGAAGAAATGAATATTGTACCTTCCAAATTTTTTTGATTGGAATCTGAGACAAATGTAGTATTTTTTAATTTTAAAAAATAAGAAATTAAAAACTCTCTTAAATTTGGATACATTTTCAAATAGAAGGAGTAGAATTTCAAAACTGACCAAATTGGATCCTACAAAAAATTTATAAATTTATAAATGTGTCAGCTTCTAAAATTTAACAATTAATTTTATTAGCATATTTTTTTGGAACATCTTCAAAAAAATTGGATTCATCCTCATTATTTTGTGTTTTTAATCATAAAAATTGAACCTTGTATTCTTAAAATTTCTAAAAATATCTCTAGAACCAATGTGTGTGCAAAGTAAAGACTAAAAATGTTCAAGAAAATGTTTTTTCTATCCCTCCTATTCCTTTACACATTAGAGGAGTTTTGGGGGGTTTGGAGGGCTGTTTCGGGCCTATCCCCGACACTGTTCCCCCAGTAGTCCGGGAACAGCCATTGACATTTTTTTTTAAAATTTTCAAATGTAAAAGAAATTTGAAAAAAATTTCATAAATTTTTTTTTTCAAAAAGAAAAGAAAAAGTGACGTGGTAGTCGCTGTGCCAAGTCAAGCAACTGCTACGGGGCAAATCCTAGGGTTTGGGAACCCAGGGGAACACATGGCCCTCTAGACCCCCCAAAACTCCTCTAATGTTGGAAAAAATTATGTTTGCTCCCTTTTTCTATTAAACTGCATTTTCTAAATAAAATTTTGAAGACTTCTCACATAGAAATTTTGAAAATCAGAAAATGCAACAAGTTACTCTACAAGATCCTACTTTACAAAATATTGAGATTTGTTTCACTCTATCGTCTGCCATTGAAAATTTGAAGAGGACACATTTTGTCCTCTTAGTCCTTGAGGGGTTAAATTCTTAACGGCCTAAGCAAATCAAATAACAACAAGCTACAATGATAGCCCATGTGTAAAAGAGACTTGAACTTGGGGGACACTATACAAAATTTTATCCATACATGTGAATTCAAAGGGTATTTCCTTAAGGGGGTATTATTTTCCCTTTCCTCTTTTTATAGTATTACATACTTCTCTAATATAATGCATTTCAAATGGAGAATTCTATTTGTTACTAAATAAAATAGCCCATTTTTGTTGGAGTATATTTGTTTAATTTTTTTATCTTCACATGTGCTGCAACATACAAGAACCTAGTCCATTACTTTTGGTATGCAACTTGTGAAAATTGACTACTTTTGCAATCTAGAAAATTCACTCATAAAAACATATAGCCTAATGTATGTTATGCCCCTTAAGTAGATGCTAGTAGCCCTAATGTTGTGCACATTTCTTTGGAAGTCCCATTGTCTTCATATCTCTATAGTTTCATGACTTTAGGGTCCAAATGAATGCGCCTAGAGATTGATGTCCAAAGTAGTAAGAGAATTGGATGTGACTAATTCTAATTCCACAATTCGACTATGTTGCAATTACTACCCGGGATTACTATAGAAATCATTTGCAATTGAGAATCTTCACACTAATGTTTAATTTTAAGGAAGAGGAGTTGGTGGAAGGAAGCAGGGAGGAGTACCTTGTCATATGGGGAGATTGTTCTTAACTTGGCTAGTGATAGAGCTCCTTGTGAAAACAACAAAATTGAAGAAGGCACTAAGGTAGAACAAACCATTATAGGCAAATGACCTGTGGTGAACACCTAGGAAATGACCCCATGACAATCTTTTTTCAATAAATGAGATGTGGACCACAATCAATGTCTTTGGTAATGGTAATGGAGTGATTAGTGACTACATTAGGAACTTTAAGCTTTTTGACTACAAATTCATTGGAAGAAGTGAGTTTTTTAGGCCTTCATGTTGTGGCCATGTTAGAGAATATTGAGATTGCTTTAGATGAGTAAGATGAGCATTACATAAACAATTTTTGTTGATTTCTAGGATAGTCTAGAGACTCTTTTGGGCAACACACTTCAAAAATTCATAACAAATTCATCCTTTGTTGAAAAAATATAATTTCAATTCGCTCTCACCATTTCTAGCACTTTTTTTTATGTGGAAATCAAAATATGTGGGAAAATTTCAATCAATAGCATGAAGCTTAACTCCTAATTCTGACCGGGATGGGCGGTCCTAATTAGTGATATCATAGTCCTAGACCGCAACTAGCAGACGATGCTCACCACAAGAACTAAGCACACCCGAGCACACGTCGATGGATACTGAAGATCAAGAGGCGAGGCTCGGTTGGAGGTTCGGGGACTGGTTCGAGGGCTCGTCGGCATTCAGAGTGGATGCGAAAGACAGAGATGATGGTGAATTGGAGACGACGATTGCGGAGCTTGAAGGACGATCCCTCCCTGAAAGAATTGCATTGAAATCGAAAAACATTGCTCCGATGTTTGCGTAATAATGCGGGGGTTTTCTGTAGCTTTCTTGGCGCAGTTTCGGATTGTGGATTGATGGTGTGTGGCGCCTGGGACGCGGGGTGGAGGGCCGGGCATTGGTGTTGTTGTTTTGGAGAACACCAAATGACTTGTGGACAGAGAGCTGGAGCGGGTTTCCGGGTGGTTGTTAGGGTTTTGGGGATTGGGAAAATCTTGAAGTGGCGCTAGTTGAGGATTCCTGTGTGTTTCGTTTTGATTGGAATTGAGCTGAGGGGGAATTCCGTGACGTGTTTATGCTTAAGTGAGCCATGAGCTGCGGTGTGAGGACGCTTCGAATTGCATGATTGAGACAGGACGAGTTTCATGATTCGGAATCTTTGTGAAATACTGCAATTTCGAGTTGCAGAGGTATTGGAAGGGGACAGGGGAGGACGGAACTGTGAGCAATGTCGGCTGGAGTGGCGACACGGTCACGGATGCCATTCAGCGTAGGCAGTCCCCCTGCCTCTGTCCGAGTGTTTCCTCATGCTTTCATTCGTTTTGGCCGAGCGAAATATGGCTGCAGAGTTGCCTTTGAGGAGTCGGCGAAATGTAGCCGGTCTGGAAATGGTGGCTTCTGCTTCACCTCCCTGTCTCCATCGTGCCGAATCCGGGGTCGCCACAGCAGGTTCGGGAGCTGCACCTCTTCTCGCTGTAGCATTTGCTCTTGTTTTTCGACAGAGGATCTTGGCCAGTCCTAAATAACATTGTGGAGCGAATCCTTGAGTTATTCTCCAGCTTTGGAGTTCTCGTGAGGGAGTTTTCATTCCTGCAGTTGGTGAATTGGTGTATTTTAATACGAAATTCATGCTTGATGACGGGAGTCTTCAATGTCTCACTTCCGAGGCGTTTAGCATATTGAATTTTGATCGAGCTGAATTTATGTCCACTGCCAGTTTCATTCTATTGCGCATTGGAATTATTGGTACACATAATTGCCACATTATTCTGCATTTTAGTAGCAAACATTCTATTCCAATTCAATTTTCAACTTGATAGCTGTAGAGGAAAGCGCTTAACCTATCAAAGTTATAGTTTCATGATTCTGAGTGAAGTCAGAGAATAGTATATGTTGTCGGTATGAAAAAGACTGAGAGCGTGAATGTTCTTGCTAGACGAGCGACGTCTAGGGTTACGACACGGAAGTACAGGTCGCTGAGTGATGCAAGGAGCGCCACTTCGGTCATCGAACAACCGATTGATGCTACGGGGAAGACGATCTCGGACGTGGATCACGCCTCCGTGGCTGCTGTGGACTGTGCAATTGAACTTAGTGTAATAATAGATGCTGTAGATTATTTCCCGAGCACTTCGACGTCCTTGGAGAATGGGATGTTGAGTGATAAAGGGGATAGGCTGAATTTGATTACAAATTTGAGCAATGTTTCTCCGAGGCAAGCGACCTTCTCGCCAGTGGAATCCGGAATTGGAAACCCTAATTCCACTCTTGAAGCCAAGAGAAATAGCTTGGAGAGTTTACAGAAGCAGCTGAGGAGCTTGACTGGTGGAAAGGGAAAGAGTGAGAGACGAGGCTTTGGCGGTAAAGCCATAGCCCGAGGAGCTGGAATTCAGTTGCCAGATAATATTGAAGCTGTGCTACCTGTGAATCCTGATAAGGATCCTGCTGAGTACTTGTTCTTGTATGGGAAACTATTGGGAGCTGGCAGGTCCGCATTAATCAAACTCCCTTGGGATCCTTTTGTTTTACTTGTTGGCCTCCACAGTAACTGGATGGCTATATTAAGCTTAGATATAGTTGTGTGCTAAATTTTGACCTGTGTCTGTTGTTGCAGGTTACAAGACTGTGTGTCGATTCTTGAAAACATGAACGAGCATTCTATTTTGAATATGGATAAGGTAATTGGCAATTGGAGATGCGTTTTGGAACTCTCGTAGTGTCTTTATCGGTCTCTGTTGAGTCTGAGGGCGTTACCACATTAGAGCAGAGACAAGGATGAATAATAAATAAAAGTTCTTCCTTATCTTCATTTGGTGAACTTATTTTGTAGTGTGTTATGCCTAGACGAATGTATACTTCTCCATTGTCATTTCATCTTACATGTGCCAGGAATTGCCATTTCATCTTTTCTTGTGTCCGGTAGGATGTCTGAAGCATCCGCCAATGAAAGGAAAGAGACTCGTCAATCTTTCTTGCGGTTCTACTTCATTCCCTCTTCTCCAGTTTTCCTCGTATCGTAAGCCTCTGATGATCTTCTTCGCTTGCAGGTTAACCCTTATGAGTTTTACTCTGCTTGTAAGAAGACACGAGCGTTGAAGGAGGCTTTTCGATTTTCACGACTAGTGGGAAGGAAGTTGTTGCGAAATTATAGCATGCTTCTCTCCGTCTGTGCTCAAGCTCAAGATGCATCAGGTGAAAATTCTTTCACCTTCAAAACTGTCGTAGCTTTGAAAGCCTGAAACTGTGGGTTTAATAGTTTTCTAACTTGACAAGGTCAACCCGACTTGTAGTCTGGCGACAGGTTTGACCTCTCAAGGTCTGTTTTCTTTTGTCTATATTGTGGTGCTTGATGGCTGAACCTCTTAATGTTAGTCGTAGTTACCGTGATAGCTGTTCTGGGAAATTACCGATTTGCTCAGATCACTGAAACTATTTTTGCAATTGTTGAATCAGCGGCATGTCGAGTGCTTGAAATGGTGAGAAATGCAGGGCTCAAAGCAGATTGCATTTTCTACACCACCTTAATCTCAGCATGTGCAAAAGCTGGAAGGATTGACCTGATGTTCAAGGTATTTGATTGGATAAAATGGGATTTGGCGTGCATACTTTTGTGCCAGGCATAGTAAATCACAGCGTTTCAATCTTGAGATCCACACACCATAGCTAAGTCTTGTATATCGTATCTGATGCTTACCAGTTCGTGGCAGTTCCTCAATGAGATGGAGACAGAAGGCATACATGCAAATGTCCAAACTTTTGGGGCCGTGATCGACGGGTGTGCACGCGCTGGAGATGTTCCCAAAGCTTTCGGGATTTATAAGAAAATGCTGAATCAGGTACATTTTCCTTGAAATATCATTCACCTAATAATGAAACATATGTTTTGTGTTTGTAAGTGAATGCTGTTGACCCCTCAAGTACCTAGATTTTTTTATCAATTCAATTGATAGTATATTGGTCATTCTCCTTAAGATGGAGCCAGATTTTATATGACCAGAATCAGTGAATAGCATTGCATGTGTCGGCCAAAACTAAATAAGTTCAGTGAAAGAATAGTCCCATATGTCAAGAGTGCTTTAAACAATTGATATGAGGCCCAATTAGGGCTACTTGGACCTTTAAGGGTTAAGATATGCGAAGATTCACATATTGAGTTCTTCAATTTTTTTGCCGCATCTGGACTCTTATCCAGTTTCCAATTTGTTGTTCAAACGCATGTTTTAACGACGGGGACTAAGTACTGTCATCCTTAAATCTGCTAAACAGAATGTGAAACCAGACCGAGTCATCTTCAATACGCTTATCACTGGATGTGGTCGTGCTGGAGCTCTTCTGCGAGCATTTGAGGTTCTGGCAGACATTCAAGATGAGCCTAACGGTGCTGCTCTGGATCATTTCACCTACGGCACCCTTATTGCAGCTTGCGCTCGAGTTGGTGAAGTATGCAACGTCCTCTTTAGATAAAATATTCTGCTTTAGTGAGGATACTGGATTCCAGACTTAACCCTTAAACATCATACCAAGACTCTCGGGTTGACTTTTCAGTGTATTTTGAAACCTATGACGTTAAGATTTTATGTGAAAAATCGCCCTTATTATCGTCTTTTTACAGTAAGTGAAACGAAAGCTTTGGCCTGTGAACTAAGTTTGGCTTTCAGGTGGAAAGAGCTCTTGAAGTCTACAAGAGGATGCGCTCGAACAAGATTGCTGGAACGGTCGAATGCTACACAGCGGCGGTTCATGCCTGCAGTCAGAAAGGATATTTAAAGTGTGCCCTTTCCATTTACGAGGACATGAAGAAGGATGGCGTGGTACCAGATGAGGTACAACTTTTATGGCGCATGAGATTTATGTTGTTCCAGAGTCCTATACAAATGTTACGTGTTGGCTGTGCGAGAGTCGGATTTTCTGGACATTAGTATGATGTATATCTGAGTACCTCTTTGGTTAATCACCACATCGTCAGAACTAGTTTCCTGGTTGGAATTGTGTATGTATTGTGATGAGAGTGTCCCGTGCAGGTTTTCTTCTGCGCATTGATAAATGTTGCCGGTCATGCTGGAAAACTTGACACAGCATTTTCAGTTCTGCAAGAAATGAAGAGCAAAGGCATAAATCCTGGCCCATCCACTTTTAACACGTTGATGGTAGTCTGCAGCAACGTAAGCAACTGAATTCTAGCATATTTCATATCTATACTTCATGAAACACCACTCTTTCCGTATTTGGACTTATATTCTTAGAACATGCACTTCTTTGGAAATCCTCTGTAATTCATGATTGAGGCCTGGCTTCCTTTCTGCAGGTTGGTGATGCTGAGGGTGCAATGCGTGTCTACGAAGAAATTAAAACTTTAAGATTGCGTCCCACCGTATCAACTCTCAATGCCTTAGTGGCTTCTCTTTGTATGAAATCTTTTATCGTAACTTTCAATTCGAAGCACGAGTTTGCTACTCATTTTGAGCTCGTATCATTGTTCGTAATGGCTTCACTTGTCTTTTGATGGGTTGTACTGGATTTAAGATTCAAGAGATGGTCAGGTGCAGGAAGGGAGCTAGATTGTGCACTTACAGTGCTGCAAGAGTTCAGAATGGTCGGAGCCATACCCAACAACGACACATACAGCATTTTGCTTGCGGCTTGTGAAAGGTATGTCCTCTGAACTCAGTATTGCGACAGAACAATGTTGAGTCTATATCTTGAATGGCGATTGGCCTGTAGTTTTGTTTGTAAGTAAGGATATACCAGCTGACGAACATGCACGGTTTCAAGATATTATGATTTGCAGTGTCTGACCTTACGAGTTAATTTAGGGAGGATCAAGCAAGCATCGCTCTTAATCTCTACGAGCGCTCTAAAGGCGATTCAGTACGACCTAGCTTGAAAATGTTTAGCAACATTCTTGGTACGTTTCAAAACCATATACTCCAATGTCTTGTGGTATTAGTAGTTTCGTTTGTAAGCTTCTTCAATGTACTCGCACGTTCAGTATTGGCTATTCATGATTTTCTGCAATCGTAGGTAGACGTTTAAATGTTTTGCTCTTTTTATGTGCCTATGTGTGCATGGTTACAATGGATTTCCATACATTAGCTAATGCAAGGATGCATTTAGTGCATTTTCTGAGCAATCTCTAGGCTGAAATGTGCAGACCTCTGGGTGCGACGTGTTGAATGCGAGGCTCTTCCTCCTCATTTTTGCCTTCTGAATATCAACACCAACGATGAAGATGTAGTCATGCGCCAGTATTGGTATGTTACGGTCGGTGGGATCGTTTCTTCGCTTCCTCTTTTGTTAGACCACTTAGAGTATGGCTTTGAGTAACGATGTTGCAAATATATCTACATTCAATGAAATGCTGGATTGTGGGATCTATTTTGTAGGGCAAACCGAGGCTTGGCCGTCTATGATGATCTATTATCAGCTGGCCTGATACCCACGTTGGGGATTCTCAGTCAGGTCTTGGGCTGCTTGCGAATATGTGAACGACACACTTTGAACGAAGAAAGAAGTTCAAACTCGCTTAGAAATCGTGAGAAGCTGACCACTATCAAAGTTGAAAATGCTTGTGGGATTTACGTTCCTCGAGCTCTGACAATTTATGAGGTACTTATCACCCTAATCTCTAGAATCGGAGATCGACTAGACTAGTATATGGTTGTAGATTATAAATTTTCTTACTAACTTCCTGGTTAATCTCTCAGAGTGAAGGTACTTGAGTAATGAACTGTGCTTGCTCACATGTTTGCGAAACAATGTTGCAGGATGCAACGACTTTAGGTGTTATTCAAAATGTAAATTATGCTGCTGTACCAACTTCTGTCGATATGAGAAATGTTCCAGTCTACGCTGGTGAGGTAAGAAGCCCTCAATCTAGGCATATTTAGTAAATGACGATGTGGTCTGTTGATGGATAACTATGGTAGCACAATAGGAATAAAATTGATCACTTGTGACAATTGTCAAAGCAATAATGAGATCATGATATTTTGATCTTTTGCGTGTATGACACTTGCTTGCGTTTAGCTACCTATCACTGAAGGCAGCTATTTCTTCAGGTCGGCGTTCTTGCTCTCCTCAAGGGCCTCAAGCATCGGCATGATGAAGGTAAGAAGGTTCCTGATCTGATCCATCCCGATTAAAATCCCGGTTGTGGTTCAGGTCAAAATCTAATATGGGCAATTATTCTGGAATTCTGTGTATTCAAGACTGTCAATTCTCTTTGTGCGTGGACAGGTTTGAACCTGAATTCGGTGAAACTAATCTTTGCGGTTGAAGTGAATGAAGTATTCACCGCTCGAGGAGGCTTTAAGAGGGTCCAAGTTTCTTCAAGGTCGGTGTACCTTCGTTTCCCCATTGGAGATTGCATTGTTTTGCTTATGCATACAAGAAATTACCCCAGTAGAAATGCAACTCATTCTACGTCCTCTCCTGTTCTTGCAGGACCGGAGAAGCAGTGATGACCCTATTGAGGAAACTGCGAATCAAGTATGAGGGCCATGAGAGTGCAGGGGAAGTGACCATCGGCACCTCAGTAATTCGTAATTGGTTAAGGGCCACCCAGATGGTACGAAATCTGCCGGCCGTGGAGACGAACTCCCGGTCATGCAATGCGAATTCGATAGCATCGGCAACGCGACCCAAACAGTGGCTTTCACATTATTCTTTACGAGATATTGAGAATCCTGCAGTAGTGTAGAGTGGTTGAGTTAGAGTTAATTGGGCCTTCATCCATTCATCATTGGAAGTTGGCACATCAGTGCAGGAGCACAACTTGTTGCTCACCATTCGTGCTTCACATGCTTCATGCCTGCTGAAGAATAAGCAATTCACAAGGATTTGCAATGAATTGATGCGCCAAGAAAGTGAGCAACTTTGGACACAATTGACTCAAGGTTAGGGAGGCGTGTTTGTGGAGAGGACGACGTTGAATAAAGTTACACGTTCTCTCTGCTCTATTTCTTAGAGGGATAAATGCAGAGAAACATGCTAATCTTAAAGAAGACTAGTTGTTGAAACTGTAGCGCTCACCCAGTCGTAGCATAACACGTCACTCTGTCTATATCATTCATTACTGTTCATATCATTCATCCAAGGATGAAACTCGTTCATTACAAGCATTGTTTCTGTTATTAGGATCTCAATTTTGTACATAAGCGCTTCGCTTCTCACTATCAATCTATCGATGTTACACAAGTGCTTTTGCATTGTTCAGGTCGTTGATATAAACAAGAGTGACTCTGATACTGAGGCCATCACGAATGAACTCTTTGTCGAGGTACATCTACCAACTATGCCGCTGGATAGAATAGGTCTCAAAATGTATGTTGAAATTTTTACCTCACGTGTAGTAAGTAAGTTCTTTGTCCGTGTGCTCACAGATCACGTACGGTCTTCCATTCAAATAAGTCACTTTAAACAAGGTAGCAATAAGAACCACCACAGGACATGCAAATAAGGTTGTTTCTCTTTACTTATAAAAACACGAGGTACCATAAGTCAAGCATGAAACTGAAACCGAGATGATTCATAATGACATGATCTGCACAAAGACTACGGTGGCTTTGTACAACGCTAACTAAAGTCCTTCATCAAAGAGCTCAACTCACAACTCTCAATCCCTGTTCTGCAATCACAGCTCGCTGACGCAGGTTTTCAAGTTCCAATTCCGAAATCTTTCCGTCTCTTCCCTAGCTAGTCAATCATCTGCTTCATTGTATATTCCCTTTGCCATGCTTCCTGCAACATTTGAACTTTGTCTTCAACCTTTAACCCCTAAATGCCCAAGGCCTTTTTTGAGCTTCTAGGAATTTGTCCTAAATTGAATAAAAAGACAAAATTTTGATAAACTTTGTCAATTTAAAAAAAAATGTAACCGTACAAATTCAAACTAGATATGTTAGAGATCACTTAGGAAAAGATAACACAACAATATCACTTATGGATTGAAAGATTATAATGTTTGATCATGAGGGTGTTAAAATTGCAAAAGTGACTTGAAGTCTTTTGATCCTCTTTTCACATGTCAAATCTAAAATGTTGGTCACCAAAAAAATACTAGGTTTAACGGCCTAACATGCATAACCTCAATCAATTTATGGTTTCTCAAAATCTACTCTACAATTTTTTTTAAGTGAATTTCTAATGTGGTTTTTCCTCCAAGATCTAGTGAATTTGAGGCTCATTACCAAGAGCCCCTAACACTACGTAAAGTCAAGATTGCAATGGGCACCCTTGCACAAAATCTTGAATAGAAAAATCATAATCAATCATTTTCAAGATCGGTTTTTTGATGCTTAAACTAGACTTCAAAAAGAAGTTTTCAAAAATACAAACAACTAATAATAGCAACTGGATTAGGTTTTATTTAACTTTAAAGTTTTGCAAACACCAAATTTTGGTGCCTTGGGCATTTAGGGGTTAATCTCTAATTCAATTTGCTATCACATCCATCAGTACTGCCTCAGCATTTGATCTTTGCTGCTGACTACGAACTGAGCTCAATCAAATTTGGCAATTGACCCCCTTCCCAAGCATGTTGAATGTGCACTAATTTCCATCCGCAATTCATGAGTTCACTTGATTGTGAGATTGCAACAACTAAAGTAAACCTACTTATGATAGGCAAACCACCCATGACAGGCACTTAGGAAATGACCCATTAGAGTCTTACAACAATTCATGACAAACTTTCTCTAATAAATAAGATTAAGACTACATTAGGTTGGTTATTGACCGAAATCAATGGCTTGGGTGATGGTGATAGAGTTATTAGTGCCTGTTTTAGGAACTTCTAGCTTTTCAATGTAAATTCATCAAAGCAAGTGATTTTTTTAATTCTTCATGTTCTAGCCATGTTAGGAAAGATTTTACCCATGTTAGGAAATATTTTGATTGCTTTAGGTTGTAGGATGGCCATCATGCATATACTTTTTGTTGGTTTTGGAATAGTCTATAGACTCTTTGGGGCCGATTGGTAATCACACTTCAAAAATTCTTAAGAAATTTATACTTTGTTAGAAAAATAAATTTTCAATTGCTCTCTTTTTTTCTCACAGACGTCTTTGTATGGAAAAAACTCTGAGTTTTTTGGCTAATTGTAACAGGGCAAAAAACTCATTCTGCCTGTCATAGGCAGGTTTACCTTATGTCCACCAGCTGTGGGTGCACCAATTGCAGGGACCAAACAGAGCCCGGAAGTTCTCAAATTAAATGGCAGTTCAGGAAACTCTCATACAGTAAAATTAAACCTCCAAGGGCATTAAAGTCTAGAGCATCCTCTATTCGAAGGTCATCCTAGAAGGCATGCAACTAGTGGAAGGCAACTACACAAAATAGTGAAATTAGGTTGCCCCACACTAATTTCTCAACATTTGACATTATATAAATATTTTCAATTATTATACAAGAATGTACTACTTTTGAATTATATATTGTTGTAATTAGGACTCATGAACCTCCATGTATACAAAGGAAAATATTTTTAGAAATATTTGTTGACTTTGATGGCTTGTAGAATAACTTTCTTGTTGCAAGGCAACCTAATTGTTAAGGCAACCTAATTTCACTATTTTGTGTAGTGGATCTAGTGGAGGACTTGGAGTTTCTCCAACACTCTAGTTGGGCTCAAAATGAGAAGGATTATTGATCTACTCACCAAGCTAGACCTTCATGACTAATGCTTGGGAATATACATACTTAGTTGAATTTGCTTGCTAGAACACATTAGAGAAATTTTGGACTCTCCACAGGGCTACCAAGAAGTGTTGAGAGGGACCCTCAATGTATTGCATTTATTTTGCTTGCAAAACTTTTCCCCTATTTCTGCACTTCGTCACTTTCAAATGTCAGAGCATTCACTCTCAAGTACTATTAGTTAAGGTTGTGACAAGTGCTGTTTTGATATTTGAAAGCAACCTTGAAGCACCTCTTTCTGACAATTGTGGAATAGAAAACTGAAATATATTTCTTGGACCTCCTGATATTCATACAAGGTGAATCTTTGTTTTGTCAGAAACTTCCTTCTTCTAAGTAGCTTCAATAGGCTCCAAAAATAGATTGGCTTGTCAAACCCTAGCAGCCCTCCAGGCTCCAGAGAGTCCAAAATTTCTCTAATGACTATAACAATCTCACTTTGGGGATTGGTGTCTTTCAATTCCATCTTAGAAATATTAATGATTTGTTTTTTCCTTCTCTTTGACTTGTATTTGCTTCTATTTAACAATTTCCGTAAGAATGAAAATCAAGTGTTTTTTTGGTTTTTGTTTTTGTTTTCCCCCGATTCCCAACTCAATTCTTCAACATGAAAAAATCGAAGTCCATAATCAATAGTACAAAAAAATTTGGTTAAGAAGATTCAGAGTCTGAAATCTAGTTGAACAAGGTGATAAAAAAATGATTTCTTCATATTTAATTCCTAAAGTCCCAAGGCCTTTTTTTCATCAAAAAACACTCAAAACTTCCATTTCTAGTGCAAAGAGCAAAGAAAATTTATTTTTATTTTTTGCATATCTAATCAAAAGATATTGTAGTAGACTAGTATAAAAATGTATAGTAAGAATTTCAAATACTTTGATTGCATAGATTGCAAGATAAATGTGTTCAAAGTAAAGAAACTGTGTTTGGGGGAACCATAGCAAACTAAGGTAGGAGGCTCTAAAAGCGAGTAGGCATTTAGAAGCAACCATGGAAGTGGCCCATGTAGAGAGCATGTGGTTGTTGAAATGGATACCATTTTTTGAGGTAGGAAAATGTGACTGCAAGTGCATGATTTTAGGACAATGAGCAATGCTTTTGGACTATTATTATGTGTGATTCACTAATCATGAATGCATCATTTAATTGTGAACACAGAATTCAAGATGACAATAAGAAAGAAATGATAAATATAAATTTCAGGGTACAAATTTTTCTTGCTCGATTTAGGACACTCTACTTCCACATTATGGAACTTTCCTAAACATAGTGAGCACCCATTTCATCTATTTCTGGACCAATCTACTCTTTTCAAAGGCACATGATAATTCACTACTACTAAGTCTATAAACATTAATAACAACCTATAGACTTTTCACCTTGGCAAATCGTATCTAATTCATTCTAATTCAGAAAATTACAATTTAAATTGCGGTTTGTTTATTTTCCATTTCTCAGTGTACCAAAAGAAATTGGAAGTCATTGGACAAACAATTTCCTCCACACATTTGTTTTTCTCCTTAGATGTGCCAGTCTTGAGCCTTCTACCCTAGTTTATGAGACTTTGAAAGTTTGAACCTTCTTAACTTAAAACTTTTGCACTAAAGATTTTTGAATTTAAATTTTTTATCATGAAGAATGGAGTTGAGGATATAGGAAAAATAAGAATGAAGAAAATAATCCCAAAAATAATATGATTTTTATTCTTTAAAAATTGGTAAGTAGAAAAATTGTTGCTAAACAAGATGCCTCCATAACTTTCCTATCACAAATCCAAATGAATGAATCAAAGCTTTCCATGTAGATAAAAATACAATCTATGAGAAAAAAAATTTTAATCTATATTTCATGTTTTTGAGGAATTTTTTCTTTGCCCACTAGGTTCAATTTGGGGCTTATTGTGATATAATTTTTGCTCATGGGCACCAATTGAAATACAAATTATATTAACAAAAAGCTAATTATTTTTTCTATCATATGGTAAAGTTTCAAAAAGTATCACCTAAAATTGAGCTTATAGGAACATGACCAAATTCCATTTTGTCTCCTAAGGGAACTATAGAACTTTAGGGATTAACCCCTAGTGTAGGTAGGAACCACAATGAAGTCTATTGTTTCTATGTTCCTTAATTGCAAAGTTGAATACAAGAAAATCTTTCACAATTCTCTGCTTACTAAAAAATTATGCAAATTTCACAACACGCGCTCTTGTTTTTTGTGAAAGGCTACTAAAAAAATCAGCCCCATATAACACACTATGCTACAATTAATGCCACTTCTATTTTTAGTTTTTCTCTATACTTAAATTGTATGAAGAAGGGCAATTTTATTTAGGAGTTAATGCAAATATCTTGCAATATATGTGGTCAAAGTTTCCTCTACATATTTTTATAATAGTCTAATACAAGATCCTGCAATAAAATATGAAAAAAAAATTTGCTCTTTACAATAGAAATGGCAATTTTGAGCATTTTTTAATGAAAAAAGTCCTTGGAACTTTAGGGATTAAACATGAATTAAGTTCATTATATATGAATTTAAACTACAAATAAACAAAGAAAATTAGGTTGAAGTATCAAAAGGTACTAGATGGTATAAACAAGACAAAACAACTACATATAAAACTATATTTGCATTGTTTGAGTAATAATATGAATTTATATTAGAATGCTCAATGCACAATATATTATCAATACATAAATGCTACAAGGGGGAAATTGAATAAAGAATGAAATCAACTCCAAGTCATTAAAGAAATTATATTGTGAAATTCTATAGCTAAATCCTTGGTTAAAACTAAATTGTATATTGAAATGAAATACAACAATTACAATGTTCACTAGAAAATCTAAAATATTGGATAAAATTGATTACCTATCACTACGAAGAAATGGAAGAAAAGTCAACACCTTTATTTTATTAAAAAGTGTATATGAAATCCAAAGTTCAAATATCCAAGAATTCTTCAAATTATTTCCATATTTATTTTTAAAGTTTAAACTATCCTTTTAAGTTTTATACAAAAATTTCTTATGCGCTATTATACTCAAAAACATCAACTTAAATCATACTTCGCATTTATATGAGGAAAGCATTGATCTTATTTTCACACTTAAAAAATAATAAAAGAATAGAAATTTAAAATATTAAAATGAATTATATATAATTTAGAACATATATGAATTGATTTGATGAAAGTTTCAATTTTAAAGAGAGTTTTAAAGCAATGTCTGATGCCAATTGTTTCAATGAACAATGGCTTACCTTTATTTTAGGTTTATTTTTTTTAATTCCATTTTTTATTGGAATGTTATTACCATTTTTAAAAGTTGTAGATAGATTCCCAACATTATCTTATCAAGTTGGTTTTTGCTTTAATGTTTTAGGCTTTACTCTTTACATTGTTGGAATTATTTTTGTAATTCACGTATTGCATAAGAAACCTTCAGATATTATTGCATCAATATCATCAAATCCACCAAGTGCTCAACCAAATGCTACCACCAATTCCATACATAGCCATCTAATGAGGTGAGTATTTGTAATTTAAAAATACATTAATTTTAATGGTATAATTTTGCAATCAAGTTGTGTAGAACATAAGACCATCTCTTCAAATATCCAATCAACAATGTTTTATATATTCACAAAATAATTAGAAATCATTTATTATATAACTTTAAACTTTGTGTAGAGTTTGAATGAATGAGTTAACTTGTAGATAAAGTATTGATTATGATGTACTTTAGAATTTGATAATGAAGATTAATAATATTTTTATGATGAATTTAGTAGTTTTGAAATTGGTAATTTGACATATTCTTGTTTATATAAGTATTGGTATTTTAAGATTTAATATTGTTTTGTAGTAGATATTTACACATATTTTCATATTAGTTTTGTTTAGACATGGATGCATAGTATTATTTATTTTCGTTAATAACATTTCATTACTAAACATTTAATTCCATTTTTTAAGATAAATTATAAAGTATTTAATTACTACTGATGCTCAAAGATTTCAATATGATTCAAATCATTAGATATTTTACACAAAAATGAAAATAGTTAGTAAGCGCATTTCTCAATGTTTGTAATACATTGAATCCTTCTGCATGGATGAATCTAATTTCTAAGTACAACATGATCATTATAATCTTACCAAAATAAATGCACATATCCAATAATCAATTTACTATATACAATACATGAAGTCAAGATTTATCTCTTCGAAGTCTATGAAATGTTAGATCATTCACATATGCAAAACAAAATTTGAAATGTGTGAAATATTTTTGATGGAAAGTTAACTTCGAAAAGTACATTTTCATTGCTATGTGGTTGAACTTTATTTTTGAGCTCAATTCAGCCTTTTAAGTCATATCTGAATTTCAATGCAATTTCTTGTTTTATGAAACAATGTATTACCAATCAATGTGGAAAAACTCTAATAGTTTTGTAATAAATTATTATTTTCATAATTTTTAAACTAAAAAGTAAAAACAAATCGATAAATATAACAAAAGCAATCCAATTAATTGGAAAGTTTTCCAAGACGAATCACATGGAGGTCTTCTCCCCAAATAGAGGTTTACATCCCACCCTTGCAAAAAGTGGGGATCAAATTCAAATATGTACTACTTAGAGTCTACATTTAATCCCCTTTTTTTTCCAAAGGCAACTAGTTTTTATTAATTAGGCAAAGAAGAAAAAAGAATTGTAAGCTAACTTGGATTACAAGTCATTTAATCCCATGTTTTTACAAAGGTGGGACCTAAACCTCCTTTTAGGAAGAAGACAACTCAATGTAATTATTTAGATTGCATGCAACTATGCCTTGTTGTCATTACAAAATATTCAAATTTAACTAAAATTCAAGTGCTTTCTAGAACAAGCATAAAAAAGGCACCACATAATTTGGGGGTAGATAACTTTACAATTGACTTTATTTTCTCAAGAAAATACTATGATTGTTGTTTAACCCCTAAATGCCCAAGGCACCCAAATGTGGTGTTTGGAAAACTTTGAAGTTAAGTAAAACCCAACCAAATTGCTATTATTATTAGTTTATATTTTTGGAGAATTATTTTTGAAGTCTAGTTTTAGGATCAAAAAGCTGATCTTAAAAATAAAGGATTATGATTTTTCTATTGAAGATTTTGTGTAAGGATACCCAGTGCAATCTTGACTTCCCGTAGTGTTGCGGGCTCTTGGAAATGAGCCTCAAATACACTAGATCTTGGAGGCAAAATCACATTAGAAATTCATTTAAAAAATCGTAGAATAGATTTTGAAAAAGCGTAAATTGATTGGGGTTGTGCATGCTAGGCCCTATAACCTCATATTTTTTAGTGACCAACTTTTTAGAGTTGACATGCAAAAAGTGAATTGAAAAATTTTCATAGTTTTTACCCCCTCATGATCAAACATTATAATCTTTCAATCTGTAAGTGATATTGTTATGTTTTCTTTTCCTATGTGATCTCTAACATGTCTAGTTTGAATTTGTACGGTTACAATTCAAAAGAAATTGGTACAACTTATGAAAATGTTGACTTTTTGTTCAATTTAGAGAAAATTGCAAGAAGCTCCAAACAAGCCTTGGGCATTTAGGGGTTAAACAAGAAACTTCATAACTCTTACATTAGTGATCCAAATGGAATGGATCAAAGCTTTCTATCCAGACAAAAATATAATCTAAGAAAAATAAATAAATAAATAAATTTATTTTAATTACTTGGGTCTCTAGCATTTCGTGCTTAAGAAGTCATAACTTTTGATCTTGGTCACCGATTGAAGTATAAATTATATTTTCAGAAAGCTTATGTTTTTTCCTATCTTTACCAATATTTTTTTTCAAATGGGACCAAAAATTGAGATGATAAGAAATATCCAAACCTTAATAATCTCATTCAATCAACCGCATTTCATTAAAATAATTTTTAATGAAGTGTCAAAATATCACATTAGTACATATGACATGTCCATAATTTTGTTTTCATTAGCAATTTGGCAATTTCATCCAAGTTATTTTTTTCAATTTGAAGTTTTCACATGAAAACCTTCATAGTTTAGCCAAGTTATTTTTTTCAAGTGCAATCTGGCACCATAAAGCCAAAAAGAAGCCTTGATCTTGAGTGTAATATATGTTGTTGTGTAGAGGAAGTATATCTAGCTAGCTACTCATTTGGGCATGTACACCCAACAAACTTGAAATTGTGTGCAAAATGATACATGATAGCTGAAAACTTTTTTTATAATTAAGCAAGCCAACCCATTTTTGTCCACTACCTAATTCCATCATCCTACTATGGGCCCAATTCCATCCAAAAACTCATATCAATTCATTCATTTTTTGACAAAATGATTGCATTAATGGCAATAAGGGGTAATATGTCAATCCTTTAATGGTGAACACTTAAGTACCACAAGTATGCCATGTGTTGTTGTGACAATATAATAAAATAGAAGGAGAATTAATTTTCAAGTTTTTTAAGTCATAAAACTTTGAAATTTCAATGTCGTTTCTGCCATTTGCCCAAACGCCACAAAAACAAATGCCACAAAAACAAACACCACAAAAACAAAGTCTGTACACCCCTCCTCACAATACAAAGAACACAACTAGAAGATGCACAGTTCTAAAGATCTCATTGTAACAAACAAAATTAAACAAAACAACCTAATTAATTTAATGTATGGATTGGGTACATTGGCTTGTTTATAGGATATCCATGACTCCACTCTTTGAGTGGTTTGTATTTTATTATTTTATTATTTTTTGTCTTACAGTCATCCTGTGTTTGTGTGCTTACTCGTTAATATATTAGGCCTGTACGTAGTCATCAACTAAAAATACAATGTACAAAAAATTGTAACTTGGTTAGATTTTGTTTAACTTCAAAGTGTTGTGAAGACCCCAAAATTTGGTGCTTCGGGCATTTAGCCTGGGGTAATCAATATTGAGAGTAATGCAACTTTATTTGTATGTTTTGAGGCCGGGTGGACCCATCTTTTCAACCCATTAAGTTACACGAAGCACGAACCATTCAGTTTCCAACAAAGCAAGCTCCCTGACCAGATCACCCCACCCGAACCCGACACTACCGTACACTTTCCAAAATCTTGCCTAATAAGTTACGTACATTCCTACACCGAAAGCTCAGACAAATCTTCAACACCCTCTTGGGATTGGGACCTGTGCTTGCACTCACCAGATGGACAAATCCAACTGGGTTCATAATTAGGCACCATGTTCATGGACAACCACTTGCGTTGATTCACAGTCCACTGGCACCGCCATGATTGCCTAATGTGAATCATGATACCAATTGGATCTTGTGAGCCATCAAGGGCAGCAGCACTGGTAGTAGCCTCGTCTGTGACACACACCGTCTTCCACTTGCAGCTGCCGATGCTGTACATCATCAAAATCAAATAAGGCTCTGATTTGAACAACCCACAAATGGTGGGCTTCTCATGTCCTTCCAAGATGCATCCATACCATGTTCCAAACCATTTCGACTCCCAGTCGGTTTGAGGGAGGACTGTGGTTGCAATCACTCTCCACTTCTCTGCACGCACACACAGGTTACACTAGGAGATCGGCTACATCAATGACAACGTGTTTATATTAGTATGATAGCATTCTACACTCTCACAGAAAACTTCTAAGCGGGACGATTCTAAACCCTTTCCATTTCAGGGAGGACCACTGCACACGACTGGGAATTTGACCACACTTCGAGAATTCTTATCTACTAAAAAAATGGAGCTTGTTAATAAGAATGTGTGATGTAACCGTCCTATGATTTATTAAACAACAATATCAATGAACACATTGAAAAAGTCTTGGAAAAAAGGGTACCCAGGTACCTTCAGCTTGGACGGTGATACGTGAGAACATTCAGAGGGTCTATGACTCGGAAAATAAAAAACATATATAAGGACAAGGAACACGCCCCGTGATTACCTGCATTGTTTTCAGGAGCTACGCTTCTGGTCAAAATCTGCACTGTAGGAGAAGGACGAGCATCTCCAACGAGATGAACCCCGCCGACGTATTCAACCACCTTGTACATCACGTCAGATACAACAAACAGTGATCTGGTGAAGCAGTAGCCATAGTGCTTCATGACCTCTGGCGGCAAAGGGAACATGCCCGCCGACAACTTCCAGACATTCCTGTTCACGTCGTAACATAAATCTCCAACTTCGTGAACATCATTAACCAAGCTTCCCACAGCTACATAGAGAAAATTCTGGTGAGTAACTGCAATGTGACCGCCATCTCTGTATTGTGGAAAAAACAAACCCTCACAAATTCTTGGTCCCTCCTTGTGAGATAGCCAGGAGCTTGTGGTTGAAGAGAAAATGTGGCATTCCCGAAACCAGGAAGTGAAGGCAAGGATTTTGAAGCTTGCATTTTCCTTGTCCACTACCAAGTTCACGTTCCAATAATTTTCCTGAGACATTCGGGGGATTGTCTGTTTGCAACTTGAAGGCAGTAAGGGGTTCCAGACAATGAAGGGAGGTGAAGTGGCTGGATGGGGTCTGAGGCAGAGTATTCCTTCGGAGACTGACTCCACTTGGCAGGTACGGTAGGGTCCTGAGGGAATTTCCATAAAATTGGCAATTCTCAGTTAAAAAGGTCAAGTATATATCGATTGAAATAAATTTAAACTATACCTGTCCCAAGTATCAAAGAGAAAACTGCTTGTGCATCTTATATTTGGCTACCGAAAAATCGACGACTTAATGTAAATTGCTTTACCGTCCAACTGAAAAGATGGAGCCAGCTGCCATTTCAGAGTGTTATGATCCAAAGCCATGGTCTCGCATTGGTGGGTCAATATGTTTGTGCCGAACATTAAAAATCCGAAGCAGGAATCGATATTCTTCCTGTGATTGTGCAAGGCCATGAATGTTGAAGTGCCAGGATAGGAACTCCAGGTTCTATTCACTGCCCTGAGCGTAGATGCGATCATAAGAACTGGAAGGTGGCCTAAACACTTCTCCAGGAGCTCTTGCGGAAGATCCTTCCAGACGGTGTCGTCCACCTCAGTATCTGACCTCCCATTACGTCCTGGGCTATCCTCAAGGTATAGATTCGCCATTTCCCTCTGAAAAGATCAGAGCAAAAGTACGCGTTAACATTCTTGGAGATTAACCCCTCAGTGCTCCAAAATCCACCGGTGTCCACTTTCCATATCATTCTGGATTTCAAGGCAGATAACAAGACGTACCCATAGAAAGAATAAATCATAACCCACATTTTTAAATAATTGAGATACGTTTTGAAAGTTACTATAATTGACTGTTACCTCCCAAAGCGGACTTCCCATATTTAGAAATGACACTTAGGAGTTAAAAATGAATGTGAAGTCTATTCACAAGGCTCACTGATCCAGATCCCAGTATACTTCAAGCAAAAGATGATACTAATCTTTCACTTCATAAACCCCACACAAACCTGAACGAACTAAACGATCAGAAAAGTAGAGTGCAAGCTAGTATAGAGCACTGATGATCGGACAGCATGATACTAACTTTTCATGCTGCCAAACTTTTAATGCCGTCTACTTGCTCAAGAATCTGGCCTAATGGATATGGAGAAAACAAGAGAAAAACGAGACGACGAAATGGCAAGGAGTCAATTTTGAAGTGTCGCAGAAGAGATGAAATTCACAAGAGCTGACCTCTGAGAGTCCTGATATAGCACTGCCATTGATGCCTCTGTCGTCGTCTTCCAAATTTTTGGAATGAGCCATCTCGGCAGCAAAGTTCTTTCATTGTTACTAACGAGAACCGACTTCCGATGAGGCATTTTGCTGTTCTGAATGAACTGCCTCACTGCCGAGGCTGAGTTTTTAATTTCCACCACAACGCCGCCTCGCCTATTCCAATATCAAAATTGGCAGTATGTGCTATTATTTGTCGACTCAGGCGGCCAACATCAGATCGGCCAACATACCCGGGAGAGGCATTCTAGACTTTACCTCAGAGCAGTCCACCCCATTTTTTTTCCTTGGAACGCTTACAGTCAATTCTCCGAATATGAAATCAGGCCTTTGAGTGCCACTCCCCCTGCACAAGCAATTACATGTTCGGCAATAGGACCCTACTCTTTCCATCCAAATTGTTTTCAAAAACAAGCTGTCATACTTCATCGATACATACTCCAGGCTTTAGTTTCATCAGGGTCCACATCTTATTCATAACAGGTAGTCTTATGCAAAGTCGTAGTCTTCTAAGCATTCAGAAAAAAAAAGTCTTCACATTCAAGTGGAACTTTAAATAGAATCAATGTCATTCACAAATTACTTTGAAAACCTGGATTAAGACTATACTTACCAAAAGCGATTCTTGCACCAGGGTACATACTGTAGGAGAAATCAGGTCTCCATGATCCATGCAGGTGCCCCACCAGTGATACAGACATATTCTCAAAAGACATGCACAAATGCAAAATATAACAATCAATATCAAACAAGCAACTAGAACTAGTATACAACCTACAGCCGAATTATTGGCATCTTCGTTGCATTACACCATTACGCATACCGTACCTTGATAAATGCCCTCAAGCAAGAGCTGCGATGACCAGCCTTCCTGACGTGAGCTTCAACCTTATGAACTGCACAAAGCTAGGTACACATTCGGCAAACCATTTGTCTCCGCATCTATTAAAGTGGGAATGCAACTTTGCGATCTGTTGGCTTGCATAGTACATTCAGGACGTTGCTCTTCACTTGGCCGCAGTGAGTATACATTGCATCAAGGTTCGCCACAAGACGACGAGCTCGCAAGGGACGAAACTCCAAAGAACGTCGCTGCAATGCACCCTCTTCCCTCGAGCCTTTGAATGCCCTCCCCAGGCCCATCTTACTCGACGAGCTCGGACAATGAATAGCTCTTCCAATTCCGTGCCCTAAATCAAACCTCTCCCCTGTGAACAATTAGGCAACGTCCAAGCGTTTCCACTGTATTCTAAGGTAATGTAGGGACACCTAAAAACGCAATTTGGTCAGACGCTCAGATGGTGTTCAGAAGCGATAATAAAACGTCAACCGAAAAACCTTGATCCTTCATAATTTGACATACGGTATTCAAATAACTCAGAGCTCGGTGCGCAGGAATCCCTTTCCCTTCGGCAACATGAACACGTACGTGTGTAAAAAATTGACCACTCTAATAGGAACAACGCTCAACACCAAAAGTGGTGATATCGAGTGTCTCTGCCAAAATCGTTTCAAACACTTGCAGAAGCTCATCAGCAGCCATATATATACTCGCCTCCTCGAGAAATTCGCAGCTACTACCTTCAAATTCTCCTTCACAGCTTCCAATTAACCCTAAATTAGCCAAAACTCGATCCGCCATTCGCAAATCCGACACTACCTCACCAGCTCCCCATTCGCTACTAAATCAATCTGATAACACCAGGGGATTGGATCTCGAGGAGGACGGAAACCCATTAGGATCGTGATGAATGGTGCTCGTTTGAATGGCATCCACGTACCCGCTTGGAAGTACGTAATAAATGTGAGCCCGATGCGCTCAATCTCAGCTCCCCAAGAGCAGAAATCAAAGCCTCGGGGTGGATATGCTCGGAAATAAGTTTGGCATTTTCATGACATGCTCGATCAAGAGCGGTAGGAGCCTGATCTTGAACAAAATTCCGAAAATGATGCGTGGAGAACTGCAGACAGAACGCGGCTGTCTACGTACTGGGCAGTAGACTCAACCCTCTCTAATTGCACACTCTACTTGCACTCTACAATTGTGTATACCCTCTTTTGTTACCATTTTCATCATAATTCTAACATCTCTACACATGCTTACATATTGTTGCTTGCAATAAGGACGGTTCTCAAATTGGCTTAAATATGTTTGGAATGCAATTATGACTTCAAATTGAAAATTTAATTAAAATTGGAATCTTTCATAATCTCTAATTACTAGTGGCTTAATTTATAATCTAAATTTTAATTTATATGTTCAATTTTAGATGACATTGAAAATGGACATAATATTGATTTCTTATTTTAATTTCATTTTTTATGAAGTAAGTATATATATATATATATATATATATATATATATATATATATATATATATATATATATATATATGTTTAGCAAACATGTTACTTTATGTTTTGAATTTTTTTTGTTTAACTACAATGATTAAATCATATTCAAATTTCCATCCTCGAAACTAATAATGATATTTTGAACAAATATTTCTTTCCAATACATATTAATAAAATAGCAAATACTAAAACGGCTTATTCACCAATTTATTTTAATAGTGCATGTGACACTAACTTACCAAAGTTACACTATTTTGAATTAGTGCAAGTTAAAATAATTTTATATTGTACCAATTTATACCAAAATTTTTTTGGTGATAACACTAATTTTCAAGATGATGCTAATTTGGTAATTGTCCCTCACTTATTAGGACCAATGAGTGTAGTGTCATTACTACTTGTGTATCAAGAACTTTATCATGAAAAAGTTGACAATAATTAAGCAAATAATTAAGCAAATTATGTTGACTGATACTTAAGTATTTAAACTCTAGACTTCTCCAAATTTAAGATATCCTTAATTCCCTATACTCCAAGATTTTTTGATACCACAAATCCAGGAGTTGTCTAGATTTAAGATGCCCTTTCCTGTACCCACCAAAACACTGCTTTCAACTTCCGAAGAACACCAAATCTGCAGTTGAAAAGATTCCTTGCTAATTTTTCCAGATGCTGAGGGATTCAGTCAATTCTGGAGTAGGTCTCTCCAGAAATGCTGTTGACCATATCTTTTTTGGTGTAAAGCACCGACAGGAATAGAGCTGGTGACCCTTGAGATCTAGAGCGAAATCCCCGCTTTACAGGGAATTCCTGCTCTGAAATTGGGTTAATTCCAATTTCCAAACAACCGGTTTTAGATGCTGGAAGACAAAATCATGCAAATTGTGCTCACCCGCATGACCCGGAGGACCCGCTACAAAACAAATATTACAAATCTAAAAACGCTGCAATTTGCATCGCTTCGCTAATGAATGAATCATCATTTGGGTTGAATTGGTTTCAGAGCTCAAATATGTGAAAAGGGACCATTGCATACTGTGTGAACTTCGGACAAAGGAATGAACTATACGGACTACGGACTCACAATATAAATGCGAAGACGTCATTAACTTTGAGCATAAACTTAAAACTCCTGCGCACGTCTGGGGCGGGCGCACATCATAATTCCATCTGTTATAGATAGAGCAGTCATGAGATTAAGCCTCATTTGTTACATTCCAGATTTCCAACAAAGAGTAATCCTGTAGTACAATAACTCAAGCACCTGCCTACCGTAACACATACCATTTCTATGAAGCGTAGAATCTGTGATAATAAAATCTAACAACCTCATGATCGCTGTTGAATGTGAGAAATTTAAGTCTCACTACCTCATGGCCAACCAGGAACCATGAAATTGAGCCTACTGAAATTCTATCCTAGCCTACCCACTTGATCATCACGTTGAGACCACCTCAGTAGACCATTCAATAGTGAAGATTGAGGTCTAGCCGTGGTGGCGTGGATGGAGGGAAGCTTGGCCAGACTCTGAACTAGTGGATTTGCTTCACTCTCTGGAGGAAAGAAGTGAAGCGAGCGGCGTTCTACACTAATTCGAAGTCGAAATGAAGAATTGAATTCCAGTCATGGCGCCTAGCTAAAAGACGACAGGAGCGGCAAAGGTAGGAAACAGCCAGGGACATCCACCTTGAGATTGATACATGTACGCCGGATAGGTGACCAAACCGTTGCTGTCCCGAGGCGAGCTATGCTCCTGAGGCGAGCTATGCTCAATTGTGAGCATCATATCCACATAAGCGTCTCGCACTTTCTTCAGCCAAAACAAAGGAGACAGCATCCTAATCCTCAGCTTCGTCACTCTAAATCCTCGTCTCCGCGGAGCTCCGCCCCGCTTCTTCCCAGACGCCTTCTTCTTCCTCCACAACGACCAGAAACTCGACGACGTCTTCCGAACCACCGTGCTCGGCGGCTCCTTCTCAGGCGCCTCGTCACCACCGTCGACTCTCTTGTACGGATTGCTCATGCATTGCATCCGCGTGATCGCGGGCGCCAACACCAACACTCGCCGCCTTCCCATGGCACTACCCCAAGAACTCTCAATCAATCAAGAAACGTCAAAATTCGCAATCACTCATAGAAATATCAAAATCCTCCAAACATTCCTACACAGCTCATCCTCTCTATTAATGCAATTCTCCTTTTGCTACAACCTTAAAATCACGGAACTTTGCAACCATTCCCAACTTCTAAGCATAGCAGTCTCTCTCCAAACAAACGGAATCCTTCTTGGCTACAACCGTTAAATCACTGCACTTCCGCAACCGTTCCCCAAACAACACAAGCAGTACGTCTCTCTGCAAGCACGTATATATATATCCTAATTCTTTGCCACAGTCAAGAGTAAAATCGTTGTACTTCTGTAACCAATGGTACTAAACTACTTCTGAGTGGCGTTCTCCCTTGGTTCTTTCCTCCAAGCTTAAAATCAATGGAGAAATGGGTTGAGGCGCAGAGTTTGAGAGAGCGCAGGCAAGGGCAGCTGGTGTGCACACAGGAAATGTCAGGTGCGATACAGTCCGCCTGCGGAGAGGCGCGGGCGGCGCTAGCTGCAGGAAGCTGAAGCGAGAAACGAACTGAAACTATACATCTGGCATCAGTCAGAAACTATGTCAGGAGCTGCGCCGCGAGGACTGCGACATGGTTGAATAGCTGTACCAATTGTAAGCTAGCGGCGAATGTCAGATGAGGCGGGTGGGAAGCAATCGACCAAGGAGATCGGGAAGGGCGAGCTTGCAGGCAGAGTCTGGGGCTTTGGGGATGGCGCCAAGACTACAGGCTTCGTTTTCCGTCCTTTGGTCTCCCACTGCTTTCCGTCCGTCCGTCCGTCGGTCGGCCTCCTGGTTTCTCAATAATGATCCAAGCGAAACCCACTGTGAGCGGAGCACGTTGTTCGCCCGTACTCGCGTGTCGCCATTCGTAGTGATTCCAATTCCAAGCGGGGATTCTAGAAGAAGCAATGATTTCCACGTTAGGTAACCCCATCGAGCAATGTTTTTTTTATGCACAATTTTTCGCCAATTGGCTACAGCCTAAAAATGTGGGCTGTTTTTTGTAAAGAAAATTTTCATTTTGGGGGTCAAAATAGCCAGATTACTGCTATATTTGAAGACTAGAAGCCAAATTTTACCTAAGTATCATCTAGTTTTCATGTAGATATCACCAAGTATCACCCAAGTATCACATGAGTATCACATGAGCATTGAAGAAACAACTGGCCCCTTCTCCAAAATGACCCCCTGTCACCGAGCAATTCACGCAGCCTGGGACCAATGTCCGGGAAGAACCGGCAGCTAGTTAGCCGGTGGAAGTGATAAAAAACCCGGTTGCAATTTGAAAACATCCGCTGGAAACCGGTGGAAAAAACCAAAAATATTCGATTTTGAATGGGAAACAGAGGAAATAACCGGACCCTGTACTTGAAAAACCGGTTCAATGTGGGAATTGTCGGAAAATAGCCGGTGAAACTCATTGAACTTCCCGAACGCTGCCTGCGACTCGCCTCATTCCGGTTTCGTTGCTGCTGAGACAAGGGCTGGCCAAGCTGCTCTTCACGGCGCTCCGCTCATACCCGACTCGCGGACCTTCCCAAATGGCTCTTGACTGCTCTGGCTGGAGTCAAAACAGTTAAGTGCTTAATCTACCGCACTGCTGAGTACTCCAGCAGACAAATCAGTTTTACGAAGTGAGAGTTAAAGAGAGAGAAGGTCTCAGTATTTAGGACTTGGAGAATTTGGTAGATCTGGAGAAACCAAGTGGGTCACAAATTTGCTGTATGTACCTTCCTTTAACAAAGCTAAGCCTGCTCTTCGTTGGTTCTTTCACTCATGATGGAAAATAATATTGTATTGTTCTCTGAAGAGCATTGCTGGTAGTAAGATTGGCAACAAAACCCAGCAGAAATCTCATTGCTGTTTGTGGATTTCGCTTTTCTGTGACAATCGACGAGACCACACGATAATTCTTCCCTAATCAACAATGCATGAAACCCACTAGATTAATTTGGGGAGTGGACTGTACAGGATGGACTAAACCCCACAACAAATTGGAGTCTCTGAAAGACGAAAGAGGAGAACGCAACCACATATTGAACACAAGCATCCTGCCTACCTTGGCAAAAAGCGATGAGCACTGCAAATTACTGGTCAATTTGTGTCCTGCAAGAGCAAATTCAGGGAAAATTCCAATCAAAGTGAGAGCTGACTGTGCTTGTGTGTTGTTCACAGAGAAGGAACAAAAAACGAAGATACAGCAATCATCTGCAAACTTTGGGTACGTTGACTAGCGGAAAGAGCATGCCAATGCAAGAAGATGGATGTATCTTTGTTAGATACCCTAGCTTTAGCCAGGCCTTCAGAATCTTTGATCAAACCAAAGGGAAAGCCATTATTGAATGTGAGCATGGACAGTCGATCATGAAGTTTGACGAAAGCTATGCTGGCTGAGATCATTTCAAGGGAGGACCAAAACTGCTACAGTAGAAGACATTACTTCTTCTTCTCAGGTCAGAGACTCTAGCTCATAGCAGTCGGCAAGAGACAAATGATTAAGAGACGAATGAACAACCCTTGCAGCTTTTTTGAAATGGAGGATCCATAACTCCAAACTGGATACGCTTTTCACTGCTGACAGTTTTTGATCTGAGAATGTTCAAGCAGAGTTAGAACTCAGGAATATCCTCTACCTTCATTTGCAGATTGGTATGTCCAGTACAGTTTTTTGCTGTAACTTGCGCCTAAAATTGAATTTCCTGGGATGTGGAGTTAGACAAAGAGTGTACAGTACAGTTTGAAAGAGTGATCGATTGCCCATACTTGTCAAAGCTTACTCTGATTCTGTATCACCTGTGGCTCCAAAATAGATTTGCTTAGTAAGCAGAATTTGACAACAATCTGTTACTTGTACATGTGGATGTATAAGTTAAAGCTTCATCCTATGCACGAAGATGCTAGATCAAGGAGCGAGAAGAAATTGTGGCAATTGAACAAAAAATCTAGCGAATTCACAAAACCAAAGCCTTCAATTGGATGCTGCTAGACTTTCCCCTGGAAGAACATCACAGAAGAACATTGATGCAAGCTCTGGATGCAAGGCGGGGATGCCAGGGTGAACATCACGTAAAGCTGCCGTAGGAAGGTCGGTGAGCCGGGGGTTACATTTCATAACATTCAATAGCCTTCAGAGTTCAGATGGGCTACCTTTCAGTTTGCCTGCCAAACATTTAATCCACCAAGTTCATCCAAAGTTGGTCAATAAAGGTTGCTTTACACCAAGGCCGGACCAATGGCCCTCTTGAATGATTGAAATAGGGATTGGTGGAGAGAGATAGGTGGAGAGAGATAGGCTTCGTCCAATTTGGGTTTA
The DNA here is from genome assembly GCA_963920665.1 of Straminergon stramineum. NCBI lineage: Eukaryota > Viridiplantae > Streptophyta > Bryopsida > Hypnales > Calliergonaceae > Straminergon > Straminergon stramineum. The sequence continues at coordinate 10,875,998 of OY987264.1, read as the reverse complement.
CACTTTGGCCAACTGAAGGTCCATGCCAATTTCCATGGATGAAAAGTCTACTTGGAATCCTACATGGCCAAAGGAGATAATGCTTTGCATTGTCTACTTATTATTTAGAATGGATTTGAATTCTTGATGCAACTTCAATTTTTCTAGAATGACAATATCACATGATTGCATGCAATGTCTTCACTTTGAAATGCCTTCTTTCAAGTTTGAGATTTGGATCCCACCTTTAAAAATCTAATATGTTTTTGCAACTCAAATGGTGCAAAAGAACTTGTGATTTTCTCTTTGTATAGGCCCTTTTGTTCCAAAGTGAGGACCTAAATCTCAATTCAAAAAGAACAAAAGTAAATGTGATTTGATTGCATGCAATCATGTGATATTGTCATTCCAAAACAAATGCAAGTTAAAAGAGGATCAGGAGGAGGATTCAAATGCAATCTTGGAAAAAAAAGTGAACTAAGGCCCAAATGAGAGGGGACATTACATGACTTTAAAATAATTCTATTGTCTTATTAGCATTTGGAATATCTAACAAATATGTATGTATGTATATACAATGAATTGTAAATAATAGTTGGTCTAATTAAATTTTTTTCTTTAAAATGATTGTTCTAGAATAGTGTTTATTGAATTAGTTCATGGTACATTTTTTAAATGCCAAATGCAAGTGTATCCATTACTACACTAAACTTTCTTTTAAATGAAATATATTTTGTCATTCATGAAACTCCCTAAGGATGTTTTGTGTCTGCTTTTGAATGCCTTCAAAGAGTATAATCTTTGTGTAAGTTAAGTTTCATCTAATTTTGTTGGGAGAGTTACTTAAATGCATTTGTAGTGGATGTTACTAGAAATTTATTCTTTATGGTATTATATTTACTTTGAAAAAAAAGATGAGTATTCTTCTAGTCCCCTTGTGATGTATTTTTGCAACATTTCACTTTCTATTAATATTCTTGATCTAAATTGAGCCATACAAATGATATTCTTTGAATTTGAATCCAACTACTGAAATGAAGTTTATCAAGTCTAGTTTCTATTCAAATTTTAAAATTTGAGAATTTCCCAAAATTGAATATCTATACAATCATGAAATTAGGTCGTTTGTTTTGTTTGTTACAATGAGGTCTTCAAACATTAGGGGAGATTTGAGGGCATAGAGAGACTGTTTCAAGCCTGTTCTTTGTATTGGGAATGAGCCATTGTTGTCCAAGAAAATAAATATTAAATAAAAATTAATATTTTTTCTTTAAAAAATAATTGAAAAATAATAAATAATTAAATAAATATTATTATCTAATGTGGCAATGTCACTGCCACATTAGATCGTTGTTGTGGCGACGTTCCCCATTGTTTGGGAACTCTAGGGATTTGCAATCTTCCAGAGGCCTAAAATCCCCTTTAATGTCCTTATGTCTGTGTGTCTCCTAGTCATGTTCTTAGTACCGTTGGAAAACTCTTTGCTAAGAGGGGTGTAGATGCTTTGTTTTGTGGCATTCCAATTCATGGCAAAATAGATATTGAATTTCAAAGTTTTTGTAGATTAAAAAATATAAAAATTACTTTTATTTTTATATTTAATTTCATGATATTATGGCAACAACACATAGCATACTAATATTATTTCAATCATTTGAACTTTGGATTCATAATCATTGTCTATCAATTTTCCAAATTCAAGAATGTTACAAGAATTTGGTCTACATTAGACATTCTTAACTATTTTGTACACCTATAAAAAAATTCAGATTTTTTTCAATGTATTTGTATTATATGAATTTTTTTAATACATCTTTCACTAATTCAGAATAATTTCAATTTTTTACAAAAAAAAACTAATAAACTTCAATGATTTGTAATTTCAAAAGATATTGTGTGTGAGTCAAATTCAACAAAGAGGTGTCGAAATGGAATTTCCATGCCAAATTTCACATGTAGAAATTTGATCTTTTGCAACCAATCACAAACAATTCATTTTGTCCCAAAACAACTTTCTTTAATTTTCAATTGGATGAGTTCTTGGATGGGTTATTTTGAACATCATCCTTCAACAACTCATTTTCAATTGTTATAGACAAATTATGAGTGGTTATGGACAAGTTATTCTGTGCAACAAAGTTGTAGAAGACCAAATTCCTACTATTGTTTTGACAAGTCCATATCACCTTGCACCAATTCCTAGATGCCTTGTGGCACTTTCATATAAAAAATACTTAATTTATATCAAATTTGACCTCCACATAGGGGGATGATTTCATCCCTGTAAAATAAGTACATTTTTTTCATTAAAAAATAGTTACTAAATGAAAAATCAAAATGATGGGATTTGATATACTTTGGAGTTAATCCTCGAAAGATGTTGGGTCCAAAAATGATGACTTTCAAGATTAGTGTAGAAATGAAGAGTTTATTTACTTATTTATTTATTTATTATTTATAAATCAAATCATTTTTGGCAAATTACCTTAGTGATAGGTCTTATCCTTTCAAGGTTAACCCCTAAGTGCATCGATGTCCATTTTTTGGACGATGAACAAATTGAAACTCAAGTTTAATCCTCCTATGTGCTTGGATGAAAGTTATCTTAATTTGTGGAGATACTTCATCAAGTTGTTGTCCTATCTAAGGGTTAGATTTGGTGTTACTAGAGTATATATATTTTTTAAATTATAAATGTGCAAGTATGTCTAGTGGTCAAATTGCATTGACTTTAGTTCAAAACAAGATTCACCAAAATGAGGTCATAGATTTGAAGAACACAAAAAATTCAAAAAATCAACATGTGAAGAGAACCTCATTTCAAATCCATTCCAACAAAATTTACTCAAAAGATGATACTATTTTTCTTATAATCAAATTTTGAGTAAATTTTGGAATTTCTCTTTCAAAATTTATAAAAAAAAAGATTGGTAATAGCATTGGTGAATCTAACCATACGGATGGAATCAAAAAATCAAAATCTACAACCTTTCTTTACATATCAATTCCAAAATATGCTTCCAAATTGAACTTTGTAATGAATTTTCTCAAATCGTCAATTTTGGAGATGATTCTCGACGTTTAGGGGTTACCCCTATAGGACCGAGGCACATTTTGGGCAGAAATTGTCAAAAACTGTCACTTTTTAGGGTAGCAAGAATTTCTTTTAAAAAAAAAATTCTTTTTCAAAATTCCACCATACAAATTTGAACTAGACTTCTTTGAAAACATGTGGAAAATTTTTTAGAAACTTTGACCACATGGATTGAAAGATTATAACATTTGAAGTTAGGGGAAAAAGTTTTTTTCCAACCTTGCCCGACATGGCCTGAAAACTTTAACTCCTTTTAGAATGAGATTCTTACACTAAATAGGGTTATTTTTTTTAACATTTTCATCTTGGATCATGTAAGCTACACACCCACCAAATTTGAAAATCATAGGAGGAGTTTTGCACATGCTGCCTGAAGCTGCCTGAGCTGCCTGGAAAGTTCAAGGTAGCATAACTTTTGATCCGGCCACCCAATCGGGAAAAAAATTAGATTTTCAAGAAGGGGATACATAGTTATACATCAAGTCCAAATTTCATGAACATCCGACTAAAAATGACTTCGTAGGAGCCTACCTGAGATTTCTTGCATACGCTGATCGGACACTTGGTCCTTCAGGGGTTAATGTTCAAAATCTAGAAAATAGCTGAGAATCTAGCTTGTGCGGAGATAGGTCCATGGCCGGGAATAGGTGCGTAAACCTCCCAAGTCCCAACTGTCCACTGTATCTGACCCGTACACCGACTCCGTCCAACTCAGACGAGATCCACGTGTCCGACCCTGCCGAAGCCACCTCATATAGTCCAACACACCCACTGCCACCTCGCACCTACCACCCCTCCTACCTTCCACCCCCTCCTACCTACCTACACGGGAGTAAACCTCCTGACCTCTGTCTTCTCTTCATTGTGCAATCCTCTGTGCTCTCTGAAGTTTCGCTGCTTTCGCCGGAACTGTTGCGCGTTCCAAGGCATGCAACTTCAGAGCCTTATTAGTTTACCAAATTTTGAGTTTCTTGTGTTTTTTCTTGAAGTGTGGGAGGAATTGGTAATGGATTTGAATACTGGGAATTATTAGGGTTCAACGTTCTGGTGAGGTTTTGCTGAATATATATTTAGAGAGATGGCGGATTCGTGGACGAAGGAGTTTCAAGAGGCGGCTCGTCTGGCGGAAGACATCGATGGCCGTGTTGCGGAGAAGAATGGTTTGCCTCCTCACTCCAGCGAGGGCATTCGAATCGCTTCTGCTACTCGTCGGAAACTGGCGATGCTGAACAACAAGCTGGACCGCCTGGAATCACTTCTTCAGAATCGCAGTTTGAAGGCCAGCTTGTAAGTTTCTGGCATCTATTCGCACAATTGCATTAGCACGTTAGTCAGGCTTGTGCATTCTCTCTGCCTCTGTTTTTTGTGGTCGTACACGGAGAAACGAGATTTATGCGGTGAAATTGGATCGGAAGTAACATTCTGGAGAATCTTGTTGGGCTACGTCTGAGTTGCATGAAAAAGAATCTTGAACACATTGCTTGAGTTCCTTGAGAGGTGAACAAGGAAGAGCTCCTCAAGCCAATTATCCTTTGTCTTGACGTCTGAGAGTATGTCAATAATCTGATTTCCTCAAATTTGACAAGACTTTGGTCTAAATTATTCTTAGTAGACACTGGTGTGAAAACTAAGTTGCTATGCCACTACTACTCAAGAATGTTATGTATGGGTCCATGATGGCACAGTTTCGTAATCGCTGGAAAGGTTATGAGGGGTAGAGCATCTTATTTTCGGAGAAATCGTGGAACAGTTTTTCTTTACCCTGGTCGTCGTGTATCTTTGCTCTTTCATACTGAAAAACTGACTTACGGGTTGGAGCTAGGAATGAGAAGGAGTTGAATCAGCGGCAAAATATGCTCGTGGATATCCGTTACAAATCCAAGCAGATGTCTGCATCGCTTTCCTCTTCACGAGACGACAGGTGTGAATTTCTCTCAAGTTCGAATGATTCTGAGTCAGTGTTCAGGCTTTAGGAGCTGATTTTCATGTTGATATCATCTGCAGTCTCCTCCTTTTGACAGTACGTTATTGCAGGGCAAATTTGATGGAAAGTGGAATTGTACCAGTGGAAACAAGTCGAACCAAGGGTGTAGATAACAGTGGGCTAGTGAACTTACAAAGGCAAATAATGAGAGGTAAGTTAGTGACTCGTTAAAGGAATGCTTAGCATATGTTATTCTTCCAATTGTGGTGTATATATATATTGCTAGAACTGAGATTATCTAACGTGACGCAGAGCAAGACGAAGATCTGGAGAATCTCGAGCATACAGTCCTTAGTACTAAACACATCGCACTTGCTGTTAATGAAGAGCTGGACCTTCATACCCGTTTATTGGTATGTTACGGATAGCCTTACTCATGCCTAAAACTGTTCATTACAACTTCAAGCTACTCGACCATCTTATGAACATTCTACTGTATGCTTACACTTGTTTTAAAATTTCTGTAGGATGATATGGACCAAAGTGCAGATGTTACGAATAACAAGCTTTTGGTGAGTTCCTTCTTCGATTTTGTTTGTTGGGTTGTGACTTCAGTTTTTGTAACACACTTGGGTTGACGAGTCAGTATATGTGTCATCAGAATTGAATTTTGTTTATTTGGGGTAGGCAAGTGTGAATTTATCACAGATGAGAATGTGGCCATATTATAATGTTTGAATCTTACATCCCGCTCATTACTGGTCTGCAGGCTGCACAGAAAAGACTCGGGTATTTGAACAAGAACCGTGGTCAGGGGTGGACGCTTCTGACAATGATTATTTTGATGGTTTTGATTGTGGTCTTGGTCTTGATCTTGTTCAAGCTCTTGTAATAACGATTTTCAAGTGCGTTGTTGTAGGTTGTCTTCATAAATAGTACTGTAGGTATAATTTATCTGCCGCTGTGCAAGTAATTGCTCAAAGTAGCATGTGTGGAAAACCTTTGTTTGCAAAATGCGGTCTAACATGTACAGATTGGCTGGTGTGGCCCGCGTAATTGCAATTGCAGACGGTTGCCGTGACCTCTGTGTGATTTAAAAATCAAAACAGAACTGAAAATCCTACAAGCCCAAGGACCCTGCACGGTTGTGTTGCACACAGATGTTTTAGCTACTATACTATTCGTGTTACTCGGGCCAAATTGCCATTTCGTACTCACATTTTGACTTTGCAATTTTGAAGCTCAGCCCAACCCTTGGTCACAATCCTGAGTTTTCGTCCAGCTTCATCTTCATATCATTTTTTCGTCACTCTTCGAAAGTAAAAGAATTTCTCTTTCTAAGAAACTCTGGAACGACGCTTTTTACTTCGAGTAGTATGTTTTGGAATATTGTGAATAATAAAGAGAGTTGACCACATTAGGTTCAAAATTACTCAAAATCATTGTGGATAAAAGTGACATGTAACTGAGGAATGAAACAAACATTGTGAATTTGGGGAACTAAGTTATACAATTAACCCCTAAAGTCCCAAGGGCTGTTTTTGGTAAGAATTGCTTAAAACTGTCATTTCTAGAGCAAAGAGCAAGAAAAATTTAAATGGTATTTTTTGCATATGTAACCGCAAGATCTTGTAGAAGACTAGTATGAGAATGTGAAAAAATTTCAGATAATTTGATTGCACAAATTGCAAGATAAATGTGTTTAAAGTGAAAAAATCATGTCTGTTGGCACCATAGCAAATTAGTTTATGAGACTTTGAATTTTCTCAACTTAAAAATTTGCATTATAGATTTTGAATTAAAATTTTTTTATCATGACGAATTGAGTTGAGAATATAGGGAAAAGAAAATTTAGAAAAATTATTTGATTTTCATTCTTTAAAAAATTGTTAAATAGGAGAAGGTACATTGTAGAGGGAAAAATTAAATCATTAATATCTTTAAGATGGAATTAAAATACACTAATGCCTATGGTGAGATTGTTCTAACAATCAAAGTTAACCTTGTGAAACTCTTTGTTTTGAAAAAAATCTGAAAATTGAGCTCAAAAATGAATCCTATATGTTAATTTTTCAAATAGATGTTATGATTGCTTGCAAAATAAGATGCTCCATAACTTTCACATCACAAATTGAAAAGGAATGAATCAATTTTATACATACATTCATGCTTAAATTAAGCTATGCTTGCAAAAATATTAAAGTTTCCATTTCAAACTCAATCATTGCATTTTAATCTATAAATCAAAATTTAACAACTTCTACAAATTTTGCAAGTTGAAATTCATGTAGAGCATGTAGCAAATGACAAGTATATCAAAGGGGAGTGCTAGCATGTGAGCATAGAATCTATGGGCCCACTAAAAGAAAATCATGTCTAAGTTGACAAATTTTATTGGACATCCAATGTAACAACTCATGTTTTTATGTCAACAATGATGTCTTATGTAATATATGAACGTCATTGTTGAAATAAAAACATGGGTTGTTACATTGGATGTCCAACAAAATCTGTCAACTTACAAACAAAAAAACATTGCTTTTTTTATAGTGCCATGAGCCTAGGAGTCTATATTATAAACACTTTCTATGTTATAGGTACCCATGTTATAAACTCTTTCCATATTCTAGTGTACCTATGTAGTTATAACTACATATGTTATAAATACAACCTTCAAGTGGTTGTAGGTACATACCTACAACTAGGTTCAAGGTTTGTAGGCTCACATCTTAGTACTCAATCACTAGCATCATTGGTATACCAAATTGTAGGGGCTAGACTATCATTGTTCTAAACATTCTCCCAAATACAAAATTCAGTAGGACAAGTTCATTGTCAACTTAAAAAGAAAGTTTTTAATGAAATGCATGCTGTAAGCACAATTGTGTATTTTCCAAATCTAGGTAGTCAAAGCTTAGCTTTGCATTAATCTTCTTCCCCAAACTTAGTAGAGATGGAAAAAAATTTACAAGAAACATAAGCAAAGCCCTAAACCAAATCAAAATTGAATTCAAAAACTTTTAATACAAGGCTACAAGCACCACTTGACACTACCACACCAGGTTTCTAACCATGATGCTAAGTTCCTCAATTTTCTAAAGTTGCATTAGGGACCATATTTTTTCTTAGACCCTTTCTACTTGATTCTATCTTTGTTTTGGGAGGAAGGAAGAGTGTGGAAGAAAATGATTCATACCTTAATAAACAACTTAAGGTTATATTTGTTATATTGAGACTTTTCGCAAACTCATTTCTATTCTGGACTCAAAGATAAACCTCTTTGTCTCTTTATTTGTATTTTTTTTGTAAATAAGTAACAACACCAACTTCTAGAATTTCATTATAGGATCACTATTTTAACATTATTTATTTTTTATTTAAATTATTATTTTTTTAAATGTATTTTTCAGTAACTAACATTCTGTCTCAAAATCTGCAAAAAGTCTCAATATAATGAATATGTTTTATTTGTTAGTTACTGTGAGATCTCCTGACTGACTGTGCATCCCCTCGTGCAAAGTTTTTATGAATTAAACATTCACAAGATATGGCAAACTAAGGCAATGTACTGACATTCATCTAGATTGATGCTACCGGTAATCCATCCAACTGATTAATAATCCACTTACAATAAAGTACAGCACAGTTCCTCCAATTGGCGAGAGGAGAGATCTGTGACCATCTGCAAGCTCGATCATCCTGCAGCTGCCGGACTGAAAAATTCCACCTTCTCTCGGAGGCTGATCCAGAGTTCATACAGCCTGTCAGCACGATCGTGGTTCGGTACAGAGGATCGACTGATCGCTGCATTGCCACGTGATTCTCTTGCAGTTCATTGTGGAGTTGAGGCTGTCACGCGGGACAAATCGATCGGATGCCTCGGAATAGCTCGATCTTCAATTCCCTTAATTCGCAAGCAAATGGAGAATATATAACAAAAGCCTCTGAAACGGCGCACCATGTCTTGAGAATCGACGACATGACTCACCGTCCTTCCTGTCTCAAACGTTGCTTTGCTTGTATGATTTCGTGTCCAAGACTTGTTTCCCACACATGGCATATATATACACCTGCAGTCACCGAATCCAGGCACGCCAGCAAACGTACTTAGCTAAAGCACGAATAGAATTAATCAGACCAGGTCAAATAAGATCAAAAGTACGATGCGGATTGCACATATTCAAAATCGATGTGGTTCAAGAGAGATATGATTTACGTAGGGCAAACTGGGGTGAGTCCAAAGAACGAAATCTTGGGATTCACGCTAAGTACTATAAATCAAAGAGAATTCTCCTTGCTGAGAAAATTCGATAGGTAGGTCTAATTAAGATGTAAAAAGTTACTTTGGAAAGCACACCTGTTCTTGGAGAGCAGCTTGTTCTCCCTTCGGTGGTTTTACTGGCACCCTCCCTCCACTTGTCAGGCACAATCACTTTCGTCATCTTCTTCTCACCTGCTCGACATCAGCATCCACCTCAGTTCAAAAGAGAAGAACCAGGATCAAAGTGACGGGATCAGAAACCACAAAAAAGGAGTACACAACTCTGAAAAACAATTTAAAATCCTGGGAGGAATGCGTAGCTGTTAATTAGAGCAGTAAACTTGTATTCAGTGTATCCGTTATCAGTTTCTCGTCAATTGAAGGACTTATCGCATGAGCCTTCTGAAAACCCTAACTTCTGAAAATTATTAAACCCTTCTGAAAAGAATGGGAGCTAGAGACTCTCTATTAGACACCACAACGTCATTTCCCTTGCCACCTACTACTCAAGTGGGATTGAAACCATTTATCACAGTAGTGAGCGTTGGCAACAATTCTCCTTCACATTAACTACGCAACCAAAGATTAAATCGGCAGATATGAGTCCCTGATCCATCCCTCATATACCATGCTACTTAGTAATGTGCTCAAAGGCACGACAGGGTTATCATACAAGTATCCTCGCGAAAACGAAATCACTCGCACCTGTTTGCAGTTCTGCGCTTCTGATACTTAACCATACGGATATAAACAGCTATTCCTTATTTGGTGTTTATATTCCTACTCAACAATCACGAATGTGTTTCCTATCAATGTACTGTACATCAATTTCCTCGCTCCCGGACAAGCAGGCGAACCACACCAAGTATAGTGGGGAACAGAATGCTCGTCACGAATTGAACTATTTCCGGCTGATCACCTGTGGGCACCCCACACTACCCCAGCTCTATTTGAATTTTATCCGTTGAAAGTGATAGAAAGCTTCAGGTCAAGATTACAATACATGATAAGATCACGACAGAGAAAACGTTTGACCTAATTCTCTACAATACAGAGCACCAACCCTAGCACGTATCTGCTGCGATTTCAGGATCGGGAAACCAACCGGATCGAATGCAAGGGTCCAATCTCACAGCCCCTCCCCTATTCACGAACGAAGCCCACCCGGTGGAAGCCGTTTCCATTCTCCATGACACCGAGTAAATCACTTTCCGTGTTAAAGTCCAAATTGCAAATATTTGTAATCCTATGCACCAGCACCCAAAAATCAATGTCCTCTCCCACACGCAACTCAAAATCGAGTACAACGAAGTCACCGATATCCTAAAGCCCCCATACAAGAGCCAATAACCTCACAGAAACTCACATTTATCGCACACCATGGTCACAAGCGTCCGCTTTCCGCAACCATACATTATTTCTTCCCGGGCTCCTCTTGCTGCTGGCATAAATCCGCAACGATCGAAGACGGGGTGATCTCAGAATCCAAAGCACCAAACCCTCCGAATGTTTGACAAGAGAAGCCTCATGGCGGAAAACATGGAAAATATGCTGGCGTTGCTGCTTTTGTGAAGTACCAGTGGAAAGATGTGTCGGATACTTTTGTCAGGTTCATCTCTCGTCCTCTTCGATACGTCGTAATGTTCTCATTCTTTTTTAGTTCATCATGTCGTGGACTTCATGCTCCATTGGGGTCTAAGCTGTGTCCTTTCTACCCCCATTCTGAAGTTTGCTTAGTCAAGTAGGAAGAAGATTAAAACTCACACCCACTGTTAACAAATTGCAGTCTGAACGATCGATGGCCTGTTTCCAGCGAAGATGAAGTTGTGGTATTGTTGACTAAGGATCACCAAGGTCTGCCCGATGTAGAGCGTATAAATACAACTCTTGCGGTTGACGATGATATCCCTGCAAGTTTCCACTGCTCGTAATCTATATTTTTATTGTGAGTTAGATGTAATTGCAGTTGTACAAAGGAAGCACTGTTACGGGAATGACAGGCTAGGGCAATGGTCATGTTGAATCCACGACTGATTAGTGGAGAATTCGGAATTAGTCATAATGTCAGGCGAATGCGCGAGCGTCTTTTCAAGTAAGTTCACTATTTCCGCACGCCTTGTATACTCGAATTGCTTCGACAATTCAAGACTTCCCTGCTTAAAAGGGAAATGTCTCCGCTCATAGTTTGCGGTTTTCTTGTCAGGCTCGTTTCCTTTGACGCTTGTTTTTCTTATGATCTGGAGTTGGGCAAAAATATTCCAAAATTTTCGCAGTATGGTATGATCCACTTCCTTCCGTTGTTTCAGTAGTGCTTAAAAGCTTAAGATTATTTCCAAAACTTTCCTCAGGAAGTGATTACCTGCCGACAATCATATTTCTAGCCTATGCTAATACTCCAGTTGCATATTTCACTAGTTTTTTAAATTTATGTCCAATAAAGCGTTTCTCTTTTGGCATGCAATAAATTTACTACAGTTTATTCAGTACGTCCTTTACAAGTCTATGCAACTATCTTCAGGCAATATCCCGGGTATGTGGTGGCCTTGCATTTTGAATTTTTGAAGCAGTTTCTTGATGCTGTTGCACAATTAGTACTTTCGATTCTTTGACTCAAACTCTAGAGATTACTTCCATTTACAATTGCTAAATAATCGGGATCCAGGGCAATGTGTTTCCCATGGTCCTTTATATTTCTTAGCTTTCTGATTTATTGTGTTGGGTAGCATCAAGTCATTAGGATATCTGGTTAGTGTCGGTGATTATCTTATTAGTACCTCGGACATGCAGCGTTTGGCAGATATTTGTAGATGATAGTAAGCAACCTGGACGCCTAAGTAGTTTTAGCAAAGGAGCAACCAAATCGACCAGCCTACTTTGGATGATGTTGATGTATGGATTCTGTCTAAACCTTTCATCAGTGCTCCTCTCTAATTTGCTTCTGTTGTACTTGACATTCCTTTCCCTTCAATTGATTATTAACTTGTCCCTGTGCTCATCACTAAGCATGGTTGTCTTTTGAAGATTCCCCCAATTGCCAGCAGTTATTGTTTGTTTCTCATGTTCCTTGCAACGAATGTACTAGGCACTACTTTTAAAGAATCTGCTATATTCTAAACGATGAAGACGACGGATGTTTGTTGTCATTGGTCAGTTCATTCTTCGAACTAATGAGGGTTTTCTGTGGGGAGGTCTCGGAATCAGATGTTGCTTTTACGTGGAGGAAACAGCGAAGATAGTGAGCAGCCATCAGCTATGGCAAATGCTATGGCAAATGCTGTTGGTGTCTTCGCTTCTTTCAACCGCTTTATGCGTTCTCTCTCTGAATATTCAATTCAAGCCACTTGAAAGATTTCATAACAAAACCATCGAATAGGAATTTTTTTCGCATGTGCCCCATGTTTCTTACTGTCTTAATGATGTATTTCTATGTGTAATAAAGACTCTACTCGACAATGAAGTGTATCCTGTTCTAGAATGTTATGGAGTCATACAACAATGCAGAAATTATTCCAACGTTCTAGAGCATCTAGCCAAGGCTGTACCACTTGAGAAAACTTATGAGAATGGAGTTGGGTAGCAAAGAGCTTGCAAACCAGTGATCCTCCTACTTTGGTTGACACAGCCATAGAGTTTGGTGCAGCGATCATTGAACTTATCCGAGAGACTTAGCCTTAGCTCCATGAACATAGGTGATGGAGGTGCTTGTGTCAAGCATTGCTTGTGATGTGATCCTATATCGAAAAGAAGAAAAGAATTGAGCCTTCTTGAACCATTGAATTGTTATAGACAGCTCACGGATAAACAATCTTGTACCCTACTTTTCTTGCAAGTTCGAGAAAGTGTTTCTCAAAGATATAAGATATGAAGGTCCAGGATATTATACCAAGAGAGTGACAAGCATAGTATGTCTGATTTCCTGGAATATCCAACCTTAACGTCCCAAGTCAATGACCAAATCTATTGGAGACGTCGAGAGCCCATTCCTACAGGTAACCAGCTCATTTGCCGCATTAGGGTTTCCTGACATACACCTCCCTATCCCTACTACGTTGTAACTGGAGACTTGGTTTAATAACTCTACACAAAGCAGGCTGTAGGTTTAAACTCATGTGAGGTCATCATCAGCTTCTGGCATCGCCAATTGAAGCAGCTCCAGAAGCTTTGTGTAGCTAACATGGTCCCGACTGGGTGGCTTGCATACTTCGTAGTGATTTGCGTCTTCAATCTTCATGTTGTTGTTGGAGCTCAGCCGCATCGCTGAAGCGTAGGGCACAACCAGCACCTGCTAAGCAAAACATCCAGATCACGGTACATACAAAATCATGCATCCCAGGCGTACATACTACTACAAGACGGCGGGATTACCAGGGGTGAGGGATGTATCAAATACGTTGAAACATCAAAGACCTTGCTTACACCCAGATTTCTTTACTATCACCCTCTGAAATTTCATATCCGTTGCTCATTCCCTAGGATCGGGGTCGATGGAAAACGTAGTCCAAAAACTCTCTCTGTAATCTTTACCATCACACTCGAAAATGTCATAAGAAGTAGTAAACTGATACAAATACGATAATGAAGAAGTCCGAGGGCAAAATTTTCATAATAATTGGCACTTTTTAATAGCTTATAATGAACCCCTGTTACTACATTAGTCTTCTTCATGTAGTGCATAGAGCTTGTGCACTTGATTGTTGCAACGTTGATGCTTTGAAACATGTCATGATGTCGTTTTTAACAAATACGGAGGTTGATACTATTTTCGTGACTCTTGCAGCCATAAGTTTCTTTTTTACAGTCATGCATCACTGCCGATTGTCCTCAAGGAACCTCCATACCTGAGCTCCACAGGCTATGTATGAGCCTGGGCTGTGACAGTAAGGAGGTAGAGGTGTGCATGCTGAGATTATGAATTTGTGATTCTGAGTTTTCTAGGCAGTACCCAAATGGCCGGTACTAACCGAGCTGAGCCCCCAGCAGAGGCTGATGGGCCGGCCTTCTCCGAAAGCGAAGATGCCGATGTCCTGGCGAGCAGCATCTTGGAAGGCGACGGACAGCTCCTCCATGGCTCTCTGGAAGGGCTGGAGGTTCTCAAGGATGCCCGCCAGCGTCAACGGAACCCTCGTCCTCTTGGCTAGTTTCTGCAGGTTCTGCGCCAGAGTGGCCGCGTCGGATCCCGAGTGCGGGGTGGCGTAGAACACTGCGCAATTGACCTTCGCCAGGAACGCGGTGCAGGCGTCGCTGGTGGCCCTGGTCACGTCGTTCCGTCGGGAGTGCTCGGGAAGCGTGGCTAGTTTCTTGGCCTCCACAATCAAGCTCTTCATCACCAGGCCTCCGAAGCTGTGCCCCACCAGCGCGATGGACTGCATCTGGTCCAACCCCCATTTCGGACTGCAGTGATCCAACAGAGAGAGGCTTTACATGCACGAGATTCCAGTCCGACCCCTTGCAGCTCAACATTTCCACACGTAGATCCTTAGGAACTGTCAAACATCATTCTTCTGTGAGTGATAAACTATGAGTCTTTTTATCTTATTCCCGAGGTCCACCTTGGAATCCATCCCAGGAATGAAGTGGAGAATTTGTGGCAGTGCTTGACGGTCAGGAAAGTACCTGGCGACGAGTTTGCTGATGAGGTCTTTGCCGATCTCTTCGACATCGTCGGTGTTGCCCCGGCCATACCACCGAGTAGCATCGGCGTCGTAGGAGAGGGAATACACCACCACCTTCCTCTCCCCAAGATCTCGGGGCAGCCATGCTTTGGGCCAGCACACGAGCGTCGATTCCCCGTCCCCACCCTGGCGTTGCCTCCACGTTGCCTCCCAAGCGTTGTGCCCGTTCCGAATCTGCAGTCCGTGGAAGAAGATGATTGCGAGGGCGGGTTTGTAGTCCAGCGCCGCTCCCTCCTCCGGCCATAGCCGATGCACTGTGAAAATATTCTGGAACATGCAGCGGCACACACAGCATGCAAGTCACGGGTCAGAGATCCAAACGTTCCATAGTTGACATACCCTAGATGATTATGAAGCCTTGGCTTGTCGTACGCAAGGGCGACCCAAAGGAAAGGACGGACCGTTGTATGACAACAGTATACAATATCAGAACCCAGAGCTTACTTCACCGAAAGGAAACTCCAAATTGGCATGGGGTGCCAGAAGGGCCTCTCATAAAAAAGAAAGACGAGCGAAAGATGAAAGAGATTCCGGTGATCTTGACACTTGATGCCAGCAATGGGCACCTGAACCTCAAGTGGAGCAAAGCAGAGCTGAAGAACATTGCGTAACGTACGAATGCCTCTCAACTACTCATCGAGAGTTACCAGTTGTGTGCACAGTTATCGAGTTATCTAGCTGAAGTTGAACGATTATCTTATCCACAGGACATTTCTATAGATCTCAATCTGGAAGAGACGCCGCCAATGAATCCCACAAATTTATAAACGATATTTTGTACGAGTATGCCTTACACCAAAAGCATGGGGTTAAGGAGACTTACTTGACTTGTCATACTGAGGATCTTATCGCATCGAAGAACCAGAATCTGAACCTCGGATGCAAGTGCTTCGAACTCAACGAGCTCTGAACATATGAGCTACGCCGTCGTCGTCTTCGCCCGACCAACTGGCTTCTACGGCAACAAATGAAAGACGAGAAATTCTAGTGTTGGGTGTCTCCTTCGATGACTACCCTCGTATGTAAGGACAGGGAAGCGCTGGTTGTCATTCAGTAGCTTCTTCCTTACGTGCTTCCAACTTTGCCAGGGAACATAGATGACACTAGTTTAATCTCCTCCGAGTCTTTCTTGGCATTTGGCAGTGGAGGTAGAGGAGTTGGAGCGATGTCGATCTTTCCACAAATAGTTTTGAAGAAGTTAGAGTAGGGTGTTTCTGATAGTTTCGAAACCGAGGGATTTTTATGAGTTGTGTACAAATATTTCAAAATAGAAACAGTACTTAGTTTCTGATCGGCGACACGTCAACCCACGTCATCCCCATTAAAGTATAGCAAGACAAGACTGGAAATACAGAAAAAATTTGTATAATATCAGAAGAACCGAGAAAGCTGCCCCTACAATATTGCAGTAAATGCAATACTGCATGATGATAACTGACAACATTCCCGGCAGAAGAGATACAGTAACTTGCCCCTTAAGCACCCAAAAGCCGAGTCTTCGATAGTTCTTTTGACCGATCATACTTCTTGCATAAACCGATTTGACACGATTAGCTCCATCGCAAGCAACCCACTGTGGACACAACAAATGCTGAGGAAGTTCGTTTCGGAAAGAAGCTTGCGCTTCCACGGGTTACATCCAGCATAATGGTATTTCTGTTGATTGTGCAAATCCAAAGGACACGTTGCTACAAAATTGGTGCTAGCAGCTGTGTAAACCCCTCTAATGGCCACTGCGGTGCCTGCAGGCTGAGCAGTCATACGACGTGCACACGTTGTACAAGCCTCCTGAAGGCGTGGAACACACCGCCACCGTCATCCTGTTCCACGGGCTGTCCAGAGGTCCCAAAGAGTGGGAAGCGACATGGATGAGCCGCGGATTGCCCCGGGAGGCGCAAGTGTGCTGGCCCAAGGTCTGGTTGCCCAAGCACTTCGGTGGTAAAGTGGTGGTGCTCGCTCCTGCCTACGACGCTAGCCCTCGCGGCGTCAATGACGACGTCAAGGAGATCAGCCACAACCTCAGGGTCAACTTGCTTAGGTACGTGCTCATATTCAAGCAACATTTCGATCTTGATGAGGGCACACTAACCTTACTAGTACTCCGGTAGGACTGCAGATCAGTATCGAAGGAAAATAAGTTCTATCTAAAGTGTATAGAACTCCGGTATATTAGCAGCAGCCGAAGGACAGTAGTGTTCTCTTAAATGTCTGTTGATGTTGAGAGGCTGAGTTTAAGCGAGGAAAATCCCAGGATCCATTTTACTACAAATCGCAGGTTGCCCCGAAGACAGTGATTCTTACGGGATCCTCTTTTGCGAATTCTAATTAGAACCTCAGCAGTATGGCCGATGATTGTTTCAATCGTATCAGAAATCCCAATTACTCCATTCTGCATGGTTTGTGATGTTCGAGGATCTTAAGGCCAATGCGGAGGAGGAAACTCTCTAGTCTCGCTGGGTTCCTCTGGACATAGATTCTCTACAGTACAGACTAGCTAGTCCTTAGCTTACGTGAAGTGATTGGAATTGGCTTCATGGAAGAGGGCTGATGTGGCTTGACTGTGCAACCGGTGTAGCAAATTACGGTCGGAGCTGGCGGATTCCGAGGAGTCACGGCCGATTATTCTGGTGGGGCACAGCTTCGGCGGGCTCGTCATCAAAAGCTTGATCTGTGAAGCGCAAAGCATCGCCAACCAGAGATGCAACAACCTTATCGACAGCCGGGCCGCCGCAGATTGCCAGACGTTCCTCAAAAACTTGAAAGGCGTGGTGTTCTACAGCGTGCCGCACGCTGGAACCCCGGAAGATTTTCTGAAGTTCTGGACTCAATTTAGCCGCGGGAATGGAGTGCCGCGCGAAGGTAGATTGGCGGGGATCATGAAAAACCTGAAGGCGGCCTCTCGGAAGATGCAACAACTGACTGAAGACTTCGAGAACTACGTGCCTGCCGACATGCCCGTCTTCGCTTTCACGGAGGGAAAGTTCATGCATGGAACTGAGGTCAGTGGCATTGTAATCATCAGTGGATTCAATTTCTAGAATTTTTTGCTATGCCACATGCACTTGCACTGAAAGTGTGGATGTTCATGCTCGCTCGGTGAAACTTAGTTATCGTATTGGATGATCAAATACTTGCCTGCAGAAACTCCTGGTTCCCGAAGCCTCCGCTACGCAGACTGCGCGCAAATTGTTTTACAAGGTCGAAGGAGCGGACCACTTTGAGGTGTGCAGGCCGTTGTGTGAAGAAGACGAAGCTTACCGACAATTGCTTGAGTTCCTGGACGGAGCAGAAGGACCCCTCATTCAGAGTGTTAGTTCCGCAACTGCACTCGAGCAAGAGTTGCTAGTGTAGAATGGTTTCCATAGAATTTAGAATCTGCACCGACCGTGGTTGCTTGCATGCCAGTGTTAGAAGAAAGGCTGAGAAAAAAAACAATGCTTCAAGGGCAGTGTCCGGGAAATATTTAGAAAATTTAGGCCAGAAGCTAGCAGGTGAAGAGTATGTCTGGTCAAGCCTTAATTTTTTTTGGTTTTTGCCTTCTTCCATCTAATCAAAACAATCATTTTCCTTTGATAATGAATTTGAACCAACTCATTTTCCTCTTATAATGCACATCAATCAGTTGAATTTCCTTTTACAATTAATTTAAACCAACTAATCCCAAAATT
This sequence comes from Straminergon stramineum, assembly GCA_963920665.1. Lineage (NCBI taxonomy): Eukaryota > Viridiplantae > Streptophyta > Bryopsida > Hypnales > Calliergonaceae > Straminergon > Straminergon stramineum. The sequence continues at coordinate 10,857,400 of OY987264.1, read as the reverse complement.
TATTTTCTACAAAAATTTATATATGTACATGTCAAAAAACTTGTCAAAAATGAAATGTTTATGGTAGGAGTTGAACTTGAAAACTCCTCACCAATTGAGGACCAAAGACTTAGCCTTACTAAAATACAAAGCTCACATTCTTAAGAGAAATGGGCTTTGTATTTTTGAAGGGCTCCTATCTACTACATGCATCATAATAATTTAAATTGAAAATCACCAACATCAATGTTGCCTTTTGGTGCCTCACCTTCACTTACACTAGCAAGATACAATTCTGGTCTTGAATACAAATGCCTAAATTTTCGTAAATTTTTCCATAAAACAATGGCCTCAAATAAAATTGGATTAGCACTATCACTATCTGGACCTTCTAAAGCAACACACATTACACTTTCAAGATGTTTTGTTTTCAAATGAATCCTTACTTTAGACTTAATACCATTCTCGATAGAAAAAGCTCTTTTACATGTGGCAATACTAACACATTGAATTCTAGCAATTTCAGCAAGAATAAGTAGGTTAGGATACTTAAGTTGGAGTAAGGGGCTCCAAGATCTATGGCTCCATAAATCACCAAAACCCTTGTCCAACCATTCAGTGGTTACTTGAAGTTTAAAAGAAAAAAACTCCCTCTTTGTTGTAGAGGGGTTAATTAAAGCTTCAAAATTTTTTTCCATGAAGCTCTAAATCCTGCCCATAATGACCACATAATAAATCTAATTCCAAAAAACCCCAACTAGCTAAACCTACTAGCCTAGTAGGCATATTAGAAGGATTCAAACCCGGATTCAAAATTTAAAAAGCCCCTATAATTCCATTATCAGCAAAATGACTCTCTAAAGTAGTACAAACATTTTGAGCATAACATTTTTGAAAGGCAAGGGCAAATTCTAAATCTGCCCCTGTCCTATCTCTACTCATTTCTACACTATGATACATAGATCCATGTATTTCAGATTGCAATCTTCTCATGTAACCTCCAGGTGGACCAAAATCAGGAAGAACATGAAAACCAATACTCTCATTAAAAGTGGCAGCATTTAAATCAATAGAATCATCCACAAATAACATTTGAATTTGTGCAATTTCAATCTTAATTAGAGACCCAATACAAGAGACATCAACAAACTTATGTTGGAAAACTCTACAAAGGAGGGATAAACCACACAAAATATCAACCAAAAAGTGTAAAACATAAATCATTTTGAAAGACCTTAACTTGTTAAATAAGATGGAGCTAGTCCCATTATCTTTAGACATTGGTGTGTCACGAAAATATACAAAAACACTCTCCAAACTATTACAAAGAGCTGAAATTGCTTGCCACCTAGACAACCACCAAATTTTGTGAAATCTTTTAAGAGTCTTTTGAGAGTCAAACAATTCCTTTTGCAAAGTTTGCAAAGAGGATTTTCTCTTAGCAAACTTTTTTAAATGTGTAGCTACTGAATTTATGAGGTTATCTACTTCATTAGATAACATAGAACAACCATTTCCTTTAGCTCCTTCTAAAGAGACCAAATTTGTTCTATGAGCAATACAATGCACAACAATGAGATGAGGATTTACCTTTTTTTCCAACTATGTTGTAACTCTAGTTCTAGATCCCATTATCACAAATGCTCCATCTAAATCGAATCCTAGAAATTTGCTGAAATCCAATCCCCAATCCTTCAAAGTAGATATTAGAGTATCATACATGAAAGTAGAATCTTTTTTTCCACATACACATTCTATAAGCCCTAAAAATACACATGCAGGCATTCCCCCTTCTATAAAAGTGGCAAAAACAACCATGTGACCTATGACAAAAATATCTATAGATTCGTCTATCATTATGCCAAAATATTTAGAGTCTTTGAGTTTATCAATTTTTTTTTAATCACACTTGATATGAAAAAAATTAAATCAGAACATATTTTTTCATCATGGTACAAATCTTTAGTGATGCATGCATTTAAAGACACAAGAAATTTACATAAACCAGGGAACTTTCAAAAAGACAATGTTTCTTTGCCAATAAAATAAGCTACCTTGAAAAGGGCAAGGACAACTTCATCACATGTTTTATTGGACTCTATGATGACCTTTTCCACAATTTTTTGACCAAATTGGGAGGCCCAAGTTAATCTCCTATGTTCATCAGACCTAGCATGATCTTGAAAAGTTGAGACTTTTATATTTATTGAGCCTTGTTTTGCAAAAATAGATCTACCACCTTTTCTCTACATGTCTTACAAAAAACCTTGCCTAGTGAGGTATTAAACTCAATCCAATCAAATTGTGTATACCATACATCTTTCCATAATTTGGATGCTAACTCAACAAAACTTAAGGGTTTATTGATGTTAGATGAAGTAGATTGGGATACTTCAATCAAGGTTAAATTATTTTCCATTTGATTGGATTGAAACATATTCCTAATGGTCCTCTAACGCTTAGCTATGATCAACTTACGAATTGTTTAGAAACTCTATAAAATGTTGGGCAAAGAAAAAAATACTTATGAAAATCACAATAATGAAAAAAAATACTAAACCCTAAAGATAAATTTCAATAATTGTGCAAGTAAGAGTGAAGGGATGGAACAAATCCTTGAAGATACACAGAAGTTGCTCCACAGCGAGTATGAAGGGAAGGAGAAAATCTCTTAGCCCTGAGCCAGTTTCAAAAAATACCTCAAGCCAACTACTATAGTAAATAGAGGAGATTTTGGCTCAAGCACAATACACACCACAATACAATGAATAATTGATAGTGTTTAGGTTACCAATTCTAAATTAAATGATTGATCTACCTACAAATTTAAGGGGAAAAATTCTCCCTCAAATCCTATAGCTTTACTCACTAAATGAATAGCAAACCAACTAAGGCAAAACATATGTGAAATGCAAAGTTATATCTCTAGACTTAGTCAAGTTTTCTTGGACTTACTCGTCTTAATTTTCTTCTACAGTTGCATAAAATATCATAATCAAGAAATTAGATTTCAACTTGTTATTTAATGTATGAAATACCTGCACTCAAGGAGTATCAAAACAAACTTTGAGGCATCTACTCATGTTCTAATTAGCCATACTTCCACAAAAATAGAGGTACAACAACCTACCAAGTGCAACCTTTAAATTTAGTTTGAGTTTGAACAGCATACACCCCTTCAACAATTATGAGTTGTTGTTTCAAACTTCAATAGTAGAGGTTACATTTGGATACATACAAGTAACAAAGGTAACATTAGCTCAATAACTTCATCTTGGACAGTAGTCACATTTGCATTATTCAAAAAAATTCTTCAAACTTTGAGGGAAGTGATTCCAAGCTCAGAGCCTATTTTGCAGTCCAAAAAGCATTTGAAGAAGACCAATTTCGTTATAATGGAAAAATTCAGATCATCAAAACTAAGAAATTCAACCACAAAAAATTGTAAAATTAGTGCTACTAGTAGATCTAAAGATTGAAAATTGCCAAAGTCATGAATATGTAGGAGTTTCCAATACATGGATCTATTTATGAGTTTCAATCTACAATTCCACACATTCAATCTCCACCAATGCCAATTCTAATATTTAAAGCTTTTAGCCTCAATCACACCTTCAACTTTTCCAATGGATGACGTAGTCACAAGTTCTCCAAAAAGACTCCACTCCCTCAAAAAAGATAGTAAAAGGCCAGGGAGTCAACAATGCAAGCTTGGCAGATCAATGCAAAACTACCTCTACTAATCAATCCTACACAATGCCAAATACCCCCATTCGTAAGGGAAAAAATAAAATGCACAAACACAAAAGCACCATGGATCCAAGAGCTAATGCCAGCAAACAAACAATCCAACATAGAACTACAACTTTGCAGGCACCAAGACAACGCCAAATACACTCACAGATCTAGTGCACATTGAGAAGATGAAAACTCTTAGCTCCAACAATCATACAACCACAAATCATTTTTGCACTTCAAAACCTCAATGCATTTCCTAAATTCCAGCCCTAAAAGAGATAGATTGAAACCCACCTTCTTCGCACATCAAACATTTGGTTCTTCTGAGAGGCAAATAGTGTTGTCTGTCCAACCCAGTTCCTCACAACAAGTTGACTCTTCCAATTCCACCAAGTTCCTCACAACAATTGCAAAATCGCAAAAGGTATCTCAGAGTCAATAAGCTCTCCAAAAGTAAGCACAATCATTAACAAACTAGTCTATCAAGAATTGAAGAGTGTGGACTCTGGATGGTTGGGAGCTAGAGGCGGAAGCGGGAAGGCAGGGAGGCAAGAGCAAGTCAACGAGGAGGCGGGAGCAAGCTTGCAGGAAGGCCTAGAGGTGGGACTGCAGGAGCAAGCTAGTAGAGGCAGGAACAACTACTACGCAACCACTAGCTTATAGCCATTGGTGGGTGCTTGATAGGTGATCAATCCTAATCTCAAATGCCCTATTGATCCTACCACCCTAAACCAAGTTTTTTTAAGGGCATCAATTGAAATCCGGCCATACCCTTAGGAGAACCGTCCATATCCGGTTTTCCCTATATTCAAACAATGAATTTTTGGCCTACTTTGAAGAAGTAGAGATAATTTTCCTGCCTCTTTTTTCATTGCCTAGTCAATTTCCACTTTATTTTCATTCCACTTGGTTTTACTACCTAATACTTCAAATTTCAACTAGTCAAGTTCTAATTTTAATCAGCTCATCTTACACTAGCTGCCGGTTCTTCCCGGACATTGTTCAAGGGTCGAGGCCCCCTATTTGTTTAAGGCTTTTGTAGTAGAAGTTTCAAAATTTATTCCTAAACATTGAATGCTTATTCCACATTGAGGTAGGGTCCATATGGAATTTATTTCTGTCATTGACGACCAAAGTCCACTAACAACTTTGACTACAATGCACATTTCGATTACCTTTTTCCGGAAATTTTTGGAGCTCCTTCAGTCAGTCCTCTAGTTGATTTCCTCCTTTTAACAAAAATGGACCGGTTTTTTCCAATGTTCAGAGGTTGCATCCTCTCAATCACTAAAATATAGTTTTATTCCTGCAATATTAATTTCTCACTAACCAATTTCTTGCAAATTGAAATTGGCAACTACTAAATTGCTAGATTCAGACTGTAATGTAATGAAATTTTTTTTTAATTGAAATTACTAATTAATATTGTATCCTTGGCAAAAATTAAACCTATCATAGTCCTTCACCATTTGAAGGCAAAAGATCCTTCCAGTTCATCCAAGATGGAGTTGAACATAGCAATGTAAAGTTTGCATGAAATTAAAAGAATTATGGAATCAAAGTTTTCCCCTTCTTCAAATGGTTTTTTTGTTGCCTCAATAAGGTACCACCCAAGATTGGTATATAAATAAAATGCTTATAGGGTAAATGCCTGTAGAAATTGAAATACAATGTGCAATTGACCTTATCTAGCATCTACCCCCCAAAGGAAAAGGAATTCATTAATTGAAATCAACAAATTTACCTCATCATAATTTGACAAAATTTAAAATTCAATGGAATCTATATTCACATCACTGGAATCAATGAAGAATATTGTATGTGACTATGTGTTACAAGTTCAAACAAAAAATTTGAATAAACAAAGTCAACATACTACCTACTCAAATTTTTACCAACAAAAATGTGACCCAATTTGGGCCTTGTGGTTTTGTAACTTTTGTTTTCAACTTTCAAGGGGCATGAGGTTCAAGTTGAGATTCTAAGTAAGATTTTTGCATAGCTCAAACACACTCTACTACAATATAAATTGGTTGCATTACAAAAATCATAGATCAAACTCATGGAATTGTGCAAGAATTTTCAATATGTCTTATACATACTCCATTACTGAAATTCCTTAAAAGTTAAAACCACCCAATTAGTGAATCTTCTAATTTGATACCCTATCCCACAAAACTCATACTCAAATGTGCCCCTTACCTTGCTTGGATATTAGATAGTGAATATTAGTCCATAGCCAATAAAATCCACCAAGAGTGTTGAAAAGAGGTAGGTAAAATATCTTCAAATTTTTTGGGGGCACCACTTGATTTCTAGCCCTACAAATTTTCTTCTGGTTTTGCATCCGATGTTTTTAGAATGCAATTGGTTTTAGCCCACTATCACCAGCTAACTTTGAACTAGCCACCAATTTTTCCAAATTTCCGTAATTATCATTGTTTTGAAGGATATGAAAAAGTATACAAAAATATATATATATATATATATAAATGTGATACTGAAAAAGTTGGGACCTTGCCAACCTAGGTGCTTGACAACAAGATTAACGCTTGAATTAGTCAAATTTTCATAAATTTATGTAAGAAAAAGCCCCCTATAACCCTATTTTGTGCTTGATTAATTTATCTTCTATGCCTCTTTTAGCCAATTTGAGGCCTTCAATTCCATATATGAATTCAAATTTTTAAAATTTTATCATGCATGGCAAATAAAAATCTCTTTTATTTTTATTAGGAGTGAATTAAGGATGAGTGGTGAAGAGTTGGGTTCACCCTCACCTACTTTACCCATATAAAAATCCAAGAGGCAAGTACTAGTGGTAGTCACAACATCTTCACTCCATTCTCAATCTTTAGAAATTGAGGACCACTACTACAAAGTTGACCCCTATGCATCACCTATAGTGTTGGAGAATATATTGAGGAAGGAAATTAAAGAGACATTGAAACATGCTTTTAGTGTATATACAAATGTTGTTAAGGTGAACCAACATATCAATATTTGCACTATGCAACATTTTCATTGATGCATGGGAACAACTACAGGTTAGTTCTTATGGACATTCATTAGACCCGACTATCTTGGATTTAGTCTATGGGGCCATTGAGTCCTGGCCATGATCTTAGTTTTATAAATATAGTTCAAGTACTTTTATCGTGTTCATCTTTGCTTTAGGCACATATTGTGCCCAATTTTATGACTATTGTAATTTCCATTCTGCTTTTTCCAAGGATTATATTTCTATTGTAAATAATTTTGATGCAATGTTGTTTCCGTCTACAATAAATACTTCCAAGTTTAGAGGATGCTTTACCAATGAGAATTTCATAATTACTATGTGATATGTGTATGGTTTTAGTGGAATCAATTCAATTGGATAAAAAGGAAGTGTGCTAATGGTGGATGATTTTTTCAAATGTAGTGTGCCAATGAGACCTTCCCCCGTTTTTGAAACAAACAATATACATTATATTATTTGAATTGAAAAAAATTAAGTTCACAATACTCATGGTAATGAAAATGCAACCACATATCTTAAGCAAATCAGTGACAAACTTCTTCTATCATTTCAACTAGAAAACTTCCAAAGTCTTCATACTCACTATTTCTACGTATTGCTAACAATGTCTAGAATCTCTCCAAATAACAATCAACATGAAAAGCTAACTAACACTAATATTAAAACAATTACTAGCACAATTGATCTAGTACAAATAGAAAATGCGCCTCTGTAAAATAATGCCAACTGTGAACAATTCAAACCTAGAGAGCTTTGACAAGACCAATATGAAACTATCATTATTAAAAAATACTATGTCAATTTTTTGAAGTAAATGTTCTTCTTCCACATTTTCACAACTATGGTAGTGAGATTCTCAAACATGGTATCCAAGTCACAACAATTATAAACTCATAGCTTCATTTACGAGAATCATATATCCAATTTACAAGAAGGTTTTATACATTGTGTGTATATACACCTTCTAGTTCCTCAAACCTTTGAAAATACGGTCCCCAAGTATAATTTGAAGTTATCAAAATAGAGTTGCAATAGACTCTCTACCTTCTAGACCCACCAACTTCCATGGATTACATATATGAACCTAGAAATTCACATAGCCACATATAGTATAAATAAAAGCACTTGTGAAATTTGAACAAAGCAATTAGCTAGGGTAGAAACTTCTATGAACTATACCATTATGCTATTCCTTTTGTGATTCTAATGTCAAAGAATCAACATCGCTAGAGTCTCTTGTTGTACCCGACATACTAGTGTCAGAGCTAGAGTTGGAGGATATTTTAACTTGCTCTTTGGTTGTTGGATCAGTGGGTGCAAGGTTAATTGCTAGACTTCTTCAAGGGCAGCTTGATTTTCTTAGGTGTGCATCCCAAACTTCCGCAACTTTTTCAATTTTTAACTTCAGTTCCACCCAACCGTTTATCTTTCCACATTCCAACTCTTCATTAGTTGGTGGCTAGTTGAAGAAGTCAACCTACAACCAAAATGAACATGCACTGAAGATTGATTAGCATGTTCCATGTAATAATTAAGCTTTCAAATACTTTTATTTTCCCCAAAATGTACTTTCACATAACTATCACAAAATATTATTCTAGAACATGAAGATCTCCCAAACACATCATGAAAATTTCTATGAAATATCGCATACGGGACTATGAAGTCCAAAAAGACTTTCATTGAACCAATGAACCTAAACTCATGAAGAATTATTATTTCCTCTAAAATACTTTCTATTATCCCCCCCCCCCCCCCCCATTCCATAGCATGTTACAAGGGCAGAGAAGGCATATAGATCTATCATGGGAAATCAAAAGAGCATTAAGTATTTGAAATCAAGTAAGAACAATAGCCTAGGGACGTTCGCTTCACACCCAAATTCCATTGCATATTTGCATGTTTAAAAGGCAGCAATAGACATAGAGATTCGTCATGGGAAATCAAAAGTCCATTGCATTCAAAATCAAGTAAGAACACCTACAATTCAATGATGTAAATTTTAAACTAATACAACAAGTCGTCATTCAATGTACTCATTTATTCTATTTCTTGTCAAACCTCTTGAAGTGTACCTACATTTCAATAGTTGAACTTCCAATTTGTGTAGTTCATAATGAAAGGCAAGTACAATACTACAATGCAATAGGTTTAGGGGGACAATGAAAACAATTGATACCAACTAGACAAAAAAAACTAATTCACAAACCAAAATTCAATGCTATAGACTATTTGATAATACCTTGCCCCTTGTTTATACTTGTGACTTGTACAAACATTAAACATTATCATAAAACACAATTGGCACAAAATACATTATACAAAAATGTTAATCTAATAGAACAGATATTTGTGATATTTGTCGCAAAAGCTTTCTTCAAAATTCAATCACTCTACAAAACCATGGTTTCAAAACACCTTGCAAAATAAATAATACAAGTCAAGTCACTGTTTACTTTGAACAAGACACACTCCAACAAAGGGACAACCAATAGGTTCGACCAAGACACTCACTTCCACAACCATAACAATGATAACATGCAAACTCATGGTAAAATTAGAAAAGGATCAATTGCTAAGAGAAAAGGGTAGCGACTACTCACAACAAAATAAGAAATTAGCCAGATGCCAATGTTGAGAGTTCAAGAATACTCACAAAGTGGTCATGTAGTCCTTTGATTCCCCATGGTCCGCAATAGTGGATTGGCCCTTGTACCTTGAAGTGCTTATTAACAACTTCTTTACATAGCTTTCTTTTTCTTCTTGGTGTCTTTCACTGATTCGTAAATAATCCTATGTGACCCCTTGGAGCATCATGCTAGTTGTGCCACTAGACCAATTTTCTTGACCTTTTCAAATTTTTTCTTTGAGTGTGTTCACCTCTCTCAAAGGTTCGCTCCCACTACCCTTAGAATACTTTTTGCATTCCAAGGACCAAGAAACACCTTGCAAAGTTTCAAGGTAAATCTTGCTTTCAATTCTTGACACTACTTGTTCCAATCTAAGTGCAAGGGGAATTGAAATGGAGCTTGGTCCAAGGCATACCTCCGCATGTACTCCCAAAACTCCCATGTTGGTGCAATGAGACTATTTACCTCAAAGGGAGGAATCGGGAAAACTGTGTCCCAACTACTTATGGCAATAAATGAATCTCCTTCTGCAACTGTGGATGATGAGGAAGGTGTCTAAAAGGATCCCCCACTTAACAGTACATCATCTTTTTTTGCATGTATTCTTTTGTTGGGACCTCTAGGACTAGTGGCAAGACAAATAAGGGCGAGGGGAGGCTTGGGAGTAGATGGGAGCACATTATTTTCAATTACATTCTTTGCTCTTTGCGCCTACTGTTTGCCTTTCTCCTCCCTCATCAACTTCTTAGCTTGCTTTTTTTTAAACTTCTTTTCGTCTTTGATTAGTTGCTGCATTGTCTTCTGGAATTGCAATTCTGTCACCAATTTTTCCTTCTGGATGTTAGTTGAGTGCATAGAGGAAAGGAAGATTGCTTTAGAGTTTGGAATCAAGAGATCCTCAAGTCTTGCTGCCAAAGTCTCAACCACTTGTACGTTTGACTTGATGCCCATGCTATTACACTCATGCACCAATTTGGGACATGGTTGAATTGTTGGAGCCATGGGATGTGTTCGTAGGAATTCTTCTCGCTCATGAGGAGGTATGAGGGAGAGGAGTCGGTCAACAAACTCCCTTGAAGAATTTCCTAGAGAAGGACCAAGAGTGGCACATCCACCTTCCAGTTCTTCCTTGTATCTTCTACAATTGAGCTCATTCCTAAGAGTTGTATCAAAAGGGAACTCCAGAATTTGTATTCCCTGATCTCCTCTTGGGCTTTGGGGGATACAATGAGCAGTAGCATCTTCTACCAAATTTGTAGTGTTCAATGGCAATTCCTCACTCCTTACTATAGAAGTGCCTTCTTGCATTGTTGACTCATTTCCATGCACTTCTATATTAGGCAAGGCAAGTACAATTTTTTGTTGCCCCGCAAGAAGTAGGGATCTAGCTTGTGAAGTCCTTAGTTCAGGATCAACAACCTATGGTTTTGGAGTACCAATTGAGAATTCCAAGATTCATCTGGCCATCATGAGAGGATCTATAAAAATTTGTTCTTGTGGTTGTTGTCTCTATGCTTTAGAAGGTGTCATGTAAATGTGAACATGCACTCCTGAGCCTTGCAGCATGCATTGTTCTCCTATGTGCAAACTACAATGTGCAGTGCTCGTTGGTGGTGGTGAATTCAATTTTTGTATAGCCCTGTGCATTGAGAGGGTACAACTGGGGAATTTGAAGGAGAATTCGCTTGTCTTGCCTTTAATGCCACATCAAGTGCAAGAATGTGCTCAAAAGCTTGTGAGGATAGCATAGGAACTTGGACACTGACATCAACACAAGAATTTTTTGTTGTCTTCATGTTCTCATGCACTACTGCGATGGCAGACTACATCCTTTTCTTTGAGTTTGGAGGAGAAGCAAATTAAGAATGCGACTTTTTTTTGCGATTGGGGCTTTGACCAGGACAAGGGCGACCTCCTCTTGCTCCAAAAATTGAAACTCTCATGTGCTTTAAACCTTCAGCTTGTTGTGTTTGCGGCTTCTCTTCCACTTGCACCTTGGCACGCTTCAAACTCTTCTTCTTCCCCATGTCCTTAAAACTGCAGCAAAAGAAATTAGATAAGTAAGGCATGCAAAATATAATTTATACTATGTGAAATAGAATAACCATTTCTCCAGACACAAATTTGATGGAACGTAAAATCAACCACCACAACTGACTAATTGACCTCTCTATAACTCTACCTTAGGTCGAGCAGGATTTGAGCTAGGCCAAGGAAAGACAACAAGATGGCAAATTCAAACACTAAGTCACCAATTGAGCTCAAAGGTACGTCAATTTTTTATTCACAATACGCCATTCATTGAATTTGAAAGAACTATTAGGTTTTAGATCACTTATCTTCCCTCTATTAGCTTACATTGTTGAAATTTGGTTTTACTTCATAAAATTATCATTCTAAATTCGAAAAGAACTATTGATCTATAGTGAGGGCAAACTCAAATATTGTATTTCTACAATAGTGGTCTGCAATTTCCCCTAAAAGTCACTTATTGTGACTTGTCCAGACTAATAGGTAAATACAAATCCCAATGATAGCAACTTCACCAAAGGCAAATGAACAATTCATTTTGCAATTCAAGGGAAAAATGGACTTCTTCTAGCCTCCGACTACAATTCTCAAAGTGTGTGGCACTCCCATCGATACAAGTGATTCTAACCTCACAAATTTCCTATTTCCTTTCAATTCACATTTTTGCCTTCACATTTGGGTATGCATTTTCGCTACACTCTTTGATGAAGTTACAAAAAACATACAAATTGGGTTTAGGGCCTTACTTGTTACTTACTCAAATCTTGATATTTGTTTTCCATAGAATCCCTCCGCCTTGCTTCACATTGGCCACATTAAAGAAGACCCACTAGAAGAAAACGATGGAGATTTCAACACAATGAACTTGATATTTCTACATTATACAAAACAAAAACATCAAGTTCATTATGTTGAAATCTCTATAGTTTTCTTCTAGTGACCTCCGAAATCATTGCAGACACGTACTCAACCTTCAACACTTTAAAAAACCTAAATCGGTAGTCCAACATAATCAATTGTATACACCGAATTTTGTCCAAAATCACCGATGGAGTGTAGATAGTTCAAGTTCCACGACTAACAACCCACTCACAACCCTAAAGGTATAGGATTCAAAGAACAGTAGACTATATGGAAAGAAGCTTAAAATTGTGTGAAATGCATTCAACATACTTCAACAGACCAACGCATTACTCTAGGAAGTCATAAACACCCCCAACTATCACTATCTACAAATCTCTAGTTGAGAACTTCAAGCACTCGAGAAGGATTTGCCATCAAGTGCCAAATCAAACTCTCTGAGATTTCCACCCTACATCTCCATAGTTTTCCATCAACAAGTGTTCAAGCTTGAAGTTGTACCCCGCCACATGGTAACCGTGGACTTGTATTTGAATTTCATGCCAAGTTTGTGGCACTACCCCCTTGGAAATTGGCATGCCATTGCATTTTTGGCGCCCCTCTGAATGAATTTTGCACCCTATTGGATGAAATTAGCGGATTATAGGATGATTTTTGACTTCTATTAAACTATAATCATCCATTAGGCCTACAAACGTAGAAATAAAGGAGCAAATTCATCCACCTAGAGTTTTAACAAATTCTAGAGTTAATTGGTTTCAGAGACATTACAAGTATTAGTCTCATTTGCAATCATTTTTTTGTATGGTACATACTAATTTGTTTAAGTCTTCCTACAGCTTTTCTAGAGTCATGTGGTTCTCATCAAAGAATTGACATAATGTACTACATAGATATTTGAAGTTGATGTGGACATTTAAATACACATATTTTTATGTAACACACTAATTTTAATAGATGTATAAATTTGTTTTGAAAGTCATAATTATACATTGCAATCATTCATTGGGGCCCTAATTAGTGAATATTTGGAATCATAAAAAAAGACTGACATTAATAGGCTCAAACATGTGTGTTATAAAAAAAGCTTAATTAATCACCTAAAACCATTCCTAAAAGTAATTTTCTAACTATAGCTCTCAAAATCACAATTAAATCTTCTTATTTAGAGCCATAAGTATGTAATGAATTTTTGCTTTAACATAAATGAATGGATTATGTGGATTTAGAAATTACATTTGAAATTGATAGGTATAGTCAAATATTCATTTTTGTATATTTGGCTTTCATTTACATACTTTGATTTGATTTGGAAGATCATAGGTACATTGATATATACCTATTCATATATGGAAAATCAACTTCAATATACGGATTTGCTTTCCAAGCCATACTTGCATTGAGCATGAAATGTTCCTAGTGGTACCAAAAAAATGTCATCATTAGTAAGCCATCATGGATTTGAAATGAAGTATATAAATGCCAAAAAAATATATATGTAAATAAACTTGAAACGATTTTGTTTTTACTCTTATTTGTGCATTAATAAAATTAAAAATAATGATTGTATGTTTGAATGCACTTATTTTGAAAATGGTTTCTCAAAATTTCATGCAAACTTGTATAAATAACCTTTATTTTTATTGTATTATAAGTAGGATGCCATGTAAACCCCTAGACTACTCAACATTGTGGAGTTCCAATGTTGTACAAGAAGTGGATAATGAAGAGGCTTTCATACCCCGTCCATGGAGAAAAAGACAAAATAGACATTCCAGAGAAGAACTACCTTCGGATGTGGACCCTGATGGACAATTTTTTAACATATGTCCATGCACGAAATGCAAACAAAATTACAAACGGATAGTGTGATCCTCTTCAATGATCAGACATCATATTGAGAAGCACAACTTTTGTGATCGATATGAGGTGCGCACTAGTACCTATATGACAAGGTAACATTATGCAAGATTCTAAAATATAAAATTTTATTTGTTTTTTAGATGTCACTATTAGGTGTGATGCCAATAATACATATTGAAACTTGAGCTACATTAAATTACACTACATTACAATAATGTGCTTAAAGTGTTTTTAGTAGCATTCTCTAATAAAATAATAAAATAATACAATTGCTTGTACTATGCATACCTTGGTGTTTTCTACTATCAATGCATTTTACAACAAAACTTAAATAAACACTTTAGATTATAATTGAATGCTTTACATTTGTGTAGTGGCACATAATAATTGATGCAATACACCCTAAAAACTAAAAACATTGGAAACATAAATGAATAAATCCATGAGGTCTACTTTTGTAGTACATTTTGATAATCACATTCAAAAGAGATCAAAGGTCAAACATCATCCACACATCACACCAATGTTTATAGTAATTGATGTAAGGTTCAAAATATAAGGTTTAGGGTTTAAGGTTTAGCTTTTAGAGTGCATGTTTAAATGTGTAGAAGAATAATTTGAATTATCCTTTCATACATTAATTCTACATTGGATGTGTGTAGCATTGAATAGTAGTCTTTGGAAGCGGGTCAATGCTTTTCAGAATCCAATATTTTAGTAGAGGTAGACGAGTTAGAGGACAATAGATGGGATGGCGGACAGTAAATGGGTTGGCAAACTAGGGGGTGGGGTGGCGGACAAGTAAACAGATTGGCAGACAAGCTAGCGGACGGGTGGACAAAAGATGGGCTGTCGAGCTAGCAAACGAGGCAGATGGGCTAGCGGTCGGACTAGCAAATGCAATGGCGGATGAAGGACGGGTTGGCAAACTATAGATGGGCTTGCAAATTGGAAGATGAAGTGGTGGATAGTAAATGCATTGGTGGATGGCAATTTAGATGGGGGACGGCAAACGCATTAGCATGATGGCGAACAATGGATATACACCCAAAATTTTAAAAATTGAAATCAAAAATACCAAAAGAAGATATCTTCTAAGGCATAATGAGCATTCACATATTTGTCTACCCCTCTGCGGATCCAATGCGTGGATGGGCAAACAATTTGGTGGATGCTCACTATGCACTCACAATCAACTTCTTTTGCATTTTCAATCAAAGTTTTTGGAGTTTAGGGGCATATAATATACTGTTGTATAGGTATTTTAAATATCTTTCCAACGGTCTATTACATTCTCCAAAATTCCAAAAATTGAAGTTGGAAATGGCAAATGAAGTTAGTTGTTAGTGCACCATGAGCGTCTACCCAACTATTTGCACATTCGACAAGCGAACAGAAAGGCGGACTGGTGGATAGGTGAACAACTGGGCGGACACCTACTATGCCCTCGCAATCAACTTCTTTTGCCATTTCCGATTGGAATTTTAGAAGTTTGGGGGCATGTGATATATCATTGAAAAGATCTTCAAAACACCTTTTTAGCGGTATATTAGATGCCTTCACACTCCTAAAATTCCAATCAGAAATGGCAAAAGAAGTTGATGGCGAAGGCATAGTGGGTGTCCGCCTATCCGCACCCTTATCCACATTGTGGTTGCCCGTCCCCCCTCCCCCCCCCCCCATCTACCATTTGCCTTCCACCATCTATCGAAATTACCCAAGGTAACGTTTTTAACAATTTTTTCATCCAACTTAGATGTAGCGTCCACCACTTCCAAACATCCAAATTTTGGACATGATTTTGCTTGGAATGCTCACTTTTGTCAACCCTTCTATTATACCATTGTTTGCATAAGCATAAACTTTAATTTTACTAGAAATTTAACATGTATGAATCTCATTTTTAACAATATTGGAACTTTGACAACATAATGGTGTGGTTTTTTCCATTTTTTTTAATTTCTTCAATATTTTATAACCTTTTGAAAATAGACATGCTTGTGAATTGTACGATGTACTTAGTGAAACTCTAAGTCCTAATGGAAGCATTTTTAAATTCTAAATGCTTTACACAATTCTTGATATAGAAGCATGACCCCAAATGAATTTAAAGATTTACTTTAATTCAACATTTGAATGAAGTCATTGTATTGAATTTTTTTTTGTAGGCTTTCTATCATATTGGGCTCTTTGAAGGGCCACATAGGTTACCTTCTCCAAATCCACAAAGTCCAATTCATGTTCCAGAACAAGCTTAGATACAAGAAGATCCTATGGATTTGGAAGACGTTCTGAATCATCCAAATGTTGTGCTTGCTCATTTTTTATTTGACAAAATCGAGATGGATGTCCAGCCACAAGACAATGACATTCCTAGTATGCAAGAGGACGAGATGAACTATTTGGCAAAAAAAGCATCCACACCACTTTACACCAGTTCTCAATTGAACCATTTGTCTATCATTCTTCAATTCTTGAAAGTATAAGTGAGGCACACAATGAGTAATGTATACATAGATGAAACATTTGACATTATTTCAAACCATGTCATTGACCAAAAGTTGGAATCAAGAATGCCTAAAACTAGGTTAGAAGCAAAGAAAATCATTACAAAATTGGGGCTTGATTACAAAATAATACATTCATGTCCATGTGATGCCATTTTGTACTATAAAGAAAATGAAGACTTGCATGCCTGAAGTGTAACCTCTCTCATTATTGACAAGACACTTTGAGTAAAAAAGTGCCATGGAAGGTAATTTCTTCTCATTATCTTTCATGGTTTTGCATATAAATTTTTTTGGCATCCATTTTGAAAATTCAAATTAATATCAAATTTTTGTGTACATGAATAACAACAGTGAATGCACTACTTCCCTATTACTCCTCAACTGCAAACCATGTTTTGTTGCCCTAGTATTTCAAAGCTCATGACATGGCACCACGACTACAAAAGTGAGGATGATACCATGAGAGGTCTAGCTAACTCACCGGCATAGAAACACTATCTCAAACGATGGCCATTTCTTCAAAATCCAAGGAATGTATTTCTAGGAATGGCCATGGACAGAGCTAATCCTTTTGACAATAATTCCACTACATATTCAATATGGCCATTGTAATTAAGTGTTACAACCTACCACCTTGGCTATCCATCAAGGCTTCTTTTTTTATACTTGCTGCAATTATTCTAGGTCCATTATTTGATTTATTATTGTTTTCATATTGTCTTACACAATAACCATAAGTCTTCCACTGCTTTGACAAATCTTTTACATGATCATAATATGTGTTAAATCTACCCAAAACATTGTAGACATTGAATATGATGGTATGCTTAATTATGTTTATGTTCCTTTATTTTTTGTGAGGTGTCTTTGGTAATTTATGTAAATCCTTTGGAGGAAAAAGAAAAGTCAAAGACATGAATGTGTACTTGTCAACTATCATTGACAAATTAAATCAATTATAGGCAACTGGAGCTGAATGTATTGATGCCAATAGCAAAGAATCATTCATCATGAAGGCCATACTCTTGTGGACTATGCACGATTATCCAAGTTATGGTGTGGCATCTTTATTGCAAACACAAGGTTTTTTTAGATGTCCCATTTGTGGACCAGAGTATGTGAATTGGTACTCTGCAAAAGAATTAGACAAGATCATTTATCATGGATATCATAGGTTTTTACCAGAAGGCCATCCATGGAGGTCAAATGCCTTTGCTAATGAATTCAATGGAGAAGTGGAGCAAACTTCAAAGCCCCCACCAATGATGGGTGGTTGGGATTGATTAGCATGATAGAAAAAAAATTGAAACTAGGAATCTGTAAGCCCCTAATTCGTCACCAAGGGCTCACTCTTTTCTTTTTTCCATATTTTGTCATTTTAAATGTGGTTTTATATACAAAAAGCCCCCAAAAGAATGTAGAACCAAAATAGGAGTGTCACATTCCAATATATTATTTGGTCTATATTTAGAATATTATAGCTAGAATGGCCCAACACGAGTTGTAAATAGGTTAGAACCCAACTAATCATGGCAATTTGGTCATTTACGAGTGATGGGTGTACCAGGCTCAAAACCCCACATAGAAGGGACATCTCTAGGCTCTCATGCTTTAAAAACATCCATAATCACCCAAAATGCTCTCCAAACACACATGCACAAAAAGTTGGGAAAATTGAGAGAGTTGAGAAAGAGAGGGCTCTAAACCCTAATTTTGCCTATATCCAAACTTCTAATGGATTAGTTTTACCTAACTACTTTCATCCTACACTAATTTACTGTAAATCCGCCAATTTGGTGCAAAATGCGCCAAATTAGTGCAAATCGCGCTAGGTTACTGTAAATCTGCTAGTTTAGTTTAAAACACTTTAAATTAATGAAAAACACTCTAAACTACTGAAAAACTCCTATTCTAGTGTTTCTAGCACCATTTTAGTGTTTTACTCACTACACTAGTGTTTTAGTCATAGTTTTAGTTTAACTAACTTCTTTTGTGTTTTTTATTATTTATTATTTTTTGTAGTTTTTAATTTACTTTTAGTTTCATTTCCTACTTCTAGTCTTTTGTTTTCATTTTTTTTTATTTTTTTATTTTCATTTTGTCATTATTTTACTGTTAGCCTAATTTGGTTACTCTACAAAATCTTGCTTAACTTCTTTTTAGTTTTAACTCCCCATTTTTTCCCTAGAATTTCCCCTAATTTCCTCATAATTGCATTTTCTAGCATCTCACCCTAACTTCTTGAAGTTTCTATTGTTATATAGCGGAAAACTTCCTAATTGATGGTTATGGCTTAATCCGGAGTACTAACACTTCTGGATTTGCAAATTTAAGGAAATTATTTACATTTTTTGTTTTCTAAAAGGTAAATCAATATAGTGGTTCACAAAGGGTCTAGTCAAATGCAAGAGAGGGGTAAGGGAGTACCGAGTAAAGAAGGGTCCAATCCAAATACAAGAGAAGGGTATGTGTCAAGCAACCGAGGGGGGAAGAGAGGCTCGATAAAATACAAAGAGGGGTTAGGGTCTAGGGACTACTAGGGTCCAAGGAACGCTGAGTAAGGAAGGATCTAGTCTAAATTCGGGAGAGGAGTACATGTCAAGCAACCAAGGGGGAAGAGGAGTTCGGTAAAATACAAGAGGAGTTGGGCCCCAAGGAAGGACAAGCTAGGAGAGGGGTTCAGTAAAACATAGAGAGGGGTCTGGGTCAAGGGAGCACCAAGTAAGGAAGGATCCAGTCAAATACGGAAGAAGTGGTACTTATCAAACAACCATGGGGGCAATAGGATTCAGTAAAACACAAAAAGGTTCAGGTCCAACAATTGTCGGGGTCTAAGGAGGGACGGACAAGGAGAGGGTTTAGTAAAATACAAGGGAGGGATTAGCAACTACGGAGTTTAGATAAATGAGTGTGGCCCTTGCACTAATACCCTAATCAGAGCGGGGAGTCCAACGCCCTGTCTTCTACAACCAGCACAAGGGTGAAGAAGTGTAGATAAACTTTTTGGTTAAATTTAGAGCTTTTTGAAGATAAAGACAATTAGACAAGTTAAAATAATTAGGAACGGAAATGAAGTGTGAACCGAGACAAATAGACAAGTAGTTATCGGAATGACTAATAGACGACCAGTTAGGGTTAGTGAAGTCAGTTAAGGACTAATAGACCAGGCGGTTAGCCTCAATTAGTTATAATCAAGAAAATGTATAAGACTAATTGACTGCCGTTTTTCTCTCTCTCTTTCAGGCTTGTAGTGATTGCATTGCCAATTTTGTACTTGTGCATTTTTTTCAATACAAATCTGTCTATTCGTCTTAAAGTGTGTGTGTGTTTGAATCTTTTAGCCAGGGATTGGCTTAAGTTATTCTTTTGATTGGAGCAATTGCCAGTGATTGGCTTTGTCTCCCTTAGTTTTCTTCCTTTCTTTTGTTTGTCAAATTATCTTTGTTATTTCTTGAACAGAAGGATGTTTGTGCAAGTATGTCAAATTGTTTTTTATAGCCAGTGATTGGATTATATTTGTGAGCATGTCTATTAGCCAGTGAGAGATATTGTTGATCCGGGGATGGATCAGAGTTCGGTGAGAACAGTGACTGTCAAATTGTCTGTGATTGCGGTGGCAGATTGAGGTCGAGTAGTCTGCGGATGAACGGAAGGAGAAATCAACAGGAGCTTTGAGGCGCAAATAGTGAAGACTAATGGACAGTAAGTGAGACTAATTGAATAAAACTTATAGTGACAGTTCACTTTGTTGTTTTGATTTGTGTCAAATTGTCCAAAGAATAATTCTCTATTGATGCAGTCCAATTATTTTAGTAATTAAGTCTATAAGTTAGGTTAAGCCAGTGATTGGCGTAATTAATATTATTTGGTGATAGACAAATTGTCAAAGAACTTATTTATTGAAATATATTAACCAGTGATTGGTCTACGTTACAATTGAATCAAATAGTCAGTATGTGGAATATTCAAGTTTTCTAGCTTATGAGGGTCAATTCGACAATAAATTATTGTTGTCAAGCAATCAGGGATGGGTGTTAATAGTGTCAAATAGACTATAGCCAGTGATTGGCAGAGTTATGTTGGAATTAATGGTCAAGTAGTCAAGTGGTGTTATGCTCGTCTATATCTGTGACAAATAGACTGGAAGAGTTCGGAAATTGAGAAGTCTGGGATTAGTAAGTTGTATCCATGTGGGGCTCTAGTTTAATTGTCAAATAATGATGTTTAAAGTTTTAACTAAGATTTGAGGATTATTTGTGCTGTTATTTGGTTGAAAGAACTAAATATTAAATATGACTAATTGACTAATTCTCAATGTAGTTTGGGCTGTTGTTGTAGTCAAGTTGTCTGTGGGAATTTATATTGGATTAATTTACAGTATAATTAGAGTAAAGGAAGACAAATAGTCAATTGGTTATGGTTAAGTGATGTGAAGAATTGATAAGTTGTGAGTTTGATAAGTGTAGGAATAAAGAGCGCAATTTTGTGTCCTTACTGTGATTTAATACAGAAACTTGATCAATTTGACAATTTGTCATAGATAGAATTTTTGTGTAATTGGTTTGTTAATATTGTGTGGGAATTTTGGACCAATTAACCATCTGTTTGAGATTGATGAGATCAACAATGAATTAGTATAGTAAGACTAGTTGACAAATGACTATTTGACAAAGTAGATAGAAATCTTGTTAAATTGTAAATATGTACTATGGGACTTGGTCCAATTGACATACTAAAGCTATGAACTAAAGAAAGAACATAAATGATTATTTGACCTGAATCAAAGGATTCAATTCTTACCTTTGCATACTCTACATACTGAGACCAATTGACATCACTGACTGTGATATTTGCATATTGCATGTAGCAATTAAGTTAGTAAATAGTTATTGGACTAATTGACATTCCACTAAAACAAAAGAAGTAATTAATGAAGATGTCCTTATACAAATATGTATTGTGGATTTGATTAAGTTGATAGAACAGGAGCCATGACTATTTGACATATCCTAGACTATTTGACATTTAGAATTCTAGTATAAGACTGTGATTGTAGGTCTATAGCATTTTCCATAGCTAACGGACTGGTATTCATATAGGTTAGGACGAAGAATACATTCATACAACATAAAAACATTAATAAAGAACTTTTATACCTTTATTTACAAAAAATGAATATTAATGTTACATAAAAGTGACCTTAGATACAAAACGATAGACTATTTGACTATTCGTCTAATTAAAGAACCACCACTAAGTATTTCCTTGGGTTTTGAACCTGAGTGAAATAAAAA
Source organism: Straminergon stramineum (assembly GCA_963920665.1). Lineage (NCBI taxonomy): Eukaryota > Viridiplantae > Streptophyta > Bryopsida > Hypnales > Calliergonaceae > Straminergon > Straminergon stramineum. The sequence goes on along the minus strand of OY987264.1, from coordinate 10,835,472 downwards.
AACTATAAAAAGACAAACAAAGTGGAGATGGCGGAAGGCCGGAAAAATGAGAGAATGAGAAAGGGGAAGACAATTTGAAGGGAGGAAGTGGAAGTAGATAAAGTAGGAATGAAATCTCCAAGATGTACTTAAAACCTTAGATTGAAATTAGGTGAGCACCACAAGATTAAGCATGAGATGTAGGACGTAGGATGTAAGAAGTAGCTCATCCTTGGAGGATGGTATGACGCATCCTTAACGATTAATCTTGTAGGTAGGAACGAGGGTGGTTGGGCCACCATAGTATATAGGAAGAATAGAGTGGAAAAAAAGACGAGAGAAGGAAAGAAATAGGACAAACCCAACAAATAAACCCTCGTATTGGATTATTTTATGATTAAAACTATCACGACCTTCATCAAGAGGCGTGCCCATGCCACCTTGGTGAACAAGGGGGACGTTGGGGGTAACTCCCCAAGCCTTGCAAGAGAGGGGGTGAGGGGGATTAGGAGTCCTAAGTGATTAGAGTGTTGTAGCGCTCTAATCCGGATGAATTAGGGTCGTATTGCACACACTTGGAAAGCTTGTGAGAAGATGCGTCTATGGATTTGAAGAATGTGAGAATCCAAGTTGGGAGTCAAAAGTTATGGCTCCTCAAAGTTGGCAATGTCCTAGCTGCGTCTTGAAGCATGGGGAAGTGGGAGACAAGGTTTGGGAGGATTCCTTTGAACCAAATAGAGCATTCCACATATCATTAGAAAGCTAAGGAGACAAGATTTCTAAAATTTTAAGGCTCATGAGGAGATGAGCTGTGATCTAAAAGTTATGGGCATCCAAAGAGAGTAGAGTCCCGGAGATCTACACCTCCCGGATGACTCGTACCTTTGGAGGGCCATAACTTCCTCAATATTTGTTGCATTGGGGAAAGTGAATAGTCCACGGTAATCTACGAAAAATGTAGATCACGAAAATGGGCTTGCACTTGGGATTTGGAGCTTGAAGATGAAATTTATCCCAATGGGAAGATCAGAAGTCTTTAGAGGTCCGGTTTTGGGGAAACCACTTGGAATTGGGTGGTCTTCCAAGATGGGGAGCATATTGGGGCTTTTTGGTGACCTCTAGTATTGGGGGGGGGGGGGTGCCAAATCCCGCAGAGGGTACTATGAGGAGGGGTGGTCTCCCTCCTCCCTCCCGAATGGTGCCATGGTGAGTCAAAGTGGCCCCGGGTAGTGAGGTTAATGATGGAGCCTCACCATCACTTGTGTATTACCATAGAGTATTTGTGCACTCCTTGATACTAGTTGGGTGGTGTCCCACTCCACACTAGGCCATGGTATGAGTCCTATTTGGTGAGTCTCGAAATGAGTTGGGCTAAGCCTAGTGGGGAGTTGGGTCCCGTTTAAGGGCGGTTAGCATCGATGGGGAGTAGTGCCTCCACCAAGTGCTTGGACATCAATGGAAGTTCCGCCCTATGTCATCAAATGACATGCCTGGTGTCTTGTGGAGTTGAGGGTTGGAATAGAAGTGTTGGAGTCACAAAGGAATGGGAAATCCCGTGACTTGAGTTGGAACCTAATACTGTGGATGCATGGCATGTGCATCATTAGGAGAGCGTAACCCTTGGTGTCACTAAAAGATTAAGTACTTGGGAAAGCACTAGAAGGTGAACTTAAAGTGGTATGTGTTACTAAGGGGCATAATAAAAACGGAAGTTCATTGTATCACGACACAGGAGTTCATAGTAGAGGAGGGAAAGCTTCTAGTGGATGTGATCAACGATTCAAGTTCCGAGGTATGAGTTAACCCTTTTCCAATTCTTCCAAGGTCCCTAATTAACAATTAGTAACTGCAACTAAGGTCCACCTCCAACTCAAACCATTAGGACTATAGGTCAAGTAGTATTTTTAGGGTATAAACTTAAAGAGAAGGAACGTGGCTCTCCAAAACCCTAAGGCATGCCCTAATCGGGTCAAAAACAAGGAAGTTATTATTGAATGAAGGTTAGGGTCGATTTGGATGAAAAATAGTTAGACCTAGGAATTGGAAATGAATTAAGGAGATTAAGAGGAGGCTCTCAAGGAAGGTCCAGAGCCAAAGAGAAAAGTTACATTAGATGAGAATGAGCTCCTGCGGAAGACCGCGAGTTCTCACAAGTTCTAAGACTGTGGGAACTCGGCCACAGCAGCTCGCTGACGTGGTCAGGCGACGGCCACATCGGATAATAATAAAAAATTAATTTTAAAATATTTTTTTGAAAAAAATTAATTAATTTTTTAATATTTTTTTTTAATTTTTTAATTTTTTAATTTTTTTTAATTTTTTAATAATTTTTTAATAATTTTAAATTCTGGCCAGCCCTGGCTGGTTCCCAGCCTTGGGAACTGGCCTGAAATGGCCCTCCAAGCCAGCTGAATCTCATCTAATGATTCCGAATTAGAGGTTAGGAGAAATTAGCGGATGAAGTTTAGGTAAGGCTCAGATGAGAATTTTGTGAAAATCCCCAATTAGGGCCAAACTCTAGATCTACGTATAAGCAAGTCTTTTGACCCATACTTGAAAATTTCGAACCTTTTTAAATTAGGGAACTAGGCTCAATCGATGGATGAAGTTTGAGGAACCAAGTAGTGGTCAAACTTCATCCACTCATAACTTTGGCTAGGAAGGTCAGATAGGGTCAAGTCTTAGGTTTTTAGAAATGGAAAAAGATGAATTAGAGGCTTCTTAGGTTAGTTTTGCCTTAACATAGGTCCCATCAAAACCATACAACGGCCCATTCCTTCAATCGGCCAAGACATAAGAGGTAGATTAAGAGAATTTTGCATATTTGGGGTCATATTAGGCACTTAGTAAAAAGATCCATTGCTTAGAAGGCACAATAGACTATGCTTAGACACCCAAAAGTAAGATTCACTTAGCCAAAACCCATAACCTAGTTGTGTTCATGATTTATCAAGGGTGGGTAAATTGGCGCTTACAAAATCTATAGCTTCAAAAAAGTGGCATGACAGGTTGCTCTAAGCTATACAAGCTTGAGTATTGGGCAATAAGCATATATTTTGATATGAGTGACATGACAATATGTACATCATTGTACAATTGAATACACTTTTGATTTTAGGTATTTGGTTCATGAATGTTAATTACTTTGATTTCCATGCTTTGAATCTTTCCAATTATGACAATATTCTTACATTGAATTATGGAATTATATGTGTAGGACCTACTCACCCAATACCTTCTTAATCCAATGCATATAGAGAAGAATGTATGTTCCTCTCTTTTTAAAACTCTGACAAATGCAAAGGGTACAAAGGCAGACGTAGAGTCACAAAGAATTGAAATGAAGAATATGGGGATTATGAAAGACATGTGGATTGAGTCTGACTTAGTACCACCACTAGCAAATTGGATTTTTACAAAGATTGAATTTGCCTAGGTCATTGATCTACTACAAACTACATGGACTCCAAAAAATTACAGTCTTCTTTCAAATATAAATTTGTAGACAAAAAAAATACTGGCATGAAGACCCATGACTATCACAATCTATTGCATGATTTTCTCCCTATTGTAGTTAGAGATTATTTAAATGAAAAACTACAAAGCATTGTATATTGGTTGGGTGAAGTATTCTGTTGGATATGTGGCAAAGAAATTAAGAGCCCAAACATTTCTGGAATGAAGATAATAGTGGCAAAGTTAATGTGTGTTATGGAAAGAAATCTCCCTCCAAGTTTTTTTGACATCCAAGTGTACTTGATTTGTTACTTAGTGGGTGAAGTCAAAATGTGTGGGCCCGTATCATCTTGTTGGATGTATTTCTTAGAATGGTACATGAAAGACCTTGAGAGTTGGATTCGATAGAATGCTTGTCCAAAGGGTCCTATGGCTGAGGGATATATTTTAGCAAAGGCAATGCACTATACCACTGAATACACAACATGATTGGCACTAAATGCACCTCAACTATGGAGGTTAAAAAAAGATCCATGTTTATTGGAAATTGTATTGCCTAAAGTCCATAAAATGTGATGCCGTGACAAAGATGCTACCGGGAGGATTTTCTTAGAACAAATCCACAATTTCATATTGAAGAATGACCCATGCATGGCACAATGGAGAAGACATTATGCTTTAGAAGTCACAAACCCAACAATTGATTTTGGTGAATGGGCCCTTACGCAAATGAGAGCTCAAATTAGTTCGGGTGAACGCCCCACTAATTATGAATACAACATTGTATTAGGTTCACATCCAAAAGTAAAAAATTTTGCACAAATGTGGGTTGCCAGAAAGTATATCAGAGTAGCGACTAGAGATATTGTTAAAAAGACACAAGATTTAGGTATGAGTCCCTATCTTATTTTTATAATGCCTTTGTTCTATTATCCATAGGAAAAGATTAAATGTATACATGGAAATAATAGAATTTCCTAGAAAATTTTCCTAACCTAATCTAAATGACTATGAAGTCTAGTAGTGGTTATTGGATGTCAGTAGGACATGTGGGTGGCAATATATCAAATTAGGCCATATTAACATAGAATTCACATTCAAAATTTGTTGTTAGTATTTTATGCCATCATTTTTGTATATAGTTAACTAGTTGTTTGAATATAGTATTTTATATTTTGCAAATGTTAATTACATGCACAATTTTTTTTTCCTATGTAATTTTTACCATACCTAATAAGCAACTTATGTCCAAGCATAGCATGTTCATTCCATGACTTGGATGAAAATAGGGAGCCTTGCACAATTGAATATTATGGCAAGACCAACAATATTATTGAAGTTAAATTCACATCATTCACAACAAATTGAATATTATTGAAGGGAGATTGGTACAACAGTAAACCCACATCTCAAGGAAACCCAAGAGTTTTTGTTGATGAATGCAAGTTCACATTCATACTTACAAGCAACTACATGCCATCTCACTTGGTAGGTCATGAACCCTTTGTTTATCCTCTTGATGTGGACCAAGTGTTTTTTTATAGAAGATAAACTTAATAGAGGTTGGCATCTTGTTGTTAAAAACCAAGTCAAGTCCCACAAGGTTTTATATAAAAAGGAAACAAATAAGGTATGTGAAGAAGATGAAGAGAATATAGCAAATGAAGATGATGAAAGCAATACAAGTCTTCCAACATCCCCTTTGTTGCATATGGAAAACAAAGGGGACCTTGTGTCCATGGAGTTCTATGATGAGGGAGAAGATGAATTTACTGATTATAGTGGTGAAGAAGGTTCACTCAAGGGTAGAGGAGGTCATTCAAAATCTACCTTAAACCGTGAACCCATTGACCTTGAAAGAATTCACTTTGATGTCCATGTCCAAGAACTAGTTGAAGCAACAATGTGGCACCCAAGAGCAAGGGTTTAAAGGTACATTGGAGAGCATTTAATAGGAGAAGAGGAATTTTTAGATGTGCCACACAATGTCATTGGAATCTCTAGTAGTGACAAAGAATGATGAATTTCTAGGGTATTTTTTTTCTAGCTTTTCTACCCCTAAACTAATAGGCTTTGTATTTTCAAACTACATGTACATGGTTGTTCTATCATTAATTGGTGTTGCAAAGTTTTTTCTGTACATACAATGAAAAAAAACTAAAATATGATTAATTATAATGTGATTGAAATTTATTAAAGAATTATCTATAATTTAATAAGTGTATCAAATTTCATTATTCCCTTGTACATATTGGTACTATATAGTTGCCCACTTTCAGATTTTATTTATCATGCATGCAATGACATGTTATGTACAACTCATGAAATTTTTGGGTTCTTATGATCCTAAAGAAAGTTGAAGTGAATGTAAACCTATTAGAAATGGTGTAGAAATTGCTAAACCATAAAAGGTAGGTTTACACAAATTCAAATTTTTCCCATAGGTGTTTCTCTAAAACCTTGAATGCATAAGAACATAAGATGTGTCATCTTAAAAATGAGAATGGCAAGTTCTTGGTAGAGTGAATCAAATCACTTATATTTAGTAAATAAAATTAACCTGCAAAGGCCATATTTGTTATATTGAGACTTTTCACAGTCTCATTTTTATTCTTGACTCGAAGATAAACTGCTTTATTTCTTTACTAGTATTTTTTTATAAATAGGTTGCAACACCAACTTTCAAAATTTCATTACAGGATCACTGTTTGAGCATTATTTATTTTTGGTTTCAATTACTATTTTTTTAAATAAATTTTCCAATAACTAGTATTTTGTCTCAAAATTTGCAAAAAGTCTCAATACAACGAATATGGCCTTCTACAAATTTATAAGTTGTAAAATTTGTTTGATTTCATAGTTTTCATAATATCAATATGAGGAATATTGCAAAATGCATTTAAAAAATGGATTCTTGTGGAATGAAGAAATGCTCATAGTTCTCGTACATATTGTTTGGGGTCGAACTAAAACAAATGCTTAAAATTGTTTTAGAATATGTTGTGTTTTATATGTTTGTAATATAAACCATTGATCCAATTTCACAATTTGGCACATACATATATGTATTTCTTATAATTTATCTAATTCCATTATAGTATTTTGGTTTCTTTAATGAATTCTTTTAGAAAAATAATATAAATTTGATAGTTCTTGTTTTCATTTATGAATTTCATTCAATAATGCATTTGCCATAGATTCCAATGCATTTTTCTTTTGAGACTTGAATAACATTATTCATCGTCTTATAGTTATTTTTTAAAACAAAGTGTGTTTTTCTGCCTACATGCTGAACATCCACAATTGTTAAAAGACATGAAAGTGCAAGAAGTTCAAAATTGTATAACTTCATGTATGAAAACATACTATTGTATGTAATCTTATTTAGTTAAGGGAAAATAAATATTAATCAATGTCTTATAATTATTCTTCCCTCAAAACTGGTTATATTGTCTAAGTGACATTCTTCTTTCTTTTAAGAGAATTGAATAAACTCTATGCAAATTCTAAGTTGAGAATTTTTATTTTCTGGTTTTTTCCATGTGCTTTTTCTACCTTAACAACTAAAAAGTCAATATCATACTATTATATATTTTTAATAAATTATTAATGTATATGCATACCCTAAAATTATATTGCATATACATTGACATAAATAAAATGCAATATTATTGTATATGAATTCCATTTTTTATAAATCAATGTTATTGCAAATATTATAAGAAGATGTATCTGTAGATAATATATTATGCATAGAATAATCATCAATAAATATACATCTTCTAGAAATATTTTGCATGTAAATTGATTGAAAAGAACCATGAAAATATAATTTAGTTACATTTTCATTCACTTTTTATAAACCAATTTTACCGCAAATATTATAAAATGATGTATATCAATATAATAGAATATTTAGCGCATTACTATTAATCCACGTACTTCTTACATAAATATTTTGCAACTAAACTCGGAGAAAGAAATGTAGGAATGCAATATTTCTACAAATGAATTCACTTGTTTATAAATCAATTTGATTGCAAATATTACAAGGTAATGTATATTGAGATAATAGAATATTCATTGAATAATTATTAATATGTAAAGATCTTACAAAGATATATTGAATAAAAAATAATAGAAAGAAAAGCATGAACATGTAATCAATATATCAAAATCTTTTTAAACATGTAAACGAAAGAATGATGAGGAAATTAATATAAAGTAAAAAAGTGATGTGAGGGCAAAACAAGAAAATTATATAATAGTGAAGTAGATCAAGTATGGTAACAAAGCAAGGAGGTATTGATCAAAATCCCTTTGAAGGTGATACAAGTGATAGTTAAGATTGAGAAACTTCATTATCACAAAAAACCCTAAATCCTAAACCCAATTATAGTCAATAAAAACATTAACCCTTGAAAGGCCCTTAGGGTCCCTCTATACGACCTGTATTTTGCTTTATAACTCTTGAATTGTAGTTTAATGTGTGAACTATGATACATTTTTATTTACTTACTATCATGGTTATGAATTTACTTTGTACTGAAACGTATTTGGTCAATGATTTTCTAATCAAATACCACCAAATACATAATATATTATACGGCCACAAAGGGCTTTCAGGCCCTTCTAGGGTTAAACTATAGATTCAATTGTGGTCAATAAAACAATGATGTAAATCAAGTATTGAGTCATTTGGCTACATAGATTGCAAGAATATGATGTTTTAATGTTGAAAATGGATGCAAATTTTTTTCTTAGCAACATATTTGAAGAAGAAATTTGATTTCTAAACGTACTAAAATGAAACAACTTTAAGCTATGAAGTGCTTCAAAAATAGCATACAAACACATTGGTGAAAGAAATTTCATCCAATAGACTCATTGTGGGCAAGATGGTTTTGAAATGTCAAAAAATAGCAAAAAAGTTACAAGAAATGCATCAAAGGCTGAACCTCCTTCCACTAAAATACTACTCAGTCAATATCATAATTTTTTTCAATTGATATGAAATTTTAACCATAGAAACTAGACTAGTATGCATGACTTTTTCATTTTTTTTTATTGGAAACAGATAGTATATGAGGGAAAAAAAGAGTGTTGATGTTCATTGTAATCCAAAAATGCCTACATTTTGAACTTTTGAATTGCTCTCAAAAATTGAAAAAAACGTGGACTGACATGAAAATTTTACCTCCATAAATAGAATTCAAGGGAAACATAATCCAACAAATTTCATTCAAAACTAACCTTAGATGAGGAAGATCCAAGCCCAAAAAGTTGTAGCATCAAATTGCAATTTGGTGAATTCAAATTGAACCTATGAACTTGAAATGGCTCCCCAAAAATCAATACATCTTGAATTCATTTGAAAAGTGTACCACACAAACTAAAAGAGAGAACACATATTTTCCAACAAGTTTTATTAAATTTGGACATCGGATGTAAAAGTTACAACATTTCAAATTTTACTTGTAGACTATGTGAAGTCACTTTTAGTCCCCTGGGTGCTTAGGGATAAATTACATACCCAATCACGAGCATGTCTCTACTAATTCGAGCCTCTCATGTGAAATGAATGTTTTTCACCTACTTTTGTACTTTATGTACTACCTCCATGTCCTTCTACATACTATTGAATTTGTAGTGACTTAATAGGTATATTGTGCATTGACTAGTGGTATGGTCTTTTATTTACATCTACCTATATTTTTTTGGTGCTACACCTTCCTTCCTGAACATGGATTGTAGATAATTATGCTTTAGGTAGGTAGAGCACCATAGGATATAAGTAGATGTAAATGAAAAGACGATTCTACTTGTAAGTGTACAATATAACTAGCGAGTCCCTACATATTCACTGGTATGTAGAAGGACATGGAGGCAATATATAGAATATCTCAATATATGGGTGAAGGATATACACTTATTAGAAACATATTACTATTCTATGCTCAATGAGGTGATTAGTTACAACAATGAACTTGATCTTCACATAATTTGAATATGATGTATAGTTTGCTCCATAAATGCAATTTCAATTCCTATGGCTGGGTCAGTAGAGACAATCCAACTTATATGCATGATGATGGTTTTTAAATGACTTAGGTTCACACCATTAGCATTTCCTTTTTAAAACGTTCACATCGCGAAGTTGAGATAGGCCAACTTAGTACTTGAACATAACACAAACTAGCCTATAACAAGCAAACTAACTATGACAGACACCTTGAAAATGTCCTATTATAATTCGGCATTAAACCATTACAGAGTGTTTCCAATACATGAGGTTTGAAATACATTAGGTTGAGTTAGTGACCACAATCAATGTCTTTGGTGATGGTGATGGAGTTTTTCCTAACTACAATAGAGACTTGTACCTTTTTAGTAAAAATAGTAAAAATTTCATCAGAGCCAGTGACTTTTAATACCCTACAATTTTAATTTCTATACTTTTGAACTTTCTTTGTGAAATTTCTTTTTGTGTGAGCTTAAGAAGTACATTCATTACACCATGATTTTGGTCAGTATTATTCTCATTTTTTTTTATAAATTCAATATTATTTAAACAATTTCTATTATTACTAAAAAAAATTCAAAGATATTTCTCCCAGAAACCGTATATATTAAATCAGATACATATTTTCATTATTAAAAAGTAAGTAAATTTCAGACATATCTTGCAACATTTACAACATATCAAATTCTGGAAACGCAAGTAATAATGTAGAAATGTAATGGAGTTTCACCATGTCCAGCATGAAATCTACTTTTCAGGGTTAAACATAAGACCCGGCAACGTCACAGCACACATTCAGCACCTAAAGTTCAGGAATTCCTCACCACTTGCAATCCAAATCAAGAAGCTTCATCAACCCAATTATATTCCACAGCAAAAAGGGACTGGTCCCACTCGCAATACACCCGTGACCATTGCAGCGACCCTATTACAAGGACTTCGGCTACTGAAAGAAATTCGGAAAAGTAGCAAATTCACTGTTCATCATTCAAGCCACCCTAATAAAAGTACTCGCAGCTAATGAACTGCATTGGGAACGCGTGATTTAGCACGCTATCATCCTAAACGCTGCTCAAACACTGCTCCGTAAATTGAAACTCCAAATTTGCCACCCTTCCAATGAAAATGTTGCTCTGTTTCTATAAGCACAGCGAACGTGGCTAAAAAATGTGGCAACTGGCAAACCCCCCAGTTCTAGTAGTGGATGTGGTACTTTCTCATTGGCTCTCCGTGGCTTGTGGACGTTTCATTTTCTAAAGATTGAGAATGGCCATTCTTCTCCTCTAGAAGTGAAGAATAGGTGTGAAGAAGATTTCTTCAGTGAAGTTTTACCTACTCTGCTTCTAACTTTCACCTTGTTGTGGTGTAAATTGCACATATTTTGGACGTTGCTTGCATTCAGCACCTTATCGTGCGTTCTGTACAGCTTGCCCTTGTTTTGCATAGCTTGTGCATTTCCAATTTTGCACGACTTGCCTTTGTTCTGAGCAACTTGTGCATCTCCAAGTTTGTACGTCTGAGAATTTTGTAATTTGTACTGGTAAATCCCTTTTACCAATTCTCCATTCCCATTCTCCTCACCAACAAAACTAGTTGACACCTTCTTCCTGGTTGCTGACTCCTCTTTTCTCTCCACAAGACCACAACTTCTTATTCTTCACAAAAATTACATCTTCAAAGAACGTGTGACTAAGGTGAAAACATACCAACCATCCTTGTACCCATTCATATACCCTAGACTTACAGTAAAGTGTCCTTCAATTCGGAAGAGTCATTAAATTGTCCCTACATTTAACTGAAGATTAGTTGATTGTTGATTTTTTAAAATTTTAATTTTTGATCCAACTAAATATATGAACAATTTCAATGGTCTAGGGAGTTTCCACTTCGAAACTTTGTAGAAATTACATGCCATATCCAAAATATCTATTTTTTTTTTTTAAATTCCTGATTTTCAATTGCTAATACTACAGAAATATTATTTTTACAAAAAGGTGCCTCCAACTATGCAGAATTTCTTTTTCTTTTCTTTTCTTTTGACAGTTTTAGGTGTTTACACCTTGGCACCTTACCACTACTGTGTCTTTGTCAAGCTGAAAGTTCAATAAACAAGTTCAAAATGAAGAAGGAAGTCAAGCCAAACCTTCACAACTGGATTCAAGTTAGAAAAATCATAGAAAAACACTTACAGTAGATTGGACCAAGACTGTTGGATCACTCCTTACAGTATATCATCAGGAACTTCAAGTCATGTGAACATGGTGCCACGATGGTGCATTGAAATGTAATTAAGTTAATTTGATGCCAACCTCCATACCAACCTAGTATCAATAAAATGACAATAAAATGACCTGTATGCAGCCTTTGGTGTCAAAATGGCACCAAAATAATCTGGCCCAACTTTTCTGATGATGGTAAACAAGAAGTAGCCAAGCAGGTCCTTAAATTCTTAAATTCTCTCGTGAATAGAGTCCGTCTACACATCCCGGCTCTACTGCTGAATGGTATGATAACTTAACTTCTATGTTTAACAGGAGGTTCGTACACTAGCTTACCACTTCTTTTCCATTTCAAGGACATGTACTGTCCGAGTGAACTTTTTATTTTTTTATTTTTAAACAAATGAAACGGACAGGAGTTAACTCAACTTCAGTTACAGTCTAGGAAGAAACCCATTTTGAAAACCCTCCCAAGTTCAACATGCATGATGCGACGACAAACAAATTAATCGAGCAATGCATCGATCTTGACCTGCAGGGTACGTATACTGATCAGGCTGATCACACCCTAAGAGTGCAGGGCGCCGAGCTCCCAAACTGTAGGACACAACTTTGCGGCCATATTGGTCCCTTGTCTTAGAGCATCTCCACTCTTGCCCTGGAAAGGTACCTGACACGGGCTACGTTGGGCCCGGGCAGCTTTTGCTCCCCCACCGTGCCCGCCCAATTTGGCCCTGGCACCCCGGCCACGGGGAAAAAATGACTTTGGCCGCCATCCTCCAGGGCCTGCTCACTTGTCTCTGGATCACTATTCATGTCAGAGGATTCTTGTCATGATTGTTTTTTATTCTTGATTGGGTTTAGGAAACCAATTATAGTTGGGTACAGTCATGGTTTGGAGAGTAGAAGGTGTTAAGGAACAGTACACTGTGAGGGCAATTTGAAGTTTAATTTTAAGAATTACAAAGATAATTGGAGAAGGCTAGAGGAGAATAGAGGAGTTTTTCTCCAATTAATAACCTTTAACTGTAAGGGGATGCTCTGGAAGCAACTCCTCAACAATGCATACACCTTAAAGTATAAAGGATGGAAAAAAGAAGAAGAAAATAAAACTTACCAAAAATTTGTGATTCTCTCCAATTAACAACCTTCAAGACAATATGAGGGGATGCTTTGGATGCAACTCTTCACAATGCACACACCTCATAGTTTGATAGGATGGAGAAAATCCAAAACCAAATATAAATAAAATCAATATATAAAATATTATATTATACATATAAGCACATATATATAACCAAAAAGAGAGATATATAAATGTAAATGTAAAAGATAAATCTTTTATTTTAATTACTAAAGTTATATATGGATGTGAGATCCAAAATTATTTCATAACATTCATATTCAAGTACGTTTATTCAATTTTTCTTGCACAAATTCTCTAATAATTGAAGTATAGAAAATTGAAGATCATAGTCCCCATGCATTGTAAAATCACTTAGAGAGAACATTAAAAAATAGGTATAGGAAGTTTTGTTATATTTTTAAAAAAATACAAGCTTTTTATGAAAATCAATTTCCATAATTAAAAAAATAGAAAGTTCCACATGGCTCTACATCCCAAAATAATTGTAGTGATTAAAATACAAGCTTTTTCTTTTACATTGTATCTATATCTATATCTATAGATATAGAGATATAGAGAGAGAGACAAAGAGAGAGAGATATTCATACAGAATTAGATGCATGTGCTTATATACATTAATATTCATTTACATTTTATAAATATTAAATTTATTGTTATATTTTTTTATTTTTATATTTTATTTTGGATTTTCTCCATCCTATCGGACTATGAGGTGTGTGCATTGTGAAGAGTTGCATCCAAAGCATCCCCTCATATTGTCTCGAAGGTTGTTAATTGGAGGGAATCATAATTCTTTTTTGTAATTTTTTGTTTTTGTATCTTTTGTTTTAGGTTTTTTCAAACTAAATTGAAAGCAAAACTTTTTTTTTAAAACACATGGACAATTTCTATTGATAAGGGGGAGAAAGCAAAACTTTCAGAAGAGCTCCTAGCTGTGGCTGGTTAGTCTGTATTTTTTCTCTTTGCAATGAAATTCCGTTTCATTTGTGTTAAAAAGAAAAGAAAAAGCTCCTAGCCACAACCAAGGTTCAATAAAATACAATAGTGTCAAGCAATCAATAGTGCCAATAGTGTTAAGTAGAAAATAATGTCAAATAGTCAACAGAGTTAAAGGCAATCAATTGTCAAACCGGAAATCAAGAAAAAACATGGATAAGGACTACTTGGGCGGGGCTTGAGGGCGGGTATGGCTGGGGAACTACACTGAATAGTGAAATTAGGTTGCCCCTCACTAATTTCTTGACATTTGACACTAAATAAATATTTATAGTTACTATATGAGAATGAACTACTTTTGAATTTCATATCATTGTATTTAGGACTCATGAACCTCCATGTGTACAAATGGAAATATTTTTAGAAGTTTTTGTTGACTTTGATGACTTGTAAAGTAACTTTCTTCGGGTAACGCAACCTAATTGTTAAGGCAACCTAATTTCACTATTTAGTGTAGTTGATCAAAGGCCACTTTTCCATTCCGCGAGCCCACCAAAGGTAGTTCCCCGTGTTGATTTTTCAGTGAAAGAGTGGAGATGCTCTTACCTTAAGTTAGAGCATGGCCACTGTTGATCCCCACGGGGAAGACAGTCCGAGGGAAATGAAACGGAATTTCATTGCGAAAGAGATAAAAATACAAAACCGCCAGCCACAAGTGGCAGTCAGAGTTTTTCGAATAGTGCCCGGCGAGGAGGGGCCGAGGGGCACGCGGAGCATGGGACACGATCGGACCCGCTCTGCGGCTGGTCAGCGCAGCGCTCCTCCTTGCGGTGATTAATGCGTGCATTGAATTCGCATTCGAGTTAGAAGCTACAGTAGTAACAGTCCTGAGCACAGTGACGAGCTACATGTGAAATTAGGTTGTCCCACACTCCCACACTAATTTCTCAACATCTGACACTATATAAATATTTTCAGTACTTTTGAATTAGGATATTGTTGTAATTAGGACACATGAACCTCCATGTATACACATGAAAATATTTTTAGAAATATTTGTCTACTTTGAGCCACAATGCAAATTTTTCCCATCTAGAAAGATAGGAAATATGGGGAAGCCCTACAAATTTTTTGTACTTTTAATCCCAAAGTTGAAATTACTATGAATTTTGGGAGCCTTGAAGTGCTCGGATATCATAGCCAATGTCTACTCTTCCCATTTCTATCATTTAAGAATTACTTTCTTGCTTACTACTTACTACTTTCTTGCTCACTACTTTGGGACACGTGTCAAGACCTTATTAGTCCTAATCTTGAAAAGGAGAAAAAAAAACGTGCCAAAATTTGGTTTGAAATTTGTTCAAGTAGTGGTTGGAAGTAACTGCATCCTATATGTTGGGTATAGGTCTTTAGTCGGGAATAGGTGGTCCTACCTTCACCCCTAAATAACCAAGGCACATTTTAGGCACAAATTGTAAAAAGTAGCCACTTTTTAGGGTAGTGAGAAAAAAAGAAAAAGAAAAGTTTTTTATTCAAAATTTAACCATATAAATTTGTACAGGACTAATATGTGAATGTGTGGAAATTTTTTTAGAAAATTTGCTTGCACAGATTGAAAGATTTTAACATGTAAAGTTAGAAGAAAAAGTTTTTTTCAACCTTGCCCAATAGACCATCAACCTTTAACTAAGGCCTTTAACTTCTCCTGTAGTGAGATTTTTACACTACATATGGTAATTTTTTTGACATTTGCATCTTTTCTCATGTAAGTTATAAACCTTTCAAATTTTAGAAGTGAAAGAGGAGTTTGCAAAAGCTACTTAATAAAAAAAAAAAAGGTTCAAGGTAACATAACTTTTGATTCAGGCACCCAATTAGAAAAAAAATATATTCTTTTGAAGGGATTACATGTTCAAACCTTGTACATGTCAAAATTTTGTAAACATCTAACCAAAATTAACTCCTAGGAGCCTAACGAGATTTTTCATTTTCCGTTCCATGGACAATTGTTCTAAGTTAGAAATAAAAATTGAAAGGCACGGTTTGTTTTAGTTGTGACTTGTTTGGGATTTGGGCTATTTTGAAGCAAGTTTTTTTTAGAATTCTTTTGTTCTTATTTTGAGTATTTTGCAAAGAGTGTTTAGGGATGGATGCTTCAATTGGAGAGTTTGCTTTCGGATTAGTTTGAATCTATTCAATGATAGTGATGAATAAGAAGAGTTCACTATGAACTTGAATTTGGATTTAGGATCAGGGTTGTCTAAAGTCAGCGTCTCGGGTAAAATTGCACCCAAAAATCAGACTTCTAAACATCTAGACATTGAAACTCAACGAATGCTACGTCTTCAGTGGATAAAAAACCCCGTCCAAAAATTACTATGGGTAAATGCGAGCGGGCACGCAGATACCCACTATGACCTAGCAATCAACTTCATTTGTTATTTTCGACTTCAATTTTTGGAATTTCAGGGCGTGTAATATACCGTTGGAAAATTCTTTCAAATACCTTTTCAATGGTATATCACACATCCCTGAATTCTAAAAACTCTAATTGGAAATGGTAGAAGAAGTTCATTGCTCCTAAAAGTGACCATCTGCCTTGTTGTCCACCCATCTGCCTAGCCATCTACCCTCTTGTCCCCTTGGTAGTTGGGTGGTCGAGCGGCTAGGTGGAATAGCGAACGGTCAATATGCCCTTGTAGGTTGCTTCTTTTGCCATTTCTGGTCGGAGTTCTTAGAGTTTTGGGTTATATAATATATCGTTGGAAAGGTCTTCCAAATACCTTTTCAATGGTATATCAAACATCCTCAAATTCTAAAAACTCCAATCGTAAATGGCAAAAGAAGTTCATTGCTCCAAAAAAGTACCCGTCAGCTTGGCAAACGGGCGGACGGGTGAAGAGTTAGGTAGACATTTACTACATACTCGCAACTAGCTTCTTTTGCCATTCTCAATTGGAGTTTTTGGAATTTTGGAACATGTAATATACCATTGGAAAGGTCTTCCAGATACCTTTTCAATGGTATATCACCCCCCCTCCCAACTCCAAAAACTCTAACCGCAAATGGCAAAAGAAGTTCATTGCTCCTAAAAGTGAGCGTCCGCCTTGTTGTCCACCCGTCTGCCTAGCTGTCCGTCCTCCCATCCGCTTGGCGGTTGGGTGGACGGGTGGACGGGTGGACGATCAATATGCCCTTATAAATCGCTTCTTTTGCCATTTTTGGTCTGAGTTTTTAGAGTTTTGGGGCGTGTAATATACCGTTGGAAAGGTCTTCCAAATATCTTTCTAATGGTATATCACAAGTCCTCATATTCTAAAAAATCCAATCAAAAATGACAAAAGAAGTTCATTGCTCCAAAAAAGTGTTTGTTTGCTTGTTTGCCTGTCCGCTTGTCTGCCCATCCGCTTGTCCACCCTCCACCCATCCATTCGTCTACCCACCTACCTGCCACTTGTCCGCCTAGCTCTCTGCCAGTCCGCCTCCTCTACAAAAATATTGGATTGTGAAAAGCATTGATTTGCTTTCAAAGAGTATTATTTAATACAACAAGCATCCAATGTAACTTTATTGAATGAAAGGATAATTCAAGGTATTGTAAACCATCATTAAACACATTTAAACCTTCATTCTAAAAGCTAAACACTAAACCCTATACTTTGAATCTTACATTAATTACTACAAACATTGATGCAATGTGTAGATTATATTTCACTTTCAATCTCCTTTGCATGTGATTATCAAAATGTATTACAAAAGTAGACCTCATGGACTTATTCATTTATATTTCCAATGTTTTTAATTTTTACAATGTACAACATTAAGTATTAAGTGCCACTATACAAATGTGAAGCATTAAATTTTAACATGAAGTGTTTATGTAAGTTTTGTTGTAAAATGCAGTGATAGTTGAAAACACTGAGGTATGCATAGTACAAACAATTGTATTATTTTATTAAAGAATATTACTAAAAACACTTTAAGCACATTATTGTAATTTAATGTAATTTAATGTAGCTCAAATTTCAACATGTATTATTGTTATCACACCTAATAGTGATATCTAAAAAACAAATAAAATATTATATTTTGGGATCTTGTATAATGTCACCATGTCAAATAAGTATCTTCAAACTAACGAATGGGGTAAGGATTCATCAATTTAAATATATCTTTTGTCCACAAAATATATAGTTTTGTTTTATTAGTTTGTACTTTATCATACTAAAGTTAGCTAACAACCACACATCCTTGTCCTATTGGTGAATCCATTTGAAATTAGTGGTACAGTGTGTAAAATATATTTTATTTTTTCTTCCTTTGAAGTTTGGAATGCAATCATGACAATATAATGCATATGTAAACCTTACTAACTTTGTCATTTAGGTTTCAATTGTTCTTAAGATTTACTTTATTATGGGCCACTACACAAATGTAGAACATTGGATTATAACCTAGAATATTTCTTTAGTTTTTGTTGTAGAATTTATTGATAGTGCAAAACACCAACGTAAATATCCTAAAAATATTTATATTATCTCATTATTCTATTACGGCATTTATGGGACAATGTTCAAAATGATTTAAGCACTTTAATGTAATTTGATGTGATATGATGTGAACAAGATTCAAGTAAGCATATATACAACAAAAATTAAATTGAGGTTCTTATCATACATGCTTATACCTATGTATACTTGCGTACACCCTAAATTATAAACCATCAATAAATTTATCACAACCCCCAAATATTAGAGCTTAGGTAGGGTAGAATGTGATTAACCTTCAAATATGATGAGCCTTCAAGTACGACAATTGGGATAAGTAGGTCATACTCTAATGATTATATGTATGTTTCATTTCAAGACTTTTTTGCAAATGATTTTATAAGAAGTTGCGTAATATCATATCTTGTAGATTATAAATTTATAATATTGATTGAATTGCTTATGTAGTTGTATAGGCCTAGGATTTTTGAAAATCTTGAATCCCTAAAGTCCTCAGCCTTTTTTTTCCATCAAATATCAATCAAAACAACAATTTCTATTGCAAAGAGCAAAAAAATTTATAAATTAATATTTTGGCATATCTAACCATAGGAATTTGTACTAGACTAATATAAAAATGTGTGGGAGTAATCTTGTTATCTTAAAAACTTTGAGTGCATACATTGCATGGTATTTGCATTTAAAGTAAGCAACAAAAATTTTTCTTCCATCTTGCTATACTAGATTCTTAGGCTTCTAATTTTTTTCACTTTAAATTTTGGCACTAATGATTTTAATTTTATAATATCTACTATTAAAGAATCTAGCTAATAAGCAAAGAATCTTGAACAAAAAATTTAGAAATGAATCATTTAATTGAAATCACATATCACAAGAGTCCTCTAGAAGAGTGTAGGGCCTTTGGGACTTTAGGGATTAATTACTTTCCTTCAAAGGCATAGAAATCAATTAGAGATTGAAACCAATGAGAAATTGTTACAATCTTGACATTGAATTTCTTTTGCTATGAGCAAAAAAGTATTGTTAATATGACAAACTTGTAAAAAAGCACCAATGTAAAACTAAATTTCTTTACACACCTGTTTGAATTCTTTCTTTACAAATCAAATGATTTTCCCAGCAAGAGGCTATTTGGTGCTACTTTTCATAGTTGTATCAATTTAGTGCCTCATGATATAACACATTAAATATATAATTTCTATAGCTTTCTGGATTCACCATGCAATGCATGCTCTACTCATCCGTCCATCTACTCACCTCCACAAAGACAAAAGCACCTCTCCTACCCGCCCTCCTCTTTGTCTGCCCCCCTCTACAAAATCAAACATACCTTTCCCTCTTGCCCTCCTCCCTGTCCGCCAACTGCCCACCTCCACCAAATCAAAAATACCTCTTTCTCGCGCCTACCTATCCTTACCGCCTCATCCCCATCCGCCCATTCGTTGTGGGCCAACCTCCACCAAATCAAAAACCCCTCTTCCTTGTGCTTGCCTCTCCTTCCCTTGCTCCTCCCCGTTTGTCCATCTGCCCATCTGCCCATCTACATTGTTCGTCTACCCATCCGCATTCGTAGTCCTCCCGTCCGCCAAACAAACGTGTGTGTGTGTGATGGTTGGACAAAAGGCGGATGGTCACTTTTAAGAGCAATGAACTTCATTTGTCATTTGCGGTTGGAGTTTTGGGAGTTTTGGGGTGTGTGGTATACCATTGGAAAGGTATTTGGAAGACCTTTCCAATGGTATATTACAAGCCCCAAAACTCTAAAAATTACAATCGGAAATGACAAAAGAGGCTAGCTACGAGTACGTAGTGAACGTTTGCCTAGCTCTTCACGAATTCGCCCATCCGACAAGCGAACGGGCAGACGAGCAGTCAGGTAGATGAGTGGTTGGACTCATGAACGGACTCATTGAATGGTGGACGGTGATACGAATGGCCTCTCGAAATCGCGGATGGGCTGGTAGACAGACGACGATGCGGATGGGGTAAATTATTTATCCCATAGTAAAAAATGAAAATTTCAAATGTCATAGGACATTCGGGGGTTGCGGACGCCGGACATTTGGATGCAAGCAACTGCGTTCAAACGTCTTATTAACCTTGTTTAGGATTAACCATGGGTTTACTAGGCCTTCCATTTAGGTGGATCTTTGTCATGCCCCTATCTCCTTAGGGTGCCCAAAGTGCCTTAGTGAGCAAGGGGGACATTAGGGGTGACTTCTCAAGCCTTGCAATAATCTAAAAAGAGAGAAATGAGAGACTTCCAATCAAACATGGAACAATAGCACCCTAAATAAGAAGAAAATGGTATCATGTTATACATTCTTGGAAATCTCTTAAGAAGACACTTCTAACCATCCAAAGAACGCTTGATTTGGACCAGTAAGCAAGAAGTTACGGCCGTTCGAAGTTGAGGGTGTCCTAGTGACGCTGGGACACTTAAGGGCTAGGAGTGAAGGTCCTCCAACAAAGTATGTCATGTAGCATGTCATTGGAAAGATATGAAGACAAGGAACCTAGAATGACAAGCATTAAAAGGTTCTTAAATATTATCCAAAAGTTATGGCCAAGAGAAGGGCTGGTGTGAAGGCGTGACGCCACTCCCAATCAACCCAAATCTTTGGAGGGCCATATCTTTATGAGAACTTGTCCAAATGGGACAAGTGAGTAGTCCATTGGCATCTACCCTTTGTGTAGATATCGAAATGGGCTTGCATGTGGGATTTGGAGCCGTGAATGTAAAGTTACGCCGTTTGAAAGTTCGTGAGTCCAAATGGAGTTAGAACTTGACAATTTCGGTTGCAAATGGGTGATCTTCCAAAACCCAAGGGGATTTTAGAACTACCTTCAACCCACAACGGGGGGGGGGGGTCTCCCAAATACCATAGAAAGTACTATAGGAGGGATTGGTCTCACTCCTCATTCCCTTTTGGAGCCTTGGTGAGTCCTGGTGACTCATGGTTGGTGATGCAATTTCACCACCGGCTTCAAGGTTCCATGGGACACTTGTGTGGGTGTTCGGGGACAACGGTTGGTTGGAGTCTTGTTCCTTGCTAGGCCATTTGTGATGTGTCTTGAGTTGTGAGTTATGATTAATGTTGGTGTGAAAGTAGCAAGTACACAACGAACTTAGTATGGAGTGGGGTGACAACCAAGGGTGGTTAGGACCATGGTGAGTAGTGCTACCATGAGTCCTAGCACAATAAGATGGAAGTTCCACCCCATATCACCAAGTGACATGGTAGGTGTTGCGAGTGGAGTGCGTGCTAGTAGTTTAGAGACTAAAACTTAGCAATGTTAGTTGGAAATGAGAATTAATGTTGCGAGTGTGTCGTATGTGCAATGTTAGTTAGTTTGGGCCTAAGTGATACTAGAATTGGAGCATGGTGAACCTGGAAAGTTGTGAAGGGCTTTAAAGGTTGTTTAGAGTTGTAAGGTGTTACTAGGGCTAGGACAATCTTGTTCTGGTGAAGGCCCCAAATGTAGACAAACATTGCTATTAGATACATGATAAGATATTTAAGTATTGTTTTAGTGAATCCCATGTGTACATGGATATAACTTTTCTTTTTAGATGGCGCTATTGAAAATGAGTTGCTCTTTTAATTTTTTGCATTCATTATAGACAAAGTTTGTGCCTATGATTCTTATTTTGTGCAAAACAGGGATACATTTGGGTACATGGGATTATTTTCGCATTTTGACATTAAAACATTTATGTTGTGCTCTGTAAGCTTTAATATGGTATCTATTTAGACGCCACAAATGAATATTACCCTATGAGAAATGCAATTTCAATGGAGTCTATGAGGAAGTTTTGTATGACAATTTGGGCGATTATTGAGGAACATCATTTGAGACAGCTTACACTACAAGGGAGCAATGTGAATTCGGACATTGTTAGTAGATTAGGAGGGGTTGGTTTAGACAGGATTCTGTCAATTTTTTGTCATTTTGTCAATTTTTCTATCAATTCGGACACTCTTAGTAGATTAAGAGGGGTTGATTTGGACATTGTTTTCTTGTAGTGTTAAATCAAAAAACTTCAATAAGCATTTAGTCCTCAATGAAATTCAAGGTTTTTTGGGTATATTTGCTTCATTAGACTATATGCACTATGAGTGGAAAATATCTCGGTGGCTTGGCCAAGTGACCTTGGGGATAGATGTGGTAAGAAATCTATCATTCTTGAGGTTGTAGCCACTTAGGATTTGCACATTTAGCATGCTTTATCCTCGGGTCTAATAATGACCTCAATGTTTTGGAATGCTCCCTAGCATTGATACATAACATGTTGACCAATGAGTAGCAGGATACATAATGTCACAATTCACTAACAATGGGTGTCACTATGATCAGCATTATTTTTTACCAAAGGCATCTATCTTCCTTTGATTTGTTTTGCTTAAAGTATCTATGAGTCTACCAATGAGAAGATGAGGTATTTTGCACAACAACATGAGGTAGTTCGTAAAGATGAAGAGTGTTGTTTGGATGTCCTACAAGCTTGAAATCAATATGTACGGTCAATTCATTAAAATGGTGGTATTCCATGTTCCATTTCTTTAACCGCATGATCTAAATTGTAAAAGGAACATCTAGTAATTATATAGATTTCCAAAATCTAGAACTACTATAGATTTCAAACCACAATGTCCAAAATAATCTATGACATATCTAGATTTTAGACATCTAGGACAAGTCTAGATTTCTAGCATCTAGGATAGGTTAGGATTTCAAACCACACACTCTGAACCTTAAAAGTTAAAAGTGCCAAAGTAGTGAAATGGCCTGCCACTTTAATGGAATTTTGCAATTTTAATGAAATTGACCATATGTATGTACATGTGCCATTCTACTCACTTGCTCAGCCTTGCTCTGTCATAGCGCTCGATGCTACACCTCCTTGCCTTGCTCTTGATGAGTTCGCAGTTGTAGTTGTTGTTGAAGCTCGTAGCTGACTTTGTGATCTTTCTAAGTCTTGTTCACATACCACCATGCATAAAATGTTGTTTGCACAGGGTTTGCACTTTGCAATGGTAGCTCTTGCGGATCCACTACAAACCCTAACCCGAATCTTAATCCAAACCCTTCTTCTAATTCTTGAAAAACATTCTTGCCCCTAGATAGTGCAAGTTTGTCACCTCACCTAAGCACAAAAGAATTGATGACATTGTGATTCAATCTCCCTCCATGTAGAGCTTCTTGCCTCCTAACCATCTTGGATAAATGTTGACACAATGTTGTTCAACATTCACAAAGTGTGGTTTGTACTTTGAAACCTTGATAGAAAAACAACTTCATAGACCATAGTGAGCCACATACAAGCCCTTGCATATGACAATGTCCTTATCAATTTTTGGCATGGCCAACCTTGATTTTTGGCTTGGAGTGCCTGTCATAGGCCATTGCCACAACCGAGCCCACCCACTGAACACGTTAGGTCCCTTCGATATCTTGCCAAGGGGGTGCTCTTATGTTTTAACTCCACTTGATACCACTTCATTGTAAACCAATTTTTTTATGAATTAGGATTAAGAAGTTGTCCCCCCCTTGACCTTCTTTTCAAATGCTTATTGGGAAAGATGAATGCATTTGGTGGGGCAAGAATATGAGGTTGTGAGCAAGAAATTTATCTCCTAGAATTGTCACGAATATGTTGGATCTATAGGTGTTCTTCCTCAAACCCTTAACAATAGGGAGAAGGAAAATAATAGATTTTCTTTTACTTTTGTCTCCCAAATAAAATAAGAATTTTTTGTCCTACGTGAGTGTTGTTATAGCATTATGTTATTATTCAAGTGGATGAAGTGATGATCTAGAATATATAGACACTCAATCTTCTTTAATTCCTAGTAATCCAAAAGAGGTGTACTTTCAAAATGGGCCAAAATTGCCAAGAACTTAAGCAATTTGTTTTCTCATTTTTTTTCATTTGAGATCAGATAGAATGTAACCTTAGGATGGTGTGAAGTTCACATTGAGAGTGAGTACCTCAAAAAAATTCAGATTATTTGACTGCACAAGTTAGTAGATATTGAAGTTTGAAGTTTTATTTGAGTCAATGGAAAAAAACAGTAGTGCGCTTTGAAGGAGCATATCTTAGAGAGAATATTTTGAAATGATGACTTTTTATGCTAAGTGAAAGACAAGAGAGTTGAGAATGCTTATCTATAAATCTTACAACATTGGAAGCATTTTTCAATTTATAGTGGTGCTTGCAATGCACGATTGGTGGTCATTGAAATGAAAATAGTGTTTCTAAGAAAAATAAGAATGGGACACTTGTCTTCTCCTTGAGCCCCTTGGATCTACCCTTTTGGGGGTGGATCTATCCTTTTTGAAGTGGGCAAGAATCACATTGGTTGGCTGACTTTTTAGTCTATGCCCAATCCAACCCCCCACCCCACCCCAAATGAGTTGTGGACTACACTACACCACTCAACTTTAAGAAATTCTGCAAGGCGGAGTTTAACTCAGAATTTGATGGAACTTCCACAACTGGATTCACAACACAGTCTATTTTCTGGATATAATTTTTATTCTTCAAAAAACTTGAAATTTGAGAACAGGAAGCTCAAAAACGAGGGGCAGCGACCAGAAAATGGTCACTTGGGTCATTAGGGGTTAACGCGTCCTTCTGGCAAGAGAATTTGAAGTACCTTGCACGTTTGCTGCACAGTCACTGTCTGTAGTCCAGTTGCCTCGCATTCAAATTTACCCAGTAGGTAGTATTTGGGGTTGAAGAAGGTCCTAACTAGGGATGTTCGACAGAAAAAGTTGTGAACAACGCTGTCTTGTCTGTAAAATTGACTGCAGAGTCGAATGATGGAGTTATTATTTTAACATCAACTTGGCTGACGTTTATCTGAACATAAATGTGGTAATGTTCATTTTCGGTTAACGATGAGAGTCCGCGGTGTTTTATCCTGTCTTCTTGGTTTGGGAAAGTGTCTGGTTTCGGCAAGCTGCTTCGTGCACCATCAAGGAGAGAACCATGAGATCTGTCTCAGGCGTCCAACGCTGTCGGCTGTCTAATTTGCACTCATGTATAGTTGGAATACTACTCGTCGTAGCCCCGACGTTCTGCCTGAACGCCGGCGTTGTCGAGGGAGCACCGGAGGGATCGTGTGGAGTCCTAAATGCGGGATTCACATGCGAGCCGGGCAATTGTTGCAGTAAGGACAATTATTGTGGGTCTACTCCAACACACTGTGGAGAGGGCTGCCAACTGCAGTATAGTCCAATAGGTATGTGCCAGGGTGATACGAGAAATGGATCCGCTTCGGCTCCCGGCTCTACTAGTCCCGTGTGTGGCAGTTATGCAGGGAACAAAAAGTGCGACGGCAAAATGTGTTGCAGTCAATACGGACACTGCGGGACGTCGGCTGATTATTGCTACTCAACCAGAGGTTGCCAGAGCCAGTGCAGGCATACTCCAGGCCAAATTGCTGGCATCGTTTTCGGAGCGTTGGTAGGGATTGCCATCCTTTGCGCGATCACCTTCGGCATGTTTAAGCTTTATTGGGCTTATCAAAGCAAGAAGCCAATCAACCGGGTAATAAGCTTCGTGCACCAACCCACACTAATTTCTTCATGCTGCTGCTGTACTTCATTTCAACCCAAACCACAGTGTTTGGCAAGTATTGATCGATACTGAATTTCTTCCAGGGCTGCATCACTCCGGTTCATCGTTTGTTTCCAATGGCCACAACTGAAGACAAAGACACATGTGTGGACATTGTCCTTTGCCACGGCTTCGCAATCGGTGACCTGGAGAGAGAAGTCTGGAAGAACACTTGGCAGACGACGTATGGGAGTGAACATGAGCCGATGGTTTGTTGGCCCGAAGTCTGGCTAGGAAAGGACCTTCCAGAGGGAAAGGCCAGAGTGTTTGCTTTGGAGTACGACGCGAACATTTCCTCTGATCCCCAGAGGAAGGGCTCCCACACCGATGTCAGCGAGATCGCCAAAAACCTTCTTCACTCCATCTTTGGGTGAGTGGCTTCTGATCTTCTGCATGCTGCCTCGTACTAACCAGTTCTGCGATTCAACAGTTTACCGTGACTCAGTCTCTAATTCCCACCGACGTCGTCATGTTCGTTAAAATACCTGAATTTCAAGAAACTGGTACGTTCTCAGACACCTGTCTGGAACGTCAGACTTGTGTACAATCCAGCAATCCTTACGAGCTTTCAGCTAGAGCTGTATGCACACAATGATCAAATTCTGCCGCTCTGAAACACACCAAGTTTTACGAAAATGACCGTCGATCCACTCATACGTAAGCACTAACAACATAGGAGTGGTATCTATTTCGAAGTCAAAGTCAATTGAGTTGGCAAGTTTCCAGTTGCCCCAAATGAGGTGCAAAACGGGATGCAGAAGTGTTTTTTTCTTTGAAAACTACACCAGAAATAGATTTCCGTTTTAAACAGTTGTGCCAAAATTTTCCACTTGACCTGAAAACTTCCGAGTTAACTGAATTTCCCCTTTCAATCTTGTTCAATCAGATCAAAGGACAGCATCGGACAATCAAACGCCGTCGTCCTGATCGGCCACAGTTTCGGAGGCCTTGTCATCAAGAGTCTGGTGGTGGAAGCACAAAGCCGAGCGCATCAGAAGGCCAGGAACGCGGTGGACAGAGCGCACGCCGCAAGCTGCCAAAATTTTGTGAACAACATCCGGGGGTTCATATTCTACGCCGTACCGCACTCGGGAGCTAAGAACCTGGAAGTGTACATCAATACACTGCTCAGGTGGTACAACAGGCGCCGCCGACCTCACGAATCCCATTACCCTCAAGGGACCCTCCTTTCAAACATCGCAGAGCTCTCGAGGAAAATGGAAGATCTCTCTGCGCAGTTCGAGGCTTTCTTGAACTTAGGAGATGATGATCTGCCAGTGTTCGCTTTCATCGAGGGCCTCCCGATGAATGAGGCAGTGGTGAGTTCCGGCCTCTCGGATAGATTTCCTTCTCTTTCAATTCAAATCTCACCTCACGGTAAACTTATTTGAGAAACTCGTTATAGATCATGTCCGAGCTCACAGAAACTTACTGCGGCAGTCAGAACGTAGGCCGTAATCCTGATTCAGGAGTGTACCGGCTGTGACCCTGCCCTGTCTTAACCGGATTGCAATATGCTATTGCTGTACTGCAGGGCAAAATTGTGGAGGACGCTTCAGCGATTAGGCTATCCAAACGAAATTACTACAAGGTGGAAACGGCCAACCATTTTACCGTTTGCCGACCGAGCACGAGAGACGATGCGAGCTACCTGAAGCTGCTGTCTGTGCTCAATCCCATTGTTGATGCGTCTCTCAGTTCCCATCCGACAATTGAACAGTTTGACGAAGAGAAGAATCATGGCTCGGAACACTCAGGATCGCAACCACTTTTTCATCCAGGAAGGAATCAGGCTGCATTGTCCCAAAAATGGACTCGACTCATGAGATCGAGACCAAATGACGACACTCTGCCACAGTGACTAATATTTCGGCACCGGAAAGAATCTTGCAAGCGTGAGTTTTGGGTTTCACGTCAACCATTTCTTGACTGGATTTAGAGTATTAACCCCTACACTCACAGAGTGTTCTCCAGAATTGACGATTTGACGATTTGAGAAAAATCATCATAAAGTACTATCTGGAATAATATTTTGGAATTGATAGACTATTAAAAGTTGTAGATTTTGAGTTTTAGATTCCATCCATACGGTTAGATACATCAATTCTATGACCTATATTTTTTTTATAAATTTTGAAAGGGAAATTTTAAAATTCCTTCTGCATTTGATTTCAAGGAAAACTTTGTCAGTTTTGGAATAAAATTTGTCAGATGACTCAGATGGATTTGAAATGAGGTTCTCTTGACATGGTCATTTTTTGGAATTTTTGTATTCTTGGAATGATTGAATCTAATAATGACCTCATTTAGGCCAATCAAGTTTTGAACTATATAGTCTCAATGCAATTTTGTCTTGGTTAACGACTTGAAATACTTCCAAATTTGTAATTTTAGAAAAATATGTATTCTAGCAACACAAAATCCAACCATTAGATAGGGCAACAACTTCAATGTGTATCTCCCCAAATACGGATGACTTTCATCCGAGATGCAATGAGAAAGAAACATGAATTTCAATCTGTTTGGAGCACTTAGGGGGTGATGTATTGGATACTGTAAGCAGCAGCTCTAACCTGCAATTTTTGTACTAGTGTAAATTTACTACTTGCTTCATAATTCAATGTACGGGTGATACCCATCCAACCGAGAATTTGCCATGATCCTCAGGCGAGATGTATTCAGAACGTAGAAAATATGTGGTGGAGGCAGGAAGGCCTAGAGCAGATTGACCCCCACATTGCCCCATCCAAGGGTAATTGTAAAAAATTGTCCCCTATTTTGTGCTGTTTTTTAGAATTTCTTTACCTCTCCTTCCCAACTTGTATTAGTTGATTGCAAATATGCATTCAGAATTTCCAGATTTTATCACATGTTGCAAATAAAAACTTCCAATGTTTTTCCCAAGGGTGAATTGCGGAGCATGCAATGAGGGGGACCATTCACCTTGGTTGGTAGGAAGAGAAGTCTTGATTCCCAAGGGACCCAATCATTCTCACTCTAGTGTGCACCCCAAAATGTGCTAATGATCTTAAATCACCATCTTTCACTCTATATACATCTCTAAAATCAATTGTGCATCTATGTGAAAGAAACTCTTTTAGAAACAAACTTTGTTCAGTCATAACTTTTGCATACAAAATCCTATATGTTGCATTCTTTGGTGCATTAGAACCTCATTTCACTTGCCAATAAGAAAATATAAAATTTGAATAGTCTAATAATAGTAATTAGGCGTAGACTTAGCAATTAGTAGAGGTTTGGAAGGTATCCATCTTATATCTATCTATCAGACACGCCATGGACCAATCAAGACTCATCTTATTTGGAATGTAGGAGGAGATTCCATCATGAGTGTTATTAAGCTTGCACGGAAATTCATATAAATTTAGGGCCTTGTGCCATGCTCCATCTATGGGCAAAGTTCACTTGGTGAGTTATGAGATCTAAGTAAGCAAATTGCATTGACATGTGTTCCCAAGGGGGGGAAGGATCAACTAAGAATTCCACACATTTTGATTCCCTCAAGATTGACCAATTTCAACCAATGGGGTTGTCCACTAATATTGGTTAAACATGAAATCCTTACAGATGCTACAAGTGCAAATAGCAATTGATTTTTCATGTGTACCCAGTGTGCGGGGAGCGATATGGTGAGAATTTTATATGTATTAGATTCCCTGAAGACTGACTAGTCTCCACCAATGCATGTGTCCACCGATATCAATGAAACATGGAGTCCTCCTTTTCCGCTTGCCCACCCTGGCAAGACAGTCGGTTCAACTTATTTTGTCTTGAGTGTTACTTGGATTAGGTGCAAAGTTGTCCACCATGCTCACATGTAAGCTGGCCCTTAGTCTTGAAAGATGGTTTGAAGGGGTAACTGTATATGAATTTACAAAATATGCCAGCTTGACTTGAGCAACCCCACAGAGGAGTCAGTTTTCATCCATTTTGATGCATGTGAGACCCTTTTACAAATTGCATTCAGAATGCTCTAATTGCAGGAATTAACACAAGAAGCAACCAAGTTACTACCAGAAAGTCTGTTACCAAGCTTCTTGAAGATTAACAAGCGAGTTTTATTTCACATGCAACTCATACTGCATCCCCTGTCTGAAAAATGTATGTTACACATTGTAAGCATGGTAAATTAGTCACCGCTTGCAAGAGTGTGTGGGTTTCTTACAGATGGGATTAACATGAGCTTGCTGTGTCTCTCATTAAAAGAAACCTTTGTAGTACACTATCTATACAAAATAGTGAAATTAGGTTGCCGTAACAATTAAGTTGCCTTCCATCAAGAAAAATCCATTACAAGCCATCAAAGTCAACAGATATTTCTAAAAGTATTTCCATTTGTACACATGGAGGTTCATGAGTCTCAATTACAAGAATACCTAATTCAAAAGTAGTGCATTCTTGTACAATAACTAAAAATATTTATATATTATCAAATGTCAAGAAATTAGTGTGGAGCAATCTAATTTCACTATTTTATCTAGTTGTCAAGGAATTAAATTCAATCGTCAAAACCTTCAATATCTAACCCATCTTGATTTAGAAATTGTCAAATAGTCACAAAGCTAACTAGCTAGTAGAAAATTCTATCATAGGAAAACACATGGCACTTGAGAAATTCATTGCCAAGGCTATGATATAGAAGTTCTCCAATTGGTCTTGATCAAAAAGTCCAAATTTGTCTTTGTAATTTAAAGGGTACATGGCATAAAGCCAAATAATGAATGATCATCAAGTTAAGCATGCTATATTTAACTAAGCTTTCAAAAAGGCAAGGACTATCCATATGATTTTGGACTATGTTTGCAAAACAAGGAGAAATCTCCCAATATGGGGACATAGATTTTCCAATAATTTGCATAGATCTTTCAATGTTTTGCATATGATATGTGTGCCTTGTGTTGTTGCCATATTGTAATAAAATACAAAGAATAGTAATTTTTCAATTTTTCAATTTTTCAATTCATAAAAACTTCAAACTTCAATATCTTTTCTTCCATGAGTCTCAATGCCAAAAAACAAAGTCTGTGCACCCCTCTTTGGTGAGGGCTTTCCGACGCTATCAAAAACATGACCGGGGGATGCCCAGTTCCAGAGATCTTACTGTAATGTTCAAATTAAACAAACAAAACAAACACTGAACCTAATTAAATGTATGGATGGAAGTTCACAAGACTTCCTGTGCTTAATTACATTCTTGATGCCGTATCTCCTCACCTACTCAAAATAAGATGAGTCTTCATTGATCCACCGCATATTTGTCAGATAGATATTAATAGTGATCGACACAGCTATTACAGAGTACAGAACTACAGATTAGGGCCTCCTGCAATGTGAGTCGGGCCGGCGAAGTTCACCGGTGAAGCTAGTGTCAAAAAAGAAATTGTACTGCTATGTGGAGCCGGTGGGTGGGGAGAGATCCAGTGAAAATTCCACACTTAATGATTTCCATTAAGTTCACCAAACTCTACCAGTGGGCTTGTTCACCGATCATTCCGACTTCTCCGCTCACCGAGGCCGGCAAGACAATCGGTGGCAAAACAATTGCAAACTGGGAAGGGCTTGGATATATGTGCTCCCATCTTTAGATCACCCACGTCACTACACTTTAAAATGTGTTAACTTAAGCTTACTGCTTGTGATTTAGTCGTCCGTCCCGCCCAGCAAGTTGTTGATGCAAAGCTCCTAGCCTGCAGTCACCTAGTCCACCCCTGAAGGATTGAAGAGGTTTATCCGTATATGGTAAGAACGCCAGGCTAGGTCTGTCGAGATGCAGATAACTTAACGTAACACAGACTCGATCCCGGGCACGGCGCCAAGTCATTTTGATACAGGAGTAGCAAATTGCGATAAGCCACACGTTGCTGTTAATACTATTTTTGCAGTCTGCTGTAGTCGGTAACCTCGCTGAATGTCGTGGTCCACTCACTGGGCACGAGTTTCAATACCACTTGCCTTGAGTAAACAAGAAATCTTGCATCTCGATTGCTGCAAAATCATGCATTTTAAATCTGGATTGTGGATTTCTGAGTTGACTGTCTTCTTCTCAATGATCTATTCGTGCAACCCTCGATCTGTAACTTAACTCAATATGAAGTGAATCCTATTTGCAACTGCACTGATTTATATTTTCGAGGTGTTGTGAGGTCGGAGTCTATTTGTAGAAATTTGGAATTGATAAGGTAACTGCACCGAAATGTGCAATTGAGCATTGATTGTTTGTTTTCTTCGTGGTTTTTTTTAAAAACAATTGGAATTCCATTTCGAAACAAAGTGTAAACAAAGGCCAAGCAACCCAAACAGGAGCTGGGCACGAATGTAGAGAAGAGCAAGAACATACACCAAACAACACGGCTCAGGGCCGCAATTCTACCAAGCAACAGAGATTCGCTGCCTAGCAGTCTGAAGCAGGGCTTTTTTTTTTTCATTTTTCTATGAAGTGCCAAAGTGCCAATATAAAATGTTATAGTGGTGCTCCAAATTTTAACATTCACTCATATATTGAATAGAAAATATCACATTAGCACATATCACATATCCATCATTTTGTTTTCATCGGACACAATCTAGTGATTTCATCCAAGGATTTTTCTTAATTTGAAGTATTCTAGCAAAAAAATTTACAATTTGTTGACATTTTTTAGCCAAATTTTTTTTCTAGTGCAATCTAGTACTGTTTGACTATTTCATCCCCCCCAAATCCCTAGTCTACAATCAAATGGAATCAACTTGATTCCAAAAGCAACTAGTGTAGCCTTGAGTCATTGGCCCACAGTAAAAGATATTTTAATTCAATTTATAATTCAAATATAACTCAAAAATCCATAACTTTCACATCATAGGTCCTAAATGCCATGAAATAAAATCAAAGCACCCCTCTTCACAAAGAGCTTTCTAACAGGTAACAATTGAGGTACATGGTTCTAAAAATATCATTGTACCATTGTATCAAACACATAAAACATAGAAAATTCAAGCTAATTTTATATATGCACACATTAAATCAAGCTTTTTGTTTGTTTGTTTTGTTTATTAAAGTGAGATCTCTAGAACCGTACATTGCATTCTTGGTACCACTGGAAAGTGCTGTACAAGGAGGGGTGCACGAGTTGAGTTTTGTAGCATTGTAATATGAAGTAGAAAAGATATTGAATTTTGAAGTTTTTATGAACTAAAAAATTAAAAAATTACTTTTCTTTTTGCTTTATTATCTTGTGGCAACAACACATGGCACACGAGCCTATACATTAAATTAGGCTATTTGCTTGTTTTGATTTTGTTTTGTTTTAGTTATGATGAGATCTCTAAACCCATACATCCCCGGTCACATTTTTGTACCATCAGAAAGCCCTCAACAAAGAAGGGTACATGGACTCTGTTTCATGGAGTTTGAATATATGGTGTGGAGATTATGGTTGTATGGTGGTGGGTGATTGCAAGAAACGCATGTCCTATTTCTTATCTTCTTGCCCTTGGACAGGTGGTTTTGTGCTCATAACTTTGGCATTGTTAGTCTATTTGGTGTGAAATTTGGAAGTAGGTACATCTGGCTATTGTAGACATTCCATAATTTTTTCAAATTAAAAAAATTATTTTACTATTTTTAACTTGCTCCCGATTAGATGTCTATGTTGGCCATTTTGGGTGGGGTAGGATGTAGTACTATTTTCAATGTAGAAATGCGAATTAGAAGCCACAAATTGGATATGCTAGAGGTATGCTATCTTTTCAAGGAGACAAGGACTCATGAAGATTTTTTTTTATGATAGCAACATGTCAGTTGCATACATGGGGTCAAAGTGACCTTTCTTTGCATGAAGGGCTATGAAGAGGGAAAAAAATTTCCTACATGAATTTTTTAGTGCAATGCAAGTGCAATTTTTTCTAGCAAAAGAAGTTTTCTTATGAATTTTTTTCCAAGTTACTAAAAATGAAAAGGCCCATAGACCCCTTTTCTGTTATTTTTTGTTCCTAGTGGTTTCTATAGTACTCCATGGAAGTTTATAGTACTACATAATAGTACATAGTACAGAATCAACAATTTAGATTTGCAAGCACCCTCAATCGATGATTCAAATTCACAAGCGTAAAACTAGCACACAAAATTGATAGTTCTAAGTAGTACTCTCAATCCTATGGCTAGAATTTGCATTTTTGAGTCGAACACGTGTAGTGTTTCTTGCCATCACTCTAGTAGGTGCCATGCCCCTATCTCCTTAGGGTGCCCTAAGTGCCTCAGTGAGCAAGGGGGACATTAGGGGTGACTTCTCAAGCCTTGCAATAATCTAAGAAGAGAGAAATGAGAGACTTTCAATCAAATAGGGAGCAATAGCGCCCTAAATAAGAAGAAAATGGTAGCATGTCATACATGCTTGGAAATATCTTAAGAAGACACTTCTAACCATCTAAAGAACACTTGATTTGGACTAGTAAGTGAGAAGTTACGGCCATTCAAAGTTGAAGGTGTCCTAGTGACACCGAGATACTTAAGGGCTAGGAGTGAAGGTCCCCAAAGAATCCTTCAACAAAGTATGTCATATAGCATGTCATTGGAAAGATATGAAGACAAGGAACCTAGAATGCCAAGCATTAAAAGGTTCTTAAATTACTATCCAAAAGTTATGGCCAAGAGAAGGGCTAGTGTGAAGGCGTGATGCCGCTCTCGATGAACCCGAATCTTTGGAGGGTCATATCTTTATGAGAACTTGTCCAAATGGAACAAGTGAGTAGTCCATCGGCATCTAACCGTTGCATAGATATCCAAAATGGGCTTGCATGTGGGATTTGGAGCCCTGAATGTAAAGTTACGCCGTTTGGAAGTTCGTAAGTCCAAACGGAGTTAGAACTTGACAATTTCGATTGCAAATGGGTGATCTTCCCAAACCCAAGGGGATTTCGGAACTATCCTCGACCCACAAAGGGGGGCTCCCAAATACCAGAGAAAGTACTATAGGAGGGGTTAGTCTTACTCTTCACTCCCTTTTGGAGCCTTGGTGAGTCCTGGTGACTCATGGTTGGTGATGCAATTTCACCACCGACCTCAAGGTTCCATGGGACTCTTGTGTGAGTGTTCGGGGGCACTGATTGGTTGGAGTCCTGATCCTTGCTAAGCCATTTGTGATGTGTCTTGAGTTGTGAGTTTTGATTAGTGTTGGTGTGAAAGTAGCAAGTACACAACAGGCTTAGTATGGAGTGGGGTGACAACCAAAGGT
Source organism: Straminergon stramineum (assembly GCA_963920665.1). Taxonomy (NCBI): domain Eukaryota; kingdom Viridiplantae; phylum Streptophyta; class Bryopsida; order Hypnales; family Calliergonaceae; genus Straminergon; species Straminergon stramineum. Next base: position 10,800,348 of record OY987264.1, on the reverse strand, counting down.
GGTTAGGACCATGGTGAGTAGTACTACTATGAGTTCTAGCACAATAAGATGGAAGTTTCACCCCATGTCACTAAGTGACATGCTAGGTGTTACGAGTGGAGTGTGTGTTAGTAGTCTAGAGATTAAGACTTAGCAATGTTAGTTGGAAATGAGAATTAATGCTACGAGTGTGTGATATGTGCAATGTTAGTTAGTTCGGGCCTAAGTGATACTAGAATTGGAGCTTGGTGAGCCCTGAAAATTGTGAAGGGCTTTAAAGGTTTTTTAGAGTTGTAAGGTGTTACTAAGGCGATGACATTAGGACTAGAAGAATATAATTAATATTGGCAAAAAAAAATGTCAAAATGCGAGGGATTTGAAACTACTTTTGGCCTACACAAGGATTATTCAAATGAAGTGAGGCATGAGTTTAGAGAATCACTACTAGAGTATTGGATTGTCCTCCAAAATTGAATGCTAGAAGGATTTTGGCCTTGGCATAATTAGAGGATGATCTATGATGAAATCACTCATCTATAGTTGTTGATGTTCAAGCCCATGGATGTGATTCCCAAGAAAGAGGACTTGAAATCCTATTATAGCATGGCAAATGAGGCACTTCAAGAAAGCTTCAATCCTTGGCTTGACATACACCCAAGTTCATGAGTTCTTCTGAGACTTGGAACCCCAACATCTATTATGTCGTTTTATAAGGAAGAACTTTGTCCAAAATGTCTACAGTATACAAATTAGAAGGAGATGTGAATAATGTTTGGGAAGTTCTTGCTTTAGTATTGGCAACTGCATAACCTTGAAACTAGTTTGGAATTAAAAAATTGCTAGTATAGTAAATAGATTGTTGAAAACAATCCTCCTAACTAGGTGGATGCAATTTGTGTAGTATAATCAAATTGGTCAAAGATTGTTGGTTCTAAAATAAAGATAATTCCTAAACAAAGTAGAGATGCTACTTTAACAAATTTGAATAGGACAAACAAGGTGACCCCTTGACCGAGTACCCTTTTTGCCAAGCTATCATAGTCATCTAGAGATCTCCCAATGCATTCTCCTTCTTGCCTTGCAAGGACGAGTTAGGTTTTTCATGTACACTGTTATTTGTGGCATGATTTATAAGTGATTCTATCGAAGACAGTTACCTTCGTAGTGTTTTTGTAGGCCATGGAATATAAGATTTAACAAGTTTGGGTTTTAATAAGTTTGGGTTCAGGTTATTTGACATCTGTGTCATGATCGCTTAACGCAACTGAAACAAGATCAGACAAGAGGACCATGTGCAGGTTAACAAAAAGGACTTTCTAATTGGCAAGTTCAAACTGGGAGGAGAACTATGGTGCCAGTGGCTCGTGGTTGAGGATACCAATTGTCTCCTTCACAAGGATGCTCTGGCAAGTCTTTGTCATCATGTCATTGTTCCTAAATCCGGTATGGATTGCACATGTAACTATCTTGCATAATGTCTCAGCCATCTAATTTTCTGAGCAGCATTCCATTCCAAACTTGAGTATGCTCTGTTGTATGTTAGAAGCTCTGCTTAACAGGATTGCTCAATGGTGCCTGCATTGGCAAATTTCAAAATTCCTGCTCTTGCAAATAAGCATTGAAATGTTTATAATAGAAGGAATTCAATAACAAGACGAGATATAGCTTTAGGGAAATGAGGATTGGAAGTCTTTGCTTTGGGGCTTTTGAAAGGGAGAGGTCAGTTCTGTACATTATGTACCTTGGGTTTAGCAACAGTTGAATTGGTCAGTAACATATCCATCTACTCTTTTAGCCAGCAATCATTTTATTCGTTCTGTGGGATTTCCTCTAAAGTTCATCAATGTAACAGTGTTACGAGAGCTAGATGGTTTGAAAAGAAGACATGTGCAATAACTTATAGGGCGCTCTGCTCTTATGGCCTTGAAATGGATCAAAGACTGCACAGAAAAAATACCATTCTGGATGCATGTCCAAACTTCGACAGAGACTCCCCCTGCTGTCCAACGCTCACCTCCTTCCTCGCCCTCATGAATCAGGTCAGTCGAAGTACATTCTTTTATGAACCACACCAGTTATTCTAACAATAAAAATGGAACACCTCACTGTGATGCATTTATGATGTTGACTCAGTATGTTGATATCAAGCTCCCTAGAGCTTATATCATAACATTCCAGAGCATCACCACTAGTACACAACTTGCACCCCCATTCACTTTAGCGCAAATTAGAATCTGGAGCACTAGAATTTGAAGAACTTCCCGACTTTTGAATCATTTAATTATGTCATTGTCAAACAAACAATCAGTCAGATGAGCCCACATGCTAACTTAGAAGTCGACTAAGAACTCAATAGAAGGAAACTGCAAGGAAACAAATAACTCTAAGGATGTTCCTTGCAGCTTTCTATTAACGTTACAATGTTGTCGATGTTGATGTATGTTGAAGTTGCTAACCTGGAGGCGAGCTGTGACAGTCCCAGGCTGATGACTCGTTTTCGTTTTAGCAGGAGTATTCTTGTACGTGGCAACCAAAGATTAATGTCACCCATGCCACCAAAGACAATCACATTTAGATTGTGCCTGCTGTTGGATAGTAGCGTGAGACGGATTAGAGGCGTGTTGTCTTTCTGATCAATCAAAGACACAGCCCTCAAGATTAAAAGCCATTGATGGCAGAGGTATGCTCTCAATTACCAGCCATCTACTTGGATAGTGTTAAAAATCCTTCTTCACATGACTTGAATCATGGGGACAACCACCTCACATGCGTCTCTCTATATATGCATCACAGGTTAGTGTAATAATGTGCAAGAAGTCCAATCCATGGCACTGAATTTTTGCAGAATTCTTACCTCTAAGTAATGCAGTGGATAAGATACTGATCATTAGAAGAAATTCCAGATTCATTTGACACTCAACACTCTTGCATACAATTAACACTCCCTCAAGTCACACTTTGTAATTGCACATTCCATGTTTATCCTCAGAATCTGTCATATTTGTGATGTTGGGTACAAATTTAATTGGCCGTCCAGTTTCAAACATGCATTTAGAAGCTTGTTTTATCTCATGAGGTAATGTCATTAGAGAGGGTTGAGTTTAGGTTCTTGTATGCGCTATTCTACAAACCATGGACTTTTTCGTGGTATTGCCACATGACAAATGTTCTCTGTCAGTACATGACAATGGATACCTTGCTAAGATAAACTCTAAATCTTGATGGATGTATCACATTTGACTTTAGACACTCTGATGGGACTTTGGATCATATCTACAAGATGTTCTTCTAATGTACAAGATGGGTTCCTTTCTGCTTTGTCCAGGGACTGACCGTCAAGAGAGGATGCAACGTCATTCAGCGAGAGCTTGCTCAGCCCCTACTCCAAGTGCTTCTTATGGCTTGGCAGCGCAGTCTACCTTCTGCCTGTGAAAGCTCTCAGCTCAAGACTTCAATTCACAGACTACGCTGCTGCACTCTCCAATTCTCCGTTCTCAGCGTCCAATTCGAAGCTGTGGAAAGTGTCCCCAGAAACAAAAGGTCATCAGAAAACATGAGGTTGCAGGGTTTTGGTGTCAATAAAGTAATCAACCTCAGGACCTCCAAGTGGTGCTGACATAGCACAAGTTTGAGCAAATGCTCATAAATCAGATTATATAGTATTCTTTCAAAACCTTCATCAGTTTGGTTTGATGTGCAGGTTTTTGCTATGATCCTTTTGTGACAATTGCTATTGGGATGTTCACAGTGGCTCTCCCCAACATTCAATAAGGATTTAGATATACACGGTGTTGTTGCACAACCATTTACAATAACTTAGATTAATAGGTCTTAGCTCTCAAACTTCATGTTGATGATCTTCTTGTTATTCCAATCAGATTCTAACTCTGGACCACGAGGTGGCATTTATTCTGTGGTAGCTACAGTAGATCTTGAACAACTAGAGTCTTAGTTACTTGATTGATTACAGATTCACTCTCCACTATTGAAACTTGGTTATGTAAATGTTAGAAGCTGCATTGATTGTTGGCTAGGACTTCAATCAAGTCCACTGTTATTTAACTGGTGAAGAACTAGTTCACTGATACATATTACTGAACAGAGGCTGAACATTGTAATTTTAATAGTGAGAGTTCTCAGCCCTTTTTTAAGACATTTCTTGTTACCATTTGCAAAATTTGCAAATGCAGGTTTCTGGCTTGGATAAATTGTCACAACTGATACACATGCTTTTTAATTCTATTACCTTTTTTCCACATGGCACCTTGTAAACATACATTTATAATATGTTGAGACAGCCTTCAGATCAACAGCTGGGAATTTTTCAGTCAGGGGGTGGGTGGGGGCAGGGCTGTTTGTGACAGGCTTCACAGGTTTCACAAAACAACATCTAGGATAAGGTGATGTTGGAAAAAGTGAGCCTTTAGAAGGAAACCGATCTGGAGGAAGCTGGTTGGTCAGAGCTGTAGCTGCCCCGGTCTGCATTTTGTTCAATATATTTCTGGATTGCAATAATGCATCATGTAATATGTAATGAATAGATTATAAAACGTCAATTCCGTTATTTTAATTGGTGGTATTCCATGCACCAAAAATTTCAACATATACCATCAGAAAGGTCTAAATTCAGGCCACAAATTACAACGGGTATAGATTTGGTGTTCAGGCCACATGCATCCTGAACTTCGCCAAAGTAATGAAAATATTGTCAATATAACAAAATTGACATTATAATTAATTGCATCATTCAGATCTAGTCATTTGATCATGTATTTGTGGTGATTTAAGTTATTTGTTCTCCCTTGCAGGTCTTTGTGCCACTTCTCATAGGCTTTGCAGTGTATTCGGTGCATCTGGCGACCATTTTCTTTTTTCTTTTCTTGAAGCACATGGACAATTTCCATTGATTGAGGGAAACAGTACAGCGAACCAGAGGAACAAGTCCTCCGTGACATTTTTTACATCTGGCGACCATTTTCATTACCAGCACTGGCATTAACCCTGAGCTGAGTCTGGGAGCAGCGGTCATCTTTAAAACACAGCAAAACGCTTGGGCCAACCGTGTGTGTTCACCTGCCCTTCATTTTCAAACCCCTTTCAATAGTTCCGTATTATTTGCTAATACCAAATAAATAAGCAAACCAGCTGCTTTCTCCATTAATTTTGTTTGTAGTCCCTGCACAAGTGCTAGTCAGTTGTATATATCTTCTGACAATCATTAAAAAAATGACCTGTAGCCACTCCAAGTTCATGTCATTTGGTGGGGGATGGTTGTCCAGCATGGCTATTGCAGTGGAACTTCTGGGTGGATTGAAAGATAGGCACGGCCAGGCACGGCCCTTGCAGCAGCATACCATACTCTTGTCATCTTGCGTTAGCCTTCAAGAAGTGGGTGTGAAAGAATTGCCACACCGATTCCTCAAGAGGTCTTCTCTTTCTCAGATATTAATTGGTGTGATGCATACAGTATCTTGATTCATTCAACTTGCTCCAGATTTCAGAAGTTCACAATCCTCATTGTTCTAACTTAATCTGGAATTATGATGCCGTGTAGCTTCTTGTATTGATATCTGATGTGACAGTGACTTTTATGGTTTGATTTTCAGCTCTTGTGCCACACTATCTGCTATAGTAGAACCACCCATTACGAACCACTTCAGCATTTTGTGCATGATCTGGAGTAGTGGAAGGCATTGTTAATTTTTGCCATGTAGAGAGATAGAAGTGATGGGCATTGTCAAATTTTCATAATTTTTTTCATGAAATTCGAATTGATATGAATTTCAGAAGTCAAAAGTTGACATGCACCCATCCCCAACACATAGATTCTTCCATCACTACTCATCTAAAGACTAATGTGGCTCTTGAAACAAAGCACAAGTGTCCTAACAATGATGACTAGAAGATGGTGAGAAACCAAGAAACTAATGGTTATTTATCAGTCATCTCTCTGTTGAATTTCCCATTACTTATGTCTTGACCATGGGGCCTAGCTGGTCATGGGTGGTTCTACCATACTTGTGTTAACCCTTAAAGGACGGGCTGGTGACCGTGAAAATCATGGTTTTTGGAACCATGTGACATCATGTACTTTAAAAAAATAAAAAATACACATTGGAGGTCGAAGTACTGAAGAAGATCTTCCCCTTTGGCGCAAAATTCGAAGGATGAATAGTTGCAATTCTATCCTAAATAGAGAGATTCCTTGTCATCAACCGGCCACAAAATGGCCCTGTCAACGTTTATGGGTTAAGTACGTGTTTTATATTTGAGTTGTTCCTATGCACAATTTGTGTCCGTGAGGTTGTTTAATGAGTTGCCAACTTATGACATCCAGAAGGTCTGAATGTTATTTTTTTAGAGGGACCAGGTTAGGGACTTTGGAATCTTGGTGAAATCTGGCTTCACTGTAACTTATTTGAAGCCCTTGCATTCAACTTTCTGTTGGCATTGGTTGCCTTAGCAGGAACTGCCGTGGTGTATTCTGCTTAAATCACCTGTTCCCTGCATGTAGTACTTGGATATTTTATTAGTACACTGTAGTTTCAGAGAGAGCATATACATGTATGTTTTGTGGACGTCAAGTTTACTTGTCAACTCAGTTGAATGTCTTGAAAATGGCTACAATTGTTTTAAGTGTAACCAAATTTTTCAAAAATGTGCATAATGAAACATGGACTTCATTTTACCCTTCCTGTCAACTGGATTTCTGTCAAGCCCTGATGTGAGGCGGCAGTTTGGATCATTCATCTTTAATTGAGGTCAGCATTTGTTAATGACACCGACTGTGTGTAGTTCAGTCTGCTTTTCTCATTAGTTTGCTTGGCATACTTTAATTCTTCATTATATATATCCAGATAGACTGCAGAATTTCTAATTTAGAAACATTGTTAAGAAACTTCCCAGGTTCAATTCTTCAATCAGGGCTCCTCCCTCACCTCAATTCTTTCTTTCACAGGGGCTTGTACCCATGGTGTTTGGCATGGCTATAGCTATTGTAAATATCCCTCGCTGACTGAATTCTGTGCACAAGGAGACCACCAAATCACCAATTACATGGGGCGAACCCATTCTCGTAGTCTTTTGATAAGATTTGGACTTCTAATTTTTGTTTTTGTTTGAATGAAGAGAGTTAATTACAAGTGATCAAAGTTTCTGAGAGGCATGCATGCACTAATCAAATATTCATTACATAACTTTTGTTAAATCAATGATGCTATCACGTGAGTGCAAATATGTGTGAGCCTATGAGCCTTGAACCTAGCTAGTTGTAGATATGCACCTACAACCATTTGAATGTGTTTATTATAGTTGTACCTATAACATAGGTATAGTATAATATGGAAAGAGTCTATAATATAGGTACCTATGACATAAACACCGATAACCTTAGAAGGTGTATATAATACAGGCTCCTACACTCATGGGTTCATAGATTTTATGTTCATATGTGAGTACTCCCCAAGTTGCATGGCCTTCTTGTACTTACAATCTTATAAGTTATTTTTTCGTATTTATACAAAGATTTAGATTGCATTTTTGTAGGATTAGTTGTACCTAAGAGATATTCCATACCCCATATGGTTGGCATCTTATACCAAATAATTAATTAAAGTTGGCCTAAATGGTTAGGCGGGCAAGAAGAAAAATTCAATTCAATTCAAAAAATTCAAAGTATTCAAATTTAAAATAAAAAAAATAATTAAAGTGCCTTGATTGAAGAATTTGTAATAGGGTTTTAGAGGTCAATTTAGAAGATTGCCAATTCAAGCCCAAGCCCTTTGCCCATTTCCTCCAAGTTGTGTTTTGCTAATTTATTGTACGATTTTGGTTTATTTTAGGACATTCCTTGTTGTTGATAGCAATACGCAAAAGAAATATTTGGGGGGAGGGGAGATGAAAGGGTCAAAGATGGACTTGACTCCTTTTCTTCCTATTTGACATTGTGTTCAATAATTTATTTTTTTGCCAACTTGGTAGTTGGATATGGTAGTACTTAAGACATGAAAACTATGGAGATACTTGATAGTTTGTGCAAGCTCCTATAATCTCAATTTATCTCAATTTTTGGCATGATTTTTTGAAACTTTTATTTCAAGGTGGAAAATAAGATAAGATTTTTGGAAATAAATTTTTTTGTATTTCAATTGGTTATTGGGAGTAAAAATTATGCCATCTTAAGCTCAAAACAATTAAGAGGGGTGAGAAAAATAAAATCACAAAAAAACATGAAATTATTACTTTTTAATAGAAATATTGTTTTTGTTTTATATAGCAAGCTTTGGTTCAGTTCATTTGGATCAGGGAAGAAAAAGTTTTTGTCCTTCTTATTTTATGGTGCCAAAGAAAACAATCTAACTTGTTAATATCAATTTAAGGTAGTTTGCTCTTAAACTGATCGTTTAAGGGCTGGTCAGCCTTTTCAATGGCTCTTACATGCACAAAATTATTTTTCCTTATTTTCCCCTCGAAGAAAAATTGATGTTGAATCTAACCCATAAGGTTTCATATTTTTCGGAGCATTTTTGAATTACTTATGAATTTTCAAAGAATTTTGTGGTAGGCACTTATTTATGATCATAGGCCTTGCAAAACCCACACACACGAAGTCTAAAAAAAGACATGGCTTGACCAAAAACAAGCACTACAACATTCAAAAAGTAATTCACAAGGTTCTTTAATGCAACCATTACTAAACTTAAACAGACCCTAAATTCTTTTAACATTTGTAAGAAGGCAATAGGGCAATCAATTTTCATTTAGAAAAATTAAGTGAACACACCCTAGCTTTGAAATAGACCCTCTCTTACTCTTCTTATTCCATCCATTGGCAAAGTATGAATCAATACTTGATAAATCTTAATTATGCTCTAACATTTGTGGCAATCCATTTTAGGATCATTGACTGTCCATTTTAGAGGGGCCTACTAGGCTGTTTGAAGGAGATGGTCACAATCAGAGCAGACTATCTTAAGGTAGTCTGCTCTTAAAGCAACCATGCTCTAAAAGCAATCATGATGCAGAGGTACATTTTGCTTTCTCTAATGTACTAGAAGTGCACATTTGAGGAGGTGGTCGCTTTCAATAACAATTGCATTTCAACTTCTAAAATCCGTAACTAATTCCATAGAGGTCCAAAAAATATGAAACAACTTGGGTTAGAACCCAATTCCATTTTTCTTCCTACTAAAATTGACTGAAAATTGTTACAAAGAATTTTGCTTTCCTGAAAAGGCAATCAACTCTTAATTGGTCACTTTAAGAGCAGACTACCTTACAGACAATTGAAATGAGAATTTCATAGTTACCACTATAGAATAGAAAACAAAATCTCAAGGGCAATGAATTATTTCAAAGCATGGTATTGTAGAATTTTTCTTTTTAACCTTTAAATGACGGATTGGTAACCATGGAAGAAAGTGGTCTATAAACAGTACGCATGTTGCCGCTAATTGCACTTGAATATAAGGTAGACAAACCTATTACCACCCTAATTTGCAATCTGAGTATATTAGGACCAACTCTAGGAGGGGCACATATTTTTCAGAGGTATGCACATATTTAACGAATCAAATCCAAGTAGAATTATAATTTTTCGATAAAAATCGTAATTTCTATGAATTTTTAAAGTGGTCTGCCCTAAATTACAAATCTGCCACTAGACTATAGTCATAAATGTCGTATCCTAAACCTGTAATTGCCATTACATTTACCTATTAACACCGGAGTTTCCACCAATCAAAGGTTGACATGTTACCCAAGTTGGAATTAATGCATTGAAATTGTTAGAATAGTGAATGGACTTGGGTGAGTTTTATGGTGGTGATGGGGCCAAAACTAGGATGGCGGTTATAAGAAGCTGGTGGAAATGGGTTGGTCTACCTTATAATTGTTCGTATGAATCTCTGTGACATTTTCTTGCAATTTGTACCACCTAATAATGAGAATGCATTCAATGACCATGTACTTGGACTTCCCTAACGCAACAAAACTGCATTACCACTTTCACAAAAAAAACGAGATGAAAAAAGCTTTTTAACATCCAACAGAGAGGTTTTTGTCATCCATCAGACACAAAACGTCCGTGTTGTCATTTAAGGGTTAAAAAGGAACCTCCTCCTTGCTGGATACTTACCCCAACTTCTAGAACCTTCCAAAGTACAGGACTACAGGGGTGCCTTTGGCTAGGCCCATCCCGAAACTCTAATGATGTAGGGGTAACAGGGCACGCCCAATAGCTTGCGTCAGCCCAAGTTGCCGTTGATAAACTAGAAGGTTAGCAGCAACCCTTTTTTTTTTTAATTTTTGAGAAAGTGCCAAGGTGGCGATCACGTAAAATTTGGTGAAGTATTGTATTTCTACATTCGTCCATCTTTTGGACCAAAAAATACTTTTCAATCATATACATACACTTTTTCATCTAAATTTGGCGAATTCATCCACATTTTAAATAGAAATGAAAAATTATGGGCAAAAAAAGATTACTTTTTTTTGGCAAAAAGTAGACATTTATTTTGGAATGGTGCAATCTGGCCTTAAAGTGCCAAAAAAAAGGGTTGATTAGCAGCAGCACTATATCCAAGTTCATTTCAGCCCAAATTGTTGTTTAAAGCCTCTCCACCAGGGCACACCATACTACCCCAACAAATGGTTTGGCACACCCAGAAGCTTGGAGCAATCCCCACCAATTGCACCCTTTCCTATTTTTCAACGCAAGACAATTTGAAAAAAATTATCACAACACTTCAACTTGTAGTGTCTCTCATGATTGACTTGTGTCATGGTACTAATGACATTAGATGAAATTCAGCTATACAAGAAGTCCATTTTGGGTTGGTTCTCCACACTGGAAATCAGCCATTGCTAGCCAGAATTTAAAATTCTTGATTCATTCATTGAAATATTAAAAAATTCAAAAAAAAAAATGAAAATATTGAATTTTTATTGTTATTATCTGACACGGTTGTCGCTCAATCACGTCAACCTATTGCTATGGCCGAGTTCCCACAATCCGAGGATTTGGGGAACTCAAAAGCTTGTTGACTAGGTGAATTTCATCTAATGGAAGAAAATCCTTTTGGGTGTTGTGACCAAGTTGCAACTTTCATGTTGTGTTAGATCACCGATAAATTTTGGTATTCCATTAACCCTATACCTTATAAAGTAAGAGTTTCTGATATGCTATGCCTTGTTTGAGGGTTGTTTGGGGGGGAACACTAATAAGTTGGCCCTCCTTCCTCCCACTTCACACATGGCATTCCATTTACATGTTGGCACTTTTCTTTTGATACAAATTGTTAAAGATGCTTTAAGTTTATTACTTCTTGATAAGGACCACCTAGAAGGGGAAGACCCACCCACAACGTGCTTGCTACTCCTACAAACATTACTACACCAACGACCAATGTTGTTATTTGAGGTTGGTCAGATATTCCCTATCTAAAAATAAGATGTCTTACAAATAAATTTAGTCCCGGTTCAGATTGGGACATCTAGTGGTAGTGGATGAAACCCTTAGTCCACTACGTTGTTGGCCTTCGTGTGGAGGGAATTTTCCATGTCATCATGGATTTTGTCCCTCTAATTCATGGCTTCATACTACAAATTGGACGTTCGATGGAATTATATTTGTGAAAGCTCTTTTGTAGATGCATGCATTATTGCTCCATGGAAGCTCCTTCACAACTCCTTTCTTCTTGAATAAACATGTTTTGTTCACCAGACAAAGTTTGGGATCACCTCCAAACTTGTCCACTACAACTATGGCTTCATCTTGAGTTTTGGCAGGAGTGGGTGATGACATTGCGCTACTTCAAGCGGCCATCCATTACAACGTGAATGCCTGAGCGGATGAACCTTGAACATTAGCCAATGAAATTGCACTAAAATTTGTTTAGTGGTACTAGACATCCTAGTTGGAACCAAGCCTTAGTTATCCAAGAGAGATTTCATCCTCCAAAATTCCTACATTATGCCTATAAAGTTTGTAACTCATGCACATGAAACCTACACTAAATGGTGAAATTAGGTTGCCTCAACAATTTGGTTGCCTTACCCCTATAACATTATTGTACAAGCCATCAAAGTCAACAAATATTTGCATAGAGATTTCCATTTGAGACACATGGATGTTCATGAGTCCTAGTTATAACATTACCTAATTCAAAAGTAGTGCCAACATTCTTGTACATTGATAGCAATAAATATTTCTATAGTGTCAAATATCGAGAAATTAGTGTGGGGCAACCTAATTTCACTATTCAGTGTGTAGTGTGTAGACATATCCCTCATAATCCGTACGTTTGAAGACTAACTTCAATCAGTGTCCCATGGATCGACACAAAATGAATAGTGAATAGTAAGTTATAGCCAAGGGTCATAGTTATTATATTCCAGAGTCCCCAGTGAGCTCCGTAGCAAGGAAACTCCTTCAATGCACAATGCTACAGTAGCATCATTTGTTGTCTGTGTTCACATTCTTAGACAGGGCGTCAATGAAATAAGTTAACCCCTCAAGGCCCAAGCAGTTTCTGTACTTTTTCACAAGTTTTGAACTTTGATTGATAGTATGCATTGTACAGTGCCCTCCAATAAGTCTTGCAACCCCATGTCTAATTCTCTACCAAGCAGTTTGATTACAAAAAATATTCTTGGTAGGTAAATTTAGGTGTTTGATTGAGATTTTTTGCCTTGTACGAGGTGAGTTATGTACCTTGTTGTAACTCATTTCACTTTTTAAAAATATCTCTTTTTGTGAGAGGTGGTTGATTTTGAAAACACTATGTTGAGTTCAAAGGTACAATGCTACACTTAAAAATTTCATTGTAGGAGATCACACATTGTAGATGTCAACCGACTTTGGAGTCAAGAGGATCAACATTATTGCATGCATGCTTCTAGTGATTGTTGCTTGTAGACATTGCCTAGAAGTTTTGTGAGAAAAGATCAATGTTTGTCTAGAATATTGTGTATGTGGTATTGCTACAAGTTCTATAAGCAAACTTTGTGAAATTCTAAGTAGTGTTAGTTAACTTTGCAACTTGACATAATATGAAAGGCATTGACTACCAACCAAATTCTTTTGACCTTAATCCTATAGACAATGTATGGAAGAAAGTCAAAGATTGAGTGCAAAGAAGGTGTAGACCCCATAACAAAGACCAAATGGGGACATTCATGAATTTGACTTGGGAGGAAATACCTCAAGAAAGTATCAAAAAGTTAATTTCTACAATGCCAAACCGAATGGAAGTTGTGATGGTGGCTAAAGGTGGTAGTCTTTGATGGTAGTGTATATACCACTTTGATGCAAAGTAGTTGCTAATGAACAAGACATAATGTAAAATTCATGTTATAGTAGGCTTCTATAGTACTAGAGCTTTCTAATGATACCCTATTTGACAACATTTGTTACTTTTTTTTTCTATAAATGGGCTTGTTTCTCTTTGCCTTAAATGTTTATGAAAGAAAATTGCAAATTCATATAGAGGAAAATTTTACCTACATAATGTGAGTCTTTGTAACATGAAAGATGTGAACAATGATATTTCCTAAATACTTGTGCAATCAAATCTTAAAAAATCATCACATATATTTTTCAATTAATTATTATGTAAGGCCATGAAAAACTAATAAAATAATTCACCAAAAATGGAGTTCCTATTTTTTGACATTGAAATTTCATATGTTGATTAAGGTTCCATAAAGCAATAGATTTAATAGGATAGTTTTGATAGAGTATTTTTAAAATGGAGTCAAAAAGAAAAAAATTTGAAGGGCTTCATAGTGGGGGTGCAAGACTTATTGGAAGGTATTGTACATCAAGCTTATTACATGATGTCAATTGTACGTTTGAACTTCCTTGTTCTTTTTGTGTTTTTTTGACACAAATGAAATGGGATTTCATTGCAAGGGAAGAAATTACAAGCCTGCTAGCTACAAGTGGCCTGTTGAACTTCCTTGTTCAATATGAACATCATAATATGAAATTCACTTAGATAACTTATACTTCTTAGAATGAAGGGAAATGAAGTTATAACTTTGACCTGTTGAACAGGTCAGAGGCCCAAAACAAGCTCCTTGGACCTTAAGGGGTTAAAGTATCCAGAATAGGCCATGATGGTGGATAGACTTCTCATTTCTTTTCTCCTCAACAAGCAATAACATAAACCAATCTATCATATGCAAATCACTAGAAGAAAATTGTATTGCAGTGAACAAAAACTAGGTGACACTTTTATTCACTACAACACAAATTTCTAAAAATTATCTTCATTGCAAAACAGTTTTCTGAAAATTGTGTTGCAGTGAACAAAAATGTCACCTAACTTTTGTTCACTGCAACACAGTTTTCTACTAGTGGATTGATTGGTTTGCCATGTTGACACTTTTGAAAATTAATTTCTTTTTTCCATAGACAAACAAACCGAATGAGAAATAGAGAGAGCATTTGAAATTTCATTTTTTTGACAAAGTATGAATTTCTTTAGAATTTTTGAAGTATGTAGCCCAAATGTTTCAAAACAATCTATAGACTACCCCAAAACCATCAAAAAGAGTGCCCATAATGGTCATTAGATCACCTAAAGCAATCATGATAAGGTTGCAACATTTTCTAACATGGACATGACATGATGGAAGAAAAAAGTTAGTTCTTATAATGAATTTGCATTGCAAAGGTGGAAGTTCCTAAATTAGTCTCTAATAACTCCATCACCATCATACAAAGCATTGATTTTGGCCATTCATCCACCTAATGAAGTCCTAACCTCATTAATTAGAAAAAAATCTTCTATGGATTGATAGAAAACTATAATGTGTGGTTTTGTAGATGTTTGCATTAGAAAGTTGGGTTGCCATAGGCTAGTTTACTTTAATTGATTATCATCCTCACATTTAGTTCTACAACAAATCTATTGATCCACTGAGAAAGAAAGAAAGCAAGGTGATAGTTCTCCGTAAAATAATTTATGATTTTTTTTTATTGAATTAGTTTTAGTATTTAACACATACATTCTTTAGATTCAAATCTATGATGGAGGCACCCATGATCAATCATTTAAGCAATTTTGGACATGATCTGGAGTAGTATAAGGCAAAGCAAATATTTTACTATGTGCAAAGATAGAAATTGCAAGGATTGAAAAAAAAATTGGTAATTGAAATTACTTGAATGGAAATTACTATAAATCTAGGAAGCCAATAGTTGGTCTACAATAGACCCATGTCAAATGTTTAGAGTCTTCCAAAATTACTCTCTTAGAGATTTCTTGTTGACTTTGGTACATGAAATGAGGGATATGAGTCATAGCACTTTGGTACCTAGAGTGCTATCACAACCAATTTACCAATGTGTAAAGAATCATAGAAATGAGTCCCAATTTCTTCTAAATTTCAAACCCATTGTAATAGACCATTCAATTGCACCATACATACTTTAGTGCCTTTCAAAATCCATTTGAAGCTTACATATTATACAACTTGCATCATTATACCACCTTTACATGTTACATGATGTTCTGGATTTTTTCTACTACTAAAGTTATTGAATTATTCTTAGTTACTGCAATTTTCATTTTCATTTAAATTGAAATAGGCAAAAACAAAGTTTTGAAAACATTATAAACTTAAACCTAGTATATTGTAAACCAAGATATTTGATTGTTAACATTCATTTTTGACTTTTTATATTTATTTTGTGTTCCAATTACTTTCAAAATTCAAGAATATGTTCTTTATTAGTTTGGTTATTATTTTTTGAATAATTCTCCTATACATTACAATCCCTAATTTCTTAGATGCCAAGGCCTTTTTAAAATAAAAACCCCACAAAGACTGCCATTTGAATTGCAGAGAACAAAAAACTTCAAAAATTGTATTTTCTACATATTTATTTGTAAGAACTTGCACTAGATTGGTAAAAAATGTCTGGAATTTTTTTCAAAAACTTTAATCGTATACAATAGAAGATTTTCACATTCATAGTGAAGAAAATGGTATTTAACCCTTGAACGCTGGGCTGGTGACCGTGAAAATCAAATATTTTGGAATCGTGTGACATCATCAACTTTAGAAAAAAGAGAAATATTCATTGGGGGTCAAACTACTGTAGAAGATCTTTCCTTTCCAATCCTAATTCTGAGGATGAATAGTTGCAATTTTGTCCTACGCAGGAGAATTCCTTGTCATTCATCGAACAATAATCATCTGCTGCATCATTCAAGGGTTAATGCACCTGTGTGACTACATTATAATACCTTGAATAGTCTTAGTTTACAAATTCTTCACTATAAATTCTTAATTAAAAAATTTAGATGTACAAGATTCCATTGAAAGTGGAGGATTTTCTTCAAAAAACAAAACAAAAACTTATTTTCATGCTTCACACTTTTTTATATTGATAAGTAAAAGCCAATACGACAACAAAGGAAAAACTAAATCATTAACCCTTGAAGTTTCTTCATGTTCATAGGCCCATAGTTGTTTCAAAATACTCATCCTCATACACAAGAGGTTTCCATTGTAAGTTCTAAAAGGAACATTGAAACACAATTTTCCAACTTCCTTTTAAATTATCTTTAATATAGAAATTACAATTTTCTTTTCAATGTTTCTAAATATTTCTAGTCTTCTATTTAATTTGTATTTGTCTTCTATTTGTCTTTGGAAAGTTTATCTTATAATAATCCTTGGCATGAAAAATTGCTTGGAAGCCGATCTTTAATTGAATTGCTTGAAAGTTGGTCTTGCTTGGATTGCTTGAAAGTTGGTCTTTAGAAAGTTGCTTGTATATTGATAGTTGTAAAAGATAATAATAATCCAATACAATGGAAAAAATCCCTATTTATAGTTTCCCGTGGTCATAGGGGATAATTAAATTAACCCTAACCGTTTGGTCTTGGGAATAGGTCCTAAGACTATTCCTTCTAAAATTGTCTAACTAACTTTTCCTAACTAATTCCTTCCTAGAATTCACCTAGTAACTCTATGTACTAAGTTATATTGCCGCTTTGTCTTCCTTATCTGTATTGAAGTTACCTTTTGTGAAATTAATAACTTATATATAAAAACTTTTTTTCTATTATTTATTTAATAATCTTGTAGATTGAAATATATTCTTTAAGTTTGTGCATGATTTACCCCAAGTATTGATGTAACACAATGTGAAATTAATTCTTGAAAATAATAAAAAATACTGTGGACCATATTATTTCTTATTTCAAAGAATTAATAATCTTTTTATAATAATGTTTTGGCATATACAAGTGTTTTTGTTTCCTAAAGAATACTATATCCTACCTATAAATAGGTTTATATGGTGATTTCTAAAATATTAACAATTCATTTTAGGAGGATGAAGTAGGCTGATTAGTAAATTATATTTTATATATTCCAAGGAACAATTTGAGGTTAACAAACATGCTACAGTTTCCATTCTCAAATTATATAATTTGGGTTGGATCTTGTTGGAAGACAAAAGGTATATTTTGGATTTTTTGATGCATATATATTGCTCTAAATGAATAAATTAAGAGTTCTAAAAGTGTTGCATAATGGTAGGCTCTTATAAATATTGGGAGAAATATTGGGATTATATTTGGACAAAAAATTCATATCATATGGAAAGGGGTCTGAATTAGGACCATTTAACTTAGATAAACATTTGTCACTTTGTGTCTTCAATTTAGTTGCTCTTCATTGATGACATTTTATTATTTCAAATTTCAAATTTCAAACATGAAAATGCTTGTTTCATATATGACATTGAATTTCTATATTTCTATATTAATATTTTAATATATCTTGAATTTTTGAATAGAAGTAAAGAAACTCTTGGTAAGTACATATTATTTGCATAAGAATATGAAGTTCTTTGAATAAAATTTCTTACCACTATAGCATAGATATTTTCTTTCATGGCCCCATTACACCAAAAGACAAAATTCAAACACTTAGAGAATAAGGAAAAATAGAGGTTAGGGTTGCATTGTACAATGAGGGATGAAAAGTTATGTTGAACCTCAAAGGACACACTAATATTGCTTGGTCTACAATTTGCGATTGAATAGAGGGTTTAATGTAATTTCAATTTTCAGAATTTAATATTTTTCTTACTACTATCCTTGGCATCCAATTGAATTGTTTGAAAGTGTAAAAGCTTATAATTTTAATATCTAAAATAAATAAATACAAATAACTATTACTTCATGTATTTGTAAATTTTGGTAATTTCTAAAATCTGCATTCTTATTCCACTTGTTGGTTTGATGACAAGTACTATCAACTTACAATGACAAATTCTCAAAACTTAAAGATTTAAAAGATACTAATTTCGAAATTTCAAAATCTACAAATTCTTCAATTCTTGATTTTTAAATATTTTTCATTTTATATTCTAAATTCACAAATTAATGCATTTAAAAAATATACCTTTAGAGGTTGTACATTTAAATTTATAAAATCTTTAATTGGAAATGATTCAATTTGAATATATAAAAAAAATTCTCTACTGAATTTTTGCATATGTGAACTACTTAGGTTCAAGTCACCTTCAAAACAATAGACACAAAAGTGTGAGGACTGAAGAGTCCAGAGTCCTCGAGAATCAATCCTGCCTGATTTGACTCAGGAAGTTCATACACTACTGACTGTAGTTTACCACTTAATATTTTCCCATTTCAAGTACATGTACTGGAGTTACAGACAGACAGTCTCCAAAGAAACCCAAACTATACATTAGGCCACAACTTTCGGGTCATTTTGGTCCCTTGCCTTATGTTTTTACTCCACTTGATACCACTTTTATTGGGCCAGGGTGAATCGCCTCCCTATGTCATCCCAAGGGTGCGTGTAAGAAAAAAACATTTTTCTGGTACATCCTTAGAACAGGCACTGTACTAATCATTTTCATCCTAATACTTGTATAATCCTAATCTAATTGAAGCTAAATACAAATCATAACACACCTCAAGCATTTCATATTTGGTACAAACGATGTCACTATTTGGTCATGCTAATCAAATCTATCCACGCTTTGTTTTGACAAAGCTTCGAATATCCCAGTCATGTATCCAAATAGTTCAAGACAACACTTTTTGATTGAAGAACTTATACATAATAGTATAATAATCATTGTTTTTGCTTAAGTCACTAACAATCCTCCAAGCTCAAAAAAAGAAAGAAAGAAAAAAGTGTACTAGACATAATTTTTTCAAGAAGTTCAAACCTTCCTTGAGGTACTGAGCTTCACCTGCACCCATGACCACCAACATAAAAAATATGAGGTTAGTTCGTCATATGCAAGGTGTCTGCAGCTCACTTACAACTTGTTATCGTTTTCACAATGAAAGAAAGAACATCTTTGAAAAAAAATACAACAATCTACATGTACACATAACATTCAATGCAACTACTTCTAACACATGGCTGCTTGCTTGTGTTTGAGAAGACAACATTTTCGACTCAGTATCTCCCTGTGATTTTAGCACTCACTACTTGTGACCAAATATAGTCCTTCAAATAGCAAGTATTCTGGATCCCTCAATAGTTAATCTATGAATTGTATGAGCACTTCAGTATCATCCAGTATACAACATCAGTGTGGCAAAATTGCAGGACGTCTCTAGTTCTTTCAAACTTCCTATTATACAAACTTAAATACCCGGTTACATGTGAGTAGAGGCCCAAGAAAATCTTTAGTAATCAGTTGTCAACCAATGGTGGGTATCACTCCATCCAACAAAAGTTATCAATACACAGGTTGTGTTCATCCTATATTATCGTTATATACTAGTTACAACAACCGTCAAAACTTTATTCACAATCAAACTTATTATTATTAGAGTCTTTGAAGTAATAAGGAGTTAGGTGACTTGGGAATATAATCTCGCTTTTCCTTTCCCCATTAGCACATTATATTGGTTGCGGGAAGCAAAGCAACAATACTTAGTATCTGACAGTATATGAATCGTCAGACCACTAGATTTGCTTCATTATTTAGTATAATCCAGCCACAGAGTGTTTATTATTTTGTATCAAGATCCAATTTGTTTGCATCATATTCACATATTAAAAGCAAATGGATCTTTTTTTTAAAAATAAACAGGGGAGGGAGGATGGGTTTTATTATAAAAAATTCCAACCTCAAATATATGTCCATAGAGTCATGAACTGTGTTTCCTTTTATGAAGGGAACTGATCATGTGATCTAAAAATATCGTAAATAAATCCAAAGTTTGGATATCTACAAGTATTATAGACTATTAAAAAATCTGAAATAAATATAGTCTCAAAATCAGTACACATAGATATCCTAAAGCTTTTCCTCCTTTGTTTTGATATTAGGGGATGAAAGCTTGAAAAAGAACATTGCTAGAACATCCCAGGAACTGGGCGCACATCTAAGCTTTTCCAAGCTAATCCATTTGCTTCACAAGAACAAATTATGTTTCTTGTGCTTGTCTATATTATGTTTATACACTGCTTGTATCCTTATCATTGTGCAATCTAATTCAAAGTCCTCTCAGCATCCATATTGTACTTATGCTTAGGACATTAATAGTCATAAGCTTAAGAACATGCATAATATACATATACTATATTTGCTAAGGCAAAAGTAAATATAGAGTACACATAATAACATTTTAGCCATTCAAATATTTTTGACAAGGCAAAAAAAGATCAAAAAATTTAGTGTCAACTGTCTACCAACCACTAATGGTTTGTTTTGCAAGACAAAAAATAGACAGAGTATAGAAAGTATAGCCAACTCCTAAGCATTATCTTTGACAACACCATAATAGTCAAAAAACTTCAAGAAGGAGGAAAGTCAAGAGTTATGACCCTTTCCAATATTGTATAATGCAAAGATTCTACAACACATAGCAAGAGTGCAATTATAAAGGATAAGCATAACCATCTAAAGTCCAGTACTCTTCCATGAGGGTGTAGACCTCACCTGCACCCATACAAACCAACCAACATGTAGTGGGTTAGAATGCGTATGTCAGGTGTCTGCAGCCTACACCACTTGTTATTGTTTTCGCACGTAAAAGAACAAGACAAAACAATAGCTATGTTAATCCTCAATCATTTCAAGAGACCAGAACCTGAGCATTTGCAGAAATAGTTTGAGAAGAAGAAGCAGCCATGGAAAGAGCCTTGATGCACCAAACCAAAGCCTTAGTAACAACAACAAACCCCTAATGCACCACTGCCCTGCTTGTGTCTAGATGTCTCTATTGCTCAATCACAAGTGCTACAGCAGGTTCAGCTACAATGGAGGAGAATAAAGGTCTTCTTCCAAGATAGATAGTACCTTGATTGTGTTTTTTTAAAAACAAAACCCCGAAACTAATGCAAGGCATTTAATCTCTCACGAAAATTCTAAGTTATTTACAAACAAGGAGTTGGTTAGCCACAAGGGACATTCCAGGTCCAATTTATTGCTATAATTGATTCATAAAGGTAGGAAGGCCCAAGAAGAAATGTCAGTTAATATAGCCTCCATTTTATAATCAATGTATCAACCTCCATTACCCAGTATGGTCTCATATCCAAATGACCATGGTACCATGAGTAAATGACCATCTCAATTCAACTACTCTTATTAACCATTGCATTATTCTGGGCAAATATATATTCCAAGGGGCTACCCAAAATCTGTAGTACTAGTCACTTTATGATAGCATGACCATACAACTTCCCTTAAGCCATCATGTGTGCATTGAAAGTGACAACCCAACCATATGCTGGTACAATAACTTATGTTCCTCCTAGATCATTCACAATCCGAATTGGGAGGGGGGTTGGGAAATTTCAGCTCTAGAATTTGGATTTTATTCTCCTAACTAGTTGGGAAATTTCAGCTCTAGAATTTGGATTTCATTCTCCTAACTAATTGGCAAACAAGACATTAGAATCCCTTAGCTTCATTAAGACCATTGCTTGATTAAGCAAAAAAATCTGAAGATTCAACTCAAAATATGTATCATGTATCCAGAACTTAAAGAAGTAGCTAGAAAAAAAAGAAAAAGAAAAAAGAAAAAAGAAAAAAAAGACTATTTTATTCTTGATTAAATTATCTTCTCTACCACTCCCCAAGGGAATTCAGGGGCTCTAATTGCAACTATGAATTCAAAATTTGAAAATTTTATTATGCGTGGAAAATTAAAAATTTCAGCATTTTCTTGAAGGGACAAGCAAACAAGGTAGTTGACCTTGGCTATGTCCTTTGGACAGAGACTATGGGTTAGAGAGAATTGGCCCCCTCATTGCCCTACAAAAGGGTAATTGTAAAATATTGACCCCTATATTGTGCTACTTTTTTTGGTATTTCTTCACCACTCCCACCTAATTTGAAGACCTATGATTGTAAATATGAATTCAAAATCTGCAAATTTTATCATATATTGCAAATTAAAAAATTCAATGTTTTCCCCATAGGTAAATTGTGGGGCAATGAGGAGGTCCATTCACCTAGGCCAAAGACTATGTGGCATTAATTTTAGATTATGAATTCAAGTTTCCAAATCCTATCTACAACTGCATTCACATTGCACTACACGGTTAGAATTTGGTTGGAGTGGGGCTATAGGACCCAACTGATCAATAAATTAATATTGTTGTTTACGTAGTACAAAGCCTTATGGTTATTGATTGTTCTTGTTTTTATTGGTTGTGTCCTTTGGATAGAGGCTATGGCTTGAACATTTGCCTTGACTGTGGTTTTTGAACTTGAGTTTCCAAATCCTATCTACAACCACATTCGCATTGTATAATACCACTATCCACAACTAATAAACTAATATTGTTGTTAACCTAAGACATGGACTCCCGATCACACCATTCTAGTTATGAATTGGATTCTTTTGTGAGCTAGGATGGATTGGAGAAGTTGCCTTGTGACATTCTTTTCCAAATGTTGGTTAGGAAAGACAAAAGCATCTAGTGGGGCAAGGGTATGAGGTTTTGAGTAGGAAATTTATCTCTTGGGGCCGCTTTACAATATAGTGGAGAAGTGCACCAATCAATCAAGAAGTTTTGCCCAAGACATGGTTGTTGGAGGCAACCGATGGGATGTTGGACAAGATGGAAAGTCATTTAAAAGACAATTTATAAAATAATGCCTCAAAAAGTCTTGATTGGTTGTAGTGTAAACACCTACCAAAGAAGTCTTCTTCACTATTTTGACAATTTTTGACACATTTACCCATAGCTAATGTTTGGGTGTGAAATATTCTATATCATTCCATTCAGGGGAAGGCAGTACCAGTGATTGCTACTGAATGTTAGAATAACGCAGTCTACATTCTAGAAAGAATTTTTATTTTAAAGAAAACTCAAAATTTGAGAACTGGAAGGTCAAAAAAGTGGGTACCAACTAGAAAATGGTCACTTGGTTCATTAGGGGTTTAGTGCATTAGAGAAATTTTGGACACTTCGGAGGGCTGCGAAAGTTTGACAAGCCACTCTATTTCAAGACCCCTGCAAGGCTAATAAAAGAAGAGAATCTCTAACAAAAATAAGATTCACCTTGTGTGAATATTGGGAATGAAAGGGAGTATATCTTCATTTCCTATTCTCTTTTGCATATAAAATTGTAGTTGCCACAACCATCCTCTATTAAACTACTTGTGTACCAATTCTCGAGTACCAATTCTCTGACAATTGGCAGGACAATGATTAGCAGAAATAGGGGAAAAGTTCCTACGTAGGCCAAAAAGAAAGTAATGTTTGGGTCCCTTCTGGTGCTTCTTAACAGCCCTGTGGAGAGTCGAAATTTTCTCTAATGGTTAACGCGTCCTTCTGACAGGAGAATTTGAAGTACCTTGCACGTTCGCTGCACAATCACTGTCTAGTACACTTGCCTCGGTTGGTAATATTTGGAGTTGAAGAAGGTACTAGGATGTTCGACAGAAAAAATGTGAACAACGCTGTCGTGTCCGTAAAATTGTCTGCACAAAATCTGTCTACACGGAATCGAATGATGGAGTTATTATTTTAACATCAGCTTGGCTGACGTCTAACTGAATATAAATGTGGCAATTTATGTTCATTTTTGGTGAACGATAAAACGCCGCGGTGTTTTTTCCTGTCTTTGTTTTGGAAAGTGTCTGGTTTCAATTCGGCAAGCTGCTTCATGCACCATCACTGGCAAACTTCGAGAGAACCATGAGATTTGTCTCAGGCGTCCAACGCTGTCGACTGTCTAATTTGCAGGCATGTATAGTTGGAATACTACTCGTCGTAGCCGCGACGTTCTGCCTGAACGCCGGCGATGTCGAGGGAGCAGAGGTGGCAGCGTGTGGGGATGCAGCGGGGGGTTTCGTATGCGACCAGGGCAATTGTTGCAGTCAATACAATTATTGCGGGTCAACTCCACAATACTGTGGAGAGGGCTGCCAACTGCAGTATAGTCCAATAGGTATGTGCCAGGGTGATACGAGAAATAGAACCGCTTCGGCTCCCGGCTCTACTATTCCCGTGTGTGGCAGTTATGCAGGGAACAAAAAGTGCGACGGCAAAATGTGCTGCAGTCGATATGGACAGTGCGGGACGTCGGCTGATTATTGCTACTCAACCAGAGGTTGCCAGAGCCAGTGCAGGCTCACTCCCGGCCAAATTAGTGGCGTCGTTTTCGGAGCGTTGGGAGGGTTTGCTATCCTTTGTGCCATCACCTTCGGCATGTTTAAGCTTTATCTGGCCCATCAAAGGAAGAAGGCAATCAACCGGGTAATAAGCTTCCTGCACCAACCCGCACTAGTTTCTTCATGTTGCATGCTGGTGTACTTCATTTCAACCACAACCACAGTGTTTGACACGTATAGATCGATACTGAATTTCTTCTAGGACAGCATCACTCCGGTGCATCGTTTGTTTCCAGTGACCGCAGCTGAAGACAAAGACACATGTGTGGATATTGTCCTTTGCCACGGCTTCGCAATCGGTGACCTGGAGAGAGAAGTCTGGAAGAACACTTGGCAGACGACGCGCCGGAGTAAAGATGAGCTGGTGGTTTGTTGGCCCGAAGTCTGGCTTGGAAGGGACATTCCAGAGGGAAAGGCCAGAGTGTTTGCTTTGGAGTACGACGCGAACATTTCCTTTGATCCCCAGAGGAAGGGCTACCACACCGATGTCAGCGAGATCTCCAAAAACCTTCTTCACTCCATCTTTGGGTGAGTGCTTCTGATCTTCTGCATGCTGATTATTAAGCTCGTACTAACCAGTTCTGCGATTCAACAGTTTATCGTGACTCAGTCTCTAATTCCCACGTCGTAATGTTTGTTAAAATGCCTGAATTCCAAGACACTGTTAGTTTTGAGTCGCCTGTTTGGAACGTCAGACTTTTGTACAGTACAGCAATCTAAAAAAGCTTTTACAGTGGAGCTGTATGCACATAATGATCAAATTCTGCCGCTCTGAAACTCACCGAGTTTTACGAAAATGACCGTCGATCCACTCATATGTAAGCACTAACAACATAGGAGTGATATCTATTTCGAAGGCAAAGTCAATAGAATTGGCAAGTTTCCAGTTACCCAAAATGAGGTTCAAGACGGGATGCAGAAGTGTTTTTTTCTTTGAAAACTAGGCCAGAAATAAATTTCCGTTTCAAACCGTTGTGCCAAAATTTGCCACTTGACCTGAAAATCGCAGATTTAACTGAAGTTCCCTTTCCAATCTTGTTCAATCAGATCAAGGCACAGAATCGGACAATCAAACGCCGTCGTCCTGATCGGCCACAGTTTCGGAGGCCTTGTCATCAAGAGTCTGGTGGTGGAAGCACAAAGCCTAGCGCCTCAGAAGGCAAGGAACGATGTGGAGAGAGCGCACGCCGCAAGCTGCCAAAATTTTATGAAAAACATCCGGGGGTTCATATTCTACGCCGTACCGCACTCGGGAGCTCAGAACTTGGAAGTGTACACCAAAACAGTGCTCAAATGGTACAACAGGGGCCCCCGCGCTCACGAATCCCATTCCCCACAAGGGACCCTCCTTTCAAACATCGCAGAGTTCTCGAGGAAAATGGAAGAACTCTCTGTGCAGTTTGAAGCTTTCTTGAGCTCAGGAGTTGATGATCTGCCAGTGTTCGCTTTCATCGAGGGCCTCCCGATGAGTGAGGCAGTGGTGAGTTCCGGCCTCCCGGATAGATTCCTTCTCTTTCAAATCTCACTTCACGGTAAACTTCTTTGAGAAACTCGTGTTAGATCATGTCCGATCTCACAGAAACTGCAGTAGTCCGAACGTAGGCCGTAATTTTGATTCAGGAGTGTACCGTCTGTGACCCTGCCCCGTCTTAATAAATCAGATTGCGATATGCTACTGCAGGGCAAAATTGTGGAGGACGCTTCAGCGATTAGGCTGTCGAAAAGAAATTACTACAAGGTGGAAACGGCCAACCATTTCACCGTTTGTCGACCGAGCACGAGAGACGATGCGAGCTACCTGAAGCTGCTGTCTGTGCTCAATCCCATTGTTGATGCGTCTCTCAGTTCCCATCCGACAATAGAACAGTTTGACGAAGAGAAGAATCATGGCTCGGAACACTCGGGATCGCAACCACTTTTTCATCCAGGAAGGAATCAGGCTGCATTGTCCCAAAAATGGACTCGACTCATGAGATCGAGACCAAATGACGACACTCTGCCACAGTGACGGTAATATTTCGGCGTGCACCGGAAAGAATGTTGCAAGCGTGGGTTTTGGGTTTCACGTCAACCATTTCTTGACTGGATTTAGAGTACAGTAGAACCTCCCTAATTCAATCCTCTCTAATTCAATAAAGTTTTGTCAGACCACATTGATTTCTGGTCCCAACTTGACAATATGAACATACAAAGATCATGCCCCTCCCTAAGAGCATCTCCACTGTGGCTCATCCAACATGGCCGGGACGCCGTAGGTTGGGCCCGGGAGCAAAATAGTTCCCACCGTGACATGGGGCTCAATTTCTAAAGAACAGGGCGCTCCATCTTTTGCCCGAAGTTCCTCAGCTTGGCGTGCATAGTGAAATTCTAGGCCAGGCCCAGAGTTGACTACTTTGACATTAATTGATGGCTCAGTCCAACTTCTCTCGCCTTGAAATGGAGTTGCACACCAAAGAGAGGTCGTTGCACTAATTAGTTGCTATTTAAATTTTTTTTTTAATTAAGAAAAATCCAACACCATCATTGCGAGTCAGATTTTACATTAATGTTGGGGGCATGGAGTCATTGTGCTTGTGTCACAGTGGGGGAGCTTGGAGGCATTGTGTCCGGGGGTCCCAAATGCCATGCCAACGCCAACCTACCGTGGGGATTTGGCTGCCCCACGGTGGCAATGTTGTAATGCAATAATCTCTCTTATCTAATGTATCAGATTGTATTAACCCCTACACTTATTACACTGCGAGTGTTCTCTAGAATTGACAATTTGAGAAAAATCATCATAAAGTACTATCTGGAATAATATATTGGAATTGATATATGAATAAAAAATTTAGATTTTGAGTTTTAGATTTCATCTTTATAGTTAGATACATCAATGCTATGACCAATATTTTTTTATAAATTTTGAAAGAGAAAATTAAAAATTCCTTCTAAATTTGATTTCTAGGAAAACTTTGTCATTTTTTGAATAAAATTTGTTGGATGGATTTGAAATGAGGTTCTCTTGACATGGTTATTTTTTGGAATTTTTGTGTTCTTGGAATGATTGAATCTAATTATGACCTTATGTAGGCAAATCAAGTTTTGAACTATTTAGACTAATAGACTCCGTGCAATTTTGGCTTGGTCAACGACTTGAAATACTTCCACATTTTTAATTTTTGAAAAATATATATTCTAGCAACACGAAATCCAACCATTAGATAGGACAACAACTCAAATGTGTATCTCCCCAGATTAGGATGACTTTCATTCAAGCTGTAATTATGAGGAAAAAACATGAATTTCAATTTGTTCGGAGCTCTTGGGGGTTAATGTACTGGATACTGCAACCAGCAGCTCTAACTTGCAATTTTTGTACTTGTGTAAATTTACTACTTGGTTTATAATTCAATGTACAGGTGGTAATACCCATCTGCAAATTTGCCATGATCCTCACGAGATGCATTCAAAACGTAGAAAATATGCGGTGGAGGCAGGAAGGCCCAGGGAGGAATGGAGGATTGATCCCGGCTCATTGCCCTATCCAAGGGTAATTGTAAAAAATGACCCCCTATTTTGTGCTGATTTTTTAAATTTCTTTACCTCTCCTCCCTAATCTGTATCAATTGATTGCAAATATGAATTCAGAATTTCCAATTTCATCAAGTGTTGCAAATACAAACTTTCAGTGTTATTCCCAAGGGTGAATTGTGGAGCACATAAGAAAACCATATTGGGTTCTTGGTGTTCAAATTCCTAGTGGGTCTAACTTTTCCCGGAGTGTGATACATTGAGAACATCGGGAAAAATGAGCTTCCTGTGAAAGCTCTCAGCTCATGACTTCAATTCACAATTCTCCAATTCTCTGTTCTCGGCGTCCAATTCGGAGCTGCGGAAAGTGTCCCCACAAACGAAAGGTCATACGAAAACACGAGGTTGCAGGGTTTGGGTGTCATTACAGTAAGCAACCTCAGGACCTCCTTGAAGTGGTGCTGACGAAGCACAAGTTTGAGCAAATGCTCACAAATCGGATTAAATAGTATTCTTTCAAAACCTTCGCCAGTTTGGTTTGATGTCACGCAGGTGTTCGCTATTGGGATGTTCGCAGTGGCTCTCCCCAACATTCAATAAGGTTTTAGATATACACGGTGTTGTTGCACAATCATTTACAGCAACTTAGATTAAATAGATCTCAGCTCTCGAACTTCCTGTCAATTTCTTGGAATAAACTCCGGGTTTCAAAAAATCAAGCAAACTTCCTGCTGATGATCTTCTTGTAACTTAATTCCAATCATTTTCTAGCTCTGGACCACAAGCTGGCATTTATTCCGTGGTAGCTTGATCTTGAACAACAGTTGAGTCTTAGTTACGTGATTGATTACAGATTCACTCTGCACTATTGAAACTTGGTTATGTAAATGTTAGAAGCTGTATTGTTTGTAGGCTAGGACTTCAATCACGTCCTCTGTTATTAATTAACTGGTGAAGAACTAGATCACTGATACATATTACTGAACAGATGCTAAACATTGTCATTTTAGCGAGAGCTCTCAGCCCTTTTATAAGTCATATATTGTTACCAATTGCAAATGCATCGTGGTTGCTGGCTTGAATAAATTGTCACAACTGATATACATGATTTTTATTTCTATTGCCTTTTTCCAGATTGCACCTTGCAAACATTCATTTATGATATGTCGAGACAGCCTTCAGATCAACGGCTGGGAATGTTTTCAGTGGGGGGCAGGGGCTGGGCTGTTTGCGACATGCTTCACAGGCTTCACAAAACAACATCTAGAATAAGGTAATGTTGGAAGAAGCGAGCCTTTAGAAGGAAACCAGCCTGGAGGAAGCTGGTCAGTCAGAGCTGTAGCTGCCCGGGTCTGCATTTTGTTCAATATATTTCTGGATTGCAATAATGTATGTAATATGCAATGAATAGATTATAATACGTCAATTCCATTATTTTTAATGGTAGTATTCCATGCGCCAAAAATCGCAACATATACCATCAAAAAGGTCTAAATTTAGGCCACAAACTACAACGGGTATAGATTTCTGATTCAGGCCAAGCGCATCCTGAACTCCGCCAAAGTAATGAAAATATTGTCAATGTAACAAAATTGACATTATAATTAATTGCATCATTCAGATGTAGTTATTTGATCATGTATTTGTGGTGAGTTAAGTCATTTATTCTTCCTTGCAGGTCTTTGCGCCGCTTCCCATCGGCTTTGCAGTGTATTCGGTGCATCTGGCGACCATTTTCATTACCAGCACTGGCATTAACCCTGAGCGGAGTCTGGGAGCCCGTCATCTTTAAAACACAGCAAAACGCTTGGGCTGACCGTGTGTGTTCACCTGCCTTTCATTTTCAAACCCCTTTCAATAGTCCCGTATTATTTGCTAATACCAAATAAAATAAGCAAACCAGCTGCTTGCTCCATTAATTTTGTTCGTAGTCCCTGCACATGTGCTAGTCGGTTGTATATCTTCTGCCAATCATTCAAAAAATGACCTGTAGCCACTCCAAGTTCATGTCGATTAGCTCAGTCTACAGGTGTACATGATGTTGGGTTTGATGCTTATTTAGCACGCCAAAAGTGATCTCACTCTTAACTTTGACATTGTTTTCATTTGGTGGGGGATGGTTGTCCTTGCTATTGCAGTGGAACTTCTGGGTGGATCGAAAGATAGGCACGGCCCTTGCAGCAGCATACCATACTCTTGTCATCGTGCGTTAGCCTTCAAGAAGCGGGTGTGAACTGCAAGGCAAAGAATTGCCATGCCGATTCCTCAGGAGGTCTTCTCTTTCTTAGATATTAATTGGTGTGATGCATACAGTATCTTGATTCATTCGACTTGCTCCAGATTTCAGAAGTTCACAATCCTCATTGTTCTAACTTAATCTGGAATTATGATGCCGTGTAGCTTCTTGTATTGATATCCGATGTGGTAGTGACTTTTATGGTTCGATTTTCCACTCTTGTGCCACACTGTCTGCTACTTGTGTTAAGTACGTGTTTTATATTTGAGTTGCTCCAATCCACAATTTGTGTCGGTGAGATTGTTTGATGAGTTGCCAACTTACGACATCCAGAAGGTCTGAATATTATTTTTTTAGAGGGTCCAGGTTGGGGACTTTGGAATCTTGGTGAAATCTGGCTTCAGTGTAACTTATTTGAAGCCCTTGCATTCAACTTCCTTTTTGCCTTAGGAACTGCCGTGGTGTATTCTGCTTACATAACCTGTTCCCTGCATGTAGTACTTGGATATTTTAGTAGTAGACTGTAGTTTCAGAGACTCGAGCATATATGTTTTGTGGACGTCAAGTTTACTTGTCAACTCAGTTGTCTTGAAAATGTCTACAATTGTTTTTAAGTGTAACCAAATTTTTCAAGAATGTGCATTCTGAAACTCATGGACTTCATTTTACCCTTCCTGTCAACTGGATTTATGTCAAGCCCTGATGTGAGGCGGCAGTTTGGATCATTCATCTTTGATTGAGGTCAGCATTTGTTAATGACACCGACTGTGTGTACGTAGTTCAGTCTGCTTTTCTCATTAGTTTGCTTGGCATTCTTTAATTCTTCATTACATATATCCAGATAGACTGCAGAATTTCTAATTTAGAAACCTTGTTGAGAAACCTCCCTTCAATTCTTTGATCAGGGCTCCTCCCTCACCTCAATTCTTTCTCTCACAGCCGCTTGTACCCGTGGTGTTTGGCATGGCTATAGCTATTGCAAATATCCCTTGCTGAGTGTGTTCAATGCACAAGGAGACCACCAATTCACCAATTATATGGGATGAACCCATTCTCATAGTCTTTTGATAAGATTTGGACTTCTAATTTTTGTCTTTGTTTGAATGAAGAGAGTTAATTACGAGTGATCAAAGTTTTTGAGAGGCATGCATGCACTAATCAAATATTCATTACATAACTTTTGTTATCACTTGAGTGCAAATATGCATGAGCCTATGAGCCTTGAACCTAGTTGTAGATATGCACCTACAATCATTGGCATGTGTTTATTACAGTTGTACCTATAATAGAGGTACAATATGGAAAGAGTCTATAATATAGGTACCTATGACATAAACACCTATAACTATAGAAAGTGTCTGTAATATAGACTCCTATATTCATGGGCTCATAGATTCTTTACTCACATGCTAGTACTCCCCAAATTGCATGGCCTTCTTGTATTTACTATCTTGTAAGTTATTTTTTTGTAGTTATACAAAGATCTAGATTGCATTTCTATAAGATTAGTTTTACCTAAGAGATATCCCACACCCCCATATGGTTGGCATCTTGTACCAAATAATCAATTAAAGTTGGCCTAAATGGTTAGGTAGGCAAGGAAAAAAATTCAATTCAACTCAATTCAAAAAATTAAAAGTATTTAAATTTTTTTTTTAAAAATAATTAAAGTGCCTTGATTGAAGAATTTGTAATAGGGTTTTAGAGGCCAATTTAGAAGATTGCCAATTCAAGACCTTTGTCCATTTGCTTCAATTTGTATTTTGCTAATTTATTGTATGATTTTGGTTTATTTTAGGACTTTCCTTGTTGTTGATAGCAATATGCAAAAGAAACACTTGGGGCGGAGGGGAGATGAAAGAGTCAAAGATGGATTTGACTCCTTTTCTTACTATTTGACATTGTGTTCATTCATTTATTTTTTTTGCCTACTTGGTAGTTGGGTATGGTACTACTTAAGACATGAAAATTGTGAAGATATTTGATAGTTTGTGCAAGTTTCTATAATCTCAATTTATCTCAATTTTTGGCATGATTTTTTGAAACTTTCATTTCAAGATGGAAAATAAGATAAGATTTTTGGAAATAAATTTTTTTGTATTTCAATTGGTGATTGGGAGTAAAGGTTATGCCATCCTAAGCTCAAAATAATTAAGAGGTGTGAGTAAAATAAAATCACAAAAAAAAACATGAAATTATTACTTTTTATTAGAAATATTGCTTTTGTTTTATATAGCAAGCTTTGGTTCAATTCATTTGGATTAGGGAAGAGAAAGTTATAGTCCTTCTTGTTTTGTGGTGCCAAAGAAAACAATCTTACTTGCGAATATCAATTTAGGGTCAAGGTGGATTGACCCCCTTGCTTGTCCCCCCCCAAGTCATTCCATGGGTGCATATAAAAAAAGCCCCCCTATTTTGTGCTTCATTAACTTATCTTCAATACCTAAATTATCTAATTTGGAGCCTCTAATTGCAAATATGAATTCAAAATTTGCAAATTTTATCATGCGTGACAAATAAAAAATTTCAGGGTTTTCCCTTGGAGATGAACGAGGGGTCAATCCACCCCAACCCAATTTAGAGACACCTGAAATGAGAATTTCACAATTACCACCATAGAATAGAAAACAAAGTCTCAAGAGAAATGATTTAAAAATTTTTTTTTTTTAAACAAGCATGTTTAGGAAACACACTACAAGGGATTCCATCAGGAAGAGAGGCTGATTTCACACAAGGTAAAGAATCTATAGCCACCAGGTATCAAACCCACAACCACACCATTCGGTTTGAGTACCTCTCCTCCATCACCCGGTAGTTTAGGGTCATTTCGGATCGGGAAATGAATAAATTTCAAAGCATGGTACTGTAGAATTTTTCTTTTTAAAAAGGAACCTCCTCCTTGCTGGATACTTACCCCAACTTCCAGAACCTTCCGAAGTACAGGGGCGCCTTTGGCCAGGCCCATCCTGAAACTCTGATGACGTAGGGGTAACAGGGCACGCCCAATAGCTTGCGTCAACCCAAGTTGCCGTTGATAAACTAAAAGGTCAGCAGCACCATATTCAGTTTCATTCCAGCCCAAGTTGCCGTTTAGAGCCCCTCCACCGGGGCACACCATACTGCCCCGGCAAATGGTTTGGCACACCCGAAAGCTTGGAACCATCCCACCAGTTGCACCCTTTCCTATTTTTCAATGCAGGCCAATTTGAAAAATTTATCACAACACTTCAACTTGTAGTGTCTCTCATGATTGACTTGTGTCAAGGTACTA
The DNA here is from genome assembly GCA_963920665.1 of Straminergon stramineum. Taxonomy (NCBI): domain Eukaryota; kingdom Viridiplantae; phylum Streptophyta; class Bryopsida; order Hypnales; family Calliergonaceae; genus Straminergon; species Straminergon stramineum. The sequence continues at coordinate 10,766,702 of OY987264.1, read as the reverse complement.
ATGACATTAGATGAAATTTAGTTACACAAGAAGACCGTTTTAGGTTGGTTCTCCACACTGGAACCAGCCATTGCTAGCCAGAATTTAAAATTCTTGATTAATTCATTGAAATATGAAAAAATTCAAAAAAAAAATGAAAATATTGAATTTTTATTACTAATATCTAACACGGTTGTCACTCAATCACGTCAACTTGTTGCTATGGCCAAGTTCCCACAATCTGAGAATTTGGGGAACTCAAAAGCTTGTTGACTAGGTGAATTTCATCTAATGGAAGAAAATCCTTTTGGGTGTTGTGACCAAGTTGCAACTCTCCTATTGTATTAGATCACCGATAAATTTTGGTATCTCATTAACCCTATACCTTGTGAAGGAAGAGTTTCTGATATGCTATGCCTTGTTTGAGGGTTGTTTTGGAGGGAACAATAATAAGTTGGCCCTCCTTCCTCCCACTTGACACATGGCATTCCATTTACATGTTGGCACTTTCCTTTTGATACAAATTGTTAAAGGTGCTTTAAGTTTATTACTTCTTGATAAGGACCACCTAGAAGGAGAAGACCCACCCACAACATGCTTGCTATCCTCACAAACATTACTACACCAACGACCAATGTTGTTATCTAAGGTCGGTTTGATATTCCCTATCTAAGAATAAGATGCCATACAAATAAATTTAGTCCCAATTCAAATTGGGACATCTAGTGGTAGAGGATGAAACCCTTAGTCCACTACGTTGTTGGCCTTTGTGTGGAGGGAAATTTCCATGTCATCATGGATTTTGTCTATCTAGTTCATGGCTTCACACTACAAATTGGATGTTCGGTGGAATTATATTTGTGAAAGCTCTTTTGTAGATGTATGCATTATTGCTCCATGGAAGCTCCTTCACAACTCCTTTCTTCTTGAATAAACAGGTTTTGTTCACCAGACAAAGTTTGGGATCATCTCCAAACTTGCCCGCTACAACTATGGCTTCATCTTGAGTTTTGGTAGGAGTGGGTGATGACATTGCGCTACTTCAAGTGGCCATCCATTACAGTGTGAATGCCTAAGCGGATGAACCTTGAACATTAGCCAATGAAATTGCACTAAAATTTGTTCAGTGGTACTAGACGTCCTAGTTGGAACCAAGCCTTAGTTATCCAAGAGAGATTTCATCCCCCAAAACTCCTACGTTATGCCTATAAAGTTCGTAACTCATGCACATGAAACCTACACTAAATAGTGAAATTAGGTTGCCTCAACAATTTGGTTGCCTTACCCCTATAACATTATTGTACAAGCCATCAAAGTCAACAAATATTTGCATAGAGATTTCCATTTGAGACACATGGATGTTCATAAGTCCTAGTTATAACATTACCTAATTCAAAAGTAGTGCCAACATTCTTGTACATTGATAGCAATAAATATTTCTATAGTATCAAATATCGAGAAATTAGTGTGGGACAACCTAATTTCACTATTCAGTGTGTAGTGTGTAGACATATCCCTCATAATCCGTACGTTTGAAGATTAACTTCAATCAGTGTCCCATGGATCGACACGAAATGAATAGTGAATAGTAAGTTACAGCCAAGGGTCATAGTTATTATATTCCAGAGTCCCCGGTGAGCTCCGTAGCAAGGAAACTCCTTCAATGCACAATGCTACAGTAGCATCATTTGTTGTCTGTGTTCACATTCTTAGACAGGGCGTCAATGGAATAAGTTAACCCCTCAAGGCCCAAGCAGTTTCTGTACTTTTTCAGAAGTTTGAACTTTGATTGATAAGGTAGAAGGCTCAAGAATGGCTCATCTTAGGAGAAAAACAGATGTGTGAAAGAAACTGGTTGTCCAATGATTTCCAAATTTTTTTTGGTAGACAGAGAAATGGAAAAAAAACTGCAATTTAAATTGTAATTTTCTGAATTAGAATGAATTGGATATGATTATACAAAGTGAAAAGATTGTTGGTTGCTAATAATGATCATAGACTTTAGCAGTAATGAATTATCATGTGCCTTTGAAAAGAGCAAATCGGTCGAGAAATAGATGAAGTAGGTGCTCACTATATTCAGGAAAGTTCCATAATGTGGGAACAAAGTGTCCTAAATCAAGCAAGAGAAATATGTACCCTAGGTGTTTTTTTTCTAGCACCATGGAGCGAGAATCCAGTGTTGTGGCACAGTCACATGGGTTTAAATTTGGAGGGACCATCCTCCATTCTCTGCATGTTGTATTGCTACAATGCAAAAGAAAAACATTGTGTACCCTAAACTTTATATTTATCATTTCTTTCTTATTGTCATCTTGAATTCTATGTTCACAATTAAATGATGCATTCATGATAGTGAATCACATATATTAGTAGTCCAAAAGCATTGCTCACTGCCTTAAAATCACACACTTGCAATAACATTTTCCTACCTCAAAAAATGGTGTCCATTTCAACAACCACATGCTTTGTATATGAGCCACTCCTATGGTTGCTTCAAAATGCCCTCTCCATTTAAGGACCTCCTCCTATAGTATGCATTGTACATCAAGTTTATTACATGATGTCAAGTGTACTTTTCAACTTCCTTGTTCTTTTTCTTTTGATAGAAATGAAATGGAATTTCATTGTAAGTGAAGAAATTACAAGTCTGCCAGCTACAAGTGGCCTATTGAACTTCCTTGTTCAATATAAACATCATAATATGAAATTCACTTAGATAACTTATACTTCTTAGAATGAAGGGAAATGAAGTTATAGCTTTGACTTGTTGAATAGGTGAGAGGCCCAAAACAAGCTCCTTGGGCCTTAACCCCTCAAGGCCCAAGGAGCTTGTTTTGGGCCTCTTACTTGTTCCACAAGTCAAAGTTATAACTTCATTTCAATACATTCTAAGAAGTATATCTAAGTGAATTTCATATTATGATGTTCATATTGAATAAGGAAGTTCAAAAGAACAATTGACATCATGTAATCAGCTTGATGTATAATGCATATTGTACATCAAAGTTCAAACTTGTGAAAAAGTACAGAAATTGCTCGGGCCTTGAGGGGTTAAGGGGTTTAAGTATCTAGAATAGGCCATGATGGTACACAGACTTCTCATTTCTTTTCTCCTCAACAAGCAATAAGATAAACCAATCTATCACATGTAGATCACTTGAAGAAAATTGTGTTGCAATGAACACAGTTTTGAGAAATTTGTATTTCAGTGAACATAAATGTGAACTAGCTTTGGTTCACTGCAACATAGTTTTCTACTAGTGGATTGACTCGTTTGCCATGTTGACACTTTTGAAAATGAATTTTTTTTCCATAGACAAACAAACCAAATGAGAAATAGAGAGAGCATTTGAAATTCCATTTTTTTGACGGAGTATGAATTTCTTAAGAATTTTTGAAGTATGAAGCCCAAATGGTTCAAAACAATCTGTAGACTACCCCAAAACCATTAAAAAGAGTGCCCATAATGGTCATCAGATCACCTAAAGCAGTCGCGATATTTCCTAATAAAGTTGCAACATTTTCTAACATGGACATGACATGATGGAATAATGAATTTGCACTGGAAAGGTGGAAGTTCCTAAATCAATCTCTAATAACTCCATCACCATCATACAAAGCATTGATATGGGACATTCATCCATCTAATGAAGTCCTAACCTCATTATTTAGAAAAAAATCTTCTATGGATTGATAGAAAATTGTAATGGGTTGTTTTATAGATGGTTGCATTAGAGAGTTGGGTTGTCATGGGTTGGTTTACTTTAACTAATTATCATCCTCACTTTCAATTATGTAACAAATCTATTGATCTACTAAGAAAGAAAGGGGATGGTTCTTTGTAAAATAGATAATGGTTTTTTTTTATTGAATTATTTTTAGTATTTTAACACATACATTCCTTAGATTCAAGTCTATGATGGAGGCACCCATGATCAATCATTTAAGCAATTTTGGACATGACCTAGAGTAGTATAAGGCAAAGCAAATATTTTCCTATGTGCAAAGATAGAAATTGCAAGGATTGCAACAAAAATTGGTAATTGAAGTTACTATGAATTTGGAAAGCCAATACTTGGTCTACAATAGACCCAAGGCAAATGTCTAGAGTCTTCCAAAACTACTTACTTAGGGACTTCTTGTTGACTTTGGTATGCGAAATGAGGGATATGTGTCATGGCACTTTGGTACCTAGAGTGCTATTACAACCAATTTTTCTATGTGTAAAGAACATGGAAATGAGTCCCAACCTCTCCTAAATTTCAAATCCCCTATTGACTGCCAATAAGGGGGTGGTTGGTAATAGGTGCCTCCACTATAATAGACCATTTAATTGCACCATACATACTTTAATGCCTTTCAAAATCCATTTGAAGCTTACATGTTATACAGCTTACATCATTACACCACCTTTATATGTTACATATGTTCTGGACTTTTTCCGCTACGAAAGTTATTAAATTATTCTTAGTTACCACAATTTTCATTTTCATTTAAATTGAAACAAGCAAAAACAAAGTTTTGAAAAATATTATAAGCTTAAACCAAGTATATTGTAAACCAAGATATTTGATTATTAACATTCATTTTTGACTTCTATATTTATTTGGTGTTCCAATTACTTTCAAAATTCAATAATATGTTCTTTATTAGTCTGGTTATTGTTGTTTTTTTAATAATTCCCCTACACATTACAACCCCTAATTTCTTAGATGCTAAGGCCTTTTTAAGATAAAAACCCCATGAAGATTGCCATTTGAATTGCAGAAAACAAAAATCTTCAAAACTTCTATTTTCTACACATTTATTCATAAGAACTTGCACAAGATTGGTAAAAGAATCTGTGGAATTTTTTTCATAAACTTTCATTGCATACAATAGAAGATTTTCACATTCATGGTGAAGAAAATGGTATTTGATGCACCTTAAGTTTGTGACTACATTACAATACCTTGAATAGTCTTAGTTTACAAATTCTTCACTACAAATTCTTAATTAAAAAAGTTAGATGTACAAGAATTCTACTAATAGTGTAGAATTTTCTTCAAAAAACAAAACAAAAACTTATTTTCATGCTTCATACTTTTTTATATTGATAAGTAAAAGCCAATACGACAACAAAGGAAAAACTAAATCATTAATCCTTGAAGTATCTTCATGTTCATAGGCCCATAGTTGTTTCAAAATACTCACCCTAATACACAAGAGGTTTCCATTGTAAGTTCTAAAAGGAACATGCTATAGTTTCCATTCTCAAATTGTATAATTTAGGTTGGATCTTGTTGGAAGGCAAAAGGTATGTTTTGGATTTTTTGATGCATGTATATTGCTCTAAATGAATAAATTAAGAATTCTAAAAGTGTTGCACTATGGTAGGCTCTTATAAATAATGTGAGAAATATTGGGATTATGTTTGGATAAGAAATTCATATTAGATGGAAAGGGATCTAAATTAGGACCATTTAACTTAGATAAACATTGGTCACTTTGTGTCCTCAATTTAGTTGCTCTTCATCGATGACATTTTATTATTTCAAATTTCAAATTTCAAACATGAAAATGCTTGTTTCATATTTGACATTGAATTTCTAAATTTATATATATGAAAATTTTAATATATCTTGAATTTTTGAATAGAAGTAAAGAAATTCTTGGTAAATACATATTATTTGCATAAGAATATGAAATTCTTTGAATAAAATTTCTTACCACTATAGCATAGATGTTTTCTTTAATGGACCCATTACATCAAAAGACAAAATTCAAACACTTAGAGAATAAGGAAAAACAAAGGTTAGCTTTGCATTGTGCAATGAGGGATGAAAAATTACGTTGAACCTCAACGGACAGACTGACAATGCTTGGTCTACAATTATTTGTATTTGAATACAGGACTTAATGTAATTTCAATTTTCAAAATTTATTATTTTTCTTGCTACTATCCTTGGCATCCAATTGAATTGTTTGAAAGTGTAAAAATCTTATAATCTTAAAACTCATCTATTTTTCAAATTCTCAACTTTGAAAACAAAATAGTATATTCTGAATATTCAAAATTGGAAACGAAAATTTAATATCTAAATAAATAAATACTAATAACTATTACTTCTTGTACTTGAAAATTTGGTAATTTCTAAAATCTACATTCTTATTCCACTTGTTGGTTTGATAACAAGTATTATCAACTTACAATTACAAATTCTCAAAAATTGAAGATTTAAAAGATACTAAATTCAAAATCTCAAAATTCTTCAATTCTTGATTTTTAAATATTTTTAATTTTATATTCTAAATTAATGAATTAATGCATTTAAAAAATATACCCTTAGAGTTTATAGATTTAAATTTATAAAATCTTTAATTAGAAATGATTCAATTTGAATATTTAAAAAAAGTGTTCTACTGAATTTTTGCATATGTGAACTACTTAGGTTCAAGTCATCTTCAAAACAATGGACACAAAATAGTCTTTAATACTACATTTCAATTTATGCTTTACCAAAGTATTGGCAAGACAAATAGAATTTATGAAAAGGATGGATTCCACTAGATGAGCCACATTATTTATAGACTTGATTTTAGATTTTCAACTTCAAACTTCAATATGATGATTATTTCTAGAATATTTTCAAATATAACTAAGACAACAAAGATGAAAATGTTTGGAAACTAAAACTTCTTCCTTTTTCCCTAAAGAAAATTAAATGAATGTCATCATGATTTTTTAAGTAGAAGAGCCTCAAATAAATAAAGCACAATGTTTTTAAATTTACAAAATCACAAACCAAGTACTATAGTGACTTGAAATGAACTCAATAACATGGATGGACAATAAACAAATAGCACACATAAAGGATGCTCTTCATATGTTCTTTACTATCTTACACAATTGTTAGACCCTTTAACAAAAAAAATTATATTTAAAGGATTTACTTGCACAAAAAGTTAAGAGCCTCCCACTTAATTTTATTTCCAAAAGCCTTGAGCACTAGAAAAGCAAGATTTGCAATTGAAAACATTGCACAAAATCTGGACTAAAAAAATCATGATCATTCATTTTGAAAATCGGATTTTTGATCTTGAAATTATACTTCTGAAATAAATTTTCAAAAATATGATCTATAGAAAATAGTAATTTGGTAAGGTTTTATTTAACTTCAAAGTATTGTTGACACCAAAAAATTGGTGCCTTGGGCATTTAGGGTTTCATTTGACAATTTTAGGTGTTTCCACCTTTATAGTTACATGGTTTTTGTCAATGGTGTACTAGTTTATTTAAGGGCCATATGTGGCACTTGATTTCATCTTTGAAAAATAAAGTAAAAAAAATTCACTCGTGAATATAGCAGCAAAGAAATGGAGGATACAATTGAGCAAGGGACTTTCAAGTGTGACTATATGGTGGTGGGCTCCATCCCTTAGGGGCTAACTTCACCCCTAAGCAAAGAGACTCTTCTCTAGACTTGACGATTTAAGAAAAACCATTATGAAGCGTTATTTGGAAGAATATTTTGCGGGAATTGATATACCAATAAAAGTTGTAGACTATGAGTTTTAGATTCCATCCATATGGTTAGATTCACCAATGTTATCACCAATATTTTTTTATAAATTTTGAAAGGAAAATTTCAAAATTTCTTCTAAATTCAATTACAAATAAAGTATTATCATTTTTTGAGTGAAATTTGTTGGAATGGATTTGAAATGAGGTTCTTTTCACACGGTGATTATTTTTAAAAATTTTGTAATTTTCAAATCTATGACCTCATTTTGGCAAATCCAATTTTGAACTAGATTCAATCCAATTTTGGCTTGATCAACCACTTACCATACTTGCACATTGGTAATTTTAGAAAAATATGTACTCTAAGAACACCAAGTCCAACCATTAGACAAGAAAACAACTTGATAAAGTATCTCCACAAATTATGATGACTTTCATCCAAACAGTAGTGGGGATGAAACTTAAGTTTCAATCTGTTCGTCGTCCACAAAATGGACGTCGGAGCGCTTAAAGATACATTAGCTACAGTAAAAAAGTCTGCACAATGTTCCAAAAGCTCGAAGAGTCCCCGAACCTTCCGATAAAGGTTCAAATGTCTGTCCAGCTGACTGTACAATAGCATCATTCCTCGTGCGATGCCAGATCCCGTTCAACAATAACCACCCATCCCGACCCCCCATCGACGGACACGAGCCCTCCATCCTCCATCGTACGGCTCTCGTGGATCCCTTGACATCATGCAACCACTTCCCCCAATCGCAACAACTCTCAACCGTTGGATCTAATCGACGGCACACTGATGATCCGACAGAAAGATCGAACGGTCCAGCGTCGCCAACAGAAGTTGCGTGAGCGACGTTTCCGAGCTCGCCTAGGGTATAAAGCTCCGGCTCAACCACAGAGTAGTCTTTCTCCTCTCGTTTTCGCTCGGAGCTCTTCACTTCGCTTGGGTGCGATGGAGCTCGCGTTTGATTGTGTTATTTTGCTGGCGAGGAGGGTTATGAAGGCTTCTGTAGTTTTCTTCTCGTGCGATTTTAGAGCAAGGGGAACCGCTGGCAGAGGAGGTGGCGTTTTTGATGGCGGTTAAGGAGGACTGGTGTCGAGTTACGCTCGCGTTTTGACTCCATAAAGCTCCTTGCGGTGCTTCATCGTGTTACGTGACCTGCGTTTGTTTCATGAGGAGTCGGTGAGTTCTTTTATCTTTTTGAATGTTTTTGTGTTCGTGTTAGCGCTAGGGCTTCATGTGAAGTCTCCCTCTGCTCTTATGTGTGTAGACGACGCCGTCCGTGGCGGGGTATGGGTTCAAATCCTGTAAGGGATGTGTACGTGTGCTTGTAGTTCTGCATTGGTAGTTACTTTTGTGGTTTGCGTGTTGGAGTTAGGGTTTGGTCTGACTTTGGTTTTGATGGCTGTTTGTCAATTGCTTCACGCATGGAGAGGGTGTGGTTCTTCATTTTGGAAGAGATGTGTTGTGTTATGGCTGTGTCAATGCTCAATTGTGACTATGCTTCTGATCAGGTGAACTTCTGGTGCGTAAAGATGAGACTGCGAGACTCCGGTGTGTACATGGACGAGCGGACGGAGGTTTCGAGGATTTGAGAGAGATTTTTCTAAGGTTTTGGAACCGCAGTCTAGCCACGGTTGAAATGACAAATAACCAGGCAGATTACATGGTTCATGGACCCTGCTCTTATGGGTGCGCTTACGGAGCGGGTCCCTATCTGAATAGAAAAATAATTTTGTGTTGGCGGAGGAGCGGTTGATCCTCCGCGCGTGTGGCGTGTTCTTGTGGTCGTGTGTCTCTGGCGTGTGGTTGTCTCTGAGCATCAAGTGAGCGTCTACTTGTCATCATGCACTTACACATTGCAAACTACCGACTGGTGGTAGTTACAAACTTGCCCTTCTTACGTGGGGACGATACGCGACCTGTGAAATAACTCACTGCGACTTACCGGGATACTGAAGGCAGGGTCTTGAACATGAAAACTTCCACATCTCTGCACAAGTCCCTGGACGGATACTCAGAAAAGCCATATTAACTGGTCATACACGTTGAAAGGGTTAAGAGCACGTCTTTTGACTAAATTGCCACTTGACCTTTGAAAAACTAGAGGTACTATTTTCTTATCAGCTTTATGTGCATGCGAAACCGTGGGTCATCTCCAACAATCTTGGAGGTAGCTTGCCTCTCTCACATCTGTTGTTTTTCACTCTATCTTATGCTTCATAGGAAGCTCGATGCAACACACTTAGTTTGGGGGATCTTGCTTATCTGCATCTACTCTTATCACCAGTTCTTTCGGTTTATGTGTCGTTTTTTACACTATCCGCACGCTGACATAGAGATGTCTCATCTGTAGTTGCCACAACCGTACTCATGCACATGTTCGATCCTTGTTCTAGCAGTTGCATCTCAGTTCACTTGACCTTCGATCCCTATCTTCTCTCCTGCCAAATAGATTGAGAAGGTGTTGCTGCCAAGTTTTCTTGATTTTTACCCGTAGATTTTCAGTTGTTGAATTATTTTGATTTGATTTCCTTTTCAGTTAACTGTGTTTCATTTGGACAACTTGTGTAGTGTCTGTGTATATATGTGCCGTTCTAGTTGGAGTTTACGCTTTGAGCGGCTTGGCAGTTTAAGCTGTCTTATTTACGGGAATATGCCCTCATGGGTGCGCTTACGGGGCTGTTCCCAGTAATAAATTTCTTTACTGTGGGTTTTTTGACCTCGAATTCGAGGCTGCTCAGTTGAGCATGGAGACTAGGGATTATAGGGATGCATTCGAGGTGGAGGTACTCTAGCTTTTCATGGAGGTGGTATGTTTGTTTTCTGCTTAGGTAGATGTAGGTCGACAATTGATCTGGAGCTTGTGATGCGGTCGCGTGGCGGAACGGATGGGAGATGCTCCTTCTCAGCTGTGGCATGGTTAGTTGCACCCCGACGTCCTTCCTGTATGTCCTTTAGTTTTTTGATATCATGAATCCTACTTTGTATTTGTACTTAGCAACTACTCTTTTCCTGTTTTGCAGATGCTACGTCCGATTGGAACGGATTAGAATGAGTTTCACTGGAGATTGTCTAGGATAGACTGGCTCGGGGGTGAACTTTGAGGGATTGCCTGATGCATCACCTAATGGTTCAATGGTTGGGTGGAGAGCCATGTTCGCGTAGGTTTCTGTTCTTGAGAGGTAACTGAGAACCATCATTGTCTAGCTTACTCGGGGATGTATTGTGTTCATTATTGCACATATGTTCTACCAATACATCATTGTTAAAATGATGGTGTATATTTTTCCCTCTTAAAACAATGAAATTGAAACATTCTGGCCTGCATTATGTCATTTGGATGTCATCGTCTAGTATTACTTCATATGGGTTTTCTGAAGGGCCTAACAATTCCGAGTGTACTATGTCCCGCCTTTTTTATTCAGTGGATGTGCCGTGAATATTATTTGCTACTTGCTGAAATCATCAATCATTCTGTATCTTTGGAATTAGCAATGCTTTTGGCATGAGACTCAAGCGAGTATCATTTTGCGGTGTCATCAGTCACGACATTTTTTTAGGAGATCACCATATGTAAACATGAACGTGAGATTTGGGCTTCTGGTCGTCTGTCCGAATGATCCAACTGGCGCTCCAGATACCTCTCCAGTGATCATCTATGCTTGTTTAAGAGTTTACGTTCAGCCGGAAGTCGAGTCTCTTTAATTTGACTGTCTTTCTCAGCTTTTGGAGTCGATCACCGCAACCACATCGTAGTTGCTTTGAGTGATATACTGGTATCTTCGGAAGCATCTGAATCAAGCGTGCTTCCCTTCACGAGATGCTTCGCTTTGGGAAAATGGGAGAGAACTGCAATTTCTGGTAGGGCCATCGATTTCAAATAAGTCAAGTTTTACAACTCCCTAATGGTCACACAATAATTGTACTTTTTGCACTTTTTGATAGTGTACAGAAGCGTTTTTCATCCAATTTTTGATGCTGACTCTTCATGGTGAGCTATGAAGAACCTGCAATTGAGTTTGCAGTGTGATTTGTGAGTGTTTGTCTTCATGTAAATGAGAAGTTAGTTCAAATAATTGATCACAATATGATTTTTTCTTGTATTTTGGGAAGTTGTTACTTTCAGGTGTCTCCAGAAAAATGATGTTTTTTGAGTATGAGCCCAACTAATGAAATGAAGATAATCTACTCTAGTTTCTATTCCAATTTGAATTTTGAAAAAAATTCGTAAAATTGAATATTTCATAGCAATTTGATTTTTGGTTGTCTTTCCAATGTCTACTAAATTCTAATTTTATGATGTTATAGAAATTGTGTTTACACTATAATGTTCTTTGGTATAATAGACAATGGGTACCTCCAAATCGCATTGTAGTTAAAAGCTAAGCCTAAAATAAGCCCCCAAATGGTTTAAACACATTTAAAATTTCCATGGGTTCTTGTGTGTGGTTCTTCAAACCAGCCTTTTCATTTCTAGTTGGTTAACAAGTTTGCATATTTTTTTGAACAAGCCTTTTTGTTTCTAATTGGTTAACAAGCTTATATACTTTTATGAATATTAAGAAATTGATTTCAATTCCATTTCTTTGACTTCTGACACCTTAGGAGGGGGAGCTTTTGAATGTGACTACTCACTTTGAAGGTTGTCTATGAGCTATTTCAAGCAGTCTATTTTCAAAACTTTGTCCCCCTACTATAGTCTCATATTTGATTGAGTCAGAAAATGAAATGTGCATTTCTTCCTTTCCTACACATCTCTTTGCTATCTTGTTTTTATTATTAACTACTTTGACTTCAAATTATCCACAACCTAATTTCTAAAAATTACACATGTGGTGAAATTTTCAGATTTTTTGACATCATTTTCTATTTGATATTGAGATATAGAAACTGGCTCCCTTTCAAAGAATTTTTTTCACTTTTTCTCCAAAAATTCTCAAAAGAATCAATTGTCCACAAAAAGGGCTAAAATTTTTTTGAAGTAAAGAAGACATGTAATTTCATCTCTCAAAAATTAAAATTAAACTTTTTGTTCATATACATTTGTAGAGTGGGAACATATAGAATAATGGAATTTGACTTCTAACTCATGGCATAGGCCTACAGTTTTAGGATAAAAGCTAAAGCACCTTCCATATGAATGTTCATCCACTTCATTCATCACAAGTATATGGTATGTACTTTATACTATTACAAGGGATTTTAGCCTTTTAGAAGATTGTGAGTTCCTAGAATTCCCAAACAATAGGGAATGTCGCTAGAACAACAATCTAATGTGGCAATGACATTGCCATGTCAGATAATAATATCTCTCTATTTTTAAAATATTTTTTATAAAAATTATTAGTTGTAATTGTTTAATTTTTGAAATTGTTTTTTTATTATGTATAGCAAAGGATGGTTCCCATCACAAGAACAGGTGTGAAACAGTCTTTCTATGCCCTCAAATATCTCCTAATGTCCTATAATCAACACATGTAGTTAGACAAAAAAGTCATAAAAAATAGAAATTGATGACAAAAGATGAGAGACTATATGAGAATGTAGTAATGTTTTTTGGTATGCCTAATCAAGCTTCTAAAATATACTGTGATATATGTTCACAATTGAACGTGAGTGTTGGAGGTATATATATGCAATAAATAATTGATTCTTAATAAGGCTTTTTGACTAACTTTGGAATATAGCTAGAGTAGTGGTTGATAATATTGGTTTGTATATGAAATTAGATGAGATCGATATACTCTAATAATTATCCTATTATTACATGTAACACTTATTTACCACATTCACACTATTTGAACCCTTGAAATTCTTTGATGTTTAGAAGACCAAAAATAAATATAAATGAAGATTTGAGCCTTGCTTCAAAACTTGTACTACACCATAGAACTTACATGGTCCATATATTGGAAAATCGATTTGAGAACATATGTACAAAAGAAAATTTAAACAATAATCTTTTCATATTTATCTTTTAAAAAAAATTAGAAAGTAGAAGGTGGTACTAAATAAAGAAAATCACTAAAAATGCTAATAACTTTTACTAGAATTTGATAATTGTTATTCTCAATAGTGAGAACATTCTAGTAAACAATGGGCATCATTTCTTTCTAAAATGGTGTTAATAAGTATATACAATAAAATCAATGAATATTTTTTATAATTTACTTTTAGCTCATAAAGACCTTAACAAAGCTTCACACATATTGGGATGATTAGCATCCATCCTAAAAAATTAATGTAAAAATTCAAAATTATAAAGTCAACAATCTACCCTAGTTTTCAATAACCCCAATGTGGGCTCCTTAGTCCTTTAGGTAGGAATTATATTAGTTCCAAGGTGAAATATTACTATGTTGTATAGAGTACTTATGTGAAATAAATAAATATTAAAGTAATACTATTTTTGTACATGACACTAATTTTTGTGCCCCCACTAATAACAAAAAATCAATGTAATTAACAATTAAGTGATATAACTATTAAGTGATACAATTGATTGAGTGGATTGTAAAGACAGGCATCCACCCCAAAGATAGTGGGATTGGTTTTTTGTATTTAATTACCCCTCTTACCAATTTTTTTCACAAAAGCTACTCCCACACTTACTTATATTTTTGATGAGCAGTTTATTTGGTAAACGATATGGTTTACATTCAATACATATTCAGTATTCAGTAATTAGTATGTATATAATATACATTATGTATTTAGTACGTAATCAGTGTGTAATCAATATTTAATACCCATTTTCCATATACATATACATACTATATACGTACAATACCATAGTATTCATATCAAGATCAACAGTAGGGAAGGGGGTGTTTTTATTTTTTTTCAAAAACGATCAATGGCTACTAATTTTTTGGGGGAGGGGGGGCTAATTAATTGAGCAGGAAGTGGTTTGTCTTTTGAGTGGATAGTTAATAAGATGACTTAAACCTGAAATCATACTTCTATTTTAAGCATCTACCAAATGAATTATTGATGAATTATTCTACAAGAAACGCCCACCCTAACCACCATCATCTCGACCAAGGTGAAATGAACCCCTAATTGCCCCATAGTTTAAACACTGAAATTTTTTATTTGCAACACATGATAAAATTTGTAAATTTAAAATACAGATTTGCAACTAGAGGCCCCAAGTTACCAAGGAAAGATGAAGAAATACCTAAAAAACACGGCACAAAATAGGGGGCAATTTTTTACAATTACCCTTCTCCGGGGCAATGAAGGGGTCAATTGTCCCTGGCCCATCTTGTCCCGAGGACAAAGGAAATGTGCAGGGTGTGCAATTAGGGTACGTAGGACGAACATTAAAAACTGTACCTCTCCCGTACATATGAGAAAACTATATTTCATCGAGTGATGAAGATTTGAACCTGTACGAATACTGTACATACGAGAATACTGTATTGCAGCGAGTGTTCCTTGCCGCTGCTCACTGTTACCACAATCCTCTTGTTGTTGTTGTCGTCGTCACGAGATTGCAGATGTGAGCTTCAGCAATCCTTTGTCGACGAAGACCCTCGTCGGAGATTACAAGCTCTGCCCCCATGGGATTCGCCTTGTGGCCATCGCCGCCCGCCGTGGATGCGCGCCGTCACTTGGACGTTCTGCGAGCTTCTGGATTTGGTGCTCCAAAGCAGCTGCAGCTATGTCGACTGCGGCTCCCTCTCGGTTTGAATATCCGGCAACGGAACATAAGCGTCAAGGAAATCCGAGCTTCCAGTGTCGGCTCTGGAGAATTTCAGGTGAGCTGCGAAATGAGGGCTTCCAATTGTGTCACTTGTCGAATTGTATTAATTAGGGTTTCTCGTCGGACCTTATATGCATGTGGGGGTTTAAGCCGTTAAAATTTACACGCCCTATTCCTTTTTTGAAATTTTGCTCATTTTTATCAATTTCATCAAATTGGTTATAGAGGAAGCTTGTTTCTTACAGATTCAAGCGTTAGTTTGGGTGAATGAGAAATTATTTGGACAAAACAATGTCCTCAAGTTCTATTCATTATCTAGAATCTGGACTTTGGAGCACTTGGGGTTAATTGGGGTTAGGGATGAGGGATTCATGATTTTGAAATGACCAGTTTATTATGGAAAGTATAAACCGAATGGAGAGAATCTTTATATCATTAGATTCAGTGAAGAACATTGCATGTGTTGGTTAAACAAAAACTTATTTGTATGAATAGAAATCTCCACATAAACTCTTGGGAACCGCTGAAAAACATGAGGATCAGATTGGGCCTTATCGTCGTTAAAAGGGTTGATCCAGTTTCTCGAGGTTGGGCACAGAGATCAGTGTCTTGTTTTGATCTTGAACGAGGACGCAATTATGGGTTTCTGGTTTCGTTGGTTTTGTTTTGTTATGCTACTGTGACGATATGCACTTCACTAAGGTGACACTCCTACAAGTGAGACTGAGCATTGTTACTATCGTTAAAATTACTAAGTTTGATATATTCTTGTTAGTAAATCAAAATGGATTCCAATGGATCAAGAATTGTCTGTTATTCGCATACTATGTGTGTAAGTTGTTTGGTTTTAGGGTTTTACTGGTAGTTGATCCTAAATCAATACAGGTGTTTAGGCGGCATACATTCTCAAAATCGATATATTGTCATCGTGCAAGATTTTAGTGTGTCGAGTTTAGATACACTTCACAACTTGAGGTTGCAATTGAAGGTTTAACATTAATTCACGCAGGACTGTTGTAGACGGAGATTGAAGCATTGCGGAAGATGCGAGTGAGCGCCCTTAAACAGGAGCTGGATGCCCTCGGTATGATCTGTAAACCGGTCCTCCCTTTTGTAGTGCCATTTTCTTCTCCGTGCAGTTGTTTGAAGTTACAAGAGAGTTTGTGGCAACCAATGAACCCCTTGCAATGAAGCAGATCATCATCACAACAGAATCTCCCCGCCCCCCCCAATTAGATTGACAAAGTTGTTAATGTTAAGTTATTAAGCATTAGACTCATATATGGTAGAACCAACCATTATCAACCACTTAAGCATTCTGTGCATAATCTGGAGCAGTGTAAGCAATGTAAATATTCTGCCATGTAGAAAGATAGAAATCATGGGGATTGCAATTTTTTTGATAATTTTATGCCTTGAATTTAAATTACTAGGAGTTTTGGAAGTCAAAAGTTGATCTAGACCCATACCCCAACACATAGAGTCTTCCATAACTGCTCATTCAAAGACTACTTTGGCTCTCAAAACCAAGTGCATGTGTCACTGACACTGATGGTCGGAAACCAAGAACTGATGGTTAGAAATCATTCATAGTCTCTATTGAAATTCCCAGTGCCTATAGATTGCCCATGGGGGCGAGGTTGGCAATGGGTGGTTCTACCGTAGTTCTCATGTTGAGTTTATGTTTAAGTTCATCTTATTGCACTGCAAATGGTTTTAATTTAATGGAGTGTCCTTGGCATTGGATATGTCCTTTAACTCACGGCTTTCCAACACTTGCAGATTGACCCCCTACTTTTTACTGACACAGGGTCACCACCCCACTTTGACACAGATGAAAGGATTACTCTATTATCTTGGTACGGAGTATGATATTAGTAAAAATGAAGTTAACACTAAGTCAATATCATTTTGATATTAATTTAACAGTATCTTAGTACTCATCTACTGTTCTATGAGATGAACATTAATAAAGTTACCATTAATGTACCATCAGTTTCTTTGTGAATCAATTTGGAAATCTTGTGAGATAATCATATCTTTGAACTCATGACCTGATTTTCATATGTCTTCTTTACCAGGAGTTTCATACAGGGACTGCTTCGAGAAGGACGAGTTAGTGAACCGACTAGCAGTCGAAAGAAACCGGAAGCGAGTACCACCCGTGGACGTGACTAGGTTACCGATGCGGAAGCTCAAGAGCACAGCAGCCTCGCCCAAAGAGTACATCATCATCCCTCTCACCTTCGGTAGCCACGGCACGTTCGATTTCTTGCTGGACACCGGCAGCAGCACCACTCTCGTCAGTCCTTATGTAGCCCACAGCCAGCTGGGTATCCCTCGAGGGTCAGGTCAGCTCTCCCGTGGACTTGGCGGTATGGGGGATGGCGGCCTTGATATGCGCCGCATCTCCCTCCCTGCCATGAGCATCGCCGGGAAGGCTTGCAAACCAGTTGAGGTATGAACCACTCCCAACATCACAACAAAACCTTTTTAACCCTTTAAGGACGAAGAATTCATGATTTTGAAATGCCCACTCTGATTGATCGTCTTGTTGAAAGCATAATACAAATGGGGAAAATCTTTATATCATTAGACTGAGTGAAGAGCATTGCCTGTGTTTGGTCAAAAAAAAATTTATTTGAAATAATAAGAATTCCTATATGAAGTCTTCAATCTATTAAAAAAAACACGAGACCAAAATGAGGTCCTTTAAAGGGTTAAAAGATAATGCAATCAGAGGTTATGTGCATGAACTTGTTGAACAGGGTTTCAATCTAATTAGACTGTTTCAGGAAATTTAGAACACAGGGAGATCTTCCCATGAATCATGATGAAAGATTCTCTTTATGATGCTGTCTAATTTTATTGGAAATGCTGTTCAATAAGTCCATGAAATAACATCTGATTGCTCTATCTTTGTGGAATTTTGTCGACATGGATGGTAACCAACACGCTTTGTGAAGTGGCCATGCAGGGCATCATTATGGACATTGCCAGCACCGGACTTCCTCCGTCTGTGGCAGGCATTGTTGGTCTGAATGTGCTGTCGCAGTTTGATGTCGAGTTTGATTTCTTGAAGGAGCAGATCACTTTCTTTGAGGTAGGCGCTGTCGATAGGGGCCAGTGCAGCAAGGAGGGATTACAGAAGCTTGCAGTGGCGCCCATTTCCTTCTCTTTACCAGGAATTCAAGTAAGTTTTTACTTTATGCTACAAGTCTAGTTCTCTAATTCTCTAGTAGTTGGGCTAGATTTTATTTTAGGGAACCCGGAACAGGAAACCAAACACACTATAGGGTTTTTTTCTCCGAGTCTCACGCTTTGAGGATCCCCAATCCCGGCTTTAGGGTGTTCTTGAAGGTTCATATAAATCACAAACCTCATGGAGTGGAGTGAATTGGGTTTGTGATGAGGCCGGAATATCCGTGCAGGCCGTCCTCCGTATGATCTAATAATTTTAAAAAAAGAAGGGTCCTTAAGGGTTAGATCTCATTGACCTTTGGATTTTAAAATAAACTACGGTTCTCTATACTTCGGATAAGACATTTTCATCTGCTATACCCTATGCTACTCCTTTCCCTTCCAATTGTCTCTCGATGGGCTCATGGTTGAATTCTCTTCCATTAGCTTTGTATATCTAATATCAGAGGTGTTGGGGGTCTATGTTCACAGTGGTGGTTCATTTCAATCCTCTGATGTCTTACAAGATGTGGTTCATTTCCTCAACCATATTTTATTCTTCGTGACCCTAGTTTCAACATTATAACCATTAAAGCAAGCTGTGACTTGTGACTCATGCAAAGAGTGGATGCTTGTAATAGGTTGACATGGGAGGAGGCAATGTGCAAACAGCTCTCATCGATCTGGGATCGTCTCTCAGTGTCACCACACCGTATATAGCAAAGCTTTCGGGTGCGCCATTGGTAGGCGGCTTAAACCCTTTTACCCTCTCAATGCAAAGCATGATATTATCTGCCATTTATTATTTGAAACTGTCCAGAGTTGTTCGTTTGTTCAAAGCAGCCATTGCTGGTGTCAAGGATACTGAAACAGTTAGGAAACGACCTCTTAAATCTTGCAGATTTGGTATCTATTGAGGTACAAGGTGTACAATGCTTATAGATGACTGAAATAGGGTTTATAATTTTGAAAACTTTTAAAGTATTCTAAGAATGTCCAAAATTTTGTGTTCTCTAAAAATTTGACCGACAAAGCTTTCCTTCTATCACCCACATCAGCGGGATTTTTAGTAACAGTGAGACCCCTGTTGGCCTCACTGCACCGGCCAATTTTTTAAGGGACCAAGCCAGAGAGGTCAGATTCTGTCAGTCTGAGCGATATTTCGCACAAAAAACACACGCTGACCCACATACCCTCTTCCAAGTACATCAAACCTGCAATTGCTTAGAGCGATGCAAATAGTGTCTCCCTTTCTATCCATTTCCTTATAATGCTTTGATTTTTGGTTAGCAGGAAAAATCAGCCCTGTCAGGGGTAGGAGTTGGCGGGCAACAGATGGCGTTTTCAAGGGCATTCATTGACGTAACAGTATTTGGAGAACAGAATAGTATGCCGTCTGAAAAGGTTGTGTTCAGGAAAGTTGCCTTCGCTGTTGGGGAGCTTCCTGCAATGCAAGCAATCAAATGCAACATTATTCTTGGTCTGAATGTTTTCAGTAGAACTCGTCTTGTCCTTTGCATGTCCTCAAGAACTGTATACTTGCAAACTTTTGTATAACTTTACTGATGACTTAATATTGTCCTTTAAGTGTATCTCGTATCAACATTTTGGATGAGTTGATCTACGTATTGACGTGATGATTCAGTTTTACATGCATAATACTAACTGGAGGCAGGTTGGGTAAAGTACCTGCAAGGACAGTCCATGTGAAATTCGAGTGCGGCATTAGACAATTTGATGGGAGGACATTAATCTGGCTGTATTAGATCATATAGCTTTTTTTATTCTTGCATAAGGTATGTACTCCTAAGAACTTCCGAATAGGCATCTGCGCATGATTCTTTGTCGATTTTTATTGGGTCTTGTTGGTCATTGTAAGAGGATTTCAATGGATGTTTACTTGTCTTTGGGGGGCTTTATATAATAATACTCTAAATTTAGAAATCATTGCTTGCAAGTGTAAATAATATCAACTTTAGGTTGAGTGTTCAGATTGTGTACATTTTAGGGGTATTTCTTGAGTGAGGGGTCATAATTAGTTGCACTCACCTTAGAGCAAGATGTCCCAAGTCAAATTTCGGTATGGTGGTATCATATACTGAAGAAGCTCTTCTTTTACCACCTCCATTTCCGTAAAAAACTTGCATTAAATTCGTAGGACTTACGTATCCAAGAACTCTTTTGTCTTTGAATGCTGCACTGGATGGATATAATTTCAATACCTCTCCAGAAGTACCATTCAACCATTGGTAATTTTTAGGAGAGGATAATTTTGATTGGCTACATCCTAATGGAGTGTAGGTTGCTCTCATGAATTGGTGTAACATATGTGTACAAAATTACTCCAAGGCCATGTGCCAGGGTTGATTGCTCTACTTGCCTCTAGTACTTCAATAGAAGCTACCTGAGTTTGTACTGAGTACTTCAATCTGAAGTTGACATGACCTATTGGCACAAGGTGAGATACAGAGTGATTGTTTGATTAAGTTGAAGTTATTAGTTTGGAATTTAGTACTCTAATTTATTCTTGAGTATACTAATTTACCAAAGTCACACAACTCTATGCTAGGGTCAAATTTGTTAAAAAAATAATTCAAAGTATGATCAAATAAGGCATCTAATGAAGTTTTCAGAAATTCTAATGGGGCATAATTGAATAGTGTAGAAAATATTAATGAATTGATTGGAATCTTCAAAAAAGTTCAAAGCCAAAGTTATGAATATTGCTAATGCTGCAAGTATTGGTAAAGCCTTAATTGTTCATAAAGCTATGAATACTACTACAAGTCATGAAATATTTCAAACCCTAAAAAATAAATTTCTAAAAAATTTTAATTGAGTTAACAAATAAAAATTCAACCCCAAAATAATTGATTTCATATAGGGCCTAATGAATCTAACCTCAATGTAAGGTATTTGAAACATAGTGTAGACTATATTACTATATTGTATTAATTTTCATGTGATAATAATATCTATGTAGTCATAATGATATTAATTTTTCAATGAATGACTTTAAATTTTGTGCCCTCATTGATTGGATATTAGATCAATATTTCAAGCTATTCAATCCTTAGAGAAATCAC
This sequence comes from Straminergon stramineum, assembly GCA_963920665.1. Classification (NCBI taxonomy): domain Eukaryota; kingdom Viridiplantae; phylum Streptophyta; class Bryopsida; order Hypnales; family Calliergonaceae; genus Straminergon; species Straminergon stramineum. Next base: position 10,745,235 of record OY987264.1, on the reverse strand, counting down.
AAGGAATGTAAAGATACAAGTTCAAAGTGTAAAAATCCTAATCCTTGGTGAGTTCATGAGATTTTTTTTATTCCTTATTTCTTGGTCATTTTTTAATGTTAATTTTTTTGAATTGGAAAACTAGTATTTGAAATGAAACATACTTGAATTTTTCACTCCATAAATACTAACAACTCAATTCAAGAAACCTGTTTGATTAAGTACAAAGTATATGATATGAATTTTACACTTAGATGAATAGAAATAAGTGGTATTATTTGGCATGGTCCATGTTATTTTTGAGAAGTAATACATCTACAAGAACCCCTATGTGTTACTTCTCAAAAAACTTGTAATCCCTTCCTAGCATAAAGACCAAATCTCTTATTTGACAACACTTTACCAAATACTAAGTGCTTTGAAATTTGTGGACTTTGTTTGAAGCTACTATGACTTTGTATACAAAATAATTCCATTGTTTTGAAAGCACTATTGTTGAGAATCTTGGCTTAATCTATGAAGGACATTGAAGCCCCAAAGTGGTCAATGAATGGCTTCATTGTTCACTATAATAACCAAATAAATGCACCTATCGGTCCAATAATTAGAGCAATTTGGGTGACTTCCTAGTCATGAAAGGGCTTCGTCCTTTAAGGATTAACCGTGAAACAATGTGTCCTTCAAGATGATCATTCAAGCCAAAAAACTATCCACTAATAAGATGAATAGTTGTATTACTTGTTTCCTCATGAATTTGAAAGCCATTCATCAAATACTTCAAGTCCTTAGCAACGTTACAAGGTCCAAGGATTGATGTTCCAAAGGAGTGCATTTGCAAGCTTGTTTGAAGAGCATATAGTACCTCATGCATTGAAATTGTATAGGCCTAGTTGTCAATTCCCATACCCAATCACAACTCTTGCAAACCCTACTACATAGCACGCACACACATTTGGAAGCCATCCTCAATGGATGCACTCCCATGGCAAATTGGCAATGAACTGCTTCAGTTCCTTCCCAATTTTGCTCTGTCAACTTGGATCATTTGATAACGTCAAGAGTGGACCGTTAGATTTTGCCAAACCTTGGTCGAGATGGGCTGATTTGCTCGGTCAACCACAGATTGCTTTTGGCCCTGAGGAGCAGAGTTGGACCGGTCCTAATATTGTCATTTGTAAGTCAGTTTCTGCAAACTTGGGGTTCCACGCCAATTCCTCGTCGCAGAGGAGATGCTCTTTCTCGAGAATCCCCCAAAGCGTTCAGTTCCAATCCAACACAAACGGGCACCTCCCCAGGTCCCCAGGTCCCGGCATGTGAGAAGCAATCAATCCAAGGCTTGGGAGTTGGGACGGTCTGTCTGCAAGTCCGCTGACCTTACAGTTCGCCCTTTTCGAAGTTCCATCCCAGCATAGCTTAGTTAAGCCTTCAACCATTCCAGTGAGCTGGAATTTAATTAACTTAAGACCAAGCTATTAACATAAGTTAATAACAACATCTGCGAGTCTGCGACCCAAGCTCAGTCTGCAACGATGCGAACTAATCCTTCAATCAGCTGACAAAGCCAGTGCCGGCCCACAGAGACAGGCCGGACAACAGGAGTGAGTGAGTAATTGAGTATCCCCAACTTGGGTTCTAACGTAACTTCTTTTTTCTTTTTTTCTTTGAAACAAATGAAATAGAATTTCATTGCAAAGGCAAAGTACAAGGCCACCAGCCACAAGTGGCCTGGGGGTTCTAACGTAACTTAAGTTAATGTTATGCCATCTTGGAACTGCCACTGCCACTGAATTCGGTAGCTGAGCTGCATACACTGCAGCAGCAGCACCTTTAGTCAATTGTCACTGCAAGAGCATCTCCACAACCACCTACTCGATCAGAGCATCTTTCCACTGGGGTGTGCACAATACTGGCTTCGCATTTCACAAGGAGTTTGCCGCAGCCGGGCTTCTTCCTCACTTGCACGAAGGGAGGTAACCCCCCCAAATCGCCATTAATTGCTACCAGTCTGCCTAATTACTATTATTGGACTGTCCAAATTTTTATATTTTCTGACTGGCAAGTGAAAGGAGGTTCCAATGCACCAAAGAACACGATATTTGGATTTTGTATGCAAAAGTTATGAAGGAACAATTGAGTTTGGTTCTAAAAGTGTATTCTTCCACATATATACGTTATTAATTTTGGAGATATACACAAAGGGAAGATGGTGGTCTAACATTGGAATTTGAGCTTGTGCAATCTTCTACTGCAATGGGGCCCAATTAAGAAGTAGAGCCTTGAGACACTCCAAGTTCTCTAGATTGGGGTGGCTTTGATGTTTGTTGGTGGAGATGCTCTTGGAACTATAGTTTGTTTGTTTTTTTCACTTGGAATCAGTGTTTTTTTAGGCAATTAGTCATCAATTTGCTCCAAAATAATGGACCCCACACCAAGCCCTTAGAGCATAAATAGTACAATTTTGGATGAAATCACTAAAAACCTTCAAATGAAAAAATAACTTTGAGTGAAATCGCGAAATTGTGGATGAAAGTATAATGATGGATATGAGATATGTGCTAATGTGATGTTTTCTATCCAATACATGGATAAATGTTGAAATTTGGAGCACCACTATAACATCTCCCATAATATTGGCACTTTGGCACTTCTCACATTAGTGGGGAATTGGGGTCTCAACATGCCTGGTACTTTTGGCTTCAAAAATATTTTTTTGGTTTGTACAAAAGGAATTAGGTCCATTTATATGGTCATTGTCACATATTTCCATCAAACTTGGGATCCAATGGGATATTGGTGGTTTAGTATGAGTTGGCAACAAGGCACTTGTGCCTAGCCTATGTAGCTATGGGTGTGTCCCTCTCATGTACAAAACAAGGTCCCTGTCGGTACCTTGCCACTTCGGGCAATGAGGATGTTGAATTGAAAAATATATTTTGGCTACTAGGATGACTATTGGCATGTGAGAAGTCATATCATATGGTACAACCATTGACAACAATGCTTATTTTGTAAGTCCCAAGGGACAAGCAAATAATGCCATCATTCTTAATTGTTTCCAATGATTTGTTGCTACTAGTGGCAACACCTACAAAATTCAATATTATCACCTAAGGCTCCACATTGTACATAACCATGTTGGCATTATTTCCTAATTTTTAGAGGATTATTTCCAATATTAACCAATTCCAAGTTGGACATTTTTGGATCCAAATTCTCCTTGAATGAAAAAATGAAAAAAACAAACTATTTTGAATTTGAATCTAGTTGAGGGACTAATATCATTAGAATTAATTGTATTTAGTGATAACTTAAAATACACAAGTTCTAACTTTGGACAATTGGACACTTTAGTCTCTCTAAGCATTTTCATGATGAAGGAAACATCCACAATTGTGGTAAATAGGGTCCACTTCAAAATTTGCTAGAATTTGTATTGATTGTTGACTTGGGACATAATTGATAGAATATGCCTTGATGTTGCAAATAATTTACAAGATTGTTTCTTTTTCCATTATTCATAGAATTGTTGTCATTATATTTATTTAAAGTCAATAGCATAGTGAATTGATCAACAATGCTAGTGTATGAGCATGAAAATGCAAGCATGTGAGTTTTGAGCATATGTCTAAGTAAATATCCTACACCCATTGAAGGTGCTTATAATATAAACACCTTTAATATAGGTATCTATAACATAATTATGTTATAATCATGAGAGGTTTTTATAGCATACAAACACCTATAATATAGGTATATAGTCCTCTAAGTTCATAGGCTCACAAAATGGCAATCCTTCAAATTAAATTATGCACTAAATATATTGAAAGTGAAATTGGAATCAATCTTCTCATTGAATAATTGTATAAAATACTGAATAATTACCACCTAAAATTTGATTTTGTGTTGGTTTTAGATTGTCTACTAATAACTTTTGCACATGCTATACATAAATGAAATTAGCCGGGTTTAGAAAGTCATATGCTATACAAATATTTACACAAAATAGTGAAATTAGGTTGCCTTACCCACCAAAGTTACCTCTTGACTCATTGCATGTCCATGTGAGGGCACATGTGATTCTCTAAACTAGGTCTTGAACTCGTGAACCAACCCATGCCACACACATGGTTCACAGTTGATGAAAATCATTGCATCCTTGTACAATAACAACAAATATCTATATAGTGCAAAACATCAAGAAATTAGTTAGAGGCAACTTAATTTTACTATTTAGTGTAGGTATATTGGAATCTTCTTTAAACCTTACAACCATTTATGATCATCGCCAAATTTGGACACTCAAACTGTACATCTACTAGTTACATTCTTGGTAACATTACAAGCCTCTTTGAGAGGAGGGTTTTGTTTTGCAGTGTTTGGACCAATAACGTGAAAAACATTGGATTTTGAAGTATTTATGAATTAAAAAATTAGAAAATTAATTTTACTTTTATTTTGATTGTGACAATGGCATAGGGCATACTAATCTATAGCTTAACCCCTAAACGTTTGGATTAGTCCCCGGAATCAGCAATTTGAGAAAAATCGTTATAAAGTACTGTTTGGAAGCATAGTTTGGATCTAGTATACAAATAAAAGTTGTAGATTTTGATTTGTAGATTCCATCTAAGGTAGCCAACCTGTTTCTAATCACATATACCATTTCCATTATGTAGATTGTAGATTGCTTTCTTTTTGTGAAGTTGTGTCGCAGTTTCTAGAGGAGTTGTGTCGCATTATGATTGGTTGCAAGGCTCTCAATATTGCAACCAACCTTCAGTTGATTGCAATTAGCTTGTGATCACAAATAAAAAGCTCTACACCACCACTACAAGTTGAAGAGAATCTTCCACCAAAAAATTCATAGTAACTATATTTTTTGTAATAAAATTTTGGAAAAATATGCAATCTTTCTAAACTCTATTTTTGCACATGGGAAAATTATGTGTTTAAAAAACCTTTGCTCCAAATATGCATAATTGCTTAAGTGGTTGGAAATGGGTTGGCTACCTTGTACAGTTAGATTCACCAATGCTATCACCAATCTTATTTTATAATTTTTGAATGAGAAATTCCAAAATTCTTTCAAAATTTGATTACAAGCAAAATATTATCATTTTTTGAGTAATTTTTTTGGAATGGATTTGAAATGAGGTTCTCTTGACATGGTGATTTTTTGAATTTTTGGGTTTTCAAATCTATGACCTCATTTTGGCAAATCCAATTTTGAACTAAAGTCAATATAATTTGACCACTTGACATCCTTGCACATTTGTAATTTTCAAAAAATATGTACTCTAGTGACACCAAATCCAACCCTTAGATAGAACAACAACTTCATAACGTATCTCCACAAATTAAAACAACTTTCATCCAAACAACTAGGAGGATGAAACTCAATTTCCAATTTGTTCATCGTCCAAAAAATGGACATTGGAGTGCTTAGGGGTTAACCTTGAAGTACCCAATTGACCATATCTGGAAGATTTGAAATTTCAAGCTCATTTTGGTATGGGTAGTTAAATTCCTTTAACTATTAAAATTTTTTTTATGGGCAATTTTGATGGTTAACTACTAAAAACTTTTATTTTTCATTGAAAAAGGTAAATATTTGACTTTTGAGAGTTCTTCAAAGCCATAAATATGTGCCATAAGTGAAGAATAAAGCTTGCTAGTTATACTTCATTTCTAGGTTTTGAGCATGCAAAGTTTGCTAATTTCACTTGATTTGAAGTCTTAAAAATTATATTTATCCATTTGCTTTGGAAATGGTCCAAGTGGAAAGTGTAATGTATTTTCATAATTTTCACCACTAGAAATTTAAACATGCAAGTGTTGATTGGAGTTATTTGTGATTTCTACTTGTAAAAGATAATTACATTTCAACAATTGCAAGTGGATTGTGCAATGAGTTTGATAGCTCTTCGCTTGAATTGAAGGTTTTTGGAAGTAATTTAGTTTGCTAATACAATTTTAGTTGGTCATGTCACCTCTAATCCCCCCAAAGTTGTATATGCAAAGTTTTGAAACATTGTAGGGAGGGGCAACATACTAGAAATAAGAAATGTACATTTCTCTTGTTATAATTTCACAACTCATATGCAATTTTGCACACAAAATTGGTATGCAAACTAATAAGCAAGCTCTTGAAACATCTATAGTAAACATGCCAATCACTACACAAACAAAATTCAAATCCTTCTCCATACAAATATAGAGACTTGCATGTTTTGAAATTGGGTTGTGATTATTAAATGTGATATTAAAATTAACCTTCAAAAACCATAATGTAAAAAGATTTCATCCTACAAATTTTATTGCAATTTAAACTTGATGAAGCTAAAATCTAGTTAAAAATTCTTTGCTATCCTTCATTGCACAATGTGCGGTCATTGGGTGGTGATACAAAATTTTGTTTCCATCGCAATTAAATTGATAGTTGAATCGTGTGGTCAATGTTTGGTAAATGGCAACGGTTATTGTCCATTTTTTTCAAGTATACAGTAAATGGAAAATTTACTCTATATGGTTAGACTTAGAATTTTTTTTTGCTTCATTGGGGATAATTATAAGCCTATGCTCTTTTTTCATAGTCAAAATGCACTTGAGAAGACTTGGGCATTTAGGGGTTAAATTAGACTGTTTGTTGGTTTGTTACAGTGAAATCTCTTGGTTAGTGTGTCCCCTAGTTGAGTTCTTGGTACAATTGAAAAGCCCTCGTCAAGGAAGAGTGCACATGAGTGCACATGCTTTGTTTTGTGGCATTTGCATGTATTGTGTGAAAGTATGGATTTTTGAGTTCTTTATGAATTCAAAAATTCAAAATTTCTAAAATTACTTTTATTTTGACTGTGGCAACGGTGGAGGGCACACCACTGTATGTAAGCTTAGTTTGGATGGTTCAACACAGTGCGGTGGAATTCCTTCAGAGGTCTTTGTTTCTAATTTCATTTTCCTCTTATTGCCCTCAAAATTTGGCAGTTATTGACAATCAGTCTCTCCCTCAATTGTCCCGCTGTCCTGCAGACCACCTTCAGTTCTCAACTTGAGAACTTCATGAAGACCACATTAAGCTTACTTTACTGAGCTACCAGTCTAGTCTACGTACCAGCACTCAGTGACAGTGCTCCTACCGCATCCCAGAAGCTGCAAACGGGGCGGGGGCTGCAAATGGCAGACAACGAGACTGAAAAGCAGGCTCGATCGATAAATATGATTTATTTGCAACGACTGCACACCGCGCGCCTGCCCAGCTCTTCTGTCCCACAGCCTCTGACCGACCGTACTTCGCAGTCTGTGCTTAATCAACGTTAATAATTTTCTAAGTGAGACAGAATAACTTACATGCATGTATGTAAGTGAAGTCCCGTACCAGCTAGCTACTACCCGCTAACAGCTAGCTACTACCCGCTAACAGCTAGCTACTACCCGCTAACAGCTAGCTCTTAAAACATAATATTAAGTTAGTTCAAGTCGAATACTTAACGAATTGAAGGGAATTGAATAAAGTAATGAAACTAAGGGAATCCGATCCCCTCCGCTGCCTGACTCCCCGATCCTCGCCCTGAGTCTTGAGTCCTTGGATTCTACTGCTGCTCCCTGACAGTCCTGGCAAACAAGCAGCGGCCGACATTCAAGGCCCAAACACAACTAGCAACAGAAACTGGCAAGTTCGAATACGTACAGACCCTGCAGGCCATCAACACTGCAGACATGTACGTCAGCTGTATGCATGAACGAGCATTGGGAATTGTGCATTCAGCGGCTATGGCTCGCTCGCTCTTGAGAGTCCTATCGATATATTATTGCATTCCAGTACATTTCTAGCTAGCTTTGTTGTGCGTGACTTCGTGCGAAGTCTGGAACTGGTGTGTATCTTAGCTGCATTGATGGTTGGAAAGATTTAGTAGTTGGAATGGTTTCGGCTAACTTAGGTTGCTGATCGGACAGAGGACCACTGCATGCGCTGGTCGATCGATCTCACGTGGGTGTGGTTTTCTTCAATTTGCGCGGCTGCGTCATGACCAGTGCTGCTGCTGCTCCTGCAACAGTGACGTACTACAGTTGACGTGAAGGTCCTTCAGTTTTGTTTGTGGAACTCGTCTGAAGACCACTGTCCAGCTCGCCATAGCTAGCTAACTGCAGTAATTTGCACCAGTTCTTGCAGCTTGGGAGATCTTGTTATCGACTCCAGCTAGCTCTAGCTGGGCAGTGCGTGAGCCGGAAGTTCGTGCGAAGCTGGTGCCTGCGTTCATGGTTGGGAAAGGAAACTTCATGATCAGACAGAGAAGCACTGCTTGCGCGAGTTTCATTTGTCTCTCTTGAGTTGTTACCGAGATTTCCATCAATTCACGAGCTAGGCTGGGTCTTGATGGTGGAAATGCAGTTACAGCACTGACTGGAGTCGAGGTGAAGGTTTGTACCTCTGCTTGCTGAGACTCAAGCTCGCTGTCCATCAGGCAGTTGCTCTGTTTTTGAGTATCCGCCCCATCGGCCATCATGTTAAGCCAGGTTACTAGAGTGTTTTTTTCGTTATGAGAGACAGAGGGAATGAACTCCTTGATTTAGCACGCAGGAGTCAATTGCTGTGATCCAGACGTAGACAGTATGAGATCCAGCACCTCGGCGCCTCCGCGAGGGCAAGGTCACGAGAGGAGAGATTACAGCAACGTAGATGTCAATGCAAACGCTGCAGGTTGGCCTCTGGTTCGGAATGGAAAGGTTCCAGCCATGGAGGGTGGGTCAGGTATGGCGTCCCAAGGCGATGAGAGCTCTAGAACTGTGGACATTCTAGCTCAGGAGGTAGAGGATCTCATTGAACGCCAGCCGCAATTTGCTTTTCTGAAACCGTGTCGGCAGCTCGAGAAGCATTATGCCACCAAAAGAACCGCCATGATTGCAGGGGACAGCACCAGTTTTCGCCATAGCCATGCAGCCACCGAGGCGAAGAGCTCTGAGGACAAGAAGAGAGAACTAACCCAGTCAAACGCTTGCAGCTCGGGCAGAGTTGAAGAAACCCACCCAAAGCCTGGAAGTACTAGTGCTGGTACCGTTCGTGAGCTTCTGTCATGCGATGGAATCGAGCTGAACGGTTTCACAGTGGAAGGCAAATCCGGTACTCAGAGTGCGTCCTCAACTGCGAGGGTGGTGACGAAGGAGTATCACGACGCCGCGCAAGCTGCAAGGCGTCATGGCAGAGGAAGCCATTTCCATCGCGACTCCGGGGAAAGGATATGGCGAATCTCCAGCACGCGATGCAGCATTCACGAGAAAGAAGCACACATTGACCTTGTCAACCCCGCGGCCGCCAAGTTTCTCATGGAAATATCCCCAGGTATGAATAATGCTTCTCCTCCTGCTGTCGCGGTGCCATTCAAGTGGGAGGACGCGCCGGGAAGAGCGAAAGCGCACGCTGCGGCGACTGCACACCCCGCATTGCAGCTTCCGCCGCGACTGGCGGCAGTCCCACGGTCGGACACTACTTTCTCGCGGCAGTTTCAAGTTTCCGTGATTTCTCACCCGTTAGCTGGATTGTTTCCTTGTATTGGCTCAAGCTCGCCGTCTCCGTCTCGACCATTGCTGCAACAACAGCAGCAGCAGCAACGGCAACAGCAGCAGCAGCAGGAGCAGGATCATATTACATGGATGCACTACCGAGCGAGCAAAAGCTATGGTGGGGTGTACCAGAACTCGAGGAAACAGAGCAAATCGTTCTCGCAGCCACTCGCGTCGACAGATCAGTCGTCTTCCATGAGAGTGAAGCCTCGCCGTCACTTCAGCTCGGAGCTCGGAAGCGCGTCGTTCGCAGACGCTAGCACCAGTAGTAGCAGCATTCTTCATGGCAGTCGGCAATCTTCCTCCTCGAGGACGTATTTGAGCTGCGAGCTCGGCAGCGCGTCCACGCCGCGCACGGTGGGCTCGAAATCAAGCTCCAGCGCTTCCTACGAGTCCATTGGGGAGGATTTCGACCACGACGATGGCAGCACAGCAAGTCCACATCATTCAGCAGGCGGGGCACCCGGAGCGCAGTCGCGACGACAGAGACGATCTGAGCCGAAAGGACTGCTCAAGCTGTGCAAAAGGCACGGAAATTGCCTACGGAAACCCAAGAGCCGCAAACGCATTTGCAGTCCAGAAGTCTGGGCGCCCACGCTCGCGACCTACTTCCAGCGCTTGGACGTGAACGATGAGCCTCTGCTGGAGAAACAAGCCGCGGCGCCCACATCCAGCGGCTACCTGAATTGCAAAGGCGAGCCTCAACCGCTCCACAGCGCTCAATGCGCGGCGCCTACGTCCAGCGGTTACCTGAATTCCAAAGGCGAGCCTGTTCCCCTCCTCAACGCTCAAGCCGCGGCACCCACGTCCAGCGGCTACCTCAACTCGAAAGGAGAACCCGTTCCGCTCTACAGCGCTCAATGCGCGGCGCCCGCATCCAGCGGCTACCTGAATTCGAAGATGGATCCCGTTCCGCCCTGCAGCACTCAAAGTGCGGCGCCCACGTCCCGTGGATCCCTGAATTCGAAGGGGGAGTCTGTTCCGCTGCAGTGCGGTGGAGATGGCGGCGACGAGAGTTGCAGTAGCCCTGAAGTTTCGCCGCGGCGACCGACGCGCTTGCCTTACAAGATGCCCAGCGTTGCGGAGCAGGAGTGGGGTCGGTTACGGGGTGGTCATCACCGATCGTCGCTGTCCATGGATTTGCAGTGCCCGTCTCCGGCGTACGCCGCGGCGCTGGAGCTTCTGTCGCCGGCGGCTGTCACGCTCATGGCGTCGAGGCGGCACCAGCGTAATGGGACGTCACGGACTGTGGCACCTACGAAGGCGCATCGGCGAGTCCAATTCATTGTAAGTTCCCTCATTTCTTCCAAATAGGATTTTAATTCAGTCATTCACATGAAGTATTATAAAATCTGAACGGTCATCCTGAGCTGTAGAGAGATCTTTGGCTATGGATTCTGGACCTAAGGTAACTACACATGATTGCTTGCTTCGGAATAGGCTATCGAGCATGGGTCCCATTATGAAATAGCCTAATTTGTTGTTGGGATCTTGTTGGAAGTAAAATCAGGAATCTAGATTCTCTTCTCATGCAATTTTTGGACACCATATGAATTGAATAAGCTATGAATTTCCAAGGTGCTGAAAATTACAAGGGTGCTCTGTGTAACACTCCTTTCCATATGAACAGGATCTGCTTAATAATGTTCTCAACTTCTTGAATCAACTGAGAATTGATATTGATTGACTTCTACAAATTCTGTGGAATCGATATTGCCTTTATGTACATATATTTGCAAATCAATTTAAAGTGATGCTAATTGGGCTATCCACCTCAGGATACGTTGTTGCTGATAATAGGGATCCATCAACATAAGTTTTGAAATCCTATCTCCGGTAACAAGTGGAAATTGAGGCACATGGCAGGGGCGACGCCCGGGACACGGATGAACATAAGAGCCAGGAACAGTTTTAGTATCCTTCGCCTGAGACAAAGTAGAGTTGAAATCTCTTAAACCCTAACCCCTCTCCTTGCTGATGTTTTTTCTTGTTTCATGGCAGTTATCTATGTGCAAGACACTGAAACGAGTGCTCTTCAGACAGCAACCTCGCCGATCAGTGATCGGTACGAGGCTTATGTACCACGACGAACGTGCTCCCACCACCTTTCAATTCTCTAAGGTGAGCTGCCTCCTTGCAACATTTCTCAAATTTGTGACATTCTCAAGCCCACTATGAAGTCTTGCATTCAATGGTCTACAGTGGTATTGTAAATGGAATGATTCTATCGACAGTGTCATTGTAGAAGGGATCGTAGCCCGTTCAAGAATGAACATTCTGAATTTTGAAATTTTCTTTACTGATAATTAGACTCCTACCCGAGCTTGCTCTCACGAGTGTTTCCTTTTGTGCAGCCAAATTGAAGCCAATCGAAGCCATTTCTGTACAGCTGGAACGAGCACTTTATAGGATATCTTTTCGACTGTTTGGATCCAAATTCAGTCAAATTTAGGGTTTAGTGTGTGTAATGGATATCGAAAAAGTGAGTGGCATGCTCATAGATGTATTATATGCATATTGCGGTGAAAGACTGAAGTTGAAAGTCATCTAAATCTACAGGGAACTCTTATATTATCTTGACACCCTCGGAATTGTAAACACGGCAGCTAAATTAGTAGTTTAGAATGAGGAAATATTTACACTAAATTAGCTAACAGTAGTCTATCTCTTTATTAAGCCAAGTGTAGGACTGCTATGGTTGAGATTCAATTCAGAGATCTAGCACCACGCCATAAATGAACTATAACTAAAGGCCTAAAAAAACTGCTTCTTAAAGCCAGTGAAAAAACTACCAACTCATAACATTCTTGAGGATCTACCTCAATGTTCACCCTTGGAAGAGGAATTGAAATTTCCATCGTGCACAATCTTGAACTCATCTCAGCTCGCATACAATCTTACTTTAGTACAAATTAAAAGTCTGAGTTATTTCTTTCGTTTGGCCATCTCCAATGAAAAAGGGTTAGTTTTCGCAAATGCTAAAGAATGTTACATTGATCACTCATGGAGTGCTACCTATGCTCTATTGTAAATTTCATTTTCTGGGTGCTACTGTACCCTCCAGTCTGGAGAATGATGCGTTCCCACAACTGCTAAAGACTATGTTAATCAATCACCAAGTGGTAAAATGCTCTCTATACAAAACGAACAGACTATTGAGTCAATTTTCGTCTGCTATCTCCCGCAAAGGTTGAATTCTCAGAACTGCAAAAGAGTGTATAGGAAACTACCGGCCTTGTTGAATTTGCTCAACTACGCGAGGCCGCTTGTAGCGTTTAAGCCATAGGGAGGAACACACCACCGACACCGAGGAGGCCGCCATGGCAGCACCAGCCACCCAAGGAGGCAAGCGAAACCCTGTGCTGGGGAACAAGACGCCAGCAGCGATGGGAATGCCCAGCACGTTGTACCCCAGCGCCCACACGTAGTTCAGCTGAATCCGCCGAAAAGTTCTTCTTGACAAGTCTATTCCGGTGATGACATCCTCCAAGTTGCTCTTCATGAGCACAATGTCAGCAGCTTCGATGGCGATGTCCGTACCTGCCCCGATCGCCATGCCCACGTCCGCTGCCACTAGGGCTGGGGAGTCGTTGATGCCGTCTCCTACCATGGCCACCACTATCCCCGTTGCCTGCCATTCCGTAGCCACTTTTATTAGAAAAAGGAAAGACTCACGTTCCAAAATAGTATGCCACAACTTTGCCATTTCTTACTTCCATTAGAACCAATGCTGTTTCTTCAGGCTACCGCAAGCAGGTTTTGGTTATGGTTGCTTCGGGTTGCTAGAAGAAATAACTCTGATTAGAAGAATTCTTTTCGCAGATTTGGTCATTCAGTTCCATTGAGTTCCCAAGCAGTTGACCACCCAAGCATATGCCAAAAGAATACAGAGCATGTATGAATTATTATGGAGATTTTAACTCTAGGTGAATATCTCTACAAAATATGAAGTCATTTTTGTCATAAAACAAGTTTAATAAGCTAAAGGGTTCCCCAATCTTATGTCACACATGGCAGGAAAGGAGCTAGCCATTTTTCGAATGGCCGAGCTCACCAGGGGTGGTGCACTGGTGCGTACAGGGAACTAAGAATTTGGGGGAACTATGGAATTTCTTCAAAGTAGTAATTACACTTCTTACGGTAAAGCTCAACGCGAAAAGAAGATCAAAAAGCCCTTTCACTCACCTGAATTTCTTTCACGATTCTGGCCTTGTCTTCCGGCAACGACTCCGCATGAATGGAACCCCTCTCCATGCCCAACTCTCTGGCTATAGCCGTGGCAGTCCCCCAGTTATCCCCTGTGACCATCATGCTCTGCACGCCCATGGACTTGAGGATTTCAATAACGTTGCCAGCTTCGGGCTTCACAGGGTCCGCAATGGAAACCACTCCCACGATCTCCCCGTCCATGGCAATCATCACCCCTGTTCGGGCCAGAGTCTCCGTTTCATGCAAGTGCTCCTCGACATCCAAGGAGATTTCGATTTGAGCCTCCTTCATGAGCCTCATGTTCCCAACCAGGATGGGCTTGCCGTCCACCAGAGCACGCACACCTTGCCCAGGAATGGACTCGAAGTCTTGAACTTGGTAACCTTCGGATGAATGCTCCCCGTTGATTTTCCTTGAATGCACAACGATGGCTTTTGCTAGTGGGTGTTCACTATTGACCTGCACATATGAGAATCATAACAAAATGAGTACATTGGTACACAAGCACTCTTTCTCTTTCATTGAGCAGCTATAAAGCTGCGCAAGGCTCTGAAGCTGATTTTTGAGTTACAATAAACACTGTGCATAACGGACTTCCTCAAGCTCTCTAGATTCACTGTGGAAGTATGTAAGTTGTGTTAATGCAATGGGTTCTCCCCTTGTGACCAGAGCCGATAAAATCATGCTTTAAATCAGTCAATCCCAGAATGAAAGCGAGAAGAATTGTACTATCGCTCACTTCCACACATACGGGCCATTCATGACATCATTACGTCGCCAACAAAAATAAAAAGTGAATCGATTGCGTAAAACCTGCTGTTGGACACGAGACATCTTAGACGGTTCAACGATGATAAACAAAAGGAAAAAGATATTACCTCTGCTGCTGCGATTATATCGTAGAAGACCTGGAGGCGAATATCTGTGAATACCTTGGTGCCAACGACGATGGGCTTGCCTAAGGTCAACGTTCCTGTCTTGTCAAAAATCACTGTCTTCGCCTAGAAATAAAGAAACAAGGAAACAAACGGCAAACTCAGATTTAAAATCAATTGACGAACTTACTACAAAGTGAAAAAGAATATGAAAAACAGCCCAGGCACCGAAAGAGCACACGATTATACGGAGTTCTGTAAAATTGTGACAATTTAGTGCTACATGTAAGAATAACATTAAAGAAACTCTTATGGTTGCAAGAGTCAAGAAGGTGGTCAAGAATCTTTTTTCACACTAGTCAAACTCTCTATTATCATTATCAGAGAGGGGACGGACCTTATGTGCAGCTTCAAGAGCCTGGCCTCCTTTGATGAGGATACCCTGCGTGGCACCCTTCCCTGTGGCCACCATAATCGCCGTCGGTGTCGCAAGGCCAAGAGCGCAAGGGCAGGCAATGACAAGCACTGAAATGCCGAATTGAAGTGCGAGCTCAAACTCATCCATTGAAGAAGGGATCCATGACTTGGGATACGAGCCCACTTTGCCGCCAACATACCAAGCCAACCACGTAACACACGATGCAACCACCACCTGTGCACATCACATCCATAACACTTAATTTATTATAACATTGTATTTTTATCTAAAAAGTGATTAATTGACCGAGAGGGAAGGAGATCTTGATGCATTGACAAAGGCTGCATCTACGGTGAATGTGAGGAAGTTTGAGTATTTTGGCAGTGCTAAGATGTGCCAGAGCGTCGTATCGTGTAGTTGCCTGTTATACTAGAGGAATATTTAGCAATTATCCTGAGTACTATATCCATCACAGACAGTTATACCTGAACAAAATGAGAAAAATTATTCATATGATTGCAATAAGGAATACTCCTGTACTCTGTAAGAAAATTGCGTTCAGTCACAAAAAGGTGCTTTGGTTAGGTTAAAAACGCACAATAGGCACGAAGTAAGTCGAAATGCGATCAGCGTATTTTTGGACTGGGGCTTTGCCCATTTGAGCAGCTTCTACCAGACGCACAATCTGCGCTAACGCAGTCTCTGACCCAACATGAGTAGCTTGAATGTGCAGAACACCGTTGTCATTCATGGTGCCACCGATCACTTTGTCTCCCAATGTTTTAGGCACAGGACGAGCCTCCCCAGTTATCATGCTCTCGTTCACGAAGGATTGGCCCCATACTACCGCACCATCAGTAGGAACTTTGGAACCTGGCAATACCTGCTCAATGTGTGGCATCACTGCCCTGGTTAGATCACAGAAACGGAGAATGACAAGAATGACAATGCCAACTAAATCCACCTCAAGCATGCCAAGAGAAATGCATATTGGTCAAATTCGTTAAATTGACATGTTTCATAGCTCTTATATAGTGACATTCAAGTGCTTAAAAAAGAGAACTTGTAAAGAATTGAAGTTCAGAAGGGCACTTGGAAAGTCACAAGCTCTTGAAGTGTCACCATTTTAACGAATTTGAAAGTATATTGATCAGAGTTTGGTACTCATCAACACAAATCCTCATGCGCAAAACATTTCAGATGTAGTCTCAATTGAAAGCTGAAATGCACTATAGTATTAGAAGAAAAGAAAATGGAAAATAGACAAACCTTGATGAAATCTCGTCGTTGAATGAGCTCTGAGGCAATTTCTCTTTCGTTTGTCACAGTCCCCTGCTCATCAAGAGTGAGAAGAATGGCCGTGTCCGGAGCGAGATCCATCAGCTTCGCTATGGCCTCCGATGTCTTGCCTTTGGCCATCACCTCCAAATACTTTCCAAGGATAATGAACGAGATTAACATGGCACTGGTTTCAAAGAAATCAGTGCCCATAAACTCGGGAGAAGTCGCCGCTCGCACAACCGTGTAAACCGAGTAGAAGTAAGCGGCGTTGGTACCCATGGCAATCAACACATCCATATTCGCTGCGCCTCGACGAAGCGCATAATACGCACCAGAATAGAATCTTCTCCCAATGATAAACTGCACAGGAGTTGAAAGCACCCACCGCAACAACGCTCCAATGGACAAGCTGTTGATCCTGCCCTTCTCCAAACCGGTCTTCGTTCCAGGAATGTACATGAACACCATGGAGAGGAAGAATACGGGCACCGTGAATAGCAAGCTCCACAGAAAATACTTCTTGTGGTGATGAATCTCCAAGCTTCTGTCATGGCTTCCTTGATTCCCAGGAGGTGGCTCCAACTTGGCCTTGAAAGCTCCGCTCTGCACAAAATACATTTGTCAAAACTCCACATGCAATGTGCTTACTATCATCTTTATTCTGTACAGCATGGCCTCCAGTGGTTGCCGGTACTACTCCCTGTTTTGTATTTTTGTACTCAAAATGAATTCCATTCATGAACCAGAAAATGAAATGCTTTTACACTTTCAATGTGCATAATTTTAAAAAAAAAATACAATTAAATCTAACAGTCAAAGGTAAAAAAGAATGATGTATACAAATTTCAATGTAAAACTACCTTCACAAGCCTTCAAAACGAATTACGAATACCATTTGCTGTCACGACAAATGCGTTCTCACAACTGCTAAAGCATGTTGCATTCCCCAAACCCTTTAAATTTACAGTCCAAGCCCAAATTCAAGAGGAATTTCGGAAAATATCATACCCCATTTTCAATAAAACTCCTGGGCCCGGCTTTCTCCGGATCATACTCCACAGTCGCCGTTCCACCAACGGGATCCACGACAACAGACCTCACTCCATTCACAGCATTCAAAACCTCCTCCACAAGCTGAAAATCCGAGACATCTTCTAACAGGAGACGAACTCGATTAACCTCTTCCTCAAAACACAAAACCTCGGCGTCGTAACCAAGCTCATCAATAAACGACACAATCTCCTCCCGAGATAACACTCCAGCGTCATGTCGCACTTCGCATTCTTCCGTGGCGAGCGCTACGTTAGCAGATTGCACTCCTGGGAGCTTCCGCAAGGACGACTCGATCGAGGTAGAGCATGAGGTGCACGTCATGCCCTTGATTCGGAAGCGGCTGGTCGTCGCCTTGGAGGATTGGATCAGTTCATCGAAGATGATGGATGCTTCGAAGCCGGCGTCGGAAATGGATTCGAGGATGGTGGACTGGAGGACAAATGCAGGGCGATAGATGACTTGAGCTCTGTTTTGGAGGACCGCGACGGTTGCTTCTTCAATGCCGGGCAAACGCTTGATGGATTTCTCTATGGAGCCTGCGCATGCTGCACATTCCATTCCTGTGACCTGGTTCAGAATACGATGGAGTTAAGTGACCACTCTCACCCTCGATGTTTTCGGGAAATTCGGAATTCAATGGAATTCAATCTATCCAGAGGGACTAATTGCACTCCTACTAATTCAAATTTTCAATCAGAGGTGCAGAAGAAGAGATATGGAGGTTAGAAGATTATATTGAGTTCCATCTACTTCTGTAAATCCACTTTCATCTTCTAGATAACAATTTATTTGATGCCGTATTTTGTTACGTCACAGGTAATTGCGCCTCTACAAATTCAAATCTTTACTCGATTCAGCATCGAAGTAGCACAATTTCACAGAATTTCATTTACTATTCGCCTAATTTTTTTATGCCGTATTTTGTAGCGTGTCAGTCTAATCGCACCTATACAAATTCAATCTTAACAGAATGAGCACCGAAGTTGTACAAATTCACAAAATTTCACATGAATTTCGCTCAATTTTACAAAATTTGCGTTCATGAATGTGCCCTCACACTTAGGGCTTGTGGTCGGCATTACAATTTGGGGCCCAGAAGATGAAATCCCCGTTCCTGAGCGACGAAATCACGCATAACTCTGAAATTGCATCCCTACGCACCTTGAAAGTTGCCGTGCGAATCTCGGAGACGTCGACTTCCCCTTGCGGCGGCGACGGGGGGTAGCGCGGCATCGACGGATAGCGAGACGACGACGAGGGCGAGGCAGTCGCAATGCCCTCCCTCGCATTCTTCTTCTCCTTCGATTTCGATCCTGGTCTAGGCTCCACCACCACTTTCAACATCGCCTCCATCGCTCCTTCAATCGCAATTGCAACGACTGTACCACCTAATCTTCTCACTCAAAAAAATATCTCACAAAATCTCAGCAAACTCTTCCACGATTTCGGGGCTGAAATTCAACAACGATGGTTCGATACACAGCTGATGAAGCTTGGCTGTAGATTGTATACTTGAGGGGATTCCGAAACCTCCGAATTTCTTCGCCTCCACGGCACCGTGAGCCACGCATTGGGCTTACATGATCATATTTCCGGGATTCGAATTCAAATTTCCCGGGAACAGCAAGTAAGCGCAGATTCCAGCGCGCGAAGCTTCATGGGTTCGGCGATAAGTTAGTCAGCTTAAGCCCGACTCTTCCGCTGAGTGACGTGCTCCCCACTGTTTTATATTTAATTTTAGAAATTGCGAACAGGCTAGGCTTTCACTACACTGCATTAACCCCTAAAGGACGGACCTACAACCACTGATTCAGAGCCTCGTTGCTTATCACTTAGTTTGTTGCCATTTTGGAATAGATATGGATGAAAAAATTTATGTTTATTTTTCAGAGATGATACTACATGTCTTCTCTACTTCACAAAAAAATTAGATTTTTTTGTGGAAAATTGATTTTTGTGAGAATTTTTGAAAAGGAATGAAGAAAAAATCATATTAAATAGAAAATTATTTCAAAAAATCTGAAAATTTCTCCATGTGTGTAAATTACAGTGACAAACATCATGGTGTAAACTCAATTTCCATGTCATTCTATAATTAGAATACAATGGATATTGAAAATACATCCACAGTTCAAACTACAATAAAATATTCAATATTACGAATTGGAGTAGAAACTAGAGTAGATGAACTTCATTTCGTTAGTTGGTCTCAAACTCAAAAAATATCATTTTTTTGAGAAATTTCAGATTTAGAGCAAGGAGCAACAACTCCTCAAAATACACTAAAATAGCAAATTTTGGCATCCGTCTTTTTAACTTACTTCTCAACTACATGAAAACAAACACTAGTTAAACAAAAAATTCAATTGGATACTCTTTGTAACTCAACATCAAAGGTCAACAACAAAAAAAGGATGAAAAAAATGCTTTTAATCTCTTCATAGGATCCTAGACTGTCATCCAAATGCCATAGAATGGCACTGGCAGCAATCCAGGGTTAATCGTATTAGTGCTTGTGACACTAATTTACCATAGTCACACTATTTGTAACCTAAAATTGCTTAACACTTTGGTTCTTACTATTAAACTCTCTAAATTTTTGTTGGATCTTGTTAAGAGTCAACAAAGGGAATCATGAATTTTCTTCCATGTAGTAGTAAAGTCAATCATCAGACATCCACCATACGAGTTTATGATGATTTTTTCAACAACAAATTATAAGTGCTTTGTATGTCTAATTTGTTGTAGTGATAAATTTTAGACTCGGCATTATTTAGCAAGAGTATTTGTCCAGTGACATTGTTTATTGATGCTATCCGGTGAAGGGATGGTATGTATTTTAGAATCATCTCAAATGAGTGTTGTTTGAATGAGAGAAAGGTTATAATTGTTGAGCTCAATTTCAAAATTTCTTTTTAAATTCAAAACTCATCTCATAGAGCTTTCATGCTTCAAGAAAATTTTGCTAAATGTTGCTACTCAAAATTACAAAAATGTTTCAATTGTGAATCATCTATGACAATCAACAAATCTAAGATAAATTTTTTCAATGTGGAAATAAACTATGATTTTGAATGTGATAAAAATTGTTGTACCCAAAATTGGCCCTAAGCTCTTATATTCAAAGGACTGACATTTTCTCAAGAATTTAGATGGAACAATTGTGCAAACATGTTACAATTGGGTGCAGTTGCTTTAGCATTGGTTCTCATTATCAACACACAATTGAAGACCTAGGGAAGCATTTTGGAAGAGCATGCATTCCTAGATACCTAAACACTCTTCAATTTTACAAAAAGCCTTCTACAACTTGTGAATGATGTTATGAATACATTTGATGAGTGCAAGGTAAGATACGATTGCCTTACATTAATTGTCACCTTTTTCATAAATGATACTAAGGCTAGAAGAAAGAACCGCTTGAATTATTTAGTATCCCATTTTGCTAGATGTAACCATAGAAGTAGGGGCCCAATACAAAAAATGTAATGCTAGTAGTTTGTTTGGACTATCAAATGTTTTTGTTGTTTATAATGGAAATTGAATAGGTGAGAAAACAACCCAAAATGGATGGTAAAACCAAGGTTATAGATGTGTTATAAAGTATAGTTTTCAATGATTTAGTAATAACCTTAATCCCTATAGGACTAGATAGGGTGCATTTCTAGTCGAAATTATTAAGAATTGTCACTTTTAGGATACTAAAGAAAAATGAGAGAAAAAATTAAAAAAATCAGTTTGACCATACAAATTTGTACTAGACTAATATGAAAATGTGAGGTGAAAATTTTAGAGACTTGGACCTCACAAATTGAAATATTATAGCTTTTGAAGTTAAAAAGAAAGTTTTGTTTTTTTTTTTTTTTTTTTTACTTTGCTTAATAAAATTAACAAAATTTAATTCCTTCTAAA
The DNA here is from genome assembly GCA_963920665.1 of Straminergon stramineum. Lineage (NCBI taxonomy): Eukaryota > Viridiplantae > Streptophyta > Bryopsida > Hypnales > Calliergonaceae > Straminergon > Straminergon stramineum. The sequence goes on along the minus strand of OY987264.1, from coordinate 10,723,953 downwards.
GTGAGATTTTGGTACTACACATAGTTTGTTTAGTTTTGACATTTGCAACATACATTTCATTTGCTATTAGTCTACAAATTTTCTAAAGGAAAGGAAGAGTTTTGCACAATTGCAACCTAAAGATGCTACCTCGAAAAACTTTGATCCTAGCACCTAATCAAATGAATTTTTTCATTCCTATAATGGAAGTATAAGTCCACATGTTGAATCACAATGTCAAAAATATTTTTTTGAATTGGCTTTCTAGGAATCAACTTGAATTTTCTAGTTCAACAACCACTTGGTCCTTTAAATTTAATTGTAACTTAATTTTTTGGATGTCCTTGGTCAAACTTGATTATTACTTTCAAAATTGATAATTTATAATTTCGGTTATAACTTAGAAAATAGAACTGAACAAGTTATATTTCTTTTCTTTTTCAAAACTTTGAAAAAATCCATAAAAATTCAATGATTTATTGCAATTGGAAGATCATTGGTTTAAATCCAAATAACACAATATTGAATTTATTTCATTAATATTTTCTTCTTTAATATTGATTTTCAAGTTTAAATTACAAAATATTGTTTCTCATTCTAACCTTCATTTTGTTTCCAAATTATTCCAAGATAATTCTAATTTTTATAGTTTAATGTACATAGTATACTTTACCTGAATATGAATATCATCAAAATTTTGTCAATGGCAAATTTAGTTTGATAGTGGTCATTTTGATGTAAGTCTTCATTATGGGTGATTTGGATGTAATTTTTTTTAAATGACTAGAAATTTTTTTACACTAGACCTCAAGCTACTTATATCTCTTGGAGAAAATTTTCATTAATTAGATTTTTTGGTATATATATTAATTATAAATCTTTGAAAATTATAATATTTTAAGAAATTAATAGATTTTTCTCACATTGACAAATAACACATATTTAGTCTCATGAAATAAAAATATTAAAACAAAATCAAATACAATTTTAAAGACAAAATTGAGTTTAGATAATGAAGTTTGTCCATATGGCTATGGAATTTGTTCTGTAGGGATTAAACCACATGCAATTGTAAACTACAAGCAATAAACCACATCCATATGGTGAAATATACCATTTATTAAATAGTATTTTTCAATAAAATTGAAAAGTAATTATTCAAAATTACTTCTAAATTTGATTATGAAAAGAATATTAGGGATATTTTGCAAGAACAATATTTCTATGAGTTTCAAAATATAAAATTCTATCTATGATAATTTTAAAAATATTTATGTAATACACTTCAATTTAGAACTTCAAAAGTTACATTGTGAGTTTAAACATACCTACACTCTTTAAATTGTAGAATATTTAAAAAAAAGAGTTTTAAAAATCCATATAATATAAATGGTAGGGAAATAATACATGAATCTAAGAAATTTGGATGGATAAAGAAATGAATTTTTGTTTACATGTAGTCAAAATATAATATGTTTATGAGATGAGATTTAACTTTTGCATATTTAATAGATTGAGGGTCAATATTTACTACTGTAAATGACACAAATAACATTTAATAATGTTATATACAGATCCACCCCTTGCTTACATTGAGTATGATATTAAATAAAAATTTATCAATTAGATACTGTAAAAAATCTTCAAAAAAAACACTAAGGGGCAGGTTTGTACCAATTATGAATTTTAAATTTTAATAGGCAATTTTTTGGTTCCATTTCAAATAAAAGTTATCTTTCTATATTTCTTTGTTTCTTTACAACAATGTCTCAAATAGTGAACCAAAATGCATCATTCTAATGCATTTGAAGATCACCAATGTAGTCTAATCCATATCATGCATCATGAAAGGTAGAATGATATTTCTTTGTTTCTTCACTCAACAAAGTCTCAAATAGTGGACAAGCACATCATTAGCATTGTCATATCACTATCTACGTCATCAAAAGTGGAGTGAAAGTTAATTGTGTTGTAATCACCTATATCTTCAACATTTTCAAGGAAACATGAAATCCAAGAGCCCTATTGGAAAAAAAAGAATAATAGCAAAAGTAATGAAGAGAAGGAAATGAAATCAAGTGATTCTAGAAGACTATCTATTGTGGAATTTGCCATGTCCTCCAAGTATCTAGTGAAATTGTCATTCTTCTAAATAGTGCTAGCTTCTTACATTAGATGTTTTTCTGGGCCCCTGGAGGGCTGCGTGTTCCCCTGGGATTTTCCTTGCAGCAGCTACTCGATGTGGCAAAGCAATTGCCACGTCATTTTTTCATTTCTTTTAAAATTTAAACGTTTTTTTTTTCATTTTTCAATTTAAAAAAAATAAATTTAAAAATGAAATAAAATCTGACAACGGCCGTTCCCGGACTATTGGGGAAACAACACCAGGAATAAGCCTGAAATGGCCCTCTAGACCCCCCAAAAAACATCTAATGCTTTTGTATTTCAAAGGAAAATTTTAAATCAAAAAGGTTATAACTCATAGCCCTAAGTGATGGTAGATGAGTAATAGTAGGCAATTGTGAAAAGAAACAAAAGCTCTAAGTTATCCTCTAGTGGCTCAATTGGTCCCCCTACAAAAACCAATGTATTCCAAACATTGAAATTGATGTGACATTATAGGAATTTTCAGATTTGGCACAAAATATGGATGAAATGTTAACAAAAAATAAGATCACTTTTAACAACATTAACACTTTTAACATCTCCAGACACCTTGGTCTACATAATCTAATATAAAATATTGTCCTATTTTTCCATTATGGATTTTAATAACAAATTAATTTTTATTAATAGCAAATGGAAAGGGCCCTAAAATTTTTAGAGTTAAAACTTTGTACTTTGACTCCCAATCTCCTATACTACTAATGGTTTGTCAAAAGCTTGAGTTACTTCTTAGCTAATATCACTATAACAAAACATGGTTAAAAACAACTGCACTCAATTTTGAATGTGGTTTTTTCAACCACATTTTTGTGCAGACCCACTACGTGCGCAGCCAACGTTTCTGGTAATTTCTGACTGCAATTTTTGGAATTTTGGGGCGCCTAATATACCATTGAAAAGGTATTTTCAATACCTTTCCAATGGTATATTACACGCCCCAAAATTCCAAAAATTGCAGTGAAAAATTGCAAAAGAAATTAATAGCCCACTATGTGTGCATGTACAAAAACGTGGTCAAAAGAACCACACTCAAATTTGAGTGTGGTTTTTCTTTACCATGTTTTATTATAGTGAATCACCTCTACATTTCAAAGCACAAATCGCCATTTTTTGTAAACTCCAAAATTTCACCATATGTTTTAAAACATCTCATATTTATCCATTGCTATTTTGTAACAATATTATACCAAATCCATATTAATTAATTTAATGCAAGCTAAAATTTTATTATATTGTATTAAATTCTACAAGCTTGTCTAGTGACATTGATTTGAGTCTTCAATAATAGGACAAACCAATCAATTTAATTGCCTATTGTAGATAACTTGTGTGAAAAGTGATGGTTTCTTTTATTTTTTGACCCAATTTTGAATGCATTGCCTTCAAGTTGCCTTCAACTACAAAAATGCAACTTACAGCAAAAAAAGAAAACCCAAAGACATTTTAGCAACCATTGAAGTTCAAAAAATCCTTTTGTCCCTTCTTTAGACTCAAAGTTGCAAACATAGGGTCTATGTTCCAATTTATGGAAAAGACCAATAGATTGTAGGCAACTAAGAATTGTTGTCATTTCTAAAGAATACATACTTGAACAAGACTTCATATGCAATGTAGAAAAATGAATTTGTATCTATTCAATGTGGACTAGAGATGGAAGTTACAAAGTAGAAATGAGGTAACTACACCTAATTGCTTTCAAATAAGCAATTAAGTATTGTTTTATATTATGAAATTGCCTAATTGTTTGTTGCATCTTTCTGGAAGCCAAAACAATTTTTTAGACCTTCATCATATGCATTTTTTAAACACAAAGTGATGGATCTATGAATTTTCAAAGAGTTGAAAATAGGTGTATCCATAAACAACCCTAAGTTCTTATAAATAGAAACAATACATTTTTTGGGAAGAATCTGTAGGAAGAAAGGAAACTCAATTAGGTGTAGCTCCCTTACAAATCCAAAATCACCTTGACCTTTTCAAACTATATCTTTAATATTCAACAATTGTGAAAAGAGGATGTGGACATTTTGAGGTTGAGGGATTGACAAAGAATGATGAGCACGTTTTGAGTCTAATGGATTGAAACAAATAACTAGATTGTTTCGTGTTGACTACCTTGATGATACTCCTCAAATTTTTGAAAATCTAGAAAACAATGATAAAAGAAAAATGAATAATAATTTTGTGAAGAGTCACACCAACAATTGATACCTTGGTAGATGCTACATTTAATACAAGTTTTTCGAATATCCTTTATTATATAGATAACCTTAAAAGGATGATGTGGACGTTTTGAGCTTAGGGGATTGATAGAGAATGATGAAGATGTTTTGAGTTTGATGGATTGAAACAAATAACTTGATATTTTCTTCTTGACTATGTTCGTGATACATTTCAAATTTTTGAAAATGTGGAGAATAGTAGTGAGAGAAAAACCCACTGCTAAAGAAGAATGAACATTGATGTCATCAAGAGTCACACCAACAATTGATACTTTGGTTGATGCTACGAAGTTTCTGATACAAGTTTTTAAAATACCTTTTAGTATTTAGGTAGCCTAGAAAGGACGATGTGGACGTTTTGAGTTTGATAGATTGAAACAAAGAAGTGGACCATTTCTTGTTGACTACCTTGGTGATACATCTCGTCCATTCAAAACTTTGAAAAATAATGAAAATTTGTAGTTTTTTTTGAAAACGTGGGCAATAGCGGTCGGAAATAAACCACATTAGAAAAATGATCAATAATAATGTTGTTAAGCGTCACATCATTCAGCAATAAAATTGAGAACCCCGCCACCTAGTCTCCAACACAGCAAAAGCCACTCCCTGGATCCGCACAAAAGAGCGGCTTTCCCAAGGTGAAGGTCCTCCACCGAATCAGACCTGGCGAGACATCTACGGCGTCCGCAGATGGGAGAACGCAGGACCCCCAGGTGGCATGCAGCATTGCAGCTGAGCCCGTGTCTGTCGTGGGTCCCCTTGCGCAAGCTATTTGGGGCGCTCCGAACTTACCGCAAGTTAGACGGAGAATCGGTCTCACGTTCACCAATTCGGGGACACAATTTGCACTCCCTGGACTTATTACAATTGCAGGCAGAATTCATCAGGCGCTGGCTATGGCGTGCCCAGTGGTGGGCTTGTGTGTACTTGAAGCAAGAACGAGCCAGACTTCTTCTACGACCAGGATTTGGCTAGGTGGAGTGAAATTCCAGCTTTAACTGAAGGGGGGCTTTAGTGTGTTACCGAAGATTTGGAGTCCCTTTTGTTGGCGCTGATTTTCGAGTTCTCGGGATGCGAGTGAGTGAGTGATCGATAGGTGGCGATGTGAGATACTTACTTGGATTTGGGTTTGGATTATTCGCGGTGTCGGTGAGATCGTTGTTTTGAATGACTGTGGAGGTGGTCGGTGGATGCGGGAATTGGGATTTGCGGGTGTTGGAGAGGTTTGTGTTGATGGGGAGGGCGTAATGGGAGCGAACAAGCTGAGGATTGGATTGGATTGGATTTTCAGCTGAGGACGAACAAGGTGGTGGCGGTGCAGTTCCGCGTAGTTGCTGTGGTGAGCAAAATCAAGCTCTGTTTGGGTTATGTGAAATTTTGGAGTTGCGGGAATCTCATACTCTAGGGTTAATCGATGTCCGGTAGCTTGATTTTATATTTTCTTTGAAATTATTTTTCTGTGAATGTATCCTTAGGTGCGCAGTGTCTCGTGAGAGGATTCAGTGCAGATGGTTTAGGGTTTGTTGTCATCTCTAGCGAGCTCTTTAAGGTAATTTGTGAGAGTGAATGGTATCTTGGTTGAACCCGCTGGGTAGATGCAGCCTATGGAAGGCAAGGAAGCCCTATCAGGAGCATGGAGGATTCATAGTGTATTTGAAAAAAACAAATGTCTATGAGGTCAACACAAGAGGCCACCATTTTCTTGAAGTTTATTAGTCCCTAAGCCGGAAGTTCTGCGTGGCTAAGTAGCCATTCTGACCATATAATAAACCTTACGCAATCCGCTCCTTAGTTTTTTGATCTGTGAGGGTCTTCAAAGAGCACCCTGAAAATGGGGTTGGGATCAAAGCATCAGGTCTGCAGGATAGAAATCCTACAGGATGTTGGGTTTCCTTCCTCTGGGTTCTCTAAAGTGTAAACTAGCCAATTTATATGCAATTGCTCTTATGGCAGGCGTAGTTTCTTATTCAAGTTTCTTTTCACGAGCCCTGTGATTCAAGATCAGGTGAAGCTAAGCATGCCATTCCTTCAAACGCTTACCTGTATGATGCAGGTCCAGATCACGTGAACGTACTAGTGGCGTTGTTCCATTTGCACATCATTGCGCCTTCTGAGCATAGATACTTAGTGTTGGAATGATTTTTCCTTGTGAAACATCCCATGCTGGACGTTAAACCCTACTGAGAAATTAGTGGTTGTCATACCCTGGTAGCGGAATAATCTTTTCTTAGTGAAAATGTAATCTAGAGTTGAAGAAGCATCCAATCACGAGCCAAGTTTATTCCGAGAGATTTGACATCTCTTTTCATGTGGATCCCATGAATATCTAGAACCCTAGTGAAGCAAATTTGGACACCATAAACACCTCACAGGTTTTGTTGTGACTTCCCCACAGGTATAGTAATAGAGACAATAAGATCATTGCAACCACCAATTATCACAACCCCTGTTTTTTCCTTAGGAGAACATGATCCTAACCCTGATCCTAACCTTGGTGAAGACACAATCGAGGTTGGATACCCCCTAGTTGACTATGAGGGAGCAGAATGGCGGCCCTTGGTTACACAACTCTCTTGCTCTTGCTCATGCTCTCCCCTTCCAGCTGCATCAGCAACACCTCAGAACTTGCAACACTACCAGCTCTCCCCCCGGGGAGCATCACCATAACGCAAGATCCCAAATTGCCATTGACACCCTCTAGACTCCGCAAGTACGCCAGCCAGTCTCTCTCCTGCGAAGGCGACCTCTCCGGCACCGGCTCCTTGAATACACTCTGTTCTCTCAAGAAGGACTTCTTCTTCCCAGACGAGGAAACTTTTCTGGTAGGCAATGGAAGCTTAGAGATTCACCCTGGGATTGGAATCTCATGTTCGACTCCAGGCTGCAGCGTCTCGATTCTGTTAAACGGGGACCTGAACTTGGGCGCCAACTCCTCCATCTGCAGCAGCTCTTTGTGGATTCGAGCTGCCAATGTGAACCTCGGCGATGGTGCGAAGCTGGACTCTTCGGAGTTCGGAGGGAAGCCTCCGTCTGGTGCGAGTGGGATGCCGTCGGGAACGGATGGAGCAGGAGCGGGCCATGGGGGTCGAGGAGCACTGTGTGTGAAGAAGAATGGCAAAAAGAAACAAAACGATGTGTGGGGTGGGGATACGTATGGATGGTCGACTTTGATGGAGCCTTGGCACTTTGGAAGCAGCGGAGGGACGACGCAGGAGAATGCGGATCTTGGGGGAAGAGGGGGTGGCAGGGTGAATGTCACGGCCATTGGGATCTTGGTGGTAGATGGATCTATTGAGGCGGATGGAGGCTCTGTGGGGGAGGAAGGGGGAGGGGGATCTGGAGGAAGCCTTTTCATTCAGGCATCTCGGATGTAAAGCATATCCAAACTTCTTCATGAATCTCTTTTCGTATGATTTTAAAATAGCGTTTCGTTCTCACAAATTTTTCATTAGGTAGGAGAGTTTTGGCAATGAAGGATGGGTTTGGGGTAAGTCTTTTTTATTCAGCCATGTCGGATGTGGGTCACATCCAAATCTCTTATTCATGAGTAGCTTTTTATTCGATGTCAAAATAGCTTTTCGTTATCACAATCTTTTCTCTTGTAGTGTAGAAAAGTGGTTGACAATGAAGGGATGCCTTGGTGGGATGCAGAAAGGGGAATGGGCAGATTAGTGCCATTGGTGGGTCTGGTCGAGGAGGTGCTTCTGGGGGACGGATTGCGATCAACTCTATGAGACTTGATGGTGTGACTGTCCGCTATCATGGTTAGGATATTCAATAAACCTCTTTCAACGAATTTACATCGAGTTCTTGCATTTTGAAACCCTAAATTGATTATAATATGAAAAATATAGTGCTGATAGAGCTTAATTTTGTCTCACCTCAATCAGTGAAGAACATTGCTTGTGTTGGTCAAAATCAAACAGAAGAATGCCCCTATGTCAGAAGTATTTAAAATAAATATGAGACCCATTTTGGGCGATTGTTTGTGGTTAGGGGTTTAGCTTTGGATTTGTGTACGTTGTTGTTGCTCATCTATCTTGTTCAGAACCGAGAGATGAAAGACTACAATGCAATGGAGGTCAAGGAAGTTTTTTTCTACTTTGCAGGTGGTGATAGTTTCGCATGTCCTCACAACAATGGAGCAGCAGGCACCCGCTTTGACACTTTCTCGGCTACCTTGCATGTCTCAAATAGCAATAAATCAACTTCGACTGACACGCTACTGCTAGAGTTTCCCAACCGCCCATGGGGGTCAATTATTGTGGAAAATAACGCAAGTGTATTGGTGCCTTTGCTTTGGAGTAGGGTCCAGGTACATGCTTGATTTCGAATTTGTCCAGCTTGCTTTATTGAAGTTCCTTATTCCTGCTACAATGCTTAGTCTTTGGTTGCAAGAAACTTAATTTGCGCGCATCTTTGTTATTGGTCTTAATTGTATGATTCAGAGATAATTATCTGTACATCTTGGCTGATGGTTTACCAGAAGGTCTTCCTGTTTTTATTAGAAAGTTGGGGTTTTGGGAATATGCTCTCATATTAGAGTTGGTCTTTTGAGAGTGGGATGAAGAGCTGCCTAGACTTCAGTGCTCTATGTGATCATTCCTTTTTTCTTATAGCTGAATGTGAACGACTTGTTTTTGGTTTCTTCATGGAAGGGAACAAGGTTTCCAGAAAAATTAGATTGTTCTAGGAGCTAGACACGTTATTAACAGAATGTTCCTCATTATTCATGGAGAGAAGTCCGTGTGGAGTGATCGTATGGAGGCCTCCGCATGATACCCAGGGAGGCTTCTGCGTGATTAATATGACCATTGGAAGACTTCCCTATGGATCATGGAGAAGATTACCTCTGTGACACTGTCTAAAAGTTCCCGCAACAGTCTAATTTTACTGAAAACCTTGTTAGAGACACTTGACAACGAATATGAACACCGGTGATTACTCTGTTATGAGCATTGCAAGTGATTCGCTTAATTTGGTGCAGGTTCGTTCAGGGATTACCTTGCAGTCTGGAGGTCTTCTCTGCTTTGGTCTTGCCACGTATTCGAGCTCTGTATTCGAGTTAACAGCGGAGGAGGTGCTTATGAGTGATTCTACGATCAAGGTGTATGGGGCTCTTAAATTATCTGTGAAGATGCTGCTAATGTGGAACTCGACCATCAAAGTAGATGGCAATCCTGATGATTTCATGTTGGCCACCACCACTGTAGAAACAAGCAACTTAGTTGTTTTGCGGGTGAGTGTGATGGACTTTCGCATCTTTGCACCTAATCCAATAGGTGATTTGATGTCTGATCGGCATGTCCAAAAAATCACTGAAATGTCCAATTTTACTGAAAACCATGTTCAATGTTGCATGGAAACGACATTTTATAATTTTAAAGGACTGTATCCCCAAGTCATGCCAAGGCCACACAGGCTTTGGAGTCGGACTACCAGAGAGTCTGGTAAATTCTGATTTTGATAATTGGAAAGACAAAACATTGCTTGCATGTTCCTCTAAATAATAATTGTTGGGCTGACTTGAATTCCAAGATTGGGATGACTGACGTTAGAGAAACCGGCTATTAGTGTGAGGCATTGAAGATGAATTTCAGAATTCAATCTGTTTTTGGTGCAAGTTGATCAAATCTAGATTTTTGATAATGACCTACTTTAACAGAATGTTATGCGAGTGTGTTTTCTTGCATTGTGTAGCCCTGCCTTCAAGAGTAGGAAGTGAACGCATTGGTTGTGGTCATGTCTTTTACTGAATTGAAGTTTTGTTGTTGTACCAGGAAGGGTCAGTGATCGAATCAAGTGCAAATCTGGGAATGTTTGGTCAGGGTTTGCTGAAGCTCTCGGGTCCTGGTGATACTTTAAGAGCACAGAGACTTTTTTTATCACTTTTCTACAATGTTCATGTGAGTGGAGATCCTGTGGGAACTCTTCTTTTCTATGAGAAAGATCTCGTCTGACCTCTGTAGCTCTTTCATCTTCTGGCTAAATTTTTTTTTATAATCTACTTTTTCAAATTAAGCCTGTATGCTAAAAGATACTTCGGCTGCGTAGGTTGCTAAAGGAGCGCTGATGCAGGCGCCGCTTGAGGCAAACTCTTTAATTAAAGACGAGTAAGTTTTTTCTTGCATGTCCTGCACTTCTTGAATTGAAACATGGTGTAATGTCTATGAGGGCTTTGAGATCATGTTTATCGTCCTTATTATTTTCAGAATGTGTCAAAGTAAGTGTTGATAATTGATTGTTATCTTACTGTGGGGTCATGTGGAAACTGCAAATTCAGTATCACAAGAATTTATTGCAAGAATGACGTCTGCCCAGAAGAAGTGCTCAGGCCCTCTGAAGACTGTACAGTGAATGTCACTTCCCCATTTACAATGCAGGTACACTAGATTTTTAGCCGTTTTTTCAAAATTCGCCCTGACTTCGAGATACAGAACAATTGGATTGTCATTGCAATTTGACCTTTCCCATTTTCACTAATATGGAAAGACAGTTCTTTTCATACTGAATTCTGACGTCTTATGTGACCAGATCTGCCGCGTGGAAGATGTGCACATCAATGGTACCGTACTGGGAAGTGCTATACATGTTCAGCGAGTCAAGACAATAATCATCAAAGGGCTTTTCTCTGCGTCCGCATTAGGTATGTATATGTTAAGAGAAGTGCCGGATCGTCTTTTTTAATGTCCTGCAGAACTTTCAAGTTATTTGCTCTTAAATTCTCTTTTTACTTCAAATCATCACTTACGTCTGGAATTTTCTCCTGCAGCCATTCTCCCGGTGTTAAGGTCTATCTAAATTTTAAAACCAAGGAGATGCCGTGCATAGTGTGTTTTATAAAGTATACATATGAAATGTGCTCAAGAAGAATTCCTACTCACGAAATTGGGAAGAAACTAGATTTTGTCTGAGTCAAAAACACTGTTTTTAATGTGGAGATTTTCACATTTGAAATTGAAAACTAACTCATTTTTCAATTCATTGTTTCTTGTTTCTCTTACTTTGTGGTATATTATGTCCAGTCTTTTGGTTCACTTGGTTTTCTTTGTTGTGTAGTTTCGTAGAAACTTATACCGTTGGTGCAATATATCAGGGTGTGACGGAGGACTTGGCAGAGGGGAGTTTAAAACCGCAGGAGGTGGTGGGGGGCATGGTGGGAGAGGTGGGAAGGGCTATTACACAGGTAGATTTGCAGAGGGTGGAGCAGTCTATGGAAGTCATAAACTTCCCTGCGAGTTCGGCAGTGGTAGCGGCAATGCAAGCGGCGGGGACTACACCACTGGTGGTGGTATCATAGGTTTGTTGCATATTGACACATTCATATTCTCTTTGCTGTTGTTTGCTGGAGATTTGCATGTATCATTTGAAGAAAAAGTGCAGATTTGGTCCCTCATTGCCATGCAGTTCTCCAGAAGTTGACCATCCATGTGTCAATACCATACACGTTTTAAAGAACTAAATGTCTTAGGGGCCAAATGAGCATTGAATTTCTTCTGTTGCTTACTTCTTTGTGTATGGTATTGCCAAGCATTACATCCATCATGCTCTCTTAAAATGAATTTCATATGTTTTCGCGATCTGTAGTCTGCAGGTGTTATCTGAACGGTTGCCTTTGTACATCTCATGTGAAAGAAGATGCATAGATTAAGTGGCATTCATGTTGACATCTATGGACATGTCTTTTGTTATAACCAACATGTTCTGTGACTCCATTGACCCAGTTAATCCGGAAGTGCCTAAATGGCCGAAAGCGTCCATTCCCATGTCTATATTAGTTGAAACAAATCATTAAAGTAGTTCCAAGGCAGGTCACAAAGTATGCCAATAGAAACAAGAAACCATGCCTACATTTTTGACTGGTAAGAATGTGCATTGGAAGTTTACTATGAACTACTTCCAAGGGACCTTTTCTTTTTTGTTCACGCACTAAGGGGTTAATCATTGGCTTTGTCAGTCATGGGTTCAATCGAACACCCTATCAGCAAAGTGGAGATTTTTGGAGAGCTCTCTGCGGATGGTGGAACATTTAATGCATCGTCACGAGGTGAAGTTGGAGGTGGTTCTGAATGGGGTGACCCAGGTGGAGGCTCTGGGGGCAGTCTTCTTCTGTTTCTGCAAACATTGACTCTGGCCGACGGAGCTGTTTTATCAAGTGCAGGAGGTCACGGTGGTCCCCTTGGTGGTGGTGGTGGAGGGGGCGGTCGACTCCACTTTCATTGGTCCAACATTCCCATGGGGCTGGATTTTGTCCCAGTTGCCTCAATCCAGGGTGCCTATAATACCAGGTGCACTCACTTTCCCTGCTTTGGTTGTACCTGTATGCAATGGGTATGAATCCATTCCCCATTTTTGAGAGGATTCCAACGCATTGAAATATGTATTATTTGATTATTGAACGAATGAGTTATAAATTTTTAAAGTTTTGCTCATGGGGTGAGTGAAACCATAGGTAGGCTTTAACTTTTCAGCTGTTGGACATTGTCACTTCACTAGATCCTAATCATGTACTAGTACAATAACATTTATTCTACATGTACCCTATTCATGGCAAGAGGTTCTCCAAGTTAAAGGATTCACTGCCTTATGTAGTGAATTCTACCTTACGATCCATTCATGTCGTATTCATTCTTTCTATTCAAGGACTGTGAGAACCCCTTGTGTAATTAACGAATTTGTGACAGCTTTGGGGCCTTGAGTTTTCAAGCTAGAAATTCTCATCAAATTCTCTCCTTTGGGGATAAAGTATCGTCTAATTGAACATCAGACAACCTTCTACAATTTGTGCCAACAATGAGTTTGCAAATGTCTCGGACACGGGATGAGGCCAGGAGCACAGTGATACAATCACGGGTACAATCGTGCTGTTCATTTTAACAATGGAAACTATTTGTTGTCGGGGTTTAGGGTGTCAAGGGTATTTTTGTGGGAAGGAAACGTGAGCTCAGTAGAACTGTTTGGATGCATTCGCATTGTGTTGAAGTTGATTGTAACTATTACTGGTGTGAAAACAGAGGGGGCAATGCTGGAAATGGCTCAGCTCTTTCAGTTGCAAAATCGGAAGAAGGAGAGGAGGGTACAGTAAGTGGAGTTGATTGTCCACCTGGCCTCTTCGGCCTATTCTGTGAGGTAAGCATAGTTTTTTGGATACTTTGCTTAACGTGTGGCTTAAAACAAGCAGCGTTTTTCTTGGTTCGAAATCTTTTATGATTTAAAGAAAGAATTACGGATCTGTTTTCTGGCGTTTTGGAAATCATCAGCTTTAGTATGGGGTGCTATTGGGTATCATTTTGGCAGGAATGTCCTGTTGGAACGTACAAGAATGAGACGGGCTGGGAATCTGAGTTGTGCAAGCCATGCCCACCTGAGAAACTGCCAAGACGTGCAAATTATATCTATACCCGTGGTACTTTTCCCTCTCAAATTTTGTCTTCTCCATTGCATTTCCCATAGGATCTCCCTTCCAAAGTGGGAAATTAGTCTTAGAGATATTCAGAGGAGACACTCAAGGGTCCTGAATCACTCAGAGGGTCAAGAGTGATTCAGGACCTTCTAGTAGGTCGATCATGGTGAGACATGTCCATTCATTTTATTTCATTGTTGAAAGGTTGCAAATTTAAGTACTTTAATAATGACATTAGCACCTTGCAAGTGACTAGATAGAAGCGTAAGTAGATTCAATCATGTGATCGTGGGAAGGCCGAATGAATCACAGAATTTTTCCCCATGAATTGCATCTCTTTATATCTTACCTCCCCATGGTCAAGCTCCCTATGATATTGTCAATTTTTTGAAACGTTCTAATACTACAAAAATCTCGGCATATGTGTAATTATGAGCTACTTTGGGTTGACATAATTACAAGTGTGTGTCACAGGGGGTGTGGTTCAGGCAACATGTCCTTATCAGTGTATTACAGACAAGTATCACATGCCAAACTGCTATACTATGTTGGAGGACCTGGTCTATACGTTGGGCGGTCCTTGGTTGTTCACACTGTTGCTCTCGGTTGTCATGTTTGTCTTGGCTATGGTGTTAAGTGTTGCGCGAATGAAGCTAGTGGGCAATGACGACTTTACTGGACCCACTCTTGCTCCTTCGCCGCATGGTGCTCTCATTGACCACTCCTACCCATTTTTGGAATCACTCAATGAGGTTCGGACACTTTTCTGATCTTATTGTTGCTTACCCCCTTGGTGTCCAATCTAAAAATAGAAATTGTGCTTTGAAAGCTAATAGTCAATTGTAGGAACGCCCAAATCATCATATTCCTATTAATTGCAAATGTAGGGCTGGATTCCTTCTTTTATTGGTTCAGCTTGTGAACATTTTGAATGATTTGTTTCAACTCCTATAGGTATATGGAAGCAGAAGCTTTTTCCATTGAGCACTTAGGAGTTCACTTCTTAGTGCCCAAGCTAAAAATGAAAACTTCATTTTGGATGCTATTAGTTGATTATAGTAACTTTCAAGCACATGATACCACTGAAGAATGTAGGGTATGATATATTCCTTTTGTTGAATCGCTGTGTTACCTTCCTTGAAGTTTTCTAGATGATATATTTATAACTCCTATGGATATAGAAGTAGTCACTTCTGACCACTTTGGGCACTTAAATTTGTCATAGTTTTGTCTCCTGAGATTTAGCTGAAGGTTTATCCCGTGCTGAATTTCAATTTCTATGATACAGGTGCTTGAGACCACACGGGTAGAGGAGTCACAGAGTCACGTACATCGCATGTATTTTTTGGGCAATAACACCTTTGGCGAACCCTGGCATCTTCCTCATTCCCCTCCCGAGCAGATTATGGATATTGTGTAAGTACAGACACCCAACTGCGCAGGTTCACTGATTATGATTTTGGAGAGTTTGATATGCAAGTTTCCAGGAACAGGGTTTTTATTAACAATTGATTGTTTCAGGAACTTTTAGACAGTAGCAGAAAGGGAAATTCTTTCCTATGGTTCACGAGAAGGGCTCTATGTTCAGAGTGATCATATAGAGTCCTTTCAATATATGATCACTATAACCTCCATATGATCACTATAACCATAGGAAGGCTTCAGAATGAATATTCTTTTTCAAAGGTTGTCTAGAAATTTTTTATTTTTCTACTAAAACTCTAGTATTTTACCCTTGTTCATTCCTTATTATTTGAGATTTTGCTTGACCTCTCTTTGCATTGCTTGTTGACAACGAGACCTCGTTCTCACCATTTGTGTCCTTGCTGTTGCAGTTATGAAGATGCCTTTAATAGATTTGCAGAGGAAATCAACTCCCTGGCAGCTTACCAATGGTGGGAAGGTTCAGTGCACAGCATTTTGTCGGTGCTTGCATGCCCAGTTGCATGGTCATGGCAGCAGTGGTGTGCACGTCAGAAAATTCAACGACTACGAGAGTACGTCCGCTCCGAATATGATCATGCATGCTTGAGATCTTGCCGGTCTCGAGCCCTGTATGAAGGTCTCAAGGTGATGTACTCTGAACATTTGAATATAGCTTGGCATTAACAATGACGGCTAGCACGTGTATGCCTTGTGTTCTTGTTAATTGGATTTTGAAGGGAGTAAACTCTAAGTTCGATCCTGCAGTGGAATGAAAAAGATGTGTGCTGTTTGTCATCAATTGTTGCCGAGCTTTAATTCTGGTTTGCCTTCCCCTGGGGTTCTTCTCGGAGGGAATTAAGATGTAATCTAATTTTTCAGTTTGGCTTGTTCAGGTGGCAGCAACACCTGACTTGATGTTGGCATACATTGATGTGTTTCTCGGAGGAGATGAAACACGACCTGATCTACCTCCCAAGTTGATGAATAGGTTGCCAATGACTATAATATTTGGGGGCGAAGGTAGCTATATGGCTCCATTCAACCTTCACAGCGACAATCTACTGACCAGTCTAATTGGCCAGGTAAACTGCCTTTCCCAAGGTTTTTCTGTGCGCTAGTGAATCCCTTCCAAGTTATGATGAAAGTTCAGGGAAGTCACTATATGTAATTTCAGGAAACACATGCGACAGCCGCAGGGTATTTTGAAGCACCATATCAATACATAATACCTGAAATATTCTTAAACCCTTCTATGAGTATTGAGAATACTTGGGAATACTCTAAGAATATTCTTATTTTCATCTATAAGTACCCTATTTTGAAGGGTACCTAGATTTGAGATTTAGAAACGCACATTAGTGTCCAGCAAATATTTGAGAAAATATTGTGACATCTATATATTTTCTATCGCCAATGAATTGTGTCTAACTGCAATAAGATAATATGTAGTGTCTACCTGCGAATAGATAATATATAGTATCTAACTGCAAATAGAATTTGTTCTCAAATTTGATTGGTTTTATCCTTGAGCTTCAATAATTTGGATATTTCATCAGACTGCTCTAATTGTTGACTCTTCCTGGACATTGCTGCACTCTATATTATTTTTCCTCCTCGGTTTATGAAATTTTGGAAGGGAATTCCCGAGGATCAAACTATAAGTGTTATTTTCATTTGATTTTCATGCTGAGCTGCACCCATCTGTTTTGGACCAGGTGCCATTGATTATCATTCGTCCCACTGAATGTCATGTGTGATTTATGGGTGCAGGTTGTCCCTTCAACGATGTGGTACCGAATAGTAGCTGGTCTGAATGCGCAGCTACGAACAGTGCGAAGAGGGACCCTTCGTAGAAGTTTGCTGCCCGTCTTAAATTGGCTAAATACTCATGCCAACCCAAGGCTTGCTACTGTAGGTGTTCGAGTGGATATGGCCTGGTATCAAGCAACAGCTTCAGGCTATTACCAGCTTGGCTTGGTTGTCAATCCTGCTGATGAGCTTCCTCAGTCAGTGAATGACCCATATGATCTGAGTCGGACCGTTTCACCAAGGAGGTACATGACCAAACTAAGAGCTTGTTGATGATATTATTTGCTATATAAGGTTATGATGAGTAACTAATAGGCTATATAAGATTTGATTGTTTTAGGAACTTCCTGATAGCGTCGTAAAAGGAAATCGTCTCCCTGATTCATGAGGATGTCTTCATGTGGTCAATGATCATATGGAGGCCACTCCAAGTACAAATAGGCTAATCTTACTGAAATTCGTCATTTATTTATTTACGTGGGCATCTCATCTGGCAGGGTAAGAGTATATCATGTCAATGACTACATTGTCAATGAAGAGGGTACCCATTAATTGAAATGGAAAATGTTACCTGTTTTGGTTTGAATATATCGGTGAAATATGTCCTTTTTGAATTATGCTGACGTTGAGCCTTGGTGCAGTATATCCTACATGCCATCAGACAGTGGCCGGTTTAATACAACGGAGCAATGGCAATTTAACAATGACTTCTCTCAAGTGGTGGTTCCAAGGCGACGAATTGGTGGTGCAGTTTTAGATTCTAATACCCTACAATCTCTGGACGACAAGCGTGATTTTTTGTTTCCATTATCACTTCTTCTCAGGAATACAAGACCCGTTGGTCATCATGTAAACTTTTTGAACCTTTTCATAATCACCTGATTTTTTGCCGCTTAAGTGCTTAGGTTTTTTTTTTTGAGTTTTCGGGTAGCACTCTTGTTCCAGACCTTCTAAAACTCACCATCTAGAAGACTTTCCCGATAACGTGTAACAGGATTTATTTCTATAATCTTATACTCCTGCTTCTGATCATGGTTTTTGTATTTGCAGGCTTCTGTGGGGCTGGTTATCTCACTTCTGCTGCTGGTTGATTTGAGCTTGACACTTTTAATGCTCCTGCAATTCTACTCAATATCTTTGGGGCCAATGCTGTTGATTCTGTTGGTCTTACCTTTCGCATCAGTGATTCCAAGTGCAGCTGGCCTGAATGCCCTTTTCAGCCAGGGGCCTCGAAGCTCTGCAACTCCTGCGCGTATTTATGCACTGTGGAACATCACCTCATTTGTAAATCTTGTACGTTTTTCCTCACTAATCTAATTCTTCTTTCTCTTTCTGGCACTGCACATGACCAAACCTTTTGACCAATGATCAATGAGATTTTTGTGTTTTTCAATCACTAGTTTGCTTAACCTTAGGACCAGGGGTAGTCCAAATTTTTAAAAATGTGGATATGTGTTATAAAGTGCTACTTATTAGGATAATTTAGTGGTGACTTTCAAATAAAAGTTGTAAACTCGTAGAATTATATCCATGTGTTCAGATCTACTATTGCACTAATCACTGTTTATCGATAAATTTAAAACAAGGAATTCGAAATTCTCTCTGAACTCGATTATGGGTTGAGGATTAGTGATTTTTACAAGAATCTAAAAAATTAAAATATCACAAGAATCTCAAATAAATGGGATGGATGATAAAAACAAGGCTCTCGTATGCATGCGACATATTGGATTTTCTTTCATTCACCCTAAATTTGCACTATTGGTCTGTCAGGGGTTAAATAGATGATTGTGACTTGTTGCAAATTTCCATACAAAGAAATATTAATATCATCAATTATAAATTTATCATTAATTAACTAGAAACCTGCATGCCCTTCTGTTATATATTTTTGCAATATTCTTCGAGTGCATTGTGAGATTACAGTAGTAGAATCATATCTTGTTGAACTCCTGCGTCACCAATTCCAGACAAACTTGGTGGACTCCCCGGTTCAAACAAGATTAGATTTTCATGATTTCCATTAGTGTCATACGAAGTCATATGTAAAGGATTTTGGGGATTCTGATAATAAGTATGAGGACTAACTTTTTTTTAATTTACATTTTTATTCTGCAGGGTACCGCATTCATTTATGGATATATTCATTTTGTCATCCAGCTCGGTTCTGGCGGTCCTGATCTTCAGGGCTTCAACTCGTAAGATCCTTGTGAACACATTGGTTATTTAGAATCTAAATCTAAATTTAGACATGAGCGAAGAATATTTGTGGGGCATAGCTTTAGTTGATTTTGCAGCACTGAAGATAATCAACGTCACATGACTCAACTTCCATAAATATCTTTAGGAAGGTCTTATGACAATTTGAAAAATTGGTTATGATATGGTGAATCTTGGGTACCCTAAACCTGTATTTTAAGATACAATGTTAAGAAAAGGATGGAGTGATGTGGGAAATAAAATTATGATGTAAGCGTAGATGCACATGGCTGCATATGAGTAATTCATAGAATGAAGCAAGAGCACTAGTATCGAAGCACAATCATGCAAACAGAAAAGATGTGTTTCAATGGCTAGCGAATATTTTGACATGGATACATATTTTGAACATTTTTCTAACTGGAAATGATACTAAAAGAAACACATCAGATGGGTAATTAACCAAAATTTGTTTGGACCACATGTAGGGAGGAAGAAGGTTGGTGGCTATTTCCAGCATTACTGGTTCTCGTGAAAAGTGTGCAAGCGAGAATGATTGATCTCCACATTGCCAACCTCGAAATTCAGGACCGTTCTTTGTATTTGGAAGATGCAATCGCATTCTGGGAATCCAATTCCTAAACTTTTAAAACAATATGGCTACGAATGGCTCGACTTCTGCTTGCTCACAAGTGTCCGTCCATCCGGGAGCTGCTCCTATCAAGGAGGCATCGAAGTGATTGATGTCAAAGGCTTCTTTCTCCAGAAAAAATGGAACTCAAGATGGAAGTCAGATCAGAAGGTGTGTGTCCAAACAAGAAGCGAAATTGGAGCAATCTTGAATACTTTCATTCTCTCTTGAATTAGGTGATGTGATGGGCCCAGAGGTGCGAGGAGCTCCTTTCAAGAATGTTATGGGAAACTTGCGTCGTTGTTGGTGTTGATTGGCCTTTAAAAAAAAGTTTTGATAGGTGCAGGTGGTTTATTATAACGGGAGGGTACATATTCTGAAAGAGGGTGCTGCACGGGCTTACATCCTGTTCTATAGGTTTCCCAATGTATTTTAGACAAACGTCGGGTTGCTTTCGTTACAACCTACTGTTTTGTATATTTATTCAACGGTATGTAGTCAGGTTATCAATTTGATTGTCTGAATGGGTGCATCTTGGAATTGACCCTTGTAAGACTTTGTAACAATTACTGTACAAATACCATACTTTTACTCATATTTATGTATTGATTCTTTCAGACACTGGTTTTTTCGATATTTGTTTAAGAACATTATTGGGCATATTTTGCAGCTTTCCTGTTGGGACAATGTAACTGCATCTATCGTAATTGCAACTGGATTACTACAGTAAACATATTCTTGCCTAAAGTGTTCACCTTCATTCATGAGAGCCATGCGGTGTCCTAAACATATGTATGTGTATGGTAATATATATTTGTAGTATGTTTTGCTGAAATTTATATTTTTTTTTATAAGTAAGTGTTTGTTGGAATAATATTGTATTATCCAAATTTCTTTAGAATTAAATGAAATTTGTAGTGACACTAATCGGAGCTCTCAATAATTGGATAATTCAATGCAATAATGATTGTCTTAGGAAATAGAATGTAGGATTTTACTACAAATTGTTGAATCTATGTGGTGGTATATATTGCAGTAATGAGACATTGTGTAAATACTAGTGATGTATTTGAAGATTAGTTGATAGAATTTTCATTGGAGTATGTGTCAAGTTCTCTTTTTATATTGAATTTGGTAGGTAACATCAAATTTATAAATTTGGTTGTTGTCAACTATAGAACAAAATTGACTAAAAACATTGGAAAGTTGTTAACCCCTAAAAGCTCCAATGTCCATTTTCTAGATGATGAACAAATTGAAATTGGAGTTTCATTCTCCAAACTACTTGGATGAAAGTTATTCTAATTTGTAGAGATATGTTACCAAGTTGTTGTCCTATCTAAGGATTGGATTTGTTGTTATTAGAGTACATATTTTTCTAAAATTACAAATGTGCAAGTATATCAAGTGGTCAAACTGCATTGACTTTAGTTCAAAATTGGATTTGCCAAAATGAGGTCATAGATTTAAAGAACACAAAAATTTCAAAAAATCACCATGTGAAAAGAACCTCATTTTAAATCCATTCCAACAAGTTTTATTCAAAAAAATGATAATATTTTGCTTGTAGTCAAATTTTGAAGGAATTTTGGAATTTCTCTTTCAAAATTTATAAAATAAGATTGGTGATAGCATTGGTGAATCTAACCATACGAATGTAATCTACAAATCAAAATCTACAACTTTAATATGCATATCAATTCCAAAATATGCTTCCACCATATATTAGGTAAGCACTTTATAATGATTTTTCTCAAGATGTCAATTCTAGAAATGAATCTAGACATTGAGGGGTTGAAGGATGAAAAACCATATAGAATTGTCATATTTTGATAGCATAAGTGAGAAATTGAATTTTAATGAATTACAAAACAATTCACCCCTATTGAGTTTTCCATAAACGATATAATTATATAAAGAGAAACAATCTGAAAGGTCAATTTGTTTATGAGAAGTCTGTTGAGAAGATTTAGATTTAAAATTAAAATAGAATTTTAGTTTTCACACTTATTTGTATAATTGATTATGAGTGGAAGAGCTTGGATAAATGGTGAGATCATATTCCCAATCATATTAATTATCAAGTATTCTAGTTCTAATTCTAATTGTGAGAAAAACAATGTGAGTAAGTTACTCAAGTTAAAAATTGTTTTGATTCCAATTTATGGTTCTATTAGATGAATTCTTGTGCTTCATGAAATATCATTGAAGATTTTAATGAGTAGAATTAGTAATGAAATTTATATGAATAAATCTTTTCTTGTTGATTGTTAATTGTTAATTGATTGCGTAATTGTGCATCATTAGATGTTTTTTCAAGCCTCTAGAAGACTATTTTGTTGTGCATGCCAAAAATAATATTTCTAATAAATTAAAATTAAAATAATATTAAAAATTAAAAAATAATGTTAAAAAAACAAGTCTTGAAATTTTTAATTTAAAATGAATTTAAAAATAATATCTTGACCAACCAAACATGGCCATGAAACGGCCACATCAAATCCATGTGAGATTTAGTAATAACTAGAATAAACTTGTCATTCACCGTACAAACAAAATTCAAATCCTTCTCCACATAAATATAGAGACTTGCATATTTTGAAACTTGGCATGATTATTAAAAGTCATGTTAAGATTCACCTTCAAGAAACAAAATGCAAAAAAAATTCTTCCTACAAATTTTATTGCAATTTGAAGGCAATGAAGCTAAAATCTAGTTAAAAATTCCTTGCAACCCTTCATTGCATAGTTTGGGGTCATTGGGTGGTAGTAAAAGATTTTGTTCCAATTGCAATTGAAGTGGTAGTTGAATTGTGTGGTTACTATTAGGAAAATGGCAACGGTTGTTGTCTAATTTTTTATGTGTGCTATAAATGGTAAGTTTACTCTACTGTAAAAAATAGTTTGAAAAAATAATTTATTATATATATATATATATATATATATATATATATAATTTCTAAGAACTAAAACTTGTAGCCTTATTCAAGCCTAAAATCTCATCTAATGAATTGTGAAATTATTGAAATGTATGACAATTTGTGTGAGATTCAATGACGAATGCAATGATAAGTATTCATTCAAACATACATCTAATTATATATCAAATTGTGTACATGAATGTGAAGGAATTTATTGGTTACAATCAACAATAAAAGCCAAAAATAATAGTATTGACATATCCATTCAAGAATTGATTAATGTGTCTAGTTGAACAATGAATATATGGGCAATGAACTTTACAAACAAGTCTCATTGTTTCAATTGAAAATACCCTAAGTATAGGTTGACTTAAGGTGTTTAGGATCAATCTTCTTTGTAGTTGGGTCTTATAACTTTGAAAAGATGTAGAGTTGTCCTTAGTTATATATTTTCAACTAAATTTTTGATGGCAACAACTTGGAAAGACTATAGAAATGTAAAATATCATTAATATTTGATTGCACTACTAGAAAATTTGATTTCCAAGATACCAATCAATACTACAAGTATATATTCAAAAGTCTTGTTGAATTGAACTTATTAATTTGGACAATTGATAGCACAAATGTCTTAATACATGCTACATCAACTTTACTTCTCTTATAAATTTGCCATGTCATAATTTGAAACATGACATATACATTGCCATGGCAATGTATGGTTAATTGTAGAAAATTATGTAAATTATAGTAATGGAGGATCTCTAAATGTACAAAATTTTTTATTTCAAAAATATAATTCATGAAAAAATCTTGAAATCTACATTTTGAGGGATTTTGACAATGCAAATGATTGTAAAATGTACCATGTGTTGGCATTATAATAACCATGTACAAATTTGTACATTTGAAGAATTATAAATATTTGCAATCAATGAAGAACTCCCATTCTATTAAAAAACACGAAATTCAATATATATAAATTCTATGAAAATTCTTAATTTGTGAAGCCTTGAATCCCTATACCTTTAATTAAACAAAAAAAAGAAGTCTAAACAAGTAGGAATCATAGATAGAATATAACCATATGATTAACTAGGAAATTTGGATAAAATTAAGGTTGATATTACAATGAAATAAATATTGGATATAGCTCCATTATGTAGAGCTGAATCCAAGATGGTAGAAAAAGTAGTCAATGAAGTTGCATTGAGTCTGGATCCCAATGCACCTATTAGTTCATGTTAGAATACATGAGATAGTTATTACAAGAGTCCAAATTAATAGATGGAAGATCCTCATGGCAAATACATCAATTTAAAATCATATGCAACTTAGACAATAGTGATGTCAAGAATGATCGTAGACATGCCAATGATTGGGTACGTTTGAGTTCAAGAGTGTTTTTTTTAATCTGGGTATCAAAAAATCCTAAAAATTTTAAATATTATTAGTGACTTATGTGACTTTATTGTTTACTTGAAAAAACAATTTTTTTGAAAAGTTGTAACCTATCACCAAATAGGTGCACAACTATGTGTGACATTATCAAATCATTGTGTCAACCACCAAATATGCATGCTAGAAACTATAGGTGTGAGAAATGTAGGATTTTTCTTGATTGTTGGATTCCCTATAGCTTCTCTTTCTTCTTGAAGCTTGTTTCTTCGTGCTTCATTTTATTCTTGAGTTGTGTTGTCATTTGCTTCTAAATTTTTTCATCTTTTCTTGACTTTGCAAGATCTACTTTTTTGTCTTCATTTTTTATGGCTCATTAATTTTTTCCTATGGTTCTCTTAGTCTTTCCAAAGTAAATTTCTCTAAAGTTAGACATTTTCCATGTAGATTCCATGTTTTTGAATTTTTGGATTTCTTTTTGAAGTTTGAGGAAAGTTAGGGACTTTTAGTATGTTGAATAGGTCTTCAAGGACATTGTTCCTAGAACAAGAAGATGAAAATTAGGAAAGATTGTAAAAACCAACAAAATTAGAAAAAAAGGATGATGAAAAAAAAGAATTGGAATTAGAATAATGTAGATTGCTTACTCTTAAATTTGGGATAGTTGGAACAATCAATGAGAACATTAAACCACCTTGGAACATCAATATTGTTTGTTGTTTGCTCAACTATTTTTTAGCTAGCCTCTTCATTTTGAAATCTTGCATTTTAAAACTTTCTTTAGTAGACCAATCATATATTTAAATGATGTAAACATACAATAAATTCAAATACACTTGAAACTTCTTCAAACAATTTATAGATTTGTAAGAGATATAGAGGCTTATTATATTAATAATCGGTAGTTTGTCCCAAATTGTAACTGATTTAGTAATGGAGTCTATAAAAATCTCTATATTTCTCAACAAAAATATTCCACAATCATTCACATTGTTGTTAGGTTGTTGAAGAACTTGCACTTATGATGCATAACATACTCACATTTGTAAATGATGCAACATGACAAAAATTACAATGCATCTTCAAGCATGTATAATTGATCACTTAGCTTACTTCAATTCCTCGGATCTATAGGTCAAGTACAAGCTTCAATTTGTGAAATTCTCAACGGTGCTATATTATTCTATTTGTTTCATTTTGAGCTCAACAAATTGCAATACAAATAACACATAAACAACAATTAGTATATTAGTGTCAATGACTATGATCCAATATCTACTACATATTAATGCAAAGATGACATTAACAAATTTGAGACATGAAAAATCTTATAATTTCAAATACTCATGTATATCTATATGATTAATTGATTTCATTGAATCTAAGTGAAGTATACAAGGTTTCGATATAGTACTACCAAGATAACATATAACTATCAAGCTCCAATGCCTCTACAATTGAAAACAAAAAATGTAGTTAGTACAATTTGACCTTAGATTGGAATTCAAAGCTAAAAAGGAATAAAGACATAAACACTTGTATAAAATTTAAACCTCATACTTTTGCGCATTGGAAATAATTGAAGTAGATATAGAATTGTAGGCATTGTACATTAAGTACAATACTAATACACTCCAAAAAGAGAGCTATGATTGGAAAAAATTGACGACCAAAAAAAGGCAATAATTAAGGACCTACATCTATATATTATTTTAAAATACTATTTTGACAATTTGATTAGGTGATAGTGCATTGTCGTTGCCAATTTTTTTTTGAATATCTATTTGGTTGCTGATGTGTAAATAGAGTTAGCAATATGTCTTATTTCCATTCGTACATGCTTAACAATTATATGTAGGGGAGTGTAGATTAGAATAATTTATATTTTTAGAAAACTACCCATTAGTATATTAAATTTGTTCCTAGGAGAATGTCAAATAGGGATGGATATGAACTAGTTGATTCTAATTCCACCAGTAAGCACCATTTAAAGATTTTGAAATAAACTTTCTCACCAACTAGGCCTAATTGCAATTCTATTCTCCACTCTTAATGGCCACAAGGGTAAGATGACATTATCTTTTTAACTTGACTCTTTATATTCTTTTATTATTCCAAATGGAACTCTTTTCACCAACTGGACATTCTTTCTTTTATTGCTTTGAGGCTTTTCAACTTCCAACTAAGTTAAATAGTTTAACTCCAATTTGGCTTCACATGGCTCCAAATCTTTTGCACCCAACAACAACGGGGTTCCTTTCTTGATTCTTTCACCAATTGGGGATCTACTTGACTTCATTCATTTCAATCATGTCACTGACATCACCATTAAATTCCTAATTGGCTTTGAACACACTCAATACTCGATTTTTATGTTATTCTTACACAAATTGCTCTATGATTTTTATTCTTCCTCTTTTCCTATTTGGTAATCAGTTTGCTTAATAATTTTTGCACATAATTATACACATACTAACTTACTCAACTTACTGATTTAGAATTGGACACAAACATTACAAATCTAGATTAAAATTAAAATTTTCAATTTGCCCTCTAATTAACTCTAACTCTCTCATTAATGCATGTACAAATCAACTTCCAACTTACTTAAAATTCACTCAATCAACTAGAATGCAATGTCAATAATAAATAACATAATTGATAACAACACTTATAAAATATTCTAGTTGGTCTACTCTTCCAACCAACAATAATACAACCATACACACAAACTACAATGACACTAGCAATTAAGGCATTCAACTCAAATAATTTCACACTTTTAATTCAATATGTACAGAAGACATCACAATAATTGTCAAGTTCTTCACTTACAGTATAACAATTCAGCATAATACATTCATAGACACAAACACATAAGACACATCAACATCCAATTTGGCACACACTACACACATACACACTTCACAATGCATACAACACATAATTTAGGCAACTAACTCCAATTGTATTCATCCCATAGAAAATCAAATTACATCAAAAATAGCCAATTTGGAAGGCTGGAATCGCATTGGTACTCTCAATAGTGGGTCACAAACATCCCCATTAGAGGAGGCTAAGTATCCACTTAGACACCCTTTTGAATCCTCACCAACTACCACCAATCCAACTTATGAGATCACCTTCATGTGACATTCCAACTTGATAACCGGTCACTCCAAAAAATCACTAATTTTCATTTTTTAACCAATAACATCCTTTAAGCACATTGTAATGCAACCAATAGGCTAAACTACTAACATTGGTGCTTCAAAACTGCTAATAGCACAAAAAGGAAAATCCCACAAAAATTCCTCATTCTACAAGGAGACGAGAATTGGTGGTTGTGTAGATATAAAATAGACTAATTGGCTAGGATAAGAAAGAGGACAAGTTAGCTTGGCAACCTTTCATGTGAAGAGCTATCTTCACAATTTTGTGACTATAAATCCAAAGGTCTATTTGCATGAATTTTAATCCATATAGGTGGTATGTCTTGTTTTTTAACTTGTGCTTGAGTTGTGAATATATTTCTAGCTTTCTCATAATTAAAAATTGGAAGTACATAATTGTGTGAGAAATTTGTTGTGAGTTGCGTTTATCTAGTTGGTTTTATGACACTATGTGAGAATCGTGATATAAATTGTCGAGTGACTCAAATAACTAATTGCCGAGACTTGAAGTGTATGAGAACTATGTGATCGAGTTGTTAAGTTGTGTAAACTATTTTGAAATCTTGAGTATCATTGGTCTATTAGCAATTGTGTGCAATGTAATAAACTAACGAGTTGTTGGAGCTATCAAATTGCTGAGTGAGGGTTTGGTGTTCTATGTCTTTCATTGGGTGTAGTTGATTGAATTGTGTTGTAGTGTGAAATGTTGAATGATAAATTGTCTTGTTCTACTAGAAATAAAATTGGTTCGGTCGAAAGATCAAATTGTCATGTGTTTAAATCTGTATTTATTTGCCATTGTGTGTGCAAGCATTTGTGAAATTCTTGGAGCATGAGGGTGTTCAATTAGCAACATTAGGATGGAAATGTGGTGAAGCAAATAGCTTGGAGGGAATTAGTTGTCCAAATAAGTTTGTGGGAATATTTGTAATTCAGTTGTGAGTCTTAGACAAATTACCTTCTACAATTTTGTGTGATTGTAGTTTCAGGAGTGAGTCAGTCTATAAGTAATGTTGGCTTAGATAATTTGTGAATAGGGAATGGAAGACTAATAGAGGTGCAGACCATTGTAAGCAAATTGGTGTTTGTGTATGTATTGTGTGAATAACAAATTCCAATGTGTATTATTCTCCTTATGAAATGTGAATATAGGTCAATTCATTGGTGTTTGATTTGGTATTGACTTGGTGAAATTATTTATTGAACTAGTTAAATATCCAAATTGACGAAGTTCTATAGAAATAATTTGACGTTTAATGGGCGAGTAATTGTGTCTTTTGTGAGAGAAGGTCGTCACCTATTTCTTAGTTGTAAATGTCAATTAGCAAATTCAGTACTTTCTAGTGTACTCATGATCAATGGGCTAAGAGTTTGAGTATGTCAAATTTTCCCCTTTGAGAGCCTATAATTAAATTAAATGCTAGTGATGTAATTCTTTTGTTGAAAGACAACTATGTCAAATTGTTCTAAGTAAAACATCCTTGAATTAAGTCTGACTCAAACTTGTGTTATGGCAAACTGGTGTAATTGCAATTTTATAACCTTAGTCAATTTGGTAGTGCAATTTGTGGTTTGAGCTAGTTGACTCACATCAAGTAGTCAAATGGCAAAGTAACTAGAACAGTCTTAGATCCAATTTAAGTTGTCTAGTCTCCGGTGAGAGTCCAACCAAAATTCTAAATTGACCCAATTGTGTTGAATTGGAGATTAAGACAAATTGCCTAAATAAAGCTAGAGTAATTGGGTTGTCATGAAGATTGAACTAGCATACCAAGAAAGAACCAATACTTTCATGCCAATGCATACGGTGCAATGGTATAGAATTACCGATTTCTTGGGCATATGATAATTCATAATTAGAATAGTAAATATTTTACAGACTAGGATTAGAGAACAATCTAAAGAACTAAAGAAAAGAATCTATATCATCCCTACAAGTTTATTCACTAGTAGAAAATAGTGTTTGAGTCAACAAAATTTAGCTAATGTGTTATTGTGTTTTCTGCCAAAAAACAAAAAATCTGCCTTGATTGCAATGCAATTTTCTGAAAATTGCATTGCCATCAAGGTAGATTTTTTGATTTTTGGCAGAAAATACAAAAACACGTTAGCTAAATTTTGTTGACTCAAACACTATTTTCTACTAGTGATTGTATTTCATAAATATGACTTGGCATTTGATTAAGTTGGTAGTGCATATATGTTGCATGACAAATTGACCTAAACTTGAGAATTTGACGAGAGATAGTTCAATAGAGCCAAAATACTATATAGGACTGGGACAACATTGATTGAGTCTATAATATATAGCATTGTGTTTGGAGTGTGGCAATTATGGGTTCTTTTATTAATCCCTCCCAAAACCTTAGATCAAGTTTGATAAGTATCCAAAATACTAAACAAGTGACCTTAGTCAAATTACAATATATTTATTGACTTGTTGTCAAGGAATTACCCCCTATATTAGTTGTGGTTATGTTGAATAAACAAAATTTACATGCATACATTTGCATGATAGATTGACTCCTTCATTAGGCACTTGTATTCATCTTTTGATTATACGTTTATACCCATCATTTTCTCTTGTATTTATCCTCATGGAGGCATTGCAATCCGAAGCCTTGTACCTATTTTGTTTCTAGTTTCCACAAATTAGAACATAAGGTACACTTGATTGGTTGATTGACATTTGAGTTGGTTGGAATTATTATTATATCTACCATTATTAAATTACTAGGGTTGAAATTTGGATTTACATATTTATGTTCACTATAATTAAAAACTTGATTGAAACTATTGTAATTTCTTCTTCTATTACAATTATTATTATCATCCCCCCAATTATTGCTATTATCCATTTGATATACTTGTTCATCTAGACTTCTTCTAGTGGCTTAGGTAGCAAAATTGGATTGCATATTCCTACAAGATTTAGTCTCTTGTTTATATACCTTTACAAAATTTGCACTTGAGAGTAAAATTGGGTGGAGAAGGACAATTTGGCAACATTTGACTTTGGCCCCTAAAATATGTACACTAAATATGAACCCTATCATTATTTTGCCAACTTCTCTTTTATACGAGATTGGTTATATGCAAACTCAAATAACCTAATTATTTTGTAAGTTTCATTAGATGTGCCTCCATTCTCCAATTAATATTTTTCAATAGAAATTGAACCAATGGGAGTTGACTCACTACTAAATTTATTCTTTTAGGTCAACCTATACTATTGCAATTCAAACTATTGTCACTACATTTATACAAGTAGATGGAGGATAAGTTACTTAGTTCATAAGAATGGAGCTTGAAATGGAGTTATCTCTCATTTGACCTCATTGACTTTGATATGATTGTTGACGCAATATTGTTGTGCTATTTACCAACAATATAAATTTGTTGAAACACACTAAGAAAATCCTATTTTAACAATTTGAAATGAAAGATTATAGCAAGGTACACTATTGCCTAGGTTTACAAGTCGTATGTGATAGAGCAAATAGAACCATCCATTTAAGTCAACAAAAGCATATAAAAGATATACTTGAGAGGTTCAATGTGAAAAATCATAAACCTTCAATTACACCTATAGAGGCCAATGTCAAATTATCAAAAGACATGTGCCCATAAACATCCAAAGAAATTCATGGCCAATATTCTATATTAAAGTACAATAGGATGTTTGGTATACCCCATGATTTGTACCCAGCCCACTATTGCCCTTATAGTTGGTACCATAAGTGAATACCTAGAAGACTCAAGTATAAAACATCAGAGTGTCATCAGGTGAAATCTAGGTATTTGCATGGTACTACCACTCATGGAATATATTTACTATGGTCCCAGTGCTATTGGAGAAAACACTCAAATAGTTGGATATTGTGACTCTTATTAGGCAAATGATGTGGATGGTTGTAAATCAACAATTGGGTATTGTTTATTTCTATTGTCGGCCAAGGTTCCACAAGTTGGCATAGTCCAAAAAATTCAATGATGACTCTTTTTAAATATGGAGGTGGTGCACATGGCTTCCACAAATGCATCTAAAGAAGCTCTACTGCCTCAACAACTTTGTATGAATATAGGACTTAACCATGTTAAACCAACTACCATTTTTTGTGACAACCAAAGTTGTATTGCTTTAACACCAAATCCTAAGTTCTAGACAAGAATAAAGCGTGTAGAAATTCATCATCACTTTCTATGAGAAAAATTATTTAATGGAGAATCAAAAATCAAATATTGCAATATAGAAGAACAATATGTGGATTTCCATATAAAGTTAACCTAGACCTAAACACAAGTTATATAAACTTAAGCTTAGAGTTACAAGTACAAAAGAATAGGAGTGAGTAGGTAAATTACAAACTACAGGGGGGAATGTAAAAATATAGTGTATCGTTTAGGCTATATATAGGTATGTATATAGAAACATATATACATTACAAATAAATATTTATTCACATATATCAATCCTTCAAGGGTCAAAGGTAAATTATGTAGAAAGAGTGTGACATTTTATAAGCCAATAGGACTACTAAAGACACATCTTGTCAAACCAAAAAACAACCAATCCAAGGAGATTGTCATTTTTATTATAGTACAAGAACAAAGTTTCATTCATAGGGAATTTTGTAATGGAATAGGAAAGATTATGAATAGATTATAAATTACATATACCAATCACTAGATTTCATTATACGCTTCTCAAAAATTTACAATAAAAAAACAAATTTACAGCAAATTGTTAGAATGGATTATAATTACATGAAGGAGTTCATTGTATATTAAAAAACCCAAAGAAGAACAAAAACAAGAGAGTCCTGGAGAAGCATCAAATTGCTAGACTATGTGCTAAGCCAAAGACACCTATTCATCTTGAACAATCACTCTTCATATTCAGGCTATCTAAAGTGTTTTCAATCTAAGACAATTTTCCTAAATTATTCTACCAATGTGAAAACAATTTGACAATTGGGCTTGTTTTACAAATCAAAGGACAATTAGTCAAAAATAAAAATAACATGACTACACATCCATTGATGTTCTTCCCTATATAATAAATCATTCCATTGAAAGCTTACCATACCCAAGAGTATCTAGTTAGGTTTTGCTTCATTACCTCTTAGCATGTATAGAGTTTAGGATTTCATATCTAGGACATCCAAGATACACTTCCATCTTGGAAGATCACATGATTCTATATCTTAGTCTCAAAACTGGGCCCCAAAGGCCTTTCAATCTTCCTATCAAGATAACTTTTAGCTTCGGACTCCAAATTTAGAGTGCAAGACCATTTTTATGATTTGTTCATTAGATGAGATTTGGGCCAAATAGAAGACCGTGAGTTCTTGGTAGTTCCCAACAGAAGAGTTCTCCTCGAACTGCTCCATTGGAGCAATGCTGATGTGGTCGAGCATCATCCATGTCAAAAAAAATTCAATTTTTTTTTCAATTTCAAGAACAAAAATAGCTTTTAATTTCATTTTTTATTTTTAGTATTTATGACGACTAACAATAGTCAGCCATGCCTTCACTATTGTGGGAACAACATGGGGAACAAGCTTGAAATGGCCCCTTATTTCCCCAAATCTCATCTAATGCTTTCCATATAATTATTACCTTGACTACTCACTTTTTCACATGAAGCAAGTATCAAGCAAGTTTTGGACTTCTAAAGACTGTCCAAGTCCTTCAGAGGTGTAGTTCTCTAGAACTCTAACCCTTTTAGTTGCCCATAACTTCTAGTTCATAGCTAGTCTCTTTGTGAGCCTTAGTATTTTGAAAACCTTGTCTCATTAGCTTTTCTATAATATGTGGCATCACTTATTTGGACAAAGGCCTCTTCTTAGAACCCCTACTCCCATGCCCCACACCTTAAATTTGCAATCGGGATTTTGCCAACTTTGATGAGCCATAACTTTTGACTCACAATTTGGATTCTTGAATTCTTTGTACTATGGGATGCATACTCTTGTCAAATTTCTAGAAATGTACAACACACCATCCAATTTGTTTTGAATAGAATGTTACAACACCTTGTCTACTCAAAACTCAACATTTCTTTCACCCAGTCTCTTGCAAGGCCATGGTTGCTTTTATGTAAGCCTAGGATCACAAGTAGATGAACTTAGGAGTTTATATACATATATTCTAAGTATCTATATTATAAATACTTTCCATGATTATAGATTGTAAACCTACGTTATAGATACCTATATTATAGGAGTTTATATTATAAGCACCTCCAATGGTTGTAAGATATCTACTTATACATATACTCAAAGCTCAAATGCTAGCATTTCTATGCTCACATACTAGCACCATTACCTACAAGGCTTGGGAGTCACCCCCAATGTCCCCCTTGATCACTGAAGTGGCACAAGCACATCTCTGAATGAGGATTGTTACATGCTTGAATCTCCAACAAAATTTTGCTTAACAAATTCATCCTAAATGTACTGAGTACCATTTTTGTTGAAATCGAATCATTGTAAAAGTAGTAAGTTGATCTTTAATCTCCCTCTAGATCAAATGGCCAATTAAATAAACAAAAACCAAAGCATAAAAGATATTATCAAAAGTAATTAATGTCCAAATTTCTAGGAGGAAAGTTTGCCTATTGAAGCCTCCATTAGATAGATCTAGTTGGAAGGAGCCCTAGATGCCTAGGTAGATGTATATCTCCCAATTTTTTTTAAGGATATGAAGGATAATAGTTGGGTGGTATAATGGCTCCAAGCTTTGTTAAATTTGCTTCCTTACATTGTAATTGATCACTTGGTCTTACCAACTTTCTTCTTTACTTCTCGTCCAAATGAATTTTCAAATAGTCATCAATTTATTTGTCTTTTACCTTTCACTAGCATCTTTGCCTTCCAATTCAAAGAGTGCAAGTACATTTCACCTAAATTGACTTTTTCCATGGTTAAAAAGCAATCATTTGAAAACACCCGCAACCAAACAAAAATCTCATAAAATAACCATTTTTTATTTTTTGACAATTTAAAATATAAGCAAAAATAACTTGTGAAAATCACTAGTATTTGATAGAAAATTTTGTTGTTAAATTTTAGTGCAATGGAAGATCCAATCACATGGGCATTATTGGTCTATGAATCATTATTGATTACAACATTTGTTTGAAGCTCATTTATAAGTTTGTCATCAGGAACTTCAAGGCATGAGAACATGGTGCCACAATGGTGCATTGAAATGCAATTAAGTTAATTTGGTGCCAACCTCCATACCAACCTAGTATGGATAAAATGATGCCAGAATGACCTGTATGCAGCCTTTGGTGTCAAAATGGCACCAAAATAATCTGGCCCAACTTTTCTGATGGTAACTTAGTATACACAGTTTTCCCTTTGCAACCTGAAACCACAATTCTGATGGGTGGGGTCTTGTCAGAAGCCGTGGCCGCAGGATGCGCCAAGCCAGATCGACGCTCCAGATCCAGTCTCCCATTTCGACCGGGCCTGTTTCCGTGGACCCATGATTAATCACGGGTGACCCGTCTTCAGCAGCGGACGACAACAAACCCTACAGCAGGTGTTGAAGCAAGAACCAGCTTTGATCTCTCTGCAGCTCCCCGACGTCTACCTTCACGCTTCCATCGGGCTTGCATTGCATCGCAGGAGCGTTGTTCAGATTGCAGTCACCATGGTAAGACTGATTCTGATACGCACCTTGTTGTTCGGCACTGCCCTCCTTCAATTTTGCAACAAACGATTTCCCATTTGAACTTGCATGGCGATAGTTAGGGTTAGGGCTTACCCATGGAGCGATTAGCGCACGTAAATCCATCTCCCTGTATGGGAAGAGTTTCTCCTGTACGTCAAGTAACGAGATCGGGATTAATTGGACGGCATTCGACAGAGTAGAAAAGTTTTTTTTAATTTTTCCCGGAGTGGCGGGAAAGGGTTCTGCTGAGATGTATGAACTAATGGTAGTTTGTAGTTGTAGGATGCTGATTTCAAAGTGAGAGCCAATGGTAGGCTGGAGTTGTGACGTTTTTTTTTTGTGGTAGACGGTTTTTCAGTTTGGGAGAGCATTTGAATGGTTAGGTTTAGGGCTTATCGATTGAACGATTAGGGCACTTACAGCCATATCCCTTGCTGGGAAGAGTTTCTTTTGTACGTGATGAAACGGGATCGGGTTTTGCCATTTTCATTGCTGGGAAGAGGTTCTTTATTTTTGTGGACGTGACGTAACGGTTCAGGGGTTTGTTGAGAAGTGGGAGCCAATGGTAGTTTGTAGTTGCTAGTTTAGAAGTGAGAGCTAGTGATAGTTTGTAGTTGTAATTGAAGGTCTTTAGGGTGATTATGGAGATGTTCCGACTTCTGATTTTCTGATTTTTGCTGGAACAGCAACCTCAAATTATCTTGCTGAAAGAGGGAACAGATGTCTCTCAAGGAAAAGCGCAACTCATCAGCAACATCAATGCCTGCATTGCTGTTGTGGACGTGGTGCGGACAACACTGGGGCCCCGCGGAATGGACAAGCTTGTCCATGATGACAAAGGAACTACCATATCCAATGACGGCGCCACTATAATGAAGCTTCTGGACATCGTGCACCCTGCAGCCAAAATTCTCGTGGATATTGCCAAGTCACAGGATTCGGAGGTATGGTATTAAGCCCATTTGTTTGCATCATTTTCTCTACACTAGGGCTTCGTATATATTTGATTGTCGTGAATCAAGGCAGTGGTTAGTGCCACTCTCTGATCATTTGGTTTTTGATTTTCAGTGGAAATTTTTCTCCAGGGACTCTTGTTCTTGGAGATCAGCCAGATATCACTTCGGAATTTTGAATTTGATGAATGACTTCTGATTACAGGTTGGGGATGGAACAACAACTGTGGTGCTTCTTGCTGGTGAGTTTCTTAGGGAAGCGAAGCCTTTTATCGAGGATGGAGTGCACCCTCAGCTAATTATTCGGGCTTTCCGTACTGCTGTTAACCTTGTCGTGAAGAAAGTTAAAGAGCTTGCAGTAAGCATTGAAGGAAAGAGTATGGAAGAGAAGAAGAGCCTCCTCGAGAAGTGTGCGGCTACAACCTTGAGCTCCAAACTTGTTGGTGGGGAAAAGGAGTTTTTTGCAAAGATGGTGGTTGACGCTGTTTCTAGTCTCGGAGCAGACAGCCGCCTTAACATGATTGGAATCAAGAAAGTACTTATTGCTGCACACCTACTATTTTGGAATATCACTTTTTCTTGAATTCTGCTCTGGTCATTGGAGAGACTGTCGGTATATATTCTCTTATTGACATGGCACAAGTCCTTTACTTCTAAATTGTCTTCGCCGACTTATCTGGTTAATTCACTTTTACGCCCATTAACGTTCAGATGGGTTTGCTTATTGAGGTCTCTCATCGAGTGGATAGCAGTGCACTTATCAACTGCCCCAGTGTCTTTCGTGTCAATATTGGAAAAGCATGCTTAGAAGTGGGTTCCACTTTTGAATTTGGCAGGTACAAGGTGGAACGATGCGTGATTCCTTCTTGGTGAATGGAGTAGCTTTCAAGAAAACCTTTTCGTATGCAGGATTTGAACAGCAGCCTAAAAGTTTCAAAGCCCCAAAGATTCTCTTGCTGAATCTTGAGCTCGAGTTAAAATCTGAGAAAGAGAACGCTGAAGTCAGGTAAAGTCAGCATATCTGCTTTATTTGCGCGGTTCTATAGTGCCCTTGCAGCTAGAGTTTGAAATTCCTGAATGAGATTTTGAACGGGCTGTAATAATTGGTAATGTTAGAAGTGTAGACACATTGTCACTTGCCTTAAAATTATGATCTTTCCGCAGCACATTTGTTACCTAGATGCCTACATATTTCTAATATTCTCGTTTTACGTGTTATGAAGGAAGTCTCTTCTCGTTTTTCTCCTTGTCCACAGAGGACACTGAATCCTAACTCTGGCCGTGTTGTTTTCTGCCTCGCAGGCTTTCTGACCCCTCCCAGTACCAAAGCATTGTGGATGCTGAATGGAACATTATCTATGAGAAACTTGACAAGTGTGTTAAGAGTGGTGCTAAGATCGTTCTATCCCGGCTAGCAATTGGAGATTTGGCCACTCAATATTTTGCTGACCGAGACGTCTTTTGTGCTGGCCGCGTTATGGAAGAAGATTTGCAGCGTGTAGCTATAGCCACGGGAGCATCAGTGCAGACAACTGTGAACAACGTGATACCAGATGTAAGTAAAGGGATCTCCCATTATTTTCTCTGCTTAAAATCTTCTATTCGAGTCAGTGAACAATATTCTTTTCTTTCTATTTTGCGTTGTTCTGGATAGCTCAAAGGTATTTACGTGGTGCAGTGGTTGCAAAATACTTGAGTGACTAGATGTTGTTGTTTAGCTATACCTACCGTTATCAAGTTAGTATACCGTCTTTTAACTAACTGGAACTGATTTTCAGGTACTTGGCCAATGTGAGCTATTTGAGGAAAGGCAAGTTGGCAATGAGCGCTTCAACATCTTCACAGGATGCCCAGGCGGTGAAACAGCAACTGTTGTCCTACGTGGCGGGGCTGACCAGGTTAGGTTCTATTCGTCCATCTTGATATACAAGGAATAGACTGGTCCCCTATTTTCCTTCACCATTTGATATTTGACCATTAAACTTTGTATTGGTATTTTTAAGTCTGTCAACTACCGGTATCATGATTCAATACTTGCATCCTCAGAGCTATCTCGCTCATGTGGATCCAACTGGATATTAATGTTACATCCGTCAGAAGTTAGTCTTCTGCTTGAGAAGTCCATGCAGAGGATGAAGTAGCACGAATTCTTTCTATGGAATAGGATGACTTGGGGACATCAATCTACATGACTAGTATCGAATCCTCAATAACCCCTTGCAAATACTTTTCGGAGCTGATTTGCAAAGTTTATCAAATCTGTGTATTGCAGTTTATCGAGGAGGCTGAGCGCAGTCTGCATGATGCAATTATGATCGTGAGGAGAGCCTTGAAGAACTCAAACGTTGTTGCCGGTGGTGGTGCTATTGATGTGAGTTGACTTCTCATTTGCCTTGCCTGAGTATCTGTTGAATTTTTGGATTCCATGTATATGTCCAAGTTGTGTGCTTTGTTGTTTTTGTTAACTTGAACCTGCATGATTGTGTATTCATCTCGTGCAGATGGAACTTAGTCGTTATCTGCGACAACATGCCCGAACTATAGCTGGCAAATCACAGCTCTTTATCAACTCATATGCTAAGGCTCTTGAGGTATATATCGTTCAAATTCAGCTACCTTCAAAATAAAGTGTGTAAAAATGAAGCAACAGTTGGTTTGGTTTTTGATTTTCACGTACTTCGTAGTGTCATTTTTGGACGGAAACATTTTCCTAATCTGAGAGTTCCGGGGTTTCTGCAGGTTATCCCTAGGCAATTGTGTGACAATGCAGGATTTGATGCAACTGATGTGCTGAATAAGCTGAGGCAGAAGCATGCTTTGGCTTCAGGTACCTTCATTTAACATTAAATGGAAAATTTTGTGCCAATTAGACTATGGGGAGTGAATCTCGTCTTTAAACCCACGTGATTCTTGTGGCGACGAGTATTCTCATGCGAGGCTTTTATGCACAATGTGCAGGTGAGGGCGCTCTCTATGGTGTAGACATCAATACTGGTGGAATCATTGACACATTTGGCAGCTTTGTTTGGGAGCCATCCGTTGTGAAGGTGAGTTTACTCCATTATGATATTAAATTTTTGGAGGTTGTCCTGTTTTTGGTAACCACAGAATGAGCAGTGAGCTCTGGCATTGCAGATGCGTTCTTCTTGTTTAGCTGCATTTGCAAACAATTGATATCACTTCCTTGCAGCGTTTTGATTTTCACCCGCTCTTAAATTTTCTAGGTTACGAAAAGTCAGATATTACTCAATGATGGCAGCCATTTCGATATTCAAGACTACTTACACCAATATATTGGTATTGAGAAGCTTTGTCCTAGTTTATAGTTCATCGATTTGTAACATAAATTTCGCTGGATTTTGGCTTCCCACAGATCAATGCTCTTACAGCAGCAACCGAAGCTGCCTGCATCGTCCTCAGCGTAGATGAGACGATCAAGAACCCTAAGGTAAAAGACCACCCTATAATTAAGATGAATCCTCATGATCGATTTCTGCTTCAGACCTGGAAAACATGAGTTTACTTCAATGACATTACTCCCGATTCAATGCTATGGAAAATATACTACTGCATGAGAATAGACAGATACATGGACATGCAAGGAGAAAAGATTGCTTGACACGCTGCTCTTATTTTTGTAATGCTTATTTTTTTCTGTGAAGTCTGAATCTGCACAAGGAGAAGCAGCCATGGGCGGTATGGGCAGAGGTCGGGGCATGGGAGGAATGCGTGGCGGGCGTGGCATGCGGAGGCGGTAGAGGAGTCTCCAAAACTTCGTTGAGTGATAGTAGTTAAAGCCGAGTACCAATTTTGGAGGCAACTGTTTTACTTCCACTTTACATCACCTGTCTCCGCATCCAGCCATTGTAGGTTATGTTATGTGATGACAAGTCCGCTGAAGAAGAGTTTAGATTCAAAATTCCAACTTGCTTGGTGGGGTTTATGTTATTCTTGGAAGACGAAGATACTGTGGGTAGTCCAGTGGTGCTCGTGTAGTGGAGAATCTCTTTTTATTTTATTTTGGTAGATACTGCAAAGTTTGAAAAACTGGCAGCACCTGCGGTTGTCCATGCTGTGTAATGTATGGGTTTTGCTTTGGGTTTGAGCCAGAACCTCTATGCTTGTTTTCGTGCCCGTTCTTAACTTCGCGTATTGTTTTTTCTTGCATGACAAATTGTATTACCAACGAAAGAAGAGTGACCTGAACGTTCTAAAGTAGTGTTGCCTCTGTGGGTGGCAGTAACTGTAATTCCTGTAAATTGTTGGCTTATTAACCTTTTTGTCTTGTTGTCCTGGACTTCAGGTGAACACTCACATGGTCACTCAGAGTTACTTACAATCTCAGAGGAACTGATGATTCTGTTCTGAATTTCAGATCTTCTGATAATCTATGCGAAAATCAGATTGTGATATGGACTTGTCTCCCCTGCATGGCCCGGTTTATACTTGCAGGCTGGATTGAAGGTCG
Organism: Straminergon stramineum; assembly: GCA_963920665.1. Classification (NCBI taxonomy): domain Eukaryota; kingdom Viridiplantae; phylum Streptophyta; class Bryopsida; order Hypnales; family Calliergonaceae; genus Straminergon; species Straminergon stramineum. The sequence goes on along the minus strand of OY987264.1, from coordinate 10,683,520 downwards.
GCTTGAGCTCTGTAAGTTTGAACCAATAGGATCGCTCAATTCTTCCAAATCTGGTCCAAGAGCTTCATACTAGGGTGGGGCCAGAACTATAACTCATCCTACATGCCTTAGGTGGCATAATTTTGGCCCTAACCCATAAAGGATGCGAAGGTTAAAAAGTCATCAATGCATGACATTGTTCATTGTAGAAATGAAGAATGCGCCTATTCATACAAGAATCAGAGAATTTTGGTGACTACCTTGTACCTTGGTCAGAGGGTCGTGTCCTTATAGGGTTAAGGGCTAAACTTGTGGGCCCCAAAGAAGAAATTGGGATGAGATTTTGGGTTGCCCAAAGTCTCATTTTGGGCCCAATTGGGCTCCTTTGTTGGATCATGAACATGTCTAGCATTATTTGATATACTAGAACTTCCTTTTACTTGTCAACAAGAAAATTTAACTAGTCTAAGAATAGCTACTATGTGTGAAAAAGAAAGTATACAATACATGCTCTAGCTCCTCATGCTTTCAAGAGTTTTAGCATCTGGGACCATTGTTCATAAGAGATTGCATTATAATGGAAGTCATTCTTACACTAGCCTCATAATACAAGGCCACATTGCTAGTTGGTTCCTACATTGTTTAGGGTTTTGGCAAATACAAATTCGTTTCTAAATTGTTGGGTTGGTGATTGGTATAAGAGTATGAAGATATTGCAATATTCAAGAGTATATGTCAACTTATTTTGTTCAAGAAATTTGTTATTGCTAAAAGATGAGTTGGGTGACTATTTTTTATCACAATGAATTATTTTTTTTCTTCGTTGTTTTGGGGGGTTTTGTGTGTGTTTCATATTTTTTGGAATTGAACATTATTTAGTAGACCCTCAACAATTTCAATAGGCCACCCCTTGTAAGTCAATAACAAATAATCCAAATGTTCATGAAGCATTATGATCTAAGTGACAACAATAAGTGTCCTATGTGTTGGCATTGAACATCTTGTTTGTAGATTTAGGTCTCTATTTATTACCAAAAAAACAAAATATCATGTCTAAATTGACAAATTCATTTATGTTCAAAAATTGCCACTTCATATAGAAGCCAATTTGTATAATTAGATGTATTTGTAGAATCTTTGTTCACTTGTCTATTATGTCTTTATAGTGACCATATTTGCAACTTTGAATCATCTTCTAACAAAATGAATACCATCAAAAGAATTGACAAGATATTTGAAAGGATGGTTAATTACATGAGCTAGGGACAATATAGAATTGAAAATGAACTTTAGTGCAAGGAACAATACCAATGATATTAGAACCTTTTCCATTTGAGTTGTCACCATGTTGTAAAGATAGGACAATAGGAAAAGAGATTCAATGTGTATTGATTAAACAAATAACCAAAAAACATATAAAAATGAATGAAGTTAAATTTCATTTAAATCTGGTTTTAAAAATTAAAATAACAAGAAAAAAGAAAAAAAAAGTAAAAAAATATTCTCTCTTTTATTTTTGAAGTAGAAAAAATAGAAAGAAAAAAAATAAAAGGTGTACATTTTATATATTTTTTTAATTTAGCATTAAGAAAATTCAAGAGTACATAATCCGAAATTCAGCCCAAAAATTCGGCCTCATCTCTTTACGTGAACTAGGGCTAGAGTGTTGAGGCTAGATTGAAGGCCTGAACTCATGCAAATCTACTTGGCCTTCTATTTAGTCCTAGCCAAAATATAAAGTGGGCCTAATTTAATGAGAAGAAGAATTTTAGACTCTCGAGAATATTCCAATTCTAGTCATATTTGTAGGCAATGCAGGGAGCAATGACATAGGGGAAGCTAGCTTCTCTAAGGAAGTAACTTTGAATGCATCCCTTATCCAAGATAAGGTCTTAATAATATGCAATTTTGATAAGGCTATCTACCCAATTGATTATAATGAGACCACCTATGCTAATATTGTAGAAATAGTTCAACAATTAATTCTATATGAACAAAGAGTTAAACTTCATGTAGAATAATTCATTGTTCACATAGAGGTTTAACTCTTTGTTTCAATCAACTAGGGTTTGGAGTATTTAGATTTTGAAGCTCCCTTGATCACTTTGCATAAACTTCATGTAGAATTAATTCTTTGTTCACGTGTAGGTTTAACTCTTTGTTCCAATCAACTAGGGTTTGGGGTATTTAGGCTTTGAAGCTCCCTTGATTTGGTATTTTTTGCCTAGTCGAGTCTTGTAGGTGTCTTGAAAGAGAGAGACAATTTGTTGCTAGAGTTTACTTAGCTATGGTGTTTGTCTTTTAGCAAAGCTTCACATTCTCTTGCATTTGCACTCTTAGATTCTTCTTTTGTGGAGTGAGAGATAGCCTACCTTATATATATTCAAATCTTCTATCTAATCCTTGAGAGTGTGGATTTTTTGTATTTTGGTTTGAATTTTCTTTTCATGTCTGATGTAGGTTTATGTCACTTAATCTATTGTGTATTGTAATATTTATTCACATGACAACCACTATGGTGAACTATAAGAAACACACCATTACAACCCAACAATTGAGTGCAACCGGAGTCTTGTAGGACTTTGGGGTGGGTTTTGTACAACCTGAGATGCCTATGAATCCAGGGCTTGTACATGACATGGCTCCATGTGATTGCCTCATGCATGGTTTGGTGTGGATCGGGCTACTACCACCAAACCATTTGCTAGTTTGACTTTGACTTCACCACCAACTTCAAACATCTCTCTAATTCCCCATTATGCATTGAATATGCATTGAAGACCCCAAGTCACCAACCTTCCTTCCACTATAACAAAACATGTTGAAAAAAATTGTAGTCAGAATCGACTAAGGTTCTTTTTGCCACTATGCACGCATGCATAAAAACGTGGCAAAAAGAACCGTAGTTGATTTTAACTATGGTTTTTTTACCATGTTTTGTTATAGTGTTCTTTCGTTGTGTTCTTCTCCAACATTGTATTACTATATATTAAGCTCCCCCACAACATTCACTTGAACTTTGAACAAACATAGCATAAGTTGGATGAATGGAAAAAGTTGCAATGGGCATGCAAAGGTTGAAATATTTCCAAGTCATTGTTGAATCTTTGATTTTCACATTTGTTGTTGAAGTGTCAGTACATTCACTAGATATGATTGTGACTCTACTTGTAGATGCTGACTTCATAGATCTTGCCATTGATTCTTATATTGAGAAGATTGTGGAACTTTCTTAGTTGGATGGTGTGCATTTTGTATAGAGCCTCATCATTGTAATGCTTTATTTTGCTTTTAGTTGAGAATGAGCAATTGTTTTGGCATTATTTTGCCAAAACTTGTGAATCCAAATGGAATAAAATTATTGTAATAGGTGTAGACAACATAAAGTTACAAAAAATGTCTTTGAGTGCATCATTAAAAATAAACTAATACTTAGAGATAGAGGATATATTAATAGACCTTAGATGTGTAGTTGATGGTGCATCACATTGCATTCATTTGCTATAGTTATAAATTCAAACAAACATCCCGTGCAATCTATAGACTAAATGGGAGGAGGTGTTGCATGGACAATTTAAGCTACATTTGTCAAAGCTCAAGTAGAACCATACTTGATTTGTTGTAAGGGATAAAAAAATTTGGAAGTGTAGTTGCATCGTGTAGTGTATTGATGTTCACAACGAAGTTTATGTGTAGATTGTAGATTGGGGGTTTGAGATACTATGAATGTCTATTTTTAGTGCACATCTAATGGAAATTATGTATATTATGTAGCTTCCTACAACCTTTGCCTTTGGAAATTAATAACTATTTCATCACCCCCATGAAATTGTGTAGGCACATACATCTTGCTTCTTTTGAGTGCAACAAAAATTATTCCTCATTTTCTATTGGATGAATACAAGTGCTGCAACTTATTGGGCAAGATATAAGGTAGTCATATCTATTCTTGTTCCTATAAGAATTCCTCCCTCATGTTCCAATGGTGCATATTTGCTTTCTAGGATGTGCTCCACTAGTAAATGAGGATAACATTGAGTGCAAGGACAAGAATGGGGATGTCCACTTCACATGTAGTAACCGTACCATAACTCCATCATGATTCACACCAAATAGAAAAAAAATGAGGCCTAAGGAAGGTTGCAAGTTCTCAAACAATAGGAAACATTAGTTGAATAACTCCAAATGAAAAAAATTCATATCTCTAAATTAGCAAACTGAGGGGCCTAAATGGCATGGGACGATTTTATTAAATAATTTTTTAAAATGATAAAATGAAAAAAAATTGAATGATAAAATAAATTAGAAATTTCAAAATGATAAAATCTGATATGGTTGTAAAACTAATTGGGTCCTAGTTTGAATATTTTATTAATTATTATTTATATAATATTCTGTCATGCATTATCATAGTTATAGTCTGGAGAACCTTCTTAACCCTTGAACAATGGGCGGGTCACTGTGGCCAAAAGTGGGTTGTGAACAATAGGTGATGTCAAGGTTCACCACAAGGGAATTTGCTTGTCTATAGTTGTGTAAGTGACCATTCCATACTGCCCTCATGGAAAATTGCAAGGAGGGTAGCAAGGAATCCAACACCATGTATATGAATCTATGAACTTAGTGAGGTACCTAAAAGTACGAAAGTAGTCAACATTGCTATTTTTTGCCTTGTATGATGTAGCACGACTCCATGATCACTTTCAAAAATAAAATGGATGATAAATAGGCTTCTTACATTCTGCAAATGAAAATTTCATCATCCATTGGACGAAAAACATCCCCTGCGTCCTTCAAGGGTTAACCCTGTAAGAACACTGCAGACGAGAATGGTCTGATGGATGACTTCACAATTGACTGTAGAAAAAAAGAATGCACGAATTGGTCCAATAATTGAAGAATTTTGATGACTACCTAGGTCATATGGGGCCACGTCCTTAGAGTTAAGGAAGCCCTCCAAAGACCTCCTTTTCATTTTAATGCCACACACTCAAATACTTATAAAATGGCACATTGAAGCTTCTTCTACTTCTTCCCTCAAAATAGCATACTTTTCAACATCAACGCAATATATACTAGGTACCTTCATACAACTACTAGCCAACTAAAAAACTACTAAAAATTGTATCTATTGCTACAATGTGATGTTCCACATATAATTGCTGTTGAAAAAATAAAATATTCAATATTGCAAAATAATAACAGACCACATGTGAAGGATCAAAGTTGGGCTTTCATTGCCCAAATGGACCTGATTGTTTGCTATCCCAATTGCAATGCCTCCTTAACAATCCATTATTGCTTCATTAGAGTAATCAGTTGTTTTTTGACTCTTTTGTTTGATTTCAAAGAAGAATGGATTTTGGTGATGAAGACCGCACTCTCTTCCTGTAACATTCTTCAATGGCATCATGTGAACACCGACAAAGATTGATCCAAAACCACCAACTAAAATTCAGTCTTCATTAGCCAATAGTGGCTGATACACCCACTCGCACTCAAAATTTAGAGTTCAACCTAGAAAAGCACTAATAATACCCAAGATTCAAAGTGCTAAAAATTACAAAGGCACGGTAAGTGTGCACGCAACTCCTTTAAAATGGCTTAACAAGCCGTAAGAAAACTCAAATTCTTGCATTCCTGAGTCACATACTTGCCTCAAGTTTCATAAAAATATTGTACAGGAATAACATTTCATGATCTAAGTTCCTCCAGGAAAGTTTCCAAATTCTTCTGAACGGAGCCTCCCTCCTGAACCGCAACCAATGCTAACTCTTGGAGTTTCCGGACATTATTTTTGGTGACCACCCCTTCAGGTTCAGTCATCAGACGCCTTATCGCTGTAGAAATCTGCTCCTTTGTTACGAAATGGTCTGTCACTCTACAGATTTCGATAGCCGCCTTCACATCGTCTACAAGAAACCTGCAATTTCAGTGCTGTTAGGCCAATTCTATCAAAGCAACAATGTGTTGCTTAAATCCAATCAAAGCAACACATTGGTCTTCCCAAACAGACCGGCAACCATGAAGTCAAATAGGTTCGACACAACGTCTAACAGTCCCTTTCTCCATTTTCTCTACATAACTAATTCAAACAAAAATTCTCTATTTTCTAGCTGCCACACAGTATGTTGTATAAGGAAGGGAGCGTTATTATATCCTAAGTGCCAATTTAAACAATAACTAGTTCGTCACATGAGGGTCTAAAACCAACAATATCGTCCAGTAAACCCAAATTACTTCAAGGGGTTGTCTTACATACTCAACACCAATCGAGGAAGAAATCAAACATCAGATGTCAGAAATCGAACATGACGTCAATACGTCGAACACGTCGAAGAAGAATGCAACCCGGAACAGCGACAAAATGATGCAATTCAATGCTTTCATAGAGTTCGGAAGCATGTTGGGTCAAAGTAGATAGTCATGAGGGAGAACATCGTCATCATCACCTGGCATTCATTGCCTGCTCGGCTTGGATTGGCCATGCAAGCATTGGCACGCCGCGGCAAATACTCTCCAATGTCGAATTCCAACCACAATGCGTCAAGAAGCCAGCAACAGCGCGGTGTGAAAGCAAATGAAGCTGCGGGGACCAACCAATGTGCACATAACCTCGTCCCTCTATGCGCTCTTCAAAGCGTTCAGGAAGCAATGGCAAACTATCTGGATTGTGGGGAGGACGAAGCGCCAGCAGAAACCTTGCCCCGCTCTCTTCTAATCCCAGAACCAACTCTTGTATTTGACCAACAGAAAGAACTGCTACGCTGCCGTAGGAGACATACACAACTGAAGACTCCGGCTGGGTGTCTAACCATTCTAAGCATGGATGGCGGCTTTCCATCTTTGCCGTTGTCTCGGCACTATCCGTGCTGAAGTATGCCCTGGGCAACATTGGTCCAACAGGAAGAATACTCAACAGATGCCCTGCCTGCGCAGATCATGCATAAGGTAACCACTCTTTCAGCAGTAAGTATATTAACTATTATCAGACTGACCAAAATTGATACTCCCTCTGTTTAGGAATAATACCAGTGTTTCCTTTGTAAAATACGAAGGAAACACTGGTATTAATCAGAATCAGAGGGAGTACTTGTTAGGAATTCACGAAATTCCAATTCACTCAAGCGTGCCTTTTTTGGATCATACTGTATGAAAATGCAAGAGTCAAAGTTGACCTGTCTTGTAGCTAGTTGATACAAGTCCTGTAGCGAAGTTGATATACATCCTCAAAATCAAGTTATGCTCCTCCTGCAAGATTTGAGAGTGTCGCATTTAGGTTTGCAATTCAAATAGATAGTGCTTTCGACACACACCTGGCCATGAACATCTCCATAAATGGTTTTGCGAAGAACATCGATGTAGGCTGGCTCCAACTCGTAGAAGGAGTTGATAAGAACGCCCGTGGCTTCGTGCATATACTCGCAGTTCTTGGCATAGAGAGGGTAAATGCAGTCATTCGGATCCTGCATCGGCGAAGGCAGATCGGCCAGACGCGTGGGCGGAACACCGGGAATATCGTAAACGAGCTCCTCCTTCTTCGACGGATCAATCGGGATTCGCCCCTGCCTCACGAGCTCCGGCATGTGCAGCATCGTTGCTAATCCAGAGGCTGTGGACGGAAACAAGGCATACCTCGAAATCTTGAACTTGTCCGCAACAACCTGCAAACACAATCATGAGACGACATGGTTCGTGTCCAGAGTTCCAGACACTCTCTAAACCCTACCTACGATCACGGCTGGAGGATAGAAACTCCATTTGAAATATTGCTTTCAGTTGAACGTATGGGAAGATAATTTTCATCTCCATAGATTGGCTATGGTTTGCGCAATTTGTTACTACTTACAAAAAAATATGCCACCGGTTTTCAACCAATTTAACCCCTAAATGCCCAAGGCACCAGATTCTGGTGTTTCGAAAACTTTGAAGTTAAGTAAAACTCAACCAAATTGCTATTATTAGTAGTTTATATTTTTGGAGAATAGACTTTGAAGTCTAGTTTTAGGATCAAAAAGCTGATCTGAAAAATAAAGGATTATGATTTTTCTATTGAAGATTTTGTGCAAGGATACCTAGTGCAATCTTGACTTCCCGTAGTATTGCGGGCTCTTGGAAATGAGCCTCAAATACACTAGATCTTGGAGGCAAAATCACATTAGAAATTCATTTAAAAAAATTGGAAAATAGATTTTGAAAAGTCGTAAATTGATTGGGGTTGTGCATGCTAGGCCCTATAACCTCATATTTTTTTAGTGACCAACTTTTTAGAGTTGACATGCAAAAAGTGAATTGAAAAATTTTCATAGTTTTTACACTCTCATGATCAAATATTATAATCTTTCAATCTGTAAGTGATATTGTTATGTTTCCTCTCCTATGTGATCTCTAACATGTCTAGTTTGAATTTGTACGGTTACAATTCAAAAGAAATTGGTACAACTTGTGAAAATGTTGACTTTTTGTTCAATTTAGAGCAAATTTCAAGGAGCTCCAAACATGCCTTGGGCATTTAGGGGTTAAATAACTAGTTCACTCAACACTGTCACAACAACGTTTTGATGTTGTAAGTTGCAACATTCGTTCAACGATTTAACACCCATCTAAAGATTCCGCCATCTTGTTGCCATAGCGCAACCAGAGCAAAAGGACAAGAGAAACTACTCACCTGCGTCCATCCCAAAAACATATCACTGACAATGCAAGCGGGAGGAGCGTCCTCGTTCTTTGCAAAAAGCTCCGCAACCATGACCTCGAAAGCACTGACAAGGTCATTCACGTGGTCCACATACGGCAAAGCTCCACGACCCTCTCCCTCCGCTGGCGGCACCCCGAGCGGCACCACGCTCATACTACTCCCATCAAGGCCATCCAGCGTCCTAAAATGCTCATTCGACAGATGACTGAAAGCGTTGACGTAAGTGACAACCACATCCATAGAGAGCAGCCGCTTGGCGAAGTGAAGCAACGGAATGCTGTGCCCCTTGGCCGGGTATGGCAGCAACACTACATGGAGCTTCCGTTTGCTCCGTGACTCCTTCATTTGCTGCTGCAGCTCCGCAAGAGCTTTCGTCATCTTGTCTCAAACAAGGGCTGCTAATCCGATCAACAGATATCACCAATACTCCTTCAAATTGCACGTAATGATTTTTACCTCGGCAGAAGAAACCAAAAACAAATTCGAAACAAATCGAATGATGTCCACGGACTAGTAGTTGCCGTGATTGACCTACAACGAACAACTTATCGGCGCGACTGTACGTCAGCTTCTCTTCGGTTGCTGGAGTTAATTTGTACTAAGGACCGCTGTAAGAAGGACGGTGTATACAATGATTGGTGATCACAGCGGTACTCTACAACAATCTTCTAAAATTGCTGCATGCAGGCAGACACAAACCGCAAGAAAGCTCCAAATGGTATCAAATTTCGAATGCAAGCAGATTAGAATTCGTTCAACTGAGAATTGCAAACGGTGAATCTATCCATTCAAGCGACTTCGAGAAATTTTACACAAGCAGTCCAGCGGTGGACGACAACGAGAACAGCCCGCGTTGCTTGGAAATACCCCTACACAAGGATCGAAACTGACTGGCAAAGCATTAATTTCTGTGGAAGTAAGCAAATGTAAAATTGCTCTGTTTGCACTCAAAACAGCTTGAATTTTGAAATTTTCTACAGCGATTTAAAATTGGAAGTCGGTTATCGAATCCGAACTGTGCCAAATCGTGTAACGCCAGAGTGAACCTGTCTAAGTTAGAGGAAGAATTTCAGAGACGAATGCAAGCGAGGCGAGAGCCGTGCGTGGAAATGAAAACTGCAAATAGTGTGGGAACAGGCCTACGCTAGATCTCTAACTTCTCAGATATTTTTCTCTTCAAAATGTGAGTCATCGAACACTCAAGGTAAGGTAGTGTGCTCATAAACCATCCATTCAAGGGCTGTTGGGCCTTTTTGATGGTTTCAGATGCCCCAAAAATATTTTTCACTTATTTTTCACTTGAAGAAAAATTTATGTGGATTCTAACACAAGTGGTTTCATATTTTTTGGATCATTTATGAATTACTTATGAATTTTCAAAGAGCTCTTTGGTAGACATCTATTTTAGATCATAGGCCTTGCAAAACCCACATGCAGTTTTGTTTTTTTTGACACAAGCGAGTTGAAGAGCACATTGCAAGGGTTTCCATCAAGGAGAAAGGCTGATTTCACACTAGATAAACTAACTTGTCACAGCTAGGCATCGAACCCGCAACTACGCCATGCAACCCACATGCAGTTTGAAAAAAAGATATGGGTTGACCAAAAACAAGCATTGCAACATTCAAAAAGTAATACACAAGGTTCTTAAATGCGACCATTACTAAACTTAAACGAACTCTAAATTCTTTTAACATTTGTAAGAAGGCAATTGGGTAATCAATTCTCATTTAGAAAGATTAAGTGGACACACCATTAGATGAAATTTGAGGGCATGAAGAGGCCATGAGTTATTTTGAGTTCCCAAGCTATGGGAACTCATCGCATCAACAATATGATGTGGCATAATCACTGCCACGTCAAAAAATAATATTATTTTTAATTATTTTTATTTTAAGTTTTAAGTTTTTTAATTATTTTTGGAAATTTTGGAGAAATTTTTTTTCTTTCAAAAATTTGGAAATTCAACCCATTATGGGCTGGTTCCCAATTTCTAGCAGCATAAGGAACAATGCAGGGAACAACCTTGAAAAGGACTCTTGAAGCCCTCAGTTGAAATGGACCCTCTTTGACTCATATTCCATCCATTAGCAAAGTATGAATTAATACCTAACAAATCATAATTATGCTCTAACATTTGTGGCAATCCATTTTAGAACCACTCACTATCCATTTCGAAGGGGCCTACTAGGATGTTCGAAGAAGGTGGTTGTAATAACAACGTACTATTATAGAGGTACTACCCATCACAGATAATAGTTAATCTTGGAGTGCTCCGATGTCCCAAAAGCGGATGATGAATAAATTGAAACTGTTATATCTTCTCATTACTGCTTGGATGAAAGTCATCCTAATTTTTGGAGATACTTTATCAAGTTTTCTTGCTCAAGGATTGGATTTGGTGTTACTAGAGTACATATTTTTTTTTGAAATTACCAATGTGCAAGTATGTCAAGTGGTTGACCAAGCCAAAAATGCAATGACTCTAGTTCAAAACAAGATTTGCCAAAATGAGGTCATAGATTTTAAGAGCACAAAATTTTTAATAAATCACCATCTAAGGAGAACCTCATTTCAAATCCATTCCAAAATATTGTACTGAAAAAGTAATAATATTTTTCTTGTAATTGAATTTAGAAGGAATTTTGAAATTTTCCTTTTAAAATTTATAAAAAAATATTGATAATAGCATTGGTGAATTTGAACGTACAGATGGAATCTAAAACTCTTAGTCTACAACTTTTGTTTGTATGTCAATTCCAAAATATACTTTCAAATAGTACTTTATGATGATTTTTCTCAAATCGTCAATTTGGGAGATGAGTCTAGACATTCTAGGGTTAAGCATTTCAAATTGTAGGATATAGAGAATTCATTGAGAAATTGAGCCCAATGTGTGTGGAAATAAAGTTGAGGAAGAATGCAAAACAAACTATGGAATTTTTTTTTCAAGAATGAATATTGTATTCAATATGAATGGGAATTTTTCATTTAGACCCCTCCCAATCTCATAGACTCATCTAGAATAGTTAGCTTTAAAATTTCTCCCTTATCAAGGAAGGAAGAGAGATGACTGGATGAAAAAGTGGTAAAGAGAATTGTTTTCAATGAACAAATACATCCAATTGTTGTTGACTATTGGTCACCCTATCAAGTCATCACATGGAGGCTATCTAAAAAATTGTACATAGGTACCTCTACCTCAAAGTTGTAAGGTGATAACATATAAAACCATTAGAATAATGAATTCACCATAGTTGCAAGTTGTCTTCAATAGAGGGGGGATACTTTTCATGTTAGCAAATGGAAATCATGAATTTACAACAGAAAAAACACATTTCGGGGACCACCCATGTAAGCTCCATAATTTTTCAAATTGAAAAATGTGAAGACTATTGTAATCCACCCTAGATTTGCCTACTATTAACCTCATTTTGTACTACTCATCACTTGTAAAAATCCAACAAGGGGCATGCATGTTGGAGCCTGAAAATTGTACTAAAATTGATAGAATTTGTCCCCAAGTAATTTAAGGCAGTCTATGCCTACTAGTCCGTGTTGGTTTAGTTATCTTAATGACATAGTGGCAACTACTTATCTACATATAATATCATCTTAATCATCAACAAATTTGCTCAATAATCACTTTTATTAGTTTTATATGTTCCTACTATGTCTTATACATGGCCTCAAATACCCCCTCATGATAATTCAAGCATCAAATGAGGGTTTCAAAGTGACAATCTATGGTTAATTTAAAGTGCTTTTAATAGGTGCACCAAAAGGTAAAAGGGAGATTTTAGGTGTTTTCACTTTAGAATAGTAGAAGGCAACGGTGCTAGTTTGTGAGCCTACGAGCACGAGCCTACGAGCAGTGAGCAGGGACTATGTGAGCATTGAGTTCTAACATTTAGAAAATTTTAAGAAAAAAGTCAATAGGATTTCTAAAAAGAAAAAGCATTATAAAAATTAGGATAAAATTTTCTATTTTTAGTAAATTATAGTGCCTATTACCGTGAAGATATTCCCGTGGACCTATTACCACGGACCTATTATTGTTGTTATGTACAATTTGTGTAAAATGTTTTATTTTCATAACGTACTAAACATCAAAGGTATATATATTTTAATGGTAAATAACTGAACTATAGTACAATGCAAATTGAAATTGAAAAAAGATTGTATTGAATACTTTGGCAAATTACAATATTTGTCTAGATAGAAAACAATACTCTTGAAGCTGCATATCTAATTTCAATCTATAACCTTCCAATCTGAAATGTAAACACTCAAAGATTCTTAGTCATCTAGGTATGATGAAGATTCTCATTTGGAAGCTTGATGATACCAGCCCTAATGAGAAGGAGCTTCACTTCATTGAAGTTGAAGCTTGGAGAATGTATAAACTTATCGTCTATTGGATTCATTTTGCAAAAATAACAAAACAAGTAATAAAGGTGTTTGCAATTCACATATTGATGGCAGCCACCAATTGTTGAGACGGCCATGTCTACAAAATCTGGACAAGTGCACTCCGAGTACATGCCAAGTGTAATTCGATAAACCTTTTCCGTAGGTTGAGTTCCAGATTGGAGAGAGATTATGGCTCCAAGCCTAGGGAAGGGCAACATAGTTACTCCCAAGATCAATCCTTTGACATTTCCAGCACTCTCCCATTTATTGCGATGTTTTATAGTAGGAGCATTTACAATACGGCAAATAGCTTTGCTCCTTGTTGTTGGATATGTGTTCGCATGCAAAAGACTAGGCTGATCGTAGAAGACCACTTCAAAAATGTTGGACATTCTGAATAATCCTCGAGGTGACATAGGTGGTCGCTCTTGGAGTTGGAAGCTAGCATCTTGCAGTAGTAGGATTTCTTGGCGACTCAATCTAATGTCAGATAGAATAGGCCACACATCAGGTACTTGGGGCCAATTAATTACCCAAGGACGTTTAGAGCCTCGTACACATCGGTCAATATCATCTGGACAAAACCAAAAGTCAGTTATGATCTCCTTGTTTCCTCAATATTGTTTTTTTCTACCACGATACGTCGGAGCTGGAGTGCCTTTAGATCCCTTTGCAACTTTGGCAATGCAACAAATGTTTGATCCCTTTTGTTGGACATGACATTTACAACTTGATTTTTGTAAAATCCATGCAATATGCCATTGCGAAGTGTCATAATTACTCTCCATCACAATTGTGACAATCACGCGTCCATGGTATATTCATAGAGGTAGGCAAAGTTTCTACTTCATTGGAGGCCACTATTGGTGTACATGTAGATCGTGTTTGCACTCGTGGCTGAGAGAAGTTGACCTTGTCTAGATGATGGGAGTTACCATCCGAACCAATGGGAAGGTCAAGTTTGCGCTTACTACTACCAAACACCTCTTCACCTTCCAAATGTGGAATACGTGTTCCAACACGAACTGCTCCATGAAGGCCATTCAAAGCCTCTGCAATCTTCTTTGGATCGCCACTCCGTCTAGCACCTCTTAACTTCAGCTCTTCTTTGGATGGCCCTGACCTTGATGTTGTGCCATTCAAGAATGCTCGGTAATTTGTCATTTGCATAAAGGTACGAATGCAATCATCACAAGTGGCGGCAAATAAGTCATTACCTCGATTGCTTGATTGCTTCAACCATTTGTTATGCACTGTTTCTAATAAATTGCATTATGGCATGTCCGCCATTTCGTCGAGACTCAACCCCTAGAAAGAGAAAAAGGGTTTTCTTTAGCCAAAAATACAATGACTGAAAAAAACAAAAAAACATGCCACACCTTTCGCTAAGGTATACTACTATAATTTTTTGATCACTCCATTGTGAGGCAAAGGTTCCCCTCGGCCCCGAGGGGAAGTCAATCATTACCTTTGGTGATCAAAATTCTATCAAAAGTAGTGGTTTAGTTTGTAGGGAACAAAATTGGAATGCAAGTAGTTCTATAGGAAAGACATTATGAAATGAAAATGGTTGTACAAGCAAGACATTATTAAAAAAATGACATCGAATAACGTACCATTTGCATGAACCTGCCCCATTGGCGATATCGAAAGTGCCAAAATGCAAGCCACAACTCCAATTCACACAAAGCTTGTTTTGAAGCTGCTCCAGATGATAGCCACCAAGAACGAATCGCTAAGTACCGTGTCTCGGCTTCCTCCATGGTCTTGGAATCTTTATATTGGGAGCACAAACAAGTATGTTGGTGTTGCATATCCGGTTTAATGAGCTTTTGGGTATGTCGATGCATTGAAGTACTCCAATGCAAGAGACATGTACGCTCCCGGTTAACAAGCTCCTCTTTGGTATTCCCCGTGCCATATACAATGCGAATAGCATTCCAATTTGCTTGTGCACTATCTGCCATGAAACCCTTGAAGTAAGGACTCATCACGCCATTGCGTCTCATAACATCATTTAGTAACCTCCACATGATGCATTGCACTTCTGTATCTTTAGATTGTATGTCACAAACAGTGATTGTCATGACCTTCTTGTATCCTGTGTCATATACATGGCATGCCATGGTTGTCCAATCTTTAACACGTTTTACGTGGTCAAACATAAGCCACGCGTTCTCTAAATCTCCTCCAAGTTGCATGCGCTTCACCAAGTCCACTCCACTACCAGGTCCTTCAACTAACATTTTAAACAAGTATACCTTCTCTTTTCCTTGTCCGGGAAAGACAATGTCATGAATGTATTCAAACTTCAAATTCCGTTTCATATTCATGATGCTATCTATGACCCCACCTTTACTAGTGCTACAAAATGAAGTGATAATGTTACGGATGTTAGGAGAACTTAGTATTTGGAACCTATCCATGACATCCTCTAACAACTTTCCTTGCAACATCTCCTTAGGACCATCACCATTGTGAATAAGGTGGTTGTCTAGAAATTGCTTACTAGCTCCAAGGGTGATGGCTGAGTTAGTGGCAGTTGGAGTCTTGGCAATCTCGCTTGCAATGAGACCGGAAAGAGTGTCTAAAGACTCTCTACATGTTCCTGAAGCCACATGATGCATGTGATTACCTAAATGAATGTACGCTCTCATCATCAATACAGTGTCACTGAAAACATAATATATTCTAGCATCACAAATAGTAACACAATGAGGTGGATATTTGCATATCTTGCAAATAATACTTGAATCCTTCGAAGTAGTTGAGCCAATATGGAATGGAGCAATAGTAGAACCAAACCACTCTGTCTCATTGCGTTTAGAGGACCGCTTCAAGTAATCACACTCAGAGTTGTTACATACCAAATGGCCTGCACAAGAGGACTTTTTGAACTTTAGGCCATCTTGGTTGTGGATATTAGATGTCATGGTCCGACACCAAGCATGACCATCATATCGTTTATCCATACCTTGTAGATTTCTACCAGTGGATGATGAAGATGAAACACAAAGTGAAGGCAATTCAAATACTATGTCTCCATCAAAGTTTGCGGGGAGATACTGCACTTTGTGATGAATCAAGGAATCGTAGTCTAATGCAGCAGCTTCATTCCTAGATCCATGAATTGATGCCAAATTCCTTAAGCACCCAACAATATTGGTTGTGTCTATACTATTTGAATAAGTTGGTGGGCGAGAGTGAGTCGATAGAGCAGGACTACTTGATGGCGTATCGTATGTACTGGAAGTTGTCCTGAGAATATCTTCAAGGACTCTAACAGGAAGCGGTGCTTGGATACTTAGTTGGCTAGGGGACTCTCCTTCTGACTCACTAGATATATCTATAACAGGGTGAAGGACTTCTTGTTTCACACGAAGAAGTTGAATTGTATTACTCGCCTTTGTCATGTGTTGACCCTCCATAGAATTCCTAATATCATGTCGAGCACTAGGCATATCTATAGTGGAAGGATCTGATTGGCAAGGTAAAATCTCGGTGGAAGCACCCATCATAAGAGACAACAACCCATAAGCTCTATAGTGACCTAGATGAAGGTGCCAAGCATGACCATCCTCAAGTTCTAACTTCATCATGTGGACATACTCCTTCAAGCTTCCAGAATCAGACATGACCTCTTCTTCAACATATATACTGGATTGGAGAAAAACCAAATCAGACATGAAGAAGGTGTGAAGACACTACAACATATCCTTCTTCTCCAAGAGGGAGAACAAGGGGAATCTCATGGCCATCCGCTCAAATGGAGGCCATTGATAGCATACGAAGAAACAACAACAATGAGAACAATATCTAATGAAAACTTGTTAGAGATTAGAGACTAACTTACTATGTGTATGAGGTTTTATTGTATACATTATGTAAGCATGAGGCATACAATTAAATGGACATGATTAGGACAAAATGTAATTGTATTACTAGTTGATAAACAATAATATTGTCAGAGGCCTCCAATCTCATATATCTAGAACCGCCACTAAAATTGAAGGAGAATCTTTAAGGGGAAGTCGATTATCTTACCTAACTCATAAAGAAAATTAATGCAAAATTCCAAGAACATGCTACATGTTTGTAGAGAGAGGACGGATTTAGATTGTGCTTAAATAATAGGCAATAGAAGAGTAAAAACATCCATTCAATTCCTTTTGGTAGTCATGTACCCTGATTTTCCATTAAACATTCAAATAGTTTATAGACTTCTAATTAATTCTCGATAGATTGTCTCCGTATTTAAGTGTGATTGGGTGTAAATAGGGTTAGTTATGTAGATATAAGTCCTGTAAATTGATATGACGGTTTTATTGGTCTAGAAGCCTCCACTTTGAAAAATCATAGAAATTACTAACATACTATTTCTAGAATGTCTAGTAGTTTTAAGAAATTCAAAATTGTCAACAGCCAATACTAGGGAACTAATATTGTACAAGATAGGTACCTTGAATTAATGAATTATGCATAATTGCTTATGATGATGGCTTTTGGTGCTAACACTGTAACTAATTACCTAAGTTCAAATTCAAAACCACTTTTCCACAATTTCAATTAAAGTATGGCCATCATGACATTTAATATGTTCCACAAATTACTGGATGCCAATGAATTTGAAACTATTTGTCTACCTACATTAGGTTGCCATAAATGGAATACTTAGTAGTGAAGAGTTGTACAGTATGTGGTGACATAATTTCAAAGATTGCCGTGGAAATTTGAAAATTTTAATCCCGTTACTATAAACGTGAAATAATCCTTTAACATGAAAGTTGAAGTCATTGTCTACCCATTCTAGTGAACACCATAGGATTTGAACTTACGTGATGTATTGAGAATAGTGTGAAGTCCATACTAGAATATGCATTCCTGCCGTTGCTTAAATCTTGTTGTATTTCTTCAGATTCATTCTACATTATGATCTACTAGTCTC
Organism: Straminergon stramineum; assembly: GCA_963920665.1. Taxonomy (NCBI): domain Eukaryota; kingdom Viridiplantae; phylum Streptophyta; class Bryopsida; order Hypnales; family Calliergonaceae; genus Straminergon; species Straminergon stramineum. Next base: position 10,665,485 of record OY987264.1, on the reverse strand, counting down.
ATGCATGCTACAAAAGATAGAATCGATAGTGTTTCCCAATTTTGTTTTAGAAAGAGGAAGAAGAGAGGGAAAATCTTGTTCTCATCGCGGAAGGAGTTGCAACGATCACGGAGAAGAGGGAAGGTTGCTATAGAAGAAAATTTGTCAACTCCGACTTCAAATTTTCACTTTCATATAGAAGAGGAGAGACAAAATTTCCATGCGAATGAAGGAAGTGTACAGGAGGTATCAAATATTAAGGTGGAGCAATTCAAGTTCTATCATAGGAGAGCAACGTCAAACTCGGGTGTAAGTATATTCACTTTTGCACGGACACATATATATTCTTCATATGTTTTGAGTATTCCAACAACCTACAGATTAGAATTAAAATAACCTTGACGTGCACCAATGTCCAAAAAGAAAATGAAAAATTGTTTGAAACTAAAGAATCTTTTGTATATAACTTAGAGAGAAGTCAATCTACTTTCTAGATATAATGCATGATGTGTTTGTCCTCTTGAAATGTTGAATTTCATGTTACAAGTGCACATATTTTTTTTAAATTTCAAATCTGCACGTATGTCATGTAGTTGACCAAAACTAAATTGCAAAGACTAGAGCTCAAGACGAGATTAGCCACAATGGTGTTGTAGATTCTAAGAACCCAAAAATTTCAAAAAATCACCATGTGAAGAGAACCTCATTTCAAACACATTCTAACAAATTTTAAACAAAATTGATAATATTCAAAACAAAAATATTGATGATAGCATAGGAAAATCTAATCGTCAAGAAGGAATCTTAAACTCACATTTTGTAATTGTTTTTGTATGTCAATTCCACAATTGAATTTTCAAATTGTGATTCCATACCATTTGATATGCACCACTTTCAATACACGGGTAACTGGCTATTGAGGGTAACCGATCGGTTAACCTGTTGGAAAGGTAACCGATCAAGTGACCTATTGCAAAAGTAACCATTGCGGAGCTATCAAGAGCCGCTAGTTTGTCCCTGGAGACCATCGTCCTCCTCTTCCGGCCATTTCATTCCATCTCTGCGGTCAAGTTTGCGCTGTGATCAACTGATCGTAAGCAGTAATTCTCGTAATTGCCTTGGTAACAATCTAGCTGTAGACATGGTTTAGAAAATATTTAGCTTATGCATTACCTCAAGCTTGAATATGATGATTGCTAAATTAGGTTTCCATAATCTTTTTGAAGGAAATGCGAGAAGTGGCAAGGAAGCTTGCAACCAGAAACGCGTCAGCTAGAGGATTCCAAAGTGAGGGTGATGGTAGTAATGGGGATGTCGGCCCAGAAATTATAGTTGGTATTGAAATCGCCAAGACTTCTACTCCAGGTGCAGCCACTATAAGTCTCGGACCCCCTTTTTCAATTTCATCCTTCATGTATAGTTTGTAGACTTCTTTCCGAGTAATCTATTTTACTACTACATCTTTCACCTTGGTTATCTCTTGCGTCTCGCAGCTAGTCGATGGAAGAGTTTGAGTTCGTGAAGGAAAAAATTAAATTCATTGCTTGAACGAGGTAAGAGAAATGTACGATAGACTCAGTTAGAATAGTTCAGATCTTTGGGTCATATCCATTGTAGTTTATCTTCTTGTGAATCTAGAAACATATTTGAGGGGAAATGAATGGACAGATTCTCGTGCTCACAGTCAGAGTTGAAAATGTGCAAACTACAAAATTAGGGTTAGAGAACGGAAGCTCAACATATTGGCACATAATTAAGTAGAAAATATTCCTCAGTAAGAAACCATCTGCATTGTATGAATTCGAAATGAATTCTGCAAATGAAATTTTACCTAGACAACTCTTCTGATCATTCTCCAGATAGGCAAGGAATCCCTCGGCCCCGAGGGCAAGATTCAGTTCTTCCATTTCAGGTCATGAAAACCAGCAAGGCACAAAGAACATACAGAGCACTCTATCTCATGATACTGATTTGAATAGATAAAAAAAACCTTGTAGAAATTAAATACCCAAGACTCAAAGTTTACGGTTGGAGAAATTTCACAAAGGCTAACTATATCAACCTTGCATAAATTCCAAACTTCAGAGTGATTAGGAGTGTCGAAGCAGCTTTCTTGATAGTCTCTGCCAATTCTGAGACGGGGTGATTAAGGTCTACTGATTCAGAAATTTGATTACAGGGTTTGCCGATTCAAAAATACGATTAGCAAGGTCTGCTCATTCAGAAATCTGATCAACGAGGCCTACCGATTAAAAAATCTGATCAGCCTCGTTTTTCGATTAAAAAATTTGATCAGCCTGTTTTGTCGATTTAAAAATTTGATTAGCCTGGTTTGTCGACTGAGAAGCCTTGGCCCCAATGGAACTGTCCTCCCTTGGATGCTGTGATCAGTAAGTACTATTGTTGGCTTTACCGAATTAGATACTAATTAGATGATGAAGTCCATTATGATAGAACTTGGACTTCTGCTTTTCTCTCTTAAATTTCCTTTTGGCTAAGACATAATCGTTAATCCATCATTTGCAGGAAACATGTGCTGTGGCACAAGATCAACTGATCTTGCAGTTGAATGCATAGTTGCGGAATTGTGGATGTGATCCATTTCTTTATTAGGATATTACAGTTGCCACTTAGCTTCTTTTCTTGCTACGATTTGTTTTGGACTGGCTTCAGGAGAAGTTTCTAGATCAACTTATCAATCCGTATTGCTAGCCTCGGGGCCGATGAGAGTCAATTGGTGGTTATTCATTGATCTCAGTTTTCCACACGCGAGGCATAGAAGTTTGGGCCCAAAGTAGTTTTGGTTGGGCTTCTGCGTTGGCTTGTCTTCTGAGGATAAACATATCGGCAATTTATGAGCCACTATCCGGTTTGAATCTGTTAGTTTATTAGCATATTAGTATGTATCCACAAATCAAATCCTTACTTGGGAGGTTAGTTTGTTGGTCAAAAATTATTTTATTAAAAAAATTATGCTTGCTATTTTCCCAATTTGGATTTGGTTGATTCTTTATCAATCAAATTGATGTGCATTATAGGAAGGCTCGGTCCCGATGGACACATTCTCCACTTTCAGTCTTAATCAAAATATTGAACTACGTGAGCTGAGTATTATGATCCATATGTTATTTGAATAATTATTAAGGAACTATCCTGAAGTTGGTTCTCATATTAGCTCTTGGGTTTTTATAGACTAAGTTTAAAGAAGGTGTTGTTATTATTCACTGATAATTGAGGATAAATTAAAAAATTAGAATATGGTTTAGATTAACTAGCCTAGTAATTTCGTGACATGACATAAGAGTGATAGTGATTCTAGTATTTAAATTAGTTAGATTGTGGGAAGCCTCGGCGCCGAGGCCTAGTCTTGTCATTGAGTTCTTGATCTCTTTGAATCGATTGGACCAACTTTAAATATCATCAAATTCATTGATTTCTCGATACACTTTTTTTTTAAATCAATTTGTTCATCCTTGTAGTCATCCTTCGGCACCGAGGGATAGTTTTTCTAGAGATTTTTTGATCTTATCAGATATATCTTACTTGTTTAGGGTTAAGAGAAATTCAGTGATTTCATGTTTCACTAGTTGCTTTGATCAATTGGTTTACCCTATTTGGCATCCCCTGGCATCGAGGGGATAAATAGTTTCCTATGAATTGATGTTTTTAGGGTTTTGGTCATATCAACTTCTTGAATTGTATATTTACCTAGATTAGAATTATCCTTTGGCATGGGTGGCCTCGGCGCCAAGGGCACTATGTCTGTTGGGCACTAGTGAGAGTATAATGGAGAAATGTTTGGTTTTTTATTGGTTCAATTTAAGGATTTTTAAAGATCTCATGGTTCCTATTAATTGGGCTTCCTTATTTCAGAGTTGTTTTTCAACTCCTATTCGTTGTGTTCATTTATTTGATTGCATCCATTTGTCAATACTACATGATTTCTTCTAATGATTCGGTGTTTTTTGCAGGAGATGGGTTCTAATTCTAATCCTTTGCAAACTCTAGGTTTGCTGGATCAAAATATTGATGAAGATGAAGACGAGGCTATGGAGAAGACAAGTACGGAATTCACCACCAAGGATGCCCTCTGGAGAGCCCAGAAAGTTAATTCTCTGGCTTCCATTGCTAACTTGAGATTGAAACCTCATTCAATTTCACGTTTGCGGATACCACTGTATTGACTTGCTGTGATGCCTATGGTGAGTCCAGCATTAGCATGTGATCTTACTAGACTGGAGCAAGAGTTTGTGCACGGATACAAAGATGGATCATGTGTGTTTTATGTGTCACTAATTAATGAGCAAGGAGAGACAGAGCAAGTGTCTGACGTTGATAAATGTACTTGGGGCATAATGTGGAATGCTGAGAATGACCTCTTCAATGCCAAACTCAATGCAACACCAGGCTTGGAGCGTTTTCAAGACTCAAAATTTTTTGTATGCGATGGTAACCATAGGCTGCTTGCATGGTCTTCATATATATCCAAACATCATGGCCATGACCGAGATTGGCACATTTCGGTGGATTCAATTATTCTTGAGACGAAGGGTAGAATTGGTGATGTGATGCATGCCATGCACGACATCAACAAGTAAGTGCCTTACCTCATATAGTTTACATTTTGGTTTGGTATATATCTTAATTTGTGTTTCATATAACATCTACATTTTTCCTTGCAGATATACAGAGAATTCTTTATCAAAACCAGTCTCGTAGACACGCTCTATCGTGTTCATAAATACGGAGTTCTTCCACTAGACAAGTTCTACGAGCATTTGAGTACCTCTAAGATGACACAATGCCAACAGAGCCATCGAAAGAGTTGGTATTCTATGTCACTCGAAGTGTTTACTTCATTCATTTTTCGGGTAACATTTCTCACTAAACTAATCATGTCATTCTTATATTCTTCGGGTTTATGTTACAACAATGCTCATGGCTATATTATTGTGTAGTACGAGATTGCAGTAGCAGCTGATATTGCAGTTCAACTATATAAAGAAGAAACATCAGGGGAAGAGCAGTCAGAGGAAGGCATCTTAGCTGCCATGAGATTGGGAACGAAAGAGAAGACATCCAAGTTGATCCAGAAGTTGGGGAAGTTAACAACCGTGGCTAATCCCAACCTTGGGAGTGAATGGCTTCGAGAGGTAAAATGAAATTGCATATGTCCTCTTATCTTATGTTCTTTTCTTATCATGCCATCTTTCTGAGTCTAAATTCCATGTTCTACAGATTGAGCGCCATTGGAGCTCAAATATCACCCCCGAAATGACTCTTGAGAAGTTGCAGTTGATTGCAACTTGCAATGTCAGTAGTGAGCAAAAGGTGAAGTGGTTGCGATGGTGGAATTCTTCAATTCAAACAAGAGAGGCTAGAAGATTCCCATTGAAGCCAGTTGGAGAGAATGAATTAAAATCATTCTTGGCAAAGGCCTGCTGGTATGCAGGGGTAAGTGCTTCTCAATGCCTTACAATTGTATTATTTAGTAGATAACATTATCATTTGGATTCCAAAGATATCTATATGTGACAATTTTTCTTTTTCTATTCTGTAGATTGAAGAGGTGGGGAATGAAATGTTTGAGAACATTGTCAAGAAGGACGAGCTATCGTTGTCCATGGATTCTCCCCAAGAACTGGAGAGTTTTCCAGATTATGTGGAGGGATGGCGAATCTGAGTTTGGGACCATGCATTCTTGATGCATTTTAGGGGGCATGATGTCTTTAGGAAGTCAGATGACTTCAAGAAACACAAGGGCAGTGATCTAGTTGTAAAACGTGTGATTTACAAGTATGTATTCTACTTTCATGTTTTCATTGTTTTATGGTTAAGTGAATTATTGATTTCTTGGTTGCTTGCAATTTTTCTTAGTAACATTCTTTATTTCTACAGGTATTTCAAGTACGAGCTATTGCCAAAGGGAGCAATCGCGAAGCGTGATCTCCCTCCTTTTCTAGGAACATGGTTGGATGTCTCCTCTGAGCATTGCATGTTCTCAACATCTCACTTGAGGTGGTGGACCAATTTGCATCTCAAATCAGGTGCATGGTATTTGGATTGCCCACCGGAGTTCATGCCGTTACCAGAGGAGCACCTCAAGCGCTCTATCAATTCTCATGAGGTTGTGGAAGAAATTGACGAGTTTGTTGGTCTTGATGAGGATGCAAAAGCAAAAGCGATGAAGAAGAGGGATGAAGCTGACAAGAAGAAAGCATTGAAAAACTTGGAGGCTGTAGACAAGGCTAAGGAGAGAATCACAAAGAAGGCTATGAAACTAGTTGAGATTGAAGAGGCTTCAACAGCTAAGAAGACTAGGGGCAAAATTATGAAGCAACAAATTCCACCTTCATCTACTAGAAATGAAGGATCCCAACATGTGCAATCTTTCTCGCGAGGCACCAAACGTGATGCTGATTATGTTTCACTCAACAATGATGGGATGCTGCATGGTCCATTAGCTATGGAGTTTTTGAATGACTCAGACATTTCTATCGATGAGTTCATTCTTAATCATTCTTTAGTACATGTTTTGGCTAATCCTCTACCCCAAGTATACCACGACATCATCAAATTTATTGATGAGGTTAGCAACTTCACTTGCCTTGATAAATTTGCTATGATTTTATTTTTTGACTTTATTTCTTTGTTTTACTAACTATCATAATTCTATTGCAGCACAAAGGGGTGAAGCAACGCTTCTTCAAAGGAGTTACAAGTGAGAAACCACACATTGATCTTATTATTGCCGATGTTCCAGAGGGTTTGCTTGTACCTAATTTGTCAGTGCCTACGACCAACATGCCTAAGTGGAACATGGACAACCCTTTAGGGCTAGAGGCAGTTTTTGAGTTCGTTGATGGTCATTTGCATGATGATGGAGCTCTTATCATTATTTATCCTTTGAAGGCTATTACAAAAGCCACCATTCGCACATATGCAACTACATATTATTTTGAGAAGATGAAGGATTGGTGGGGAATGAATTGGTTACATTTGGCTTCACCTATTTCTCCTTCCAGAACGGTATATTCATTTGTCCTTTTGGTTTAGAATGTACTTAGTTTTTTATATACAATTTTTTGTTGAATATTTCACTTTTAATTCTAAGCAAGGTGTTGTATGTTTATATTGGTTTTCAATTGTATGATGTGAGATCTTTCTATTTGTTTTACATTTCAAATAATCTAAGAGTATCCAATTATGCTTACATTATAGACTAACTATCTTCATATCTCTTCATTTTTGTAGACTCAGCGCTTCGGTATTTCGTTGTTTGTGAGGAACTTGCCTGGTATTGGTCCTTCAAAGTTTCAATTTCAGCCATGCCCAAGCTTGAAGAAATTGGGGGTGGATGTTGCCCTAGACGACGTCCTTCAGAATTTTACCAAATTGGAGACTTTGACCATGGACCACAATTCCAAGCCTTGGAGAGGGGCACGAGAAAAGGATCCACGATTCTTGCAGATGTTGATAGAAGCATCATCACTTCCAAATGACGTTGTTCTAGACTGTACTGCAGGAACTGGTAAATTCAATTGCCTTCCCCATCTATTTTTGTAATCTTCATTTACATTTACTCCTCCAACTCTCCCACCATTTTTCTAACAATTGATGTTGTGGTGATCTTGTTATTAGGGGCCTCCATCCATGCATGCAGGATTGTGAGTATACATGTAGTTGCACTTGAAGAAGACAAGGCCATTTACGAGGCAGTTCTAGCTCCAATGATTCGTTCTCTTCTGGATGTTCCAATACCACTCATGACAGTCATTTTGCAGTCTAACAATGAAGATGCAGTGGAAGTTGAAGTTCCCCATATTATCAAGAAATCTCGTTTTAGTAAGTAAGTCTATTTTTGACTAGAATTTTTTTCAATTTGTAAGTGTACATCTAAAACATTGTTTAAATTTTTTTTACATTTACATTTCTTATTTGTTTCATCAGGAATTTAATATTTAAATCATTTCTAATCCTTTGTTATGTATTTGCAGCATGATTTCTAATGGGGTAGTTCATCGACCTTTTTTCACTTTACCTCAATTTTTCCCAAGCCCAAAGAAGTCCTATGTATTGCCATCATATGCAGAGGCTTTGGCTTCAACATTTGCATCCACTCAAAATTTTCCTATGCATGAAAAGTTGAGTTCTTTAGATCCTTTGGTTATGTAGTTTGTAGATGTGACAGCCTTAGAATCAGACACAGAGTCATCATCAACTACTAGCAGTGGCCACTCTCAGTCTATGTCTACATTTTCTATATAAGTCTATTTTTAGTTACACTGCACCTGTTGGATTTTATTTTATCGGCCATTATATATTGTTTTGGTACTTCAATAAGTAGTATTCTATGTATCTAAAGTTGTTATATTTAAAGCTTCCTATGTTTTCAAAAATTTAAGGGATTATAAATGATATTTAATTCACAATAACATGGTGTTGCTAAATGTGAAGTTCACTTATCATTTATCCTTGCTAGGAGGAATGAAAGACCAATGATTCAAAGGCTCATTGATTATCACTTTATTTCCTACCATTAGACTACTACAAATGAGTAAAATAATTTTGTTTATGATTTGGAAATGATGTCATATGTCAACAACAAGTAGTGATATTTTTGCATGCCTCAGAATTCGAAATTATTATGTATTCTAAACAAAGAAAATAAAGATAATTCGCCCTACATATAATTCTATTGTCAAATGTCATAGAATGCAACCAAGTCTACTTCTCTTTGGTAGCATTTAAATTTCAAATTTTTTTAGGCCACACGAATTGGAGTCAAAATTGCATTTTTGAAGCTACATTTCATTAGTTGCTAAATAAAATTAAAAGGCATCATTTTAATGGACGAAATTATCATCAATAAATAGTAAAAAATGGCCGAAATGCACTACAATAGTGATTTATGGATTAAGTATCTTTTTTTTATAAATATCCTCAACTATAATAAGAGAATTTGCAATAAATTTCACTACAAACGAATTGAATTACCATGAAGATAAAAAAAATTTAATGACCATTTGTTTTTTTCATCCTGCACTATAAGGTGAAGTCTTTATCTTGAAGTCCATGATCATAGGTACCTCATCAATTTTTAATACAAGAAAATCTACGCTCGCAGCTCACACTCTTACGCTCACAGGCTCACAAAATAGCAACCTTGTAGTAGAAGGCAATGGAAAGTGGGTTAGAATCTACCTTGAGTATTCAATTTTATAATATCAATATTGTAAATGATCATCTCAAAACTTTATGTGTAGACCTCTTCAACTTTTTCATTGAAGAAAAGAATCTTTGGCATATGAAATTCGTGTGCTGTCCAATATAGGAACTTGAGTATCCCACAATGTATCCCACCTAAGATATGCCCACCTAGAATGGATACTAATTACAATTGATCATAATTACTATTATTAAACACAAGTCATTTTCAATAGACCTTATTGGCAAGTGAAAGAGGATTCCAATGCAATTTAGCATGCATTACTTGAACTCCTTATGAATGAGTTATAAAATTTCAAAGTATTGTCACTATTTGTATAAAAAAAACAGTTTCAAGGTCTCATAGAATTTTGTGTTTTGAGTGTGTACTAATTGCATAATCAATATCTAGAAAAAAACAATGTTTTTTGGTTCAAATGTAGGTTCTACATTTTTGGTTGTGTTGATAATGAGTGTACATACTTTAGATTTGAGTTTTGTATTAATTTCTTACTATTTATTGGAATTTTAGTAACTTTTTGTAATAGTTATAGCTTCAATAAAATTGTGATTTTAGCAAATTTGAACCTTTTGTTCCAAGTCCTTCTTAAGTTTTGAATAAGAATGCATGTTAATTAATATGAAGTACATGTGGAAGCTAGTCACATCTAGTGTGATATAGAATTTTATTCATCAATAGAAATTGAAAGGCATATAATATTGTGATCTTCTTAATTATGATGGTGACATGGGACTTCTTTCCTAATTTTATATTGACAATGAAAAGTGATTTTTTTCTTGAAAGGTCTAGAGGGAGTCCAAGCTTCCAAAAATTTGAAGGTATGGTATGGGATAATATGCAATTTAAAATTTAATAATTTAATGATGGATTTTTAATAAAAGATTTAAATATGACCCATAGAACCTATCTATAGAATTGACATGGATATTTCCTAACATACGAATTAATATTTATCAATAAGTGATTTGAAACTATAAATTGAATACTTCCTTCTGAAAGTGATTGTAGATTGTATGTTTGTGATTTAGGATTTTGAGGTATATAATCTAGAATTTAGATTTTAGGATTTAGTTGTTATTTTCTCTTTAAGGACAAATGTTAAGATCTAAGTATGATGATTTTTAAAGATCACTTTCTAATTTATATTAATTGAATTTATTTTGAAGGTCATTTTTTGAAAAGAAGAACTTAGTTTTTGAGGTTAGACATAATTACTTATACCCCTTGAACTATATAAGTTTTGCATACAAAAGTTGTGAAAATCTAGACTATATAGAAAACCAAAACTAGGATCTACAAAGATTTAGATAGATGAAAACAAAGATTTTGTATGCTCTAAACATGTTTGTATTCCTCCAATATTTGAACTTTGAAAGTCCATTCTTTTAGGTTTTAATCTTGTATATGAATAGTGTTGAATGTCACCATATCATTTTAGAATTGATAATTGCCCTTAGAAGTATAAAGGCAAGTCATTGGATAAAATATCAAATAATTTGACATTACTCTATTTTCCTAGGGATTAGTTAGACAATAAAGGATGTCTTATGTGGAGTTTGGTGTGGCCAACATATATTCATTTAAAAAATGTGATAGCAAAATTTTCACACAATATTAATAAGCAATGCTGGCAAGGGGTGGCTTTGGGGATTATATTCAAAAAGATAATCTATTGGTTCTAAGACCAAAGGAGAGGAGGTTTGAAGCTACCCCAAGGAAGTTTGAAGCTACCCCAAGGAAGTTTGAGTATCTACTTTATTTAAAAAGTGACCAATGCTTTGGGGACATGATGGCAAAGAAGACCATCTGCAATTGGTTTAGATACTTTATGTGGATAGGTACTTATGTAAAATTCTCATTGACTTATTGTCTCTAATTCCCCTATTTGTTGCTTTTTAGTGTTTCACAATTACATTATATTTTAACATTAAGTATTTTATGAAGTTTTTTTATTCCTTGTTGAATAATATTATATAACAACATTTGTACTTTCTACATGTGTTTGAGGAAAATGAAGTCAACATTGGCAAAATGAGGTCTCCTTAGCTACAAACTAAGATAGTTTGTTCTATAAGAGACTATCTTCTTCAAATCAACCCTATATTTAGCTATGGAATGGATATAAGGTGGTCCTAAACCCTTAAAGGATGCAGCCTCCATGACCAAGGTAGTCACCAAAATTGGTCTGATTATTCAACCAATAGGTGCATTATTTGTTCCTATAGTGAACAATGATGTCATCCATCGACCACTCTTTGGCCTCAATGTCCTTTAACCACTAAATGCCCAAGGCACCAAAATCTAGTGTTTGCAAAACTTTGAAGTTAAATAAAACCTAACCAAGTTGCTATTATTAGTTGTTTGTATTTTCTTAAACTTCTTTTTGAAGTCTAGTTTAAGCATCAAAAACTCAATCTTGAAAATGATTGATTATGATTTTTCTATTCAAGATTTTGTGCAAGGGTGCCCATTGCAATCTTGACTTTCCATAGTGTTAAGGGCTCTTAGAAATGAGCCTCAAATACACTAGATCTTAGAGGAAAAAACACATTTGAAATTCATTTAAAAAAATTGTAGAATAGATTTTGAGAAACCACAAATTGATTGGGGTTACGCTTGTTAGGCCCCTTAACCTCATATTTTTTTGGTGACCAACTTCTTAGATTTGACATGTGAAAAGAGCACCGAAAGACTTCAAGTCACTTTTGTAGTTTTAGCACCCTCATGATCAAACACTATAATCTTTCAATCCATAAGTGATATTGTTGTGCTATCTTTTTCTAAGTGATCTCTAACCTATCCAGTTTACATTTGTACAGTTACATTTTAAAAAAAATTGATAAAGCTTATCAAAAGGTTGGCTTTTTATTCAATTTAGACCAAATTCCTAGAAGCTCAAAAAAGGCCTTGGGCATTTAGGGGTTAAGGGTTAAATCGACCTAGTTCTTTAGCCATTGAGTAGATTAAGGTTAAAGTGTTATTTATTTCAAGAGTCAATTATTCTCCTAGGTTTCCCCATATCCTTGTACAAGTTGCAAGGGAATGGATTTTGGAAGATCTATGGTCACAAATAGGTGCTTGCAAAGCAAATCTTTAAAAATTCATAAGTAATTCAATAATGCTTCGAAAAACATGAAATCCCTTGTGTTACATGATGCATCAATTCATCTATTTTGCTTTGCATGAAAAATGAACTATAAATCTTCTTGTCCACAAAAGCCCACAAAAATAGTAGCCAAGCCCTTAACTCCTTAAGGCCTAAGGAGCCTGTTTTGGGCCTCTCACTTGTTCAACATGTCAAAGTTATAACTTCATTTTCCTACATTCTAAGAATTATATCTAGTAAGTGAATTTCATATTATAATGTTTATATTGAACAGGGAAGTTCAAGAGTACATTCAGTTGACATCATGTAATAAGCTTGATGTCCAATGCATATTGTCAATCAAATTTCAAACTTGTGAAAAAGAATAGAAATTGCTTGGGCCTTGAGGGATTAAATGGTCGCTTTTAGAGCAGACTACCTTTGGGGGGACAAGTCTATAAATTTGAAATCTATTAGCACAAAGTAATGAATTTGACCTTCACTTTGAAAATGTGTTGTATGTGATCCATTTTGGAGGTTGATCAGTTACGTACTTCACTTCAGTCATTTCCTTTGTTTTTGATTGATGATTGCATGGATGGAATGAGAACCATTGCTTAGAGTTGTTTTGCTAGTCCCAAACAGCAATCAAAATTCAGATCTAACCAATTTGCCATGTCACAACATGCAACAAAAAGATCATATTGGAATAAAAAAATGAAGGCCAACAGGAAGATCATTTGGGGATGAGATCCATGCCCCTTTATCCGGGAGTTCAAAGTGATTCTGCTTGTGAAAAAGGACCATTCAATACAAAACACTTTCAGATGATGGAAGGAGGAAGCTTTGTATCAGAGCAGCTGATTCCATAGTACAATGTTATGTCAGCAGTCTTCTTTTTGTGAAGGGTCAATCATGCGGGAGAAAATGCTGAAAAAAAAACAGGATGATGAGGAGGAGGGCTAAGCCCGACGAGGAATGCCTGTTTCTTTTTAGAATTCCTCACAATGAGGAGATTGCTCGACATAAACATCTGTCTAAATGGATGAAATATGTGATTGATGAATGAAAAATCTGTAATCACTGATTACACATTTTTTTTTGATGTGCCAAGAGGAGATGACGGGAAATTAATAATCCTCCCGCAAAATGAACATGACATTTCTTGGTGAGGGTTTACGGTAGTACAATTTATGTCAAGGGTCAATGAATTGCTGAAAATTTGGAAAGACTATGATGATGGAACAATTTCTTTGGAGGCTTGTTTGTCTAAAATCTAAGACACTTGCATGATGGATAAGGTAGGGTGCTCTAAAAATGACCCTGCTTTGAAAGCAACCACTAATTCCTAGACTAATTCAAAGGTAGATTTTTCTTTCTTCAATGTACCAACAATGTTCATTCTAGGTTATGATCACTTCTAGTGACCACCATATTTCAACTTCAAAAATTTGTAATTAATTATTCAAAGGTCCAAAAATAAAGAAATGACTTGGGTTAGATTCTGGCCATTTCTATTTTTCTTCATGCGAAAATTTATTGAGAATTATTTCAAGGAGTTTAGCTTCCCCACAAATGCAATTAGCTCTTAAAAGGTAGCTTTAAGAGTAAACTACCTTACACTTCTTTTCAACACTTAAAGAAAATCAATATTCTTCTGGGTAAATTTGGTACATGATGCAAATGTTTTTAGTGAATTGGCCAATGGAATTTTCTTTTTCATATGTAAAAGTTTCATCAATAGATCAAGGCAAATGGACAAGAACGTATATTTCTATCTTTGGATTGATAAGGAATTAAAACTTGACATATTCTATCATTGGAAACACATAAAAATAAATAAAAAAGAACAAATGAATACAAGAGTGCGTGGATTTTGAATTCAAATGATGTAAAGAAAAACCATCAAACACAAGCTAGAAGACAAAAATCATAAAAAGTGATGGGAAATCATATGTGGAAAGGTAAAGTCCCAAAAATGGCATGTCAAATTGGATATTTTGGTGTCTATTTATGTAAAAAAATTTAGCACTTTCAATGGTGCTATTTTGAAGTGTTAATTTTAAAAGAAGAATTCTGGTCCAAGTAGGCTGGCGTGAACAAATTGTCCATTTGTACAAGAATTCTAATTTTATATCAGTTGCTCAAAAAAATTATTAATTTTTTTTGGACCATTTGTTGTAATTCATTGATGATGATGTAAGGAGTGCCCCCCCTAGTTCTATTTGTAACCATATGACAAAAAAATTAAGCAGGAATGTTTGTATGTATAAGTTCCATTAATCATTTTGTACTCATGACATTGTATCAAATTTTCCTTGATTTTTAGAGATTTTTCATATTGGCTCAAAGTTCCATTAGCAAAGAGAAAGTCTTAAATTAATGATCAATTGTATAAATGAATATCAAAGGTATATGATAAATAATATCTATTTGATCAACGTTTGAAAAACAACATTTTTTGGTTCATATACTATGGCCTATATAAAGATCATGAAATATATATATATATATATATATATATATATATATATATATAGTCTATTGAAGCATTTCAAAATTAGAGTGAGACAAGTTTTCACTTGACAACAAGTTTTTGGCAAGTTGATAAATAATAAACTAGAAAATTACATAAATAGGATTGCAAAACAATGGTATGAGTAAATCCAAATCATAGGGCTAAAGGTCTATAATGCTATGACAAAGTTTTGAACTTTGTGATTATATATTTTATCCTAAAACAATGCCACAATGTAGACATTTGGATGATTTTAAATGAGTTGTATACTTAGATATAGGATTGTAGTTTTCCTCTAATTTTTTTCCAAGAGTTCTTTGAATGAGTTTGCTCAATATGTTGGTAGAAATTCCTGCATTCTAGTATCATTGGCTTATTTTGCAAGAATGATAAAAAAATTGGATCAGAAAAATGCTTTTTCAATATATACCAGCAACTTGTACCACCTTGATCTAAATTTGAGTTTTAGCTAAAAAAATGAATTTGTGAATTTAAGACCAACCAATGAAATGATGTTTATCTACATTCTATTCCAATTTGGTCATTTGAAAAATTCCTGAAATGAAATATTTTATTGCAATTTAATTTTTGGGTCTGTAATTTGGTCTAAATTTTTTTAATTATATAGGATGATAAGGAAATTTGATTTTCAAAATCATATTCTACACCATAAAGTATACATGTCGTGAAATTTTCAGAATTTATAAGCACATATTGCATTTGATAAGAATTTTCTTCACTTTACTTCAAAAATTCATGAGGATTTCAATTTTTCTCAAATAAATCTGAAAATTTTATGATTTATACAAGACATTCAAATTCATCATTTAAAAATATAATACATAAAATAAACAATACTCCATCACTCATAATTAATGTTTTAGGGTAGAGAATACATTGCAAAGGATATAATTGTGGTTGTTCACACAATCATGGACTCTATCCTTTAAGGATTATGGAACATCCACAAAGTTTACATTTCAGAGTTGATTTCATTTGGTGAAAGCAAACTCTTTGAAATATTTTCAGTAAATTTTTATAGAAAGGAAAATGAAAATGACATTTCACCCAAGTTGTTTCATATTTTTGAGACCTTCATGGTATTAGCTACAATTTTTTTGAAGTTGACATGCAATGTTCGCTAAAGCTTTTACCTCCTAAATTGTACACTGATGGTTCATTGATGGTGCACTAAAGAAAGCAAAATGTATCTCCACATTAGAGGACACTTTCAAAGTCTAGGCTGTTTTAGCATATGCAACCTTACAAATTGAACAGAGTGGAAATTCATGTAAATTTATTTTTAGGACATGTGTGGTTCATTGGCCTTAAGGTAAATTATTCCATTTTAGGCCAAATGGAAGGAAGCCCGTTGTGGGTAAAATTATAGTAGAGGTGTACATTATAGAACTTGAATGTATACCATCAATACAATTTTGCCCACAATAGGCTTGCTTCCTTTTGGCCTCACCAATGGAAGTAGTTTACCTTACACCATTTGGCATAGTTCGCATTTGAAAACCAACCTCCAATTTGAAATCGCTGAAGAATATTTCAAAATTATCCCCTAAAAGCCCAAGGCACATTTTGGGCACATTTTTTTTAAAAATGCCACTTTTTAGGGCAATAAGAAAAAAATGATTTTATTTTTTTATTTTTTTCAAAATTCAACCATATAAATTTGTACTAGACTTCTTTGGGAACATGTAGAAAATTTTTCAGAAAATTTGACTGTATGGATTGAAAGATTATAATGTTTGAAGTGAGGTGAAAAAGTTTTTTTCCAACCTTGCCTAATAGGGCCTGCAAACTTTAACTCCTTCTAGAATGAGATTCTTACACTAAACATGCTTATTTTTTGGACATTTGCATCTTGTATTATGTAAGCTACACACCCGCCAAATTTCAAATTCATAAGAAGAGTTTTGCACATGCTGCCCAAAGCTGCCTGAGTTGCCTGCAAAGTTCACGACAACATAACTTTTGATCCAGGTACCCTATTGGAAAAAAAAAAAAAATAGACTTTCACAAAGGGGATACATAGTTACACATTATGTCCAAAATTCATGAGCATCCAACCGAAAATGACTTTGAACCCAATGTACGTTGAACAGACAATTGGTCCTTTAGGGGTTAAAGCTGTTTTTAGTGCAAACAGAGCACTATTACGTTTGCCCTCTTTCTCAGAAATGCTTTGCCAGTCAGTTTCGATCCTCGTGTAGGGCTGCCACGAAGCCACACGGGCTGTACTCATTGTCGTCCTCCGCTGGACTGCTTGCGTAAAATTTCTCAAAGCCACTTGAATAGACAGATTCGCCGTTTGCAATTCTCAGTTGAGAAGTTTAGAATCTGCTTGTATTCGAAATTTGATACCATTCGAAATTTTCTTGCGGTCTGTGTCTACCTGCAGCAACTGTCAGTAGATTGCTGTACAGTACCGCTGTGATCACCAAACATTGTAGACACCGTCCTTCGTACAGCGGTCCTTTGTACATATTAGCTTCAGCAACCGTAGAGAAGCTGAGATACAGTCGCGCCGATAAGTTGTTCGTTGTAGGTCAATCACGGATACTATGATACTAACTTAGCCCGCGGACATCATTTTGTTTCGAAGTTGTTTTTAGTTTCTTCTGCCGAGGTGGAGATCAGTTTCTGCAATTTGAAGGAATATTGGTGCTTTCTCTTGATCAGATTAGCAGACCCTGTTTGAGACAGGATGACGATACCGCGTGTGGAGCTGCAGCAGCGAGCGAAGGAGTCATGGAGCAAACGGAAGCTCCACGCAGTCGTGCTGCCATACCCGGCCAAGGGGCACAGCATTCCGTTGCTTCACTTCGCCAAGCGGCTGCACTCCATGGACGTGGTCGTCACTTTCGTCAACACGTTCAGTCATCTGTCGAAGGAGCATTTCAGGACGTTGGATGGCCTGGATGGGAGTAGTATGAGCGTGGTGCCGCTCGGGGTACCGCCAGCGGAGGGAGAGGGTAGTGGAACTTTGCCGTATGTGGAGCACGTGAATGACCTTGTTAGTGCTGCCGAAGCTATGGTTGCAGAGCTTTTTGCAAAGAATGAAGACGCTCCTCCGGCTTGCATTGTCAGTGATATGTTTTTAGGATGGACGCAGGTGAGCAGTTTCTATTGTCCTTTTGCACTGGTTGCGCTATGACAACAAGATGGCGGAACCTTTATATAGGTGATTAATCGTTGAACGAATGTTGCAATTTACAACGTCAAAAAGTTCTTGTAATAGTGTTGAGTGAACTAGTTATTTAAATTTATCGAATAACGGTGGTATACTTTTTGGTAACAAATTGCGTAAACCATAGTCAATCTATAGAGATGAGAAGCATCTCCATGTTCATCTGAAAGCAATATTTCAAATGGCGTTTCTATTCTCTAGCCGTGATCGTAGGTAGGGTTTAGAGAGTGTCTGGATAAGAGCCATGGCGTCTTCCTGATTGTGTGTGCAGGTTGTTGCGGACAAGTTCAAGATTCCGAGGTATGTATTGTTTGCGTCCCCAGCCTCTGCATTAGCAATGATGCTGCACATGCCGGAGCTTATGAGGCAGGGACGACTCCCGATTGATCCGTCGAAGAAGGAGGAGCTCGTTTACGATATTCCCGGTGTTCCGCCCACGCGTCTGGCCGATCTGCCTTCGCCGATGCAGGATCCGAATGACTACGTTTACCCTTTCTATGCCAAGAACTGCGAGGATATGCACGAAGCCACGGGAGTTCTTATCAACTCCTTCTACGAGTTGGAGCCAGCCTACATCGATGTTCTTCGCAAAACCATTTATGGAGATGTCCATGGCCAGGTGTGTGTCGAAAGCATTATCTATTTGAATTGCAAACCTAAATGCGACACTCTCAAATCTTGCTGGAGGAGCATATCTTGATTTTGAGGATGTATATCAACTTCGCTACAGGACTTGTATCAACTAGCTACAAGACAGGTCAACTTTGACTCTTGCATTTTCATACAGTATGATCCAAAAAAGGCACGCTTGAGTGAATTGGAATTTCGTGAATTCCTAACAAGTACTCCCTCTGATTCTGATTAATACCAGTGTTTCCTTCGTATTTTACAAAGGAAACACTGGTATTATTCCTAAACAGAGGGAGAATCAATTTTGGTCAGTCTGATAATAGTTAATATACTTACTGCTGAAAGAGTGGTTACCTTATGCATGATCTGCGCAGGCAGGGCATCTGTTGAGTATTCTTCCTGTTGGACCAATGTTGCCCAGGGCATACTTCAGCACGGATAGTGCCGAGACAACGGCAAAGATGGAAAGCCGCCATCCATGCTTAGAATGGTTAGACACCCAGCCGGAGTCTTCAGTTGTGTATGTCTCCTACGGCAGCGTAGCAGTTCTTTCTGTTGGTCAAATACAAGAGTTGGTTCTGGGATTAGAAGAGAGCGGGGCAAGGTTTCTGCTGGCGCTTCGTCCTCCCCACAATCCAGATAATTTGCCATTGCTTCCTGAACGCTTTGAAGAGCGCATGGAGGGACGAGGTTATGTGCACATTGGTTGGTCCCCGCAGCTTCATTTGCTTTCACACCGCGCTGTTGCTGGCTTCTTGACGCATTGTGGTTGGAATTCGACATTGGAGAGTATTTGCCGCGGCGTGCCAATGCTTGCATGGCCAATCCAAGCCGAGCAGGCAATGAATGCCAGGTGATGATGACGATGTTCTCCCTCATGACTATCTACTTTGACCCAACATGCTTCCGAACTCTATGAAAGCATTGAATTGCATCATTTTGTCGCTGTTCCGGGTTGCATTCTTCTTCGACGTGTTCGACGTATTGACGTCATGTTCGATTTCTGACATCTGATGTTTGATTTCTTCCTCGATTGGTGTTGAGTATGTAAGACAACCCCTTGAAGTAATTTGGGTTTACTGGACGATATTGTTGGTTTTAGACCCTCATGTGACGAACTAGTTATTGTTTAAATTGGCACTTAGGATATAATAACGCTCCCTTCCTTATACAACATACTGTGTGGCAGCTAGAAAATAGAGAATTTTTGTTTGAATTAGTTATGTAGAGAAAATGGAGAAAGGGACTGTTAGACGTTGTGTCGAACCTATTTGACTTCATGGTTGCCGGTCTGTTTGGGAAGACCAATGTGTTGCTTTGATTGGATTTAAGCAACACATTGTTGCTTTGATAGAATTGGCCTAACAGCACTGAAATTGCAGGTTTCTTGTAGACGATGTGAAGGCGGCTATCGAAATCTGTAGAGTGACAGACCATTTCGTAACAAAGGAGCAGATTTCTACAGCGATAAGGCGTCTGATGACTGAACCTGAAGGGGTGGTCACCAAAAATAATGTCCGGAAACTCCAAGAGTTAGCATTGGTTGCGGTTCAGGAGGGAGGCTCCGTTCAGAAGAATTTGGAAACTTTCCTGGAGGAACTTAGATCATGAAACGTTATTTCTGTCCAATATTTTTATGAATCTTGAGGCAATTCTGAGTTGGGAATGTAAGAATTTGAGTTTTCTCGTGGCTTGCGAAGCCATTTTAGAGATTTGTGCAGTCTTATCGTACCCTTGTAATCTCGAGGTCTCTGCATCTTGGATATTATTAGTGCTTTTCTAGGTTGAACTCTAAATTTTGAGTTCGAGTGGGTGTATCAGCCACTATTGGCTAATGAAGACTGAATTTTAGTTGGTGGTTTTGGATCAATCTTTGTCGGTGTTCACATGATGCCATTGAAGAATGTTACAGGAAGAGAGTGCGGTCTTCATCACCAGAATCCATTCTTCTTTGAAATCAAACAAAAGAGTCAAAAAAAAAACTGATTACTCTAATGAAGCAATAATGGATTGTTAAGGAGGCATTGCAATTGGGCTACCAAACAATCAGGTCGATTCGGGCAATGAAAGCCCAACTTTGACCCTTCACATGTGGTATGTTATTATTTTGCAATATTGAATATTTTATTTTTTCAACAGCAATTATATGTGTAACATCACATTGTAGCAATAGATACAATTTTTAGTAGGTTTTTTAGTTGGCTAGTAGTTGTATGAAGGTTCCTAGTATATATTGCATTGATGTTGAAAAGTATGCTATTTTGAGGGAAGAAGTGGAAGAAGCTTCCTCGTGTCATTCTTAAGCAATTGAGTGGGTGGGGTGTAAACCAAAAATGGAATTAAGGTATAGTAAGCACACCGAAGGTAAATACACCCAATTATATCCTCATGTACCCATAGAGTATATTTTAGAAAGCAAAAGTGCACCATTAAAACATGAGGGAGGAATTCTTATAGGGATGGGAATAGCTTTGTCTACCTTATATCTTGCCTTATAAGGTGTGGGACAATAGTCATCCAATAGAAAATTAGTGATAATTTTTGTTGGACTCGCAAGAAACAAGATGCAAGTGGTTGTGCAGTTTGAGGGGGCTTGTAGAAATAGTTATTAATTTTCAAAGGCAAAGGTTGTTGGAAGCTACACAATATGCATCATTTCCTTTAGATATGCACTAAAAATAAACATGAATTTATAGTATCACAAAAAATCCAATCCATAATTTGAACATAAACTACACTATCAACGTTAACACACTATCATACCATGCAACTATACTTCAAAATTTTTTTATCCCTTACAACAAACTAAATAAGGTTCTACTCCAACTTTGACAAATATAGCTTAAATTGTCTACTCAACGCCTCCTCCCATTTAGTCTATAGATTGTAGGGGATGTTTATTTGAATTTATAAGTGTTTGGCTAATGAATGAAATGTAATGCATCATCAATCATACGTCTAAAGTCCATCCTCTATTTTCAAGCATTAGTTTAATTTTAATGATGTATTCAAACACATATTTACCAAATTTCTATTGTCTACATTTTTAAGCCAAAATATCTAAATTCATCTATAGATATATGTTACAAGAGAAAATGTACATGTTTTTTAGTGCCACTTATCACGACCTCTATCAAATGATGGTTGCAAATGGCTAGGGGATGCAATGCAAAACTATAGTCCACAATGGGATAGATTATGTGGAACCCATTATGGAGATGCATTTAATATACACATACTAGATAGCTCCATTTGATGATAAATGTTTTAGGCATTTGGATTTTTTAGAACATAAATTTATAAAGATTGGTCCTATCCAAGATGTAACTAGAAGGGATAGGTTGAGAATTGCTTGTGAAATGTGTGATAGTATGAAACATGAGCATGTATTAGAATTACACGGTAGGATACTTGAGCACTAGGATTATGTAATGAAGCAAGTAACAATATAAATACAATATTTCATTTACATTCTAAGCAATCAATATATTAAGCAAGTTTGAAATAAAATAAATCTCCCAATAGTGGGCCATGAAAATTAATGTCAATACAAGTTGTAATGTTATCCATAAACCATTGCAACAAGTATAAATTGCAAGGAAAAAAATTCAGTTCTAAATTGTTTTGAGCCTCCCAAGTAATGAGGTTTTTCACTTTGCAAATAACTTGGAATAAATATTGTATTCTCAAAATGAGGTTTTCTATTATGTGAGTCTAGGATTGTGAGCCCATGAGCCTAGAAAACTATATACCTATGTTATAAATGTCTATATTATAGAAACCTTCCATGATTATTGTCACGACCCTCATCACAAGGCGTGCTCGTGCCACCTTGGTGAGCAAGGGGGACATTGGGGGTGACTCCTCAAGCCTTGCAGAGATGAAGTGAGGGGGATTAGGAGTTGAGAGCGATCATAGCAATGTAACGCTCTGATCCGGACGAATTTGGGGGCGTGTGATACATGCTTGGAAAGGTCTTGAGAAGACGCTTCTAGCCGTCCAAAGAACGCGTGATTTGAACTTGCGAGTCAAAAGTTATGGGCGTTCAAAGTTGGGGGTGTCCCGGCCGCGCCGGGAGTGTCCCGAATCTTTGGAGGGCGATAACTTTGCGAGTACTTGCACGAATGGAGCAAGTGAGTAGTCCATCAGCATCTACGCGTCGCGTAGATGTCGAAAATGGGGTCGCATGTGCGATTTGGATCCCGGACCGCAAAGTTATGCCGGGTGGAAGTTCGGGAGTCCCAAACTAGCGCGAATCGGGAGAAACAGGGTGATCTTTCAAAACCAAAGGGTGTTTGGGAGTCCCCCTTGACATACAAGGGGGGGGGCTTCCGAATCCCGTAGAGAGTACTATGAGGAGGGGTGGTCTCCCTCCTCACTCCCGGATGGTGCCATAGTGAATCTAAGTGGCCCCGAGTGGTGAGGTTAGTGTTGGAGCCTCACCACCACTTGTGTGTTACCATAGAGTGCTTATGCACTCCTTGATACCAGTTGGGTGGTGTCCCACTCCACACTAGGCCATGGTGTGAGTCCCGTTTGGTGAGTCCCAATTAGTGAGTCCCGAAATGAGTTGGATTGAGCCTAGTGGGGAGTTGGGTCCCATTCAAGGGCGGTTAGCACCGGTGGGAGTAGTGCCTCACCAAGTGCTTGGACATCAATGGAAGTTTTGCCCCATGTCATCAAATGACATGCCCGTTGTCTTGTGGGAGTTAAGTATTGGAAAGAAAGGATTGGGAGTCACGGAGGAATGGAGAACCCCGTGACTTGAGTTGGAACCTAACATTGTGGGTGCGTGGCATGTGCAGTGTTAGGAGAGCGTGAACCTCAGTGGCATTGAGGTGTTAAGTGTTTGAAAAGTGAGCTTAAGGTGGTAAGTGTCACTAAGGGGCGCGACAATTATAGTGTAACTATGTTCTAGATACTTATATTATAGGTGTTTCTATTATAAGCACCTTCAATGGTTGTAGGATATATACTTATATATATGCTCAAGGCTCACATGCTTGCATTTTCATGCTCACACACTAGCATCGTTGTTCGCAAAGTAAAGGTCTCAAAGTCTCTAAAGCACTAATTTAAGTCATTTAATGCATATATATGTAATGAAAGAATTGGCACAATTCCATGTCATTTGCATATTTTAGCCAAATTCTACAATTTTTGAAGACATCCCTAGAGTTGCACAATTTTTTTTCCATGTTCACTCAAAATTATAAATTATCATAATCTACCTATTCATTGTTCTCTTACATACCATTTCCAAAATAAGAAAGAACTTTAACCTTTTGATGTCTAGATAATACATGAAGTTCAAAGGTAACTTTAAAAATGTTTGATGCCCATTTGATGGATAACAAAAATGGAGTTGAATGATATGCAAATGAAATTTGTAAAGGTCAATATGTAGATGACATTTGTACAATTGGATTTATCATATCTTCTATTCTTGATTTTTTTCAAATTTTAATTATAAATCTAACATTATTAATTATTAATTTCTTAATTTCTGTAATTAATTTTGAATAATATACTCTACGATATGGTATTCAAATGACTTGGAATTACCAAAATGAATGTACTTGAACATTTTGGGAAATTATTGTTAAGGTCTTCCTACTTGAACTAAGAATTAA
The DNA here is from genome assembly GCA_963920665.1 of Straminergon stramineum. Taxonomy (NCBI): domain Eukaryota; kingdom Viridiplantae; phylum Streptophyta; class Bryopsida; order Hypnales; family Calliergonaceae; genus Straminergon; species Straminergon stramineum. The sequence goes on along the minus strand of OY987264.1, from coordinate 10,641,212 downwards.
ACTTAGCATAAGCCAATATTTTTATTTTACAAAAATTCTTTGCATTATATTTTAAGATCAACACCTTATAAAAGGCAAATTACAATTTTTTTAATACAAATAACTAACATAATGTGGATTGTGAAAGTGAAGAGTAATAGGTCTCCTCAGTGGAATATTTAGAAAATAGAATGAAGAATACATAGCTAAAAATTTTAGATGATTGTTTTTCCTCACACTTTCTCACTTCAAACGTAGGTATCTTCTAATCTATGTGGTCAAAAATTGTGAACACTTTTGAGCACATTCCTTTGGTATTAAAGGAAAATTTTTGAGGGTCAAATTGTGAAAAAAATATTGAAAAAATAAAATTATATCCCAAGGATTAGAAATGGCAGCATTGTAGTGTTGCGATTCCTTAGGATTAATAAGCAATTTTAGTCCTTTGCAACAATGTGAATAACTTAAATAGAAGTACTTAACCCCTAAATGCCCAAGGCTTGTTTGGAGCTCCTTGAAATTTGCTCTTAATTGAACAAAAAGTCAAAATTTTCATAAGTTGTACCAATTTCTTTTGAATTGTAACCATACAAATTCAAACTAGACATGTTAGAGATCACATAGGAAAAGAAAACATAACAATATTACTTACAGATTGAAAGATTATAATGTTTGATCATGAGGATGTAAAAATTGTGAAAATTTTTCAATTCACTTTTTGCATGTCAACTCTAAAAAGTTGGTCACTAAAAAATATGAGGTTATAGGGCCTAGCATGCACAAACCCAATCAATTTACGACTTTTCAAAATCTATTCTACAATTTTTTTAAATGAATTTTGAATGTGATTTTGCCTCCAAGATCTAGTGTATTTGAGGCTCATTTCCAAGAGCCCTCAACACTACGGGAAGTCAAGATTGCAATGGGCATCCTTGCACTAAATTGTCAATAGAAAAATTAGAATCCTTTATTTTTTAGATCAACTTTTCGATCCTAAAACTAGACTTCAAAAAGAATTCTCCAAAAATATAAACTACTAATAATAGCAATTTGGTTGGGTTTTACTTAACTTCAAAGTTTTTGAAACACCAAAATTTGGTGCCTTGGGCATTTAGGGGTTAAAATCACAAAACTACTTTTTTCAGGTGAAAGGTTCTTTGAAAAGGAGACTATTCTAATTTGACAAGACTCAAAATAAGTTAATGTACTATGCACAATTGAGCCTTGAAACTCTTACCCCAAAACATTTTCTTATCATTGAATTAGTCTTCATTTTTTCACAACTTCACCAAATCTTGTTTGCGTGTCATGCATGAAAACTTCAAATCACATAGCTGTGTTTGAAAGAGGATTTTGGGATTTTGAACTTTATTTAATTGAAAAAAAATTCACCCTAAAATCATTTGCTATGATCAATTGTACACAAAAATTTGTTGAAAAATGACATTGTGAAAATTCACACATGCTTAAAAGTCTTTCTTGAACCATAAGGCCTGTGGGAGTGAATTGGAATGAGTTCAATGACAAGTTCAGCTCTTTCTTCTATAGCAACTCACACTTGATTTCCCAAATAAAAAATATATTATTTATTTATTTATTTGAAATAAGATGGACATTTTATTCCATTGCAAAACAAAACATGTCCACATAATAGTAAGAAGTGGGGAAAATGGTAAATTTTTCAATCTTTTCATGCCTCCAAAAAATAATTTCATATGCAAAATTGTCGATAAAAAATCTTTTAATTTAAAAAAATTGGCATGCTCTTATTGGGAAAAAATCTAGTTACAATTGGAAAATTGCAAAAAGTTAGTGAAAAAATCTATAAATTTTTTCATTTGGAGTAAATAATACAAAAAGAAACCGCACTTCAAGAAACGGTTCATGGGAATTAACCCTTAATCTTTAAACACTGGGTTGGTGACCATGGAAATCAACCTTTTTAGAACCGTGTGACAACATCTACTTTAAAAGAAACAAAAATACTCATTGGGGATCAAACTACTGTAGAAAATCTCCCATTTCCGGTTTCCACCCCTAATTCTGAGAATGAATAGTTGCATTTTTGTCCTACATAGGAAAATTCCTTGTCATTCATTAGACAAAAAAACATCTGCCACATAGTTTATGGGTTAATTGCGTCACTCTGCTTGAACTCCTCGTATCTCTCTTAGTCTCCATCAATGCTCCAAATTCTCATGATGGTGCTCAATTAAAGTTTCACTTCGATTTTTGTAATCTAATTCCTGTCAATTTCAATGTTTGGGGAATGTCTCAAATTTGGTATAACTTACTGTATTAATCTCCATGATTTCCATTACATTCATTACAAACCGAGTGACTTGCAAGGAGTTGCTAACACCTTTGCTTCCAAGTATCAAATTCGAGAAAGAATCAGCCATTATTCAAGATGCTCTACTTTTTTTTGGACAACTTCTTTCTTTTTGCATACATCATTGACATCTTGAGGATGGTAGGGTTGATATTCAAGCCAATTATTGTAAACAATGAGCCACTACCATCAGCAATGTTGCTATAATGGTTTTTACTAACAAGATTAGAGTTGCGCGGGCTGTAACACAAGAGAATAGTAAAAGATTACTTTGATGGACTCCAATTCTATCAACGATGAAGTGGTGCTCATGAAGGGGTTGTGGAATTAACCCTAAGTTCTTGGAATTTGTTAGGTTGGCTGTTGTGTGCACACTACCGAGACTATGCGAGAGTTTCAAGGAAAGATGTTGACAAATTCTTGTTATTGGAATATAGGACAGATGGCGTGCTTGGAAGAAGACAACATGATATGAGATATTGATTGATTAATAAGCTTAGATCTCTGCTAAATAATAAAAGATTACAAGAATGGCATGTCAAGGAAGAGAGAATGTAAATAGTGGGTTCAGGGCCAAAAAGTTTGAATACAAAGATGAAGGGAACGACCTATTTGCGTTGCCGCATTTGGGCGACCTTATCAATTTGCCTCCCATGGAAACCACCTATCGCACCATGAGTGGGTGAGTGTGCTTTGCATCTCCAAGCTTGCATTTCAACAACCTAAAACCCTTCCATCACATATTATTTGTAGGCAATGAACGTGTGTTGGAGAGAGACTGTGGGGAGATTTATGATTAGGTCTTTAGTTGCAAGAACCAAATCCTTTTCTTTTCATCAAATGTATATCACTATGTATGAATTTCTTATGCTATTTTAAAGTAGGAGGATGTAGATCATTATACGTGTCTGACAATAGAAAACCCCATGTCCATTCAAATGTTGGCAACCGTAGTCTTTTGGCCAAATCATGCTAATTCACCCAATTTGAAGGCCAACCAAATGAGTATGAGTGGATGAGTTGTTGTTGATCACAAGGATCACTTTAATGGACATGATTGGGTCTCTAATACACATGAAAACTCGTTGGCAGAGCTGAAGCCATTTGCAATAGTCCAGCCCAAGATCAAGATGACATGAAGCAGATTTACGTTCACGATGATGACCGTGTTCTTATAAAGGTAATTATGCTACAACATGCACCAAACTTTAAACATTGTAATACCCTAAAACTTGTCCTTTAAGGTCAAAAACACATTTCGATCATGATTGATGGCAATATCCAATTAGGAACCCATTCACTCACCCCATTTCAACATGATAGGACCTTATTTCATTGGCATCATTCCTTATGAATTGAATTTTTCAATGAACACATCAATTCAAAGCTAACATAACTCAATTAAGAGAGTGTCGAAACTAGGTTTTTACCTTACACTAGAGATTGGCTTAGAATTGCTTCTCTACTTCTCTACTTTAGTTTATATCGACCTAATATGATGTGAGGAATGGAGTTCTTGCTATTGAATTCAACTTGTGGTTGTTGTAGGTTGTTCATTTTGGTCATCCTTCATCTGTTGGAATTGAGCTTGAAGAGGATGGCGAGTGGCAGTTCAAGCCTCTCTGGTAAGCGTAACTAAGTCTTCATTCATACGGACTCGGTAACCTTTGAGAGACTCCAACAGGTTGTAGCACACCACTAGACGCTATTTCATACAACAATGTTCATACCACGATGCAAAGGAACGAGATGTTGACATGTACCCTTTGACGAGTTGCAAGCATAAATACTATATACAGTACAATGTTTGCTAATGCAAATAATTAGCGTTAAGTGTTGTGCAAGTTGTATTCATTAAGTGTAGAGAAAATCAGATATCGGTAGTACTATGTTAAACCCTTGTAAAGTGGAGGCTCACTTGTTGCAGACATAACCCTAAATTCTCTCGCTTGAATCAAGAATGTCAAAACTGATCTGTTCTTTCTAATTGCTCAAGGGGCTCACATTGGGCTCAAGGCTCATGGCATGGATTAGTTTTTTACTTGTATCAATGTTGCCTAAAAATTTGAATTCGGCCTTATGTGCAATGTTATTGTAATTGATAGTAGAACCAATATTATAGCTGTTAATGGTTAGTGTTGCTGAGAATCATTGTATGATCCAGCTTTTGTAGCATAACTATTTTGTAACTAGCATGGACCATCCTTGAGTTGCATTGATATCTGTTGAGTAGTTTTTCTGCCTAGTGCCTGCTTTGATTGAATGTGTCGTGATTCTGACCTATTTGAAAAAATGAGTCTTCCAGGGTTCGCCGTGCAGGACCTCGCGCTTGGATCTATTTTGATCCGCCTACTGTATGCTCTAAATAATATCTGTTGTACTGAATATGCAATTCAATTTTGAGAGAATTTTATACACTGTGTTGTGTGCTGTGTTATTGCCAACTTATAAATTTGTAAGCACATTGTTCTTTAGTCCCACTATGAAGTTGGGATGACTCTGAGTTGACTTGCTCTTTTACATTTTTGTAGGTGAGGGCTGCCATTGTAACATGCGGTGGGTTATGTCCGGGACTTAATGACGTTGTTCGTCAGGTAATAGGTTGCATTACAAATTTTTTAAATTATTCTTATTTTTTGAATGTTATTAATTTTAAATTATTGTTTCTTTAGAGTGATACAAGACTTTGTACTCCAATTTTTCATTCTAATAACCTTATTCAAGTTCACAGATTGTCCTCACATTGGAAGTGTATGGAGTCAAAGAAATTCTGGGGATTCAGTATGGTTTTAAAGGCTTTGTAGACAAGAGATACCCGCCCATCATGGTAAATACATTGCCACCCCTCTCTGTGGCTAGAATGTATACACTCCACCCTCTCTAAGTTAACAGCACTGTCGAAATGAGCTTTGGGTGCACTCACGCATGTGTTCACAATTAACATGTAGAAGTTTCCGATTTAAAATTTGCTCACAATTGATAAGCAATTCTCAACATATTCAAGGAATGTGCAACTATAATGAGAGGTTTGAGTGTATAGACCCAAACCTCTTCAAATTCATAGCCTAAACGTTCGAAATTTGGATGATTATAAATGCAATTCTATAGTATATTATTGTGACCTTACCTGTATATTGTTACATATAAAAGTGACGGAAAAGGGGTATTTGGGTTTTTGGAGAGAAGCCAGTGGTTCAAAATTGTTTTCAAACTTTTCACACACTTTGTTATCACGTTTCCATGCAAATTCTTTTGACATAATTGAGTAAGATGGTGTGAATACAATAGTGAGCTTTAAATTAGGTATTTTGTGTCTGCAAGGTTTGTGAGAGAACATAGGGTAGGACACTAGGTGTGATATTAAAGAAGTCTGGTTGAGTATTTAGAATGCCATTCAATTTCTCCTCAATCTTGACTCTGAAATGGTAACAGCTCACTCGGAAGGTTGTACAACGTATCAATATGGTAGGAGGCAGTTTCTTAGGCGTGTCTCGTGGTTGCCCTCCACTCGAAGATATCGTGAACAAACTTGAGGTTTGAACTAGAAGTTTGAGCTTCCTCTACTTTCATGATTCACTGTAAATCAATCTTAATATCCCTGTGTTGTGAATCTTGTGTTTGATAGTACCACAACATTCTTGAACCTTCTACTGCAGTCCCTTCTATAGTGGTATTGTAGACCATTGAATACGAGAGTAATTGCTCTCATTTTGTGCCACAGAAGCTTGCATCTTGAAAGTGAAAGAAATTTGGCGTGATGGGTTCAAGAATGTTAATATGACTATTTTCAAACATCATCAATGTGTGAATTTCAATTTAAACGGATTTTGTTGTTTGATTCCAGGAATGGAAGGTCAACATGTTTTTTGTAATTGGAGGAAATGGATCACACGCGGGTGCTAATGCTATCTACCAACATGTATGCAACTTCAATCATTTTACTATCGGCAGTCATATGTTGTATGTAAAATAGTTGATCTGGTAAATTAAATTCATTCTAGCCAACTTGATAGCCAGGCATGCATTACTTGTATCTAACCAAGATTTTTGCTAATTGTTTGATCAATAAGTTAGGTTGAGAAACGAAAGAGTAAGCTCGTTGTAGTTGGAATTCCCAAAACCATCGATAATGATATTCAAATTTTGGACAAGACATTTGGTTTTGATACAGCTGTTGAAGAGGCCCAACGGGCAATTAACGCAGCCTATGTAGAGGTAATGGAAATTGGGTCACAAAATGGACTAGCTAGGTTATGTGAAAGTATTAGAAATAATGAAGATTCAAAGCCATTAGAGTAGCAAGGAATGTTATTTGGTTGTAATTTGATGTGATTGGACATATTAACCTCAATGGTTTTGAATCATGTTCAATCATGCACAATTAGGTTCTAAGAAGAATAGCATCACAAGAATTTCTCCTTAATAAATAGTGCTAAAGGGACAAGGTCATGAGATACAATCATTCTCTCCATATCCAATATTTATTCCACCTCAGTAGAATGAGCTCCATTGAGGTTATGTTAGTCTGACAAATCTTCTTCCTTTGAAGGTCCTAACACCAAAATTGATAACCATCATTGGTAAACATAATTTCCTATTAGATTTTAAGAGACTCAACTTTCATTGAGGTATGTCAAACTGATATTAGGCAAGCAGTGCGTTTAACGGAGTCGGAATTGTGAAGTTGATGGGACGACAAAGTGGATACATTACAATGTACGCAACAATTGCAAGTGGTCAAGTGGATGCTGTATTGATCCCAGAGGTACTCCAACATTTTAACATTATATATGACCTGCAAATCTGATGAGACAATCCACAATCATGTGATAGATCTTGTGTAGTTTAGATAGAAAAAAAGATAGACCCATTATTTTTTATTGAAGGGGATAATCTAGCATGTTGTATATATTTTCATGTGTTGCAGGTGCCCTTTGAATTAGAAGGAGAATTTGGGGTTTTGGATTTTATGCATCACCGACTGAAGAGGAATGGGATTTGTGTTGTGGTCATTGCTGAAGGGGCTGGCCAGGTGAACCTCTATGACTCATGAAAAATTGAAATAACCTCTCCATCACCTCTTTGATATGGTCATTGTCTTGTGCAATTCTGGACGAGAAAATTGATTGTAATTACAGAATAGATTAAGAGTTCGGAAGCTTGATATGGTAATAGAAAAATGTTTAGACTTACACTTTTTTTGTTGATCGAAGAGCACAAATTGCATTACAGGAATATGAGTTAGATCATGTTTCCAATTGTAGAGCTTCACCGAAGGAGCAATAAGGGTTCCTAGGTCCCAATGTCCAGATCTGTTAAAGCCGATTATCACGCTGGACGGACTGGTAGCGTTGCTCTGCTAACACTTACCTTCAAAGCTCAAACAACGTTATAAAAGTTGTAGGAAACATTGAGTGACAAGTACTGCTCACTCCAACGCCAAGAGGGCCTTGGAAACATGCTCATGTGACCAACCAATTTCAGAGTGACACAGTTGCCTCAAAAACTGAAATTTGAGTTATAATTGAGAATATTTAATCGGCGTCACCATTTTCAATGGTGCAGGACATGATGGAAGGGGTGGGAGGAACTGATGCTTCTGGAAATCCCATACTTGGAGACGTTGGAAAGTTTTTCTATGACAAGGTATGACCCAAGAGGTTATATACTGTCATAAAATTGTTCAATTCCTGGAGAGGTAAAGTATGAATCCCTGTACTGCTTCTCTCTGTCATTTGCCTATTGAGAGCATTCAAATTCTTGTCAATTATTTCCATATCAGAATACTCTATTTGATGATGGATGAAGGATGTATGAAGATCCTCACAACTGGCACTCTCAGGTGAAGTCCCATTTCGGGAACATAAAATATCCCGTGGACGTGAAATACATTGATCCTACATACATGATCCGAGCCAGGGCTTGTAACTCTTCCGATCATATTTTCTGCAGCATCTTGGGTCAAAATGCGGTACTCATTCTCCATCTACATTCTATTTAGTATTCCTATCTTTGCTTACAACTAAAACAGAATTGAAAGTTTGGTATGAAATTCCATAATATCCATCCGTTTTGAAGGCATCTGCGTTAAATGTGGCTTGCACAAGTTGATGCAATGCCCAGAGCCAATAATACTCCCCTGCTGACATGCTTTTTAGGAGCTCATGAATGTTGGTTCCATGCAGGTTCACGGCGCCTTTGCGGGGTACACCAACATAACAGTAGGAGTGGTAAACACGCACTATTGCTTCCTGCCCATTCCCGAGGTGATCAAAAAGCCTCGCATGGTCGACCCCAGGAGCAACATGTACCAGCGTTGCGTCACCTCCACCGGGCAACCGGAGTTCATGACACCGTCCTGCGACAAGCAAGGTGGCAGTGGAATAGGGGCAGGCTGGAAGCCCGGCGAAGGCAGGAAGGGCAGCGGTGGTGCACCACCGCACCCTCCCCCGGAAAGGCAAAAGAGCCTCAACTTACGGTTGGAGAAGGTAAGGCTATCAATTCATGGATTAACGTGGCTATTTTTCTGTGCGCTAGTAGGAAAGAGGGCCCGAATCAGCATGTCCGAAGCAACAACAATTGTCCAAATCAACACAAATAATATGTTAAAGAAACGTCCAAATCAAGTCATCCAAAGCAACAAATTTGAAGCAACAACAAATGTCCAAATTATACACAACTATGTTAAAAAATTTCCATATCAGGACGTCCGAAGCATCAAAGTGTGCTGATTCAGGCCCCTCTTTTCTATGGTGATGGCCAAAATGAGATGCACAAGTTGTCCTTTCCAGTGTTGCACGGGGACTTCTTTGTTGGCCTGGTATCAACACTCACTGTAATACCTTCTCACCAGTGTTAGGCACGAAACTAGCAAGGGCTTGAATTTGTCATATTCTTTTCTCTTAAAAGTATGAATCATACCATTACAATATCTCTCCAATATCTAATATCTGCAAGTTGGACGTATGTAATGGGGGTCTTTTTTCTACTTTGTTCAAAACCAGTATTTCACTGGTTTGTCTTCGAACACAAAAATTGAATTCCTATGTTCACCAAATACGAAGAAATTCGATACCTGCACAACACTGCTTCTCTATCTCCTTGATACTAGGATCGTGCACTTCCATAGTTTGGTGTGGTGTTACGGGATCTTTTGCAATTTTTCTATCTTCCCCAACCCCCGAGACTCCCATGTAATGATGGGTGAAGATTTTTTCGTTTAGCACACTAAATTTACACTACAAACGTAACATAACTGACAGCTTCGAATTTCATGTATAAATGAATACTTCCCACAGGTGGAGAACCCTACCAATTCTCCAACGGAAAGTTATGCTTCGAGCTCCTGTGGAAGCGAGCCTCACATTCATGCCCCGAAGTGTGCGGCTGGAGTTGCCAAGCCTGGACCGCAGCGCTGTGGATCCGGGGGGAAGCAAACGCCCACGCCGTCCTGGGGGGGCAGTAGCGCCCAAAGCACGGACCATGAGCCTGGTTGTCCCATGGGGCAAGGGAAGCCTGCTGGGCCAGCTGTTGGCGTCTGTCATGATCCTCATTGCCCCATCCAACGCCATTGATCGATGCTCACACACCGGCCTGCACCTTCAACGAAACGAAATCGAACTCAGCTGGCATGGCTCGCTTGAATCAAGTGTTTGCAACGCCATGGATGCTCAGACACCTGCAATTCAACCTTCAACGAAATCGAACTCAGCTGGGTAGCTTGAATCAAGTGTTGGTTTGTTTGTTTAAACCCTCTCAGACACCAAAATGCACAAATTAATTAGTCGGAGCAAGATTTACAAGAATTGCATTGATTTCTTCTTTGTCGTACATTGAAAACAGAATTTGTTCAAGTAAGTCCGTTCCAATGCTATCAAATACATTCTCATGATATCTCGTGGCTTCTTTTATTAAATTGACAAAATAAAAATTGGATCTGGTTAGCATTGGAAAAAGGATTTGTATAAATTTCATTATTTATTCCTTGACTATTGAACGAATAATATGTTACGAATTTTTGAATTGTATCTAAAATTGACCTGTCCATCACTAGGCTTTCATGTTCACAGTGTGTAATTTTGTCCTCAGTCACTCTCAAGAAGTGATTTGGGGATCATGATTCTTAGATTAGTTAATTTTTATTGTCAGTATTTTATTAGCACTAAAAGAGGATTTCAATGTTATTTAGTCCTTATTTTGTCTTATTTGGACACTTTATGAATTAGTTATGAATTTTAATGTGTTGCCTATTGGCACACAAGTAGTTTAATGGAGGAGGGTTGTGGCAACTACAATTTTATATTCAAAAGAGAATAGGAAATTAAGATATACCTTCCTAATATTCATACAAGGTGAATCTTATTTTTGTTAGAGATTTTGTTCTTTTAGTAACCTTGCAGGGGGCTTGAAATAGAGTGGCTTGTCAAACCTTAGGAGCCCTCTAGAGAGTCCATAATTTCTCTAATGTGTACTCTAAATGGACCCTTGAGTCATGTTCTAAGTGTATTTTGTATCTTAAGTAAAGTTGGCTTGAGTAAGTGCACCTAAATGCAGGTGAATAAAGAACTTATCATGGTATCTATCAAGGTGCTATAATTTTTATTGGAAAGAAGGCTTCAACACATGTTTCAACATTCATATTTCTTGTTGTGTTGCTCAAATGCTTCTTTTGATTGAAGATTAGAGTTTGTCATTGCGCTTGAGGTCTAGTAGGATAGGATTTAGTCTATTGAATTATCAATGGAATTAATTTCTTAGGGGTGAATGATTCAATGCAAGACGGAACAAAGCATCAATTGATTTTCATCTATTAATTAACCTCTACATGTAGTACCATCTCTTGTTGCACAACTCCAAGGATTGATTTTATTGAAGTTTTGAATTCGGAGGGGTGCAATTCTATTGCAAGGGTACATATCCTTATTTCCTTAAATTGTCACATACACATGTTTTTAGGATGTGAAGGTAAAAACTTATTGAAGTCGCTCTTGTTGAAAGACAATCTAGAGGCTTGTGAAGTCATGTGAGCTAAGAAATGGAGAAGACCTGTTGCAAACCATGCCTTAGTTCATGAGAATGAAAACCAAAGTCGTAATGCATTCCACAAATTGATGATCACAGGTTCGAAAGAGTCTGTACTGATCAATTCAATTCCAAAGCACTTCAGTGGGTGATCACCTTGCGCATATAAAGTTCGACAGTAGGAGACATTTCAATGGTAATGCTACAGCTAATCTGACGGATATAAAAGAGTTCTATGTACATTCAACTCTGTTACGTCATGCCCAATCGTCCTTAAAGTCAACTTTTGATCATCGAGAACGATTGGGGGTTGTTGTCAACCTCACACCTGTGAATCAATGTATCAAAGAGGATTCATGGCCATAACCAGATGTGCAACTTGTCGTTGTTTCAAGGGTTCTCCACTACAGGCAGACATAAGCATTACATTTTATGACTTTTTGTCCAGAGCAGCAAGGCCAGTATGGATGGTGTGAATCTCGTCCTTGATTGCTTTCTTCTTCATATCGACGAGTTTGTCGCGTTTTTGCTTCCGCAGATCTTCCAGCTCCGATTTCAGACCCTCTACCCTCTGAAGTAATTCATCACGAGCAGAAATGGCTGGAGGAGCGAATGGGGTTGGAACGGGAGGAGCAGGAGCAGCTGAAGGCAAGCTCTGCACAGTCACAGGAGGAAGAACTCTTGGTTCAGGTTCCCTTGTCAAAGCGTAGTAAGATCCTCCTACTATAGAAGCTCCAGCCAAAACAGCAGTGGCGCCAATCAACCCTCCCCGACCTTTCTTTTGAACGCCGGCATCCTGGGCCTGCGACAGTAAAATTGTTAAAAGGAATCTGTTAGGTGATATATTGACTCTCTTTTACGCTGAAAATAAGTCAAGCATATGACTCAACATCTGAAAACCAATTGCAAGTCTCGAGAAAATGGTTGCATACTTGCAGTAATTCAATCACTAGACCGACACAGGAGTCAAAATGTGCTCTTGAGCAGTACTAACCTTAAGGTAGACGATACTATTTGCATTACTTTAAGCATTCTAACATATTTACGACCATGATGTTTGAGGGATCAGAATAGAGCTGTGGAGAGATCCCTGGGTGCAAGAGCCGCAAAAATATTCAAATCATTATCACAAAGTATGAATTTCTCATACAATGTCAATTGAAAGTGGGAGGTCGCAAACCACTATAAGAGGCAGTAGGCAACCCCGTTTTCATTCAAAGAACACTTGCTGTAGACACTAAGCCGAGTCATGCTTACTCTCAACCTGCTATTTGAGGGCCAATCCAGTGCATGGCTAGAGGAGTTGCTGGGTCAGTATAATAGACGGGATCAGGTCCATGATGGTCTTAGCATCCTCTACCTTACATTACATGGTGTCTCAGACCAACACCTAATATCAAAACCAGTAATGACCATAGCAGTTCATGCAGTTAAGATGCTTACCAGTGTAGTAAGAGAACGAGAGAAGGCAAAGAGGCGAGGTTGGAGACGACTGTGGCCTCCAAGCTCACGAATAAGAACTCCCGACATGACTCCCAAAGGTAATACACAGCTCTTTCACAGCTGCACGTTACCGCAAAACGTTAGGAGCTTCTTATACAATTGAAGTAGCAGAAAAAAATGCAACAATTCTTACATTCAGAAATTGCAGAAAAAAGTTCAGGGATGACTCTTTAATCCAACTGAGACCTTCCTTCTACACATTGAACGCTAATAAAAAAGACTACGCCTAATGGCCGGAATCGTATCCAATAAAAGCTTCCGGCAGGAAAAGAACCCAGCAGTTCTCAGTAAGTCATACGGGGACAAAGCTTTTCATTTCCAATTATATTTTCACCGACAAATAAAACGTTAGCCCCTAATTCTAGTGATATAAAAATTTGATCCCATTTGAATTTACTGATCAATAAATTCGTCATTTTCAAATAAAGTCCTCAGAGGACAGGACACACGAATCCACAAGAAAATAGCAGAAGAAAGTCATGAACTAATAAGAATTGAATATACGAGTCACCACCACACATCTGAACTCCCGTATCAACAAATTCAGCGAATTTATTCAAATCTCCTAAGAAAAATCCTACACCTCCAAGGATGCAATTCTCCATCAAGAGAAAAGAATCTCTTCAACAAAGCACCTATAGACATTGCATTTGGCAAAGGGTCACCCTACCGTACCGTAAACTATGCGAGATCACAGAGACAGCGGCAATGCAAGAATGCAAAAGCTGGAGAGGTTGCAAGAGGGCACCAAATCCGACACGGAAAAGCGTGGTGAAACGAGAATCGAGAGGCGGAGCTGAAGGAAGTGTTGGCGAAGCGCAGATCCGTCGAGCGCGGACGATGGAGGGTGCGCAATCTCATGCAAGCCAAGTCTAAGCCGGTGGGAGGAATGGGGTTTCTGAGAACTAGGGCTTTACAAGAGTTTGGGAATCAATCCTTGTCCCGCGGTCTCCAATGTGAACAGGGCTGCTTGCATTCCTTACATCATATCCATGCGGTTGGATCAACTAGTGCAGAAACCATTGATTTTTTCAATAAAATTTGAAGTCAAAAAATGAATTTTTTTTAGAATCGATTATAGATTGAATATTTGTGATTATCACAAGAATTTTTAAGCTCAAAAAATTTGAATCCTAATTATAGTGATTTTTGAAGATTTTTTTTTTACTTCTTTATTCATGTTGAATTTTGAATGATCATTTTTTGAATTGAAAGGTTAATGTTTTTCTTAGAATCAATTAGAATCAATTTGAATATTTGTGATTATCACAAGAATTTTTAAGCTCAAAAATTTTTATCCTAATTATAGTGATTTTTGAAGATTTTTTTATTTTACTTTTTTATTCATGATGAATTTTGAATGATCATTTTTTGAACAAAAAGTTTACTTTTTGAGGCCAGACCTACCAATAACCTTCAAATTATATATTATTTGCAAAGTAAAATCTTCAAAATATTTATTGTAAAAATATTAAAGAATTAATACAAGAATCTTCAAAAATATTGAGGATTTAGAGTGAAAAAATATTGGGGATGAAAAAATACAATTTTGAGTATTCAGAATGTGTATGTTCAATTTGCTATTCAAAATTTAAACTTGTGGTCTCTAATAGGTTGAGATCTTCATTTTTTCAAGTTTTTCTTTTCCTTCTATTCCTACATGTATTGATTTAGAACTTTGCACAAAAATTGTGTAACATCAAGTGACAATGCTAGTCACATCGCTCAAAAATAGAAGAATTTATTCAATAGACATAATTGGATGCACTTCATCCATTTCATATAGTCCTTAAAAGAAGCTCTTGAAGTCATTTGTAATTCATCCAATGGACACCAAGAATCTTAGGGGGTAATGTCTACATGTTGTAAAGTCCAAATTTTGGATGATGAATCTTCAAAAGATATCCTTTCTTTATGACCAATTTGGTGGAATTGAGGTAAATGATATATATGTATAAAGATACAAAAAAAAGTGTAGAAATTCACAAAAGGATTTAGACATTATATAGTTAAGTGGGAAATAAAATTACCAAGTGAAAGTCTTTTACCAATTTTACCATAATTACAAAAAAAATTGAATTCTCTAAAACCAATCAATAAAAAAAAAGCATCCAAATTTGTCCATTGACAAATAATCCTATTTTGAATTTGTAACAAAATATGCATAAAAAATAATCAACATGCACGGTCCAGACTAGTGAAAAGTCAAATCATAGGAATTGACTAGAACAAAAAAAAACAATTTGATTTCAAGTACTTGTAGAAGATATTTTGTTCAAATGGAGTCCAAAACTTATTTCCTAATATGCATTGGAATTCTCTTTGAGATGCCAATAAGATTCAATAAAAATTATGGTAGTTTAATAGTAGAAACCCAACTTAAATGTTTATTTGCATGCATTTGGACAAGGTCATTGTACTTTACATGTATTAGGTGCAATTTTTTCCCTCTTTTGGTGATTCAAATACATAACATTCTTGAATAGTTTGTACATAAACCATCCTCACATAGATTGCATGAAGCACAAAAAGTGGCAATGCTAAAGTTCACCTTTTGACTATAGATAATATTTTTTTAGTCATAGAATATTTTTTTTCTAAGTAGCTACTCTTTGTAGCAAAGCAACATTTGACTAATATACAACTTTAGTTGGTATTGGACTCTCTAGGTTTGCAATATGAAACTTTCAACTAATTAATCTTATAATTCTTATTGTACTCAAAGATTGTTACATTAATTAAAATGATTTCTTTCAAGTGATTGATACTTTTCTCATACTTATTAAGAGTCTTATACATGTATTAACCTCAATTTTTTCAAATCATGAATATTAGATATTTTGCACTATTAAAGAAAAAAATTGCACTGTTTTGAATAAAGAATTGTATTTTGAAATTTTAGTTTTCAAAATGAGCTAGCTCATATAGTGCTACTTTGACTACATCAACCAAATAGAAACTTGGACGTATATGGTGAACATTTGAAATTTCATTTAATTGGTTTCAAATTTTTACTTTTGTGGCAAAATCAAACTAGGTTGTAGCATTTTTATGGAATTGGTTGAAGTGTTAGATTACAAATTGTGAATGAATCCCTAAAGAAAATGTGGTTGTTGAACGACCAATTGAAAATCTAAGGAGGTTCCTTTGAAATCAATTTTGAATGGATCTCTCTGAATTCTTCATACAAGATACAAACTTATACCCCTTTGGTGAAAATATAATTTTTTTTATGATTGGTTGCTCAGATCAAAAGTTATGCTACTTGAAGTTTAATAGATAAGTTGGGCAACTTTGAGCAAGATGTGAAAATTTATTCTACATGTTAAATTTGGCAGGTATGTCATTAATATGATATATAATACCACTATTCAAAAAAATCCATATGTGTAGTGTAAAAAACTTATTCTAGAAATTATAGTCTACTAGCCTAGTTGGTGAGGGTATAAACTTTTTTATAGCTTTAAACACTATAATATTTTGACCCATGTGGTCAAAGTTTTGTTGAATTTTTTTTCTATAAATTCATGTATTAGACTAGTACAAATTTGTGTAGTTGAATTTTAAAAGAAAATTGTTTATTTTCATTTTTTTCCCATTGCATTGAAAAGTGGCAATTTTTTGACAATTTTTGCCCAAAATGTGCCTTGGTCCTTTAAAGGATTAAGTGCATATTGATAAAACTGAAAATCTCATAGGCTTAATGGAGGGGCTATAAAAAATCCAATCAATAGGCAAGGCGAGAGAGTAATGTCCACCAATTAGAATTTTACATTGACACTACAAGAAAATGGGGGTATAAATGAGTTGTCCACAATGATTGGATCAATAACAATGACTGCAAAATAGTCATTTTGCAGTCATTTTGCAGTCATTGTTGTCAGTGCAATCATTGTGGACAACTCATTTATACCCCCATTTTCTTGTATTGCAATAGGATGATTTCTTCCTTATCATTGATTTGAAAAGTTTAGACAATTTTGCTTTGTGTAATTTCTTCAATATCTTTTGGCTTCTTTCAAACATGATTAGTTTTGGTCCAATTTGGGGGGACTTATGAGAATGGCATAAATATTACTAGTGAATGCTTGCTAGAATTATCTAGGGTTGTCACATTGGGTGGGTTAGAGTTACCAAATGTGTCCTTCAAGCAAACAAATTAAATGGGATGGATAGACAATCTAGTCTACTTTGAACTTTTAGGAATTTGGATTTTACAAAGTATAAAAAATTTACTATGATTTATCTAAACTAACTAATATAGCACAAAGTCTGTAGATGTGGAAGTCCATGTTAGAATAGGGGTACAGATGTTAAAGGTGAGGATAGTGGAGATGTGGATGTATGGACCTATATGCTAAATACCTATATTGTAAACTAGAATTTAGAAAGAAAAGTATTTAAGGCACCTTCTAGACTTTTGGGACTAACACACAGTATTTGTTGGGACTTCTATCAAATACGTTGTAATCACTCTTTTCTAGTCTTTTCAACTATAAAGTATACTAAGTATGAGCAAAAAAGAAAAAATCCCGAGACCCAAGTGCTAACTACGGGGCTCATAGATGTCCATGCCATGCCCTCATATTAGCAGCATCACCACTCTGATCTCATCCGCTCGATGCATACCAAATAGAGCACCGCTGCCATCAAATATGCAATGATGACAACTGCCACAACTCTCAACAATAAGAAACACACTAGCATGACCCAACAATCGAGTGCAACCAGAAGTCCGTAGGGCTTTGGTGTAGGCTTTATGCAACCTGAGATGGCCATGAATCAAAGGCTTGTATATGACATGGCTCCAAGTGATTACTTCATGGGCTTGTGTGGATTGGGCTAAAATCACCAAACTATTCGCAAGTTTGACTTTGACCTCACTCCAACTTCAAGTATCCCTCTGATCCACTGCCATGCATTGAAGACAGTAACCTTCCATCTTTTGTTGCGTCCTTCCTCAACATTGCATTACTATCAAGCTCCCCCAAGACATTCAAAGAACTTTGACAAACTTGGCAGATGTTGGATCAACATACAAAGTTGTGGTGTACATATAGAGGTTGAAATTTTTCCAAGTCATAGTTGAACCTTTGATTCTCACATTTATTGTTAAGCTTCAATGCAAACATTCATTGTGACTGTGACTTTGACTCTACGTGCTAAATAATGTTGACTTCACAAGGCTCACCATTGATTCTTACATTGAGGAGATTGCGCACTTTCTTAGTTGGATGGTGTACATGTTGTGTAGAGCTCCATCATTGTCATGGTTTATTCCCCTTTTAGTTATAAATGAGCAATTGTTTTGGCATTGTTTTGGCAAACATTTGTAAATCCATACTATGGAGTGAAATTGTTGTAGTAGCTAGATGTAGATAATAAGATGCTAGTACATGAGTGCATCAATGTAACATCAAGTTTAAAAGGAAACTTGCAATTAGGGGGGGAGTAGGGGCCTAAAAACTACATTCGTTGAAAGCCTTTGATGTAAATCCTCAAATGAATGCTTCACTTACAAATTGGCGATTGTGGATCAAATAATGTTTCATCCTAGTGATGATCATTAAACAAATGTTGATTCATATATAGAACATATCTACATGGTTGGATTTGCAATTGTACAATACTATCTACTTGTATTTATAGGATAACAAACTTTGGAGCCAAGAATTTAAAATTCTTTCTAAAATGGAATGTAAATGGAATATTTTCTATTTCCAATGATTCTTTTAAACTTAAAAATAAAACTTTTCTTGTGGTGATTTTATAAGATTTTTGCATTGTAGGTTGGTATTAGAATCATTTTGGAAGGGACTTTTTCGAATTGGAAATAGTCTAATTTTTTACAAAATCATATGTGCAAGGCGAGTGCATGAAGGACCTAGCTAATTTGGTATTGTACTACAAATTCTATTTTATATGGTAGTTATGATATTTTCAAGAGTAATTTAGATTTCAAATAATTAAAAAAATAAAAGTAATAATATTACTATGACTATTATATAGGCCTTTATGTAGATTGTACCTCAAGAAGATTAAGTATAGACTAACTCCCTAATCATGGAAAATGAAAAAGTGCAAAATCTCAAAAAGAAAAGGTACTTTGACATTAGAAATTGTTTGGAAATAGGAATTTGATTTTAAAAGTAAAATATAAAATTTTCATTTGTAACAATTTGATGAAGGTGACTTGTATAGATACTAATCAAATTAGTTTGGTTCGGTGTTTTGTCTATATAGCTTCTTATCCCATGAAGGACATTAAGAACCAAAATGGTTTCATAAATGAATGGAAAGCTTTGCAAGGGATAGAGAACAATTGTTTTTCATCCAAAAATTTTGGACTTTTGGAGGGGAGGGGAGTACATGTTTGGAAATCCAATTTTTTTGTGAATGATGATTGGAATATTTTTAGAGAAATGGTAATTTCCAAAATATGGATCAACATATAATATATTATGACAACTTGTAGCTTTATGCTCTTGTTTTGAATTTATCGATCAAAATGATCTCTTTTGAATTCTAGCCTAGGTAACTAATGAAATGAATTTATTAAGTATAGATTCTATTCCAATTTGAATTTTTTTTAAATCCTAAAAAAGAATATTATATTTTAATTTGAACTTAGGAATTATAACCTCAATAGAAGACATGACTATTGGCAACTTGTGTAGCCTTGAAATCCTTAACAAAAATGCACTTGTACCAAAGGAAAAACTCAATCTCGAGTGAGAAGCGTGAAGGCTTGACTTTTGACAAGAGCCTAGACTTTCAAGAAGTTCAAAGACTAGGCATGATGACTACTCAAGAAAATTAAAGTAAATGATCACTCATTGATGTAGGCTATTGATTAGAGGTGGCTTGAGTAGGGTTCTACAATTCTTTTGTTCCATATCAATATTTTTGTTGCATCCACAAATTCTAATTGAATAGTAGATTGTTTAAGTAGACCTAGCTAGAATGTAAACGAAAAAAATGCTAAGTTGTTTCTACATGGCAATTATGTTAAATTCCATATTAATTGCTTAAGTTTGACTAATTGCCATGATTATCTTGACTAAGGAGTGTAGAAGAGCTTGGAGGATATAACAAAGGACCAATTGTTGTTGTGTTAGAGCGAAGAAGTATCCATGCTCGTGAAGATATTGTAGGAGGTAATGTTTTTGTATTAGAGTTGAGGTAGGTCCTTGTGCTTTTTCTAGGACCCACATGGGATTGTCGTTGTTGTGCTTCCAGAGAAGGCGGATTGAGAATACTCTATGTTATTGAAGGTAACTAGTGCATTGGTGTAGGGCATTGTATTAATTTTCTTAAGGGATCTATTCCTTTGAAGAATAAGTGTCCGCTTCAATCCATTCCACATTGACATGCTTGCATACCATTTGTATGCATAGTGATTGGTATAGTTTTTGAGGCATTCAAGCAAGAATATTTGTAGAAATTTGTACACTTGATGTTGAATAGGGAAAGTGCCAGGGTTGCTATTTTGTGAGCGTGTGAGCATACAACTTTTTAGAGATTCCATCTAAAATTTTTGGCTAAAATTTCCTATTTTTAGTAAATTTTATTAATACCTATTATCGTGGACCTATTACGTGGTCCTTTGAACAACCTTGATGTGCCATTCTTTGGACTTCACTAGATTT
Source organism: Straminergon stramineum (assembly GCA_963920665.1). NCBI lineage: Eukaryota > Viridiplantae > Streptophyta > Bryopsida > Hypnales > Calliergonaceae > Straminergon > Straminergon stramineum. Next base: position 10,620,728 of record OY987264.1, on the reverse strand, counting down.
TAAGAAGAAAAAAATTGATGATTAATTAGGATTCTTTTGAAATCAAATATGGTTGTTCTATTAAAAATTAGTTTTTTATGATCACTCCCTTCTTGTTGCTTGGTACCCCTTAGCATCGAGGGGAGCCCCCTGATCATGAATTTTTTTTATAAAAAGTAATTAATGAATTAATGAATTAATAATTTTTCATGGGTGGGTGGCTCCCCTTGGCACCGAGAGGTACCAAGAAGCAAGAGGGGAGTGATCAACCAAACAACAATTTGATCAACATAGAAGAGATCAATTCCTAAGAGGTCCTACAAGAAGACAATGATCAACCAATCAACATTTGGGGATAACTAAGTTCATTCTTGACACAAATAATCCCTATCAACCAAATATTTTCTTAAAATCTTAACAATATTTTTCTAAAATGTTAACAAGTCTAATTTCTGAATCATTAAGACATAAGCAAAGGTACTTCCGTCATTGGCCTTGAGAAGATCCATAGTACTATAAGATAGTGATCAACAAAAATAAAACTTGATGCAGCTAAGTTCTTTCAACACATGTATGAAATCTTATCAACAATTTTTTTTCCTAAAATCTAAAGAAATTCAATAATAGCACATCAAGAAAAAATTATTGGTCTATTCCCATTGACCTCGGGAGGATCCATGTTCTTATAGGACCATGATCAATCAATATCCTAAACAAACTTATTTCCATCTCCATTCATCATTCACATCAATTGGATTCTTCATCTTCATAATGTATACTTCTAGATACGATTCAAAATTAGAATTTTCGTATGAATTCTACAAATCCACAGTGATAGATCAACGATAATAGGTCCATAGTAGTAGGTACTAAAATTTACTAAAAATAATAAATTTTGATCCAAATTTTAAGATGGAATATATTTTTTGAAATATTAATAAGTTTCTAATGTTTTTTCAAATTTTTGAGCTCAACGCTCACATAATCCCTCCTCAACGCTCTTAGGCTCATGCTCACAAGCTCACAAAATAGCACCGGTGAGGAAATTGCTAAGCAATAGAGACTTCAAAATTTAGCTACCAAAAAAATTGAGTGACATTTGAGTAATTTGTACTACAAATATTTGTTGCTTGAACTCTTTTAGGTGTTTAGGAAATTTTAATCCTTAACCCCTATAGGACGGATTGGTGACCATGAAAATCCTCCCTTTTGGAACCTTGTGACATTATCTACTTTAAAAAAAATCAAAAATATTCATCGGAAGTCATACTATTGTAGAAGACCTACCCTCTTCTCACAAAATTCCGAAGATGAATAGTTGTAGTTTTGTCCTACATGGAGAACTTCTTTGTCATCCATCACACACAAAATGTCCACTTCAACGTTGAAGGGTTAAAGGATAGGTTGATGATTGTAGAAATCATCCCTTTTGGTATTGTGTGAATCATTGATAAAAAAAATGAAAAAAATACTCATTGGAAGTCAAACTCTTGTACAAAATCTCTCCTTTTCACACAAAACTACGAGGATGAATAGTTGCACTTTTGTCCTACATAGAAGGATTCTCTACCATTCATCAACTAAAAAATGGCCGTGGCATTCCTTAAGGGTTAGGGCACATTGAATTTGATTATTTTAAAGTACAAATTTGAGTGAGCATTTGTTTGAGCTATCTTGATCTAATAAAATCTCAACCCAATAGGAGGATGCAAACCTTACATTAACCCCTAAAGGACCAAGGTGTGTTTTTTGGCAACATAACTTTTGGGGGCAGGTACATGTGACTGGAGATTTCCATATTTTTGGCCCAAATTTTAATAGAAGGTGGGGACAAGGAATATCCTTCATTTGCACTAAATTTTAGGGCATTTGGAAATATGAGTCAAAAGTTATGGCCTAATATGTAGTTTGTTTCTCAACTCGGGCAGTCTGGGCAGATCTGAAAAAATCATTTTTTTCAAAAATAAAAATTTGAAATTGGTTTTCTAGATTTATATATAGATAGAAAGTTTTGAATCATTCCATTTTGATCAATGAGTCAAAAGTTATGAGATGTTTTAGTTTGCGGGCAAGTATGGATTCTCTACTCTAAAATAAACTTTGAAGTCCTTCATTTAACTCAATTTTCAATATTTTTGAAAAAAATAAAAGCATAAGATGTAGATTGTTTATTAAAACAATACAACCATTTGGATTGGGATTTTTCAATTCCTTTAATAAATTGTTAACAATTTAGTATTTTGAATCATTTTCTACATCCTTCTACTTACTATTTTTTTCCTATATGTTGCACAATTCCAAATGATTTGAAAATTTTCAAGCATGTAGCCAACTTGCATTGAAGAATGAATCTAAAGAAGCACCACCATTTGGGACATTTTTTCATACAAATGTGACCTTGTGAAGTGCAGCTGCCCGTTTTTTCACATGGCCCCCAAAAGGATTTTTGTCACTTCAAATGCTAATATCTTGCAATCTACAAGGTGAAATTTTCTGAATTTTTTTCCACATCTTCTCAATCTAGTGTACTACAAGATCCTACGGTTGTATGTGTCCAAAAATGATATTTTTCAAAAATTTGGTACTTGTATTAGAAATGGCAGTTTTTGAGGATTTTGGGTGATAACATAGACAAGGAACTTTAGGGGTTAAAAACCATCATACTCAAAACTATACTATTTAGGAAGCCCATTGTGGACCATTTAGTTTCTACTCATTGTTACACTTATTGGATTCACAATTTTTTTTGTGGCAAATGAACAACAAAACGTTAACATGGAGTATTCTACAAGAATTTGTTCAACTCATTTTTGCAAAATAAATACATTATAGGCAGTCAAAGCAAGGTCACATGTCTTCCCATTGTGAACCTCATTTGGGACTATTCTTGTCCTATTTGATACTAATGTGACCCTCTTAATTACCTGTAGGGTGCTAATGATGATCCAAAAGTGTCCCTTCACATTCTAGAATAATGTAAGAATCTTTAGCCATCTGTAGAAGCCACATGGTGATATTCCTTGAATGGATGACATGGTGACTTTTCATCCCAATTCCAACCCTTTAACCCTAGAAGGGCTTGAAAGCCCTTTGTGGCCGTACAAGATATTATGTATTTGATGATATTTGGTCCAAAAAACATTGACCAAATACTTTTCAATACAAAGTAAATTAGTGATCATGATAGTACGTAAATAAAAATGTATCATAATTCATAGATTAAACCATAATTGAAGAGTTATATAGCTAAATATGGGTCGTATAGAGGGACCCCAAGGGACTTTCATGGGCTAAACCCCAATTATTGCCCTCTTATTCAATTTCTACTACATTAGGATGTCAAGGTGCAACATTGGGTACAAGGACTTAATTGGGTCCATAATGGGTCTGTCCACATATCAATTCACACAAAAACCCACACTTGATTGCTGAGAATATCAAACGCATGCTTCTTCCGTACACTCCCTCAGAACGTCATAATTCTATTTTGAACAAGAAAGCAATACATACAAGGAGACATCATAAAGATGCTTGCCAATTAAAACAATTGCTGAAAGCTGTATCCAAGGCTGCAATGTGATGTTGTATGTGTTTCCATTGAAAGAATATAGTATACAGTTCTGCAAAATAAATCCTATAAATGCGTGCCAGAATTGAAGGGTCAAAATTGGATGTTTCGCTGACTGTACTCAAAGAACTAAGTTAACTCACCACTGGTACAATTTCTAGTCTCGGAATGCATTTCTGGCTCCTCGAGGAATGTTTCAGCACCACTTTTTCGCCTCACACGTAGAAAAAAGTTCCCACATGTTCAAAAGTGCTGAGCGCAATCTTCCGCATGCCAGGTTAAGATGCTTTGGAATGTCTAAGATTTCTGCTTGAAAAGAGGCCTCCTGCAGGCTTCTTGTTTACGCAATGACCTTTGGGCTTGGGGATCAATGGAGCATACTAACACTCCATCCCATGTACAGCTACGTAAGTTCATTTAAAGCTACGTATGTCCCAATTAGATATATGAATCAATCCATTGAGGATGACCTCTTTTTCTATGTATATATGTGCCTTCTGTACTTCCTCCAGCAACAGTGCTCCACTTGAGAAGCGTAGCAGCGAAGACCCAAGTGAACGAAAGAATAAAGTCATGATGGGAATTGACATGACTCACAGAACCCCGAGAGAAATATGAGAATTATGCAGGATGTGCGTGTCGTGGTCAAAACCTGCTGTCAGCCACAAGCGCCTCACCTGTGCATTCCGACAAGAATCAGAGTCAAAGCAGCAAGCACAGACTCTCGTGAGTACTCCAATTTGGGACACTTCAAGGTGAACCAAATTGTGTCATTTGATAAGGACAATTTGAGAAAGAGTTAGGAAACACAGGGCGTATGGTATGAAATTTTATCATCCAATATCACCCACCTCATTCATGCGAAGGCTGCTCAGGTTCAGCAATTGACTGCGCATCAAAAACCTGTCTTCCTGCAACTACCAACAATGAATATCTCAGTACAGTGAAACTTGAAAAAGGGTGTTAAAAGGGGGTCAGGATATGGAGGAGTAAAAACATACTGGCCCATCAGATGAATCCGAATCGTCTTGCCGCTCGCTGCACGCATCCTAGTAGCAAAAGCAACTCAGCTAAACTGATTCTACAGATGCTCTCTCAAATGCATTGGGCAAACCCAAAGGATATAACACCACTACCAGATAGAATGCGCCAACATTGTCTCGCAAATCCACGCTAAAGGAAGGACTCCGAATTTTTTTTAAACCATAACTGTAGCAACAAAGTGCTACAAAGGGGTTTGAAGAACGCACCTCTCCATGTTGATCCAAGTAAAGGGACGGTGCCTCGCAGACTCGACCCCCACGAATCAGCACCAACTGTGTAGAGCGCATGAGCAAGAAAATTCCAATTCCAGAACCTTCTGAAAAAAATTCATCGGAGAGAAGCATTAGAACAGGGAGATAGAGATGGTTACACTTTCTAAGATTACATCACAGTGGAGGAGGATCTCACAACTAAACCAATCGATGCTTTCGTATAACAAGTTAGTTCATCTTCGAAAAGAGACCACAACAGCAAGTAACGACTAATAAAGATTTCTAAAGATGGATAGAATTTAACTCCCCCTGAGTAGTCGACAGCTACCACAAACTCAGAATCTTGAACTAAAATCATTAACATTTTCAACTCTGAACAACAAATAAACGAGAGGTTGGTACCTAGTTCAGCATGCCGTGAACATTCCCGCACATCGTCTTTTGCACAACAATCAGTACCGTAGCAGAAGAAAACGCCGCAGACAAGGCAAACTGCTGGGAACCTGCATAGAGAAGAAGTTCACAATCACAGATTACGTTGTTTTCAGAGAATCACGTCCGCGAATAGCATCAAAAAGAGAAAAACTACCTACAATGTGTTGTCACTATGGGCTTGGATACACAATACTTTGATTTCAGATTTTAAGGCTCGAATAGATCCTAATTCTGAGTACCCAAGAAACCTCCATGTAGGGACTTACTTGGGTACTTTGCCGCATTCATCGCACTTATCTTTTATACTTCGCAGCAGTAACTCCTGGTTTGTCAGAATTCAAAACTTCCATGAGTATAAGGCATCTATGTTCACGAATTGTCAAAAAGAATGAAGTACGATTGCATATATCGTATTCAGATGAAGCATATCATTAAGATGTCAAGCATGAGACTTCTACATCTGAAAAAATGACAGCACACATGAACATGCTGTTTTTTACAATCTATTTGAAAAGGTCCACCAAATTGAGATTTCGTCGATGCCGGAAAGTTTAGACTGACCTGAAAAACTGACGGCAAGTTTGCGAGATGCAACTCTTTAGGTACTTCCATCAGGGTGAGCTCCATTTTTAGAAGATTCTGCTGAACGCATCCACACATACCATACCCTCGTCACATACGATAACTTCATAGGAACAGAGCAGGTCTACTTCAAGAATTTGTCTGAATTTAGATGCCGTTAGTAAATCATTTTCAGATTAAAATCAAGTTGTTTTACTGATTCAATCTGTAAAATTATCACAATCAAAATCCATCACTGCCTCAAACTCATGTAAATTAGTGCCTGGATGTTTCAGAAATTAACATGTATGTCTCAGAACCAATTGCAGGCAACATAGAGCCATATAGGAAGGTTGAACATTCTCAACATACTAGTTTCAGATCCATTCCGACTCTCAAAATGTAAGGTTTGCTCACTCACATGATCAATTCGCAGCTGTTGTAACAGAGATGGTCCCGTAACATTTGCACCTGGTGCAGCAGAAACCACATACTATGTAATCAGCACAATATTTTGAATGGCATGCGAACTTTGAAGGTTATAAATAACAGAGATTTATGTAACGCTCCTGGTCATTCCAGTAATAATATCAGATAGCCATGCAACTGAATCATTCATCAACATCCCTCAAAAGCTTTAACGAGATACGCAGATTGTACAAGGGATCTAACCTGAATAACTTGTGCAGATTTTGTAGGTATCTGCCAGACCCAACTCCTGCTGCAAATACGAGATATCCATGACCCTCCTGCCTGCAAGCACAACTCCATGCTTTCAGATATTCCGGAACGTCCTGCTTAAACGAGGCTGAGAAGATATATACCATGCCCTAAAATATTTACAAACTATGATGTAAGAGTGCCTTCTAAGCCTGCCAAAATCATTTCGTTGCCAATCATGTCCATTCATCCGAAACAAATTATACCTGAACCATTGTACTCTTGCCTGAAGCCTTCGTCGGTAATAATTTGCACCTATAAATGTATCAGATGATAATCAGTCTATCGGCACAAGCAACTGCTGATTATCAACTTCAACAACTTGATGACAACATCTCAAATCATTTCAAAACACCCCAAGAATACTCTTCGTGTGACTTCTCTAGCTTCGAGAGAAAAATAGCCTACATCTTAGCATCTCTGAGCTCGATTCAAAGAGTTCAAAAGAAATTGAATGTGCATACTATTCCCTCACTTTTCTTCATTCACGAAACTTGTTAGGAAAAAACTACATTTCCTTGATCTTTCTGATTGTGAAATATTACGCCAAGGAACGAACTAATTGAAATGGGATAGAGAAAGACCAGCAAGGCTGCTCTCCGCAGGAAGGGCAAACACGTGTATTGGACCACATCACCCCACTCTCTTTCCAACTTCAGCACGTCGTCATTACTCTGCAACCTAGAACAGGCTAGTAAACCCTGAGTCAAGGCCATAGTGTATGAGAACTTAACCAGCAGCAGAACCTCTTCCACTTTGGGCAATCCAGGAAACGCCTGCGAAGGAAAAACAGGTGCAAAACAGAACTTTAACTTTCTCCACTTCATTTCTATGATATTTTCACAATTACTTTCTAGACCGACATCAGATTTTCGTGCAACGTAATTCTCTCAAAGGAGGGGGAATCTCCCACTGTAAGACGCTAAACACAGAATGATTGCAAAATAGAAGTTCCAGGTGACATCTCTAAAGATGACACCACCAAATCTGTCTAGGTTGACAGATGTTAAACCGGAGAATTTTTTCGTAGGAGGATCACAAGCAAGTTTGGCAAGTAATCACCGGAGAATTTCTCAGAGAAAAAGTGAGACAAGACCCACAAAAACTTCAAAGAGAACAATACTCACACTCAAAAATACTATGAGAAGCCAAAACGGATCGCCTTCGAAGATACTGCTTTCTAGAATTGTGGAGCTCCACTCCATATCGATTTGAGCAGGCGCAGGTTGACTAAGAGATTCACTTTCCTGAGGGTTAACTCCCAAAGACGGATACACATCACGGTGGTCCTCAAGACGTGCTGCATATATGTCTCTGCTTTCATTAGTCTCCGTGTCGACACCAGCGGCAACCCCTGCAGGCATCCCTCTTGCTCTGAAAATTTCCGGCCTTAGAGGTTCTGATGATGTCCAAAGTGTAGGCTCTGATGAAGTCCAACTCGGAGGTTCTCGATTCTGCCCATCAGGATTCATGGATGCAGAGATTGGATTTAAGGAACCGCTTGCAATTGGCTTATCTAGCGATTCTGCTTTCTCTGTCACATAGCAGGACTTCCCCAAGATCTTACTGTCCTTCAGCTCTTCTGGATGATGAATTTCCTCAATTGACTTCTGAATCCTGACGAATAAATCATGTACTGCCGAGAAAAGACTTCTAAGATATTGGTTCTGAATTGAATAATCCCTGCTCTGTAGAAATGGTGAGATTTTTTTCAAAACACTCTTCATCTTTTCTCTCTTGGTCGACATTTCTTCTCCTGTGAACACAACAAAAAGTGCTTCATATCAACATAAAGCATTAACATTCATTTCCAAAAGGCAATTGTCGTTCGTGTTCTACCTCAAGAAATACCTATCAGTTGTGAAGAGTATAGCAGCGTAGTCAATCCTACCTTGAGACTAGCAAAGGTGGGTAAGATTCGTACCTCTATCTAGGGTGTTGGAGACTATTGCTAATTTCCCCAGTTCCCGAATGGCAATCCAATGTCCTGCATCCCCACCCCATACGTGCTGATCACTTAGCTGACTTGTGGCTGTGGACGCTTGTGCAACTTCCGGAAGCTCCTCTCTTGTCTCCACTTCACAATGGGTGATGTTTGAAGCAAAAACTTCCCAAAATACCTGAAAAATCCAGGATATATGATTCCGAGAAGCCGAAGACAAACATTAAGCACAACTGAACATAAAAACTATACACATCATTGGTGTTCAATGTAGTTTTACATCCTTGAGCTTAAGATCGCGAAGGAAACTACTCACATACCACAGAAACAATACACAAGACAATTCATGTGCCACCTAAAAACGTTTAAAAGAGTCATTTTCAAAAATAAAGATAACAGCAAAAAAAAGAGTTTTGCCTCAATGTGCCAGAATCAACCATGTCAACAGCTAAATATTGGAAGGAATAAATAGTTTACAAAGCACTTCCTGGAACGCCAGATAAAGGAACGCCAGATAGAAACAGTCAGCAGGATCCCAGGATCACTTACAGGGCACTTCGGTAAAACCTTTACTTCCGCTTCTTTGAGAAAATTGCTCCTCACGTTCAAACTCTGTCACAGGACCACAACTCTAAACAAATGTAAGTCCCACTTCCACAATGTTACACTCGCCAAGAGAACTAAGTCCTCATTAACTATTGAAGGCATGAAGACAAATTTCAGGAACAACAGTTACAGCTGCAGGCAAAAGGTCGTCCTTGTAGTTAGAAACTTCAAACAAATAATACTAGCATAAACTACGAAAGGTAAGATTATATTACCTGGATAGCAAACTGTTCCAATGCTCCAGGCAGATTTTTGCTTTTCTTCCAAAACTTCTCCCAATAATCTCTTTGGTTATCCAGATCACAAGCTTGCAGTAATCTTGAAAACGGTCCTTGATGCACAACAGGCAGTAGCACATTTGCTAGTCGACGGCAAATAGGGCAGAGGAACTCTGTCCTGTGAAGTTCAATTATGCTTTTGCCTGAACCAAAATTCACAAATATATTCTGGAGTCACGGATTTGTTACAGCTTCCGAAACTCCAGAAGATGTGAAGGAATTGTTTACCATATTACAAGAAAAGACAAGAAGCTGCTTAAATAGAGCGTGATACAAAATCTGTTAAAGAGATCAAAGAGATTACCTTCATAGGTTGTCTGGCCACAATGTCTTCTTACAAGAGAATCATGGTAACTTTGAAAGCATTCCTGATGCATCTGGATCGCAGAAAAAACAAATCAATGGCGTTTACTTTTATTCACAAACTTCAGAATCAGCTACTTAAGTAGCCTACACAATCACCATCAGTTCAATTTTGTGCCTGCGGAACATACAGGCTAAAACTCTGTCATAATAAAAATTACATCTAAATCGATGAAACACAGCATAGAACATGCTTCTCATATACATTCGAATTTCAAATACCATCATAACTTGCAACAATGCAAGTTAGATATTAACTGACATCCGCGGCCATTATTACCCAAGAGAGACACAAGACTATCAAAAAATATTACACGCAAGAGAAGTACACTTGTGGTCTCTTCTTGGTGCGATATTGGCAGTGGGACAAAGCAATGTTACCTGATGGCCACAACAACGGACATGCTCTGTAGGTACATGATCGATCGTACTTTCTCCCATATACACAACCAACTGCTTGGCATCGGTATCTCTTGGTAAATGCCGTTTTTCTGTCGCATGGCTCCTTACTATGCTCTCCGCATTCTCTTTGCTGGTGACCTCTTTCCTCTGCGATATGAATAGCTTTGGCATATTATAACGTTGCACCAGAGCAATCCAGCCTATTGATTTGTCATTGCCACCACACTGCAAAGAGAAAAAGAAACGGTAAGGAAGGGGCGAGCGTGCAGTATTTCTGTACGCTGGAACGAATAAGGCACTGAATATTCAATACACAGCCAAGACAATAAGATGCCCGGACAGGGAACAGCATTTGAACGAACAGAATTGAAAGAAATTCAGCTGCCACGCAAAAAGGAAGGACAAAACATCGGTTTTCAACATGGAAACTAGTATCAGCATCGCCAAAAAGCCATCGAAAACAGACACTTAAAATTAAAGTTACCTCACTACGACAGAATGCACACTCATGAACTTCAAGAGCTTCCACAGTGGCGTTTTCACTTCCAGCACCAGCACTCGAGAAGCCTGTTGAAGAACTATTTCCTGCTTCTAACTTACTGCCTGTATTACAAGGACTCATGCATTCGTCATCGTCGCTGTCTTCAAACTGCTCCAGGAATGCATTCTGCCTGTCCAAATAATCACAATAATGATTTTAAGACTGAATATTCTCAACAAAATCTTTCACAAGAGTAGCCGAATAGATATTTGGAGATGGCAACTTTCTTCACGACTTGGACAATTATGTCTATTTTGAGTTTCATGAAGATAATTAACGCATGCAGCCCAATTAGTCAAGAAAGGCAAACATTGAATATCATGAGAAATCATACTTGGCTTTGAATTGAGCCATAATAGCCTCTTGTCGTTGTTTCTTCTGCAGATGTTCGTCTTCCTCTGTCGTATTCACTCGGGCCTGGAAATGCATGAAGTGATTGTACAAGTTATTCACATGAGTTCTAACAGCCATGTTCAACTATTGCAGCATGCCGATGCGCAGTGGGAAACTAGTGGAACACTTGAAAGTAGACAAGCAGCCATGCAACGATAACTTACGTGTGATTTCGGCGATAGGTTCAAATCAGTATCTTTTGGTGAATCTCCAAATGCTGAGTTACATGGAGACGCCCTTAGGAGATCCATTACGTAATGCACAGAGTCAACCAATCCTGGACATAGGAAAAATACATTACAGCTTGCCATTATGAGTGTATTACCGAACCGTCACATTGTGGACGTTAATACAAAGGAACGATATAGCATAGCCTTCCAATAAGAGTCTAAGATACCAATCCATTATGAATGAGGATCAAAAGACAACTTACGGGGAGCATACTTCACATTCTTCAATTTGCGAAGCAAATCAAGAATGCTCGGAGACTCTGCTTGATATATGCCCCAATCCATAAACCCTGTATTTGGATTACGCTGAGGTTTTCGATTTATATTATAAAAAATGTCATTGGAGGACAAGAGAGGAAGTTGCCAAGTCTCTGTGACTGCAGGAAATCTTTCTGGGTCCTCTCTGCAAAAGAAAAAAATGAACATAAATTTCACCTCCGGAGAAACGTAGCACTGACTCAATTTACCTCCCACGCATCTAGTTGCCGTGCCAGCCTAAGCCTGTCGAGGACCATAAGATATTTCGATTACCAATCTTGACGTACTAGTGCCCTAACGACCACAAAACCTAATCAAAACTATTACCAAGGACGAATCATAATCGAAAGAGATTCAAAGGTCTATGCCAGTGTAAAGATGTTGGCATTAAAAGAGCAGTTGGCATAAAAAGCAGGAATTAACGGACCACACAATTTTGGCAAAACTCAAATGTGTTACAGTTCTGTACCTCCGATCCTGAAGTGCAAGCGCCAACATTTGCAGGGCTGTAACCCCAAGTGCTTCACAAGCAGTGGCTGCAGAATCTTTCACGACAAGAGCGCAAACATAGTTCAAAACGTTCCACAAAAGCTGATGGCATTCCTGTCATCATATCATCACACCAGTCCTGTAAACCGCCTGTTGATATCCAGAGAATCTAGGACTTAAGAGAGGAAGACTCTTAACCCATCATTGTAGTGTTTGAGAAAAAATTATGAAGACGCCTCGAACATAAAAATATAGAGAACAAGACTAAGAGATCTGATGGACTCCGCATTATGCTTGCACATCAAATATTCATGTGCACCGTAATGACTCAATTCAGGATGCTTGAGACTTCGTCGTGTGGCAGAGGAGTCATGGTAAACACCAGAATCAAAGCCAACTCAACTGTCCATTGTCATAAATGAGGAACACTGCCGATGTAGATGAAACCAGATTTGATAACCCTGCGAAGAAGTTCACCAGACATAGGTGTAAGAACCTGAGCTAATACCTCTGTGTGGAGAAGATTAATCAGACGATTGTAGGGAGGCTTCACATCCCCAAACGGTGTGATCCGCCAGTATTGTGGTCTTTTTCCAATGTTTACTGCTCTCTCCTGCGGGTATCCAAGCAGATCATACCATCAGTATAGCCAACAGTCGTTTCGATAAAGAAGCAGGAAAACATGTATCATGTAAACAATTACGCATTTTGCAAAACCAGATTACAGACATTCCTGAACTGAGCATCAATGTCAAAATCTACTATTGAGATTTTGTAGTGTTTACAACCAGCTTACGGTCTTGAATGCTGCTAACTTCATGGCAGAAACTTACACGGACATTACATTTTGAAAATCGCGCATGCAACCAAAAGGAGAACTGAAGCAATACCGTTTCACAAAAATCACATATTCGCTAACTTACCTGAGCATCTTCCAGTTCATTTGGAAAAAAATGAGAGAATAAAGGGTCAAACTCCTGCCAGTACTCAGCCTTCAACTGGTAGTACCCTCTCTCTTGAACCTAGTCACAGAGAAACTGAAGGTAAACACAAAGGAGTCTAAACAATATGCAAATCCAGTCTAAACACTAGCAAGGCCTTTTTGTAGCGTGATACAAGAGAGTTTCAACATGCTCTCAGACAAAACGGTTGAAGATATATTATTAGGTTAGTAAGATATCTTCCAATTTAGCAGATGTGTGCAAGGTTACCTTCGGATCATGAAAATAAGCCACTTTCTCCAGCATTTCAGTCAGTTGTGGATGATCCACTGGAACTGCACTGAGAGCACGACAGAGCTGACATAGAGATGCATGGTCAGATTCGGCATGTCAGTTGAAGAGGACAACAAACACCTTGAACCGGCACCAAGCAGAACACTGCTGTAAACCGTTGAACCAAGAGAAAGAGACTCTAAAGCCAAATATGAAAATGAGAAAAAGAGCGACCATCTCACCTGGGAATACGTCTGATCCCTCACACAAAGCCACTGGATGACATCGTAGCGTAGACAATCCTCCTACAACAATGGAGAAGCACAGTGCCAGATGATAAACTTTAACAGATCATTTTTGAACTCACATGGTGATTATCAAGTAGACCAATAACGGTTGGCTATAGTAATCAGAATAGGAAAGCAACAACGCCATCATGCCATTATCTATAAGATAGCGACAAAGCACAGAGAAACTCTCACCTCCTTCATTCCCGTATTGCGACGCTCCCGAACGATCTGAAGAAACAGAACTCAAATTTTAAAACATGCATTTCATGGAAAAGAAATTGTCTACCAAAAGATTAGAACACACGCGTCCTTGCCATAAATTCTAATCGTTGATCCTCCACTGGTATCAAAGCGTCGATAAAAATAGAAAACAAGGTCCTGAAAAGAGAGTATAGTATCCTCGATATGAACTCACTGCTGAATCGACAGGGGGCATAGGTGCTTTACCAGCAAAATTAATCGCATGAAATCCTGCAACAAAAGAATTTTTTCCCCTTCAAGATTTTCATGGTCCAACAGGGGAGACGATACCAACTCCATCAGCTGCCAATATAACGTGTAGCATTTAGTAAAAAGAAGTTACGTATCAATGCACACAGGTTCTGTCTGGCAAGAGAAAGAAATCCCATTAAAGTTTGCAAAGCACCCCAGGGAGAGTATGGAATAGCTCTATATGCATCAGCCACTCCTAGAGTTGCACAGCTAGCACTCGCAATTCTACTCAGAGTCAAAATCCTTTCATAGCCTGACTACCTCAAAGCGCTCCGCCATTCGCTTAAATATTGCGCACTCCATATTTTCTCGCGCTACAGCACAGAATTGCAACAATAATATATCCATATCCATCGACCTGAGGGTTGTCACAGAAAAATTCACTCATTAATGCAAACGGAAGTCAGAGATTCTCATTCTTCGATAATTAATCTACATGCTCGAACATACGACGGCGAGATATACCAACAAACAATTATAATATATGGGCGCCTTTATTTCTCAGAAAATTCAGTTGGGTCGCCAACCTGCACTAGAGGAGCTATATTCCTTGCTTGACATAGTATTTGATCCTCTCGACATGCTTGACACTACGCGTATATTCTTATGCAGACTGAAACCTAAGTTCTAGAACAAACAGCTGAGGTGCATGCCAGAACAGGTGATCAAACCTATGTCGGTTACAGTAGGTCACACTTTCCATCCGAAAACAGCTAAGACAAAATATGGAAAGAGGATTCACACTTTTACTGCTATAATACGATAAGCTCCTAGAATTTGAGCTCCTGTAAAACATCTACTACAATAAAACTGACTTTACAATTACCACCCATGACTGAAACAAATTAGCAGGTCGCAAATTTTAACTCCAAAAAGGTATATTGTAATGCCGAGATAGTTACTTACTGATCATGCCAAAAACTTGAATGATAAATGATCTCCAAACGACTGAAGTCATCTGACAGGTAAGACCCTCTGCTTGCTCGAATCTAAAATTCAAAAAAAATAGTAAGTAGAGGTACCGACTGCATATCAGACGAAAATACGAATGTACCAATCACGATGCACTGCATTCTTCACAAACCACCGGAGATTGACCATGCCTTAATACTCATTATGCCACAGCTATGATACTAATCTAAAACTGGCTCCTACTCCAATTTCAAATCAAATTCCGATCAGCAAGAGCTTGATGATTTACAACCGAGGATTGAAATTAGTGAGGAGATCTGGTGCAGGACAGTATGCAGACATGAAAAGGAAAGAAATTTGCCTGTGCCATCCAAACAGTGATGCGTAAAGGGTGCTCCATCAATGCCAGCACCTGATCGACCATGAACATAAGAACGCAAAACATTTTTGGATCAAATGATGCAGATGCAAAGGCTGAACTGTTCATGAAAAGGATTTCTAAAGATCATCTCCATCACACTCTGCGCCTTTCCATATACTCCAGGTCCATATACAATTAAAGCAATTGGAAAATTGCAAGAATTCTGACCTTGTGGCACCAAATACTTGAAACATACCTCTTCCTCAGAGTAGCCCAAATTCAAGCTGGCGAGGAACCCACTCTTCGTATCCTTCCAAGGTAACAGCGCAAGCTTGGCCAATATGGCACTCAACGTCCTATGGAGAGGAATATGGAGCGACACAGGAGTATTGCAAGTTGTACTATTCAATATTTGTAACGTTGATTCCTGCACATAAGACCATCATTACGATAATATGTATTAGCTCATTCTTCAAACTCTTCCAAGATCAATTAGATCCATGTGGAGCATCCCAGAACTCAGTAATAAATCTACACTTGCGAGTTGCACAAATATTAATTACTTAAAATGACATAAAAATGAAAAATCAAATCACATGATCTCTCCTGCCATTCAAGAACTAAGACAAAGGAAATTTCATACTTGCGTAGTAGGTCCATCATACAAGCATGTAAACGAACGAGACCCCAAATTTCTGCAATCTCTAAGCACGCTAGTCAGGACAGATACATCGTACAACTGAATCCTTCGATTGACATACAAGTGTATCAAATATATAATGGTAAGAGACAGGTCAATAGAGCGAGCTAAGATTACTTACCTCTTTCAAATAACTACGCAGACGATCCAACGTGCAAATACCCGCTGATAATAAAGTATTCCTAGCTGTTTCAACTGACCCCTCCAACTCAGGCCTATAAATTGAATAGCATCGAGACACAAGCTGAAACACGATAGCCATGGTATTCATCTGCAAGAAAAACACCTTGAAAATCGTCAAGTAGTCAATGAATAATGTTTTCTATATTGGTTAAACATATGTAAATCCCAAGGGCTAAAAGTAATCAGCATCTTCAAAAAGCAAATCCAACTGTCTCCAATTTTGGCATCCAAACGTGCCACTTTGAGAATATAATGGAAAGAATATGTGTCAAAAGTTCCGACCTCAAGTTGGATAGCCAATGTCCATTCATTCTGCTCCTCAAAATTGACATTCTTTGCTGTGCAGTAAGGATTCATCCACTGCATAAAGGAGAACATGCGTCGTTATAAATAAAAAAATCAAATTATTCTTTGTGAATTAGTAACGTCATTGATGATCCTTGGCAAAATGTCACGAAGAATCAGAGACATGCAATTGTCGGTACTATTTTACAGTATTCATTCAAGATAGTCGTAGGCATAAGCGTGACGCATAAGAAAGTGCTTCAGAATTGACACACATGGAGACAAAGAATCAAACCTGGAGTGAAGCAAGGACGTCCAGAATAGACGTGAAGACATCAGGCTGCTCTTCAAGTAGATGTTGAACAACGGAATGATGAGCAACAATCAATCGCAAGTCCCCTTGAGGCCTCAAGTACACCTACAAGACGGGGACGATAGAGTTTATTTTTCAAGTAGCATTTACATAACCGAAAGGCAACCATGCATCTCCTAAGACAGCTAGGAATAGGAATTCTGTTTTTGTTCGCCGAAACCCGACCTCCAACGAAACCCGTAATAAATACTAAGAAACCTCAAAGGTGCGAATATTTCTCCGAACCACGTAACATCTCTTAAATCAGGGAAAATCAGCAAAAGACCTTAATGAATATATGAAGTGAAGAAGGCAAAAATTTCAGCAAATTAATATAGGAGCACAAAGAAACGACTCATTATAACTATTCTCACATGAGATTGCTTTCACTTACCTTGTTCTCAATTCTTGGATCCGTAACATCCACGACGTTGGTACCTCTGAGATACATCGATTGTCAGCGTTCACAAAATCCAGCTTGTATGTTCACATCCCATAATTTTAATTACAGTCAAGACATACAGTAAGAAACTTGAAATTCTTCAAAAATAAAATAAATCCAGAAATAAAGATCTCGGGATTTTAATAACGAATTTCAGGCAGTACCTTTTCAGGCAGCGCTTTAAGATCTTACGAAATACCGTTACAAATAATCCCAGTAAATCCATCTTCTTGATCAAGTCCATATTGGGGACATTAAAAAGTTGCACCATGACTGCCAGTCACAAATAAAACAGCAAATCAGCACAGAGAACATCTAAGAAATTATTAAAATCCATAAAGATTTCACTTGTTGCAAACCTTCGTCTACCGTATTACTTGTTACCGTACCTCTATCCAGACATGACTCAACATCTTTGAAGTGTTTGATAAGATGATCTTCATCTTTGACAATTGTATCAACCGCGCTTTCAATCATCGTTTGGTACTGTTTCATAAGTTCCTCAGAATATTCCTGCTTAAATACTGGATTGTACAGCATCTGCAGAAACAATGTCGTTTCCTGCCAAAATCATTACGTAAAGGAACATCAGCCAAAACAGAACAAGTGCAATCAAATAAGTCCGAACATCGAAATCAAACAAACAAGAAAAATCCACAAGCTATCATATCACCTTCTCTCACACTTAGCAAGGATAAACCTTCACGATCTAGATTCAGTCCCAGTCGTAGAGATAGATACATGATAAATAAATAACGACAAAGCCCACGATATAAATTTTCCAGAACATTACCCCTTGCAAGATCTCCTCTGGCATGCTAGCGAATGTCTTCAAAAGAACATGCAACGGCGATTTGACCTGCAGAAAGGAGGAAGCTGATTAGAGAAATGAGTCATAAATATTTCAAGATCCATTCAAAAGGACTCAAAAAGGTCGTCCTCTCATTTCTGATAAAAACACAACCAAGGAGGTTAGAAAAATAAAATGAAAAAGTCCAACTATAAATAAAACAATCTAGGGGGATTCTCATGATACGCTCTCAATTAACACTCAATTCCACAGGCTTCTGACGAAACAGAATTGCCAAACCCAGATGCAATATGCTCCTCGGAATTGTAGACAGTAATTCAGTAACACTCAGGTCACATTATATATGCGTAAACATGAACATCAGTGCTCACATTGACAAGGCAACTGAGCTTGAGTAACTCACCTCAAGGGTCTCCCTATCCCACAGAGTCGGCTGAACGACTTCCCAGCACACAATCTTGCGAAGAGCATCCACGGAGCACAACTGGATAAATGATTTTCATAGAAGACAGCACAAAAATCAGAAAAAATAGGCCCACACTATGTAACGTGCCTTAGAAACAAGAAATTTCAGCGTGGAATTATGCATACATGCAATGAAAGTCTCTTACTCAACAATTGAAAAGAACCACAAGTTTAATCGAACTAATATTAGAAGCTAGGAAGATACTTCAGGTATGAGAAAAAACACAAAGGAGGAAGCCCACGGAATACCTGCTTTAGCCAATCCAGAAAAATAATTGCCGTCTCTATCAATTTTTCTCTAGAAACTGGTGCCTCTCCATTCGTTTCTGAGATTAAAACCAAGACCAAGGAAACCATGCGAAACACCTCGCTCACTGACACACCAAAAATCAATGCAAGCAAGAAACCGAATTTGGTAAATGCAAGACATGTTAGAAACTCCTCATGTGGAAGCTCCAGATGAACCCACAACTCACACATCATATCCTCGTAAAGCTGCAAACTGAAGAAAAATGATGCACTCATGCAAGAACAACTACACAAGAAGTTCACATTCCATGGAAATCCAATCTAGAACACCACACTCTAGTAACATCACGAAAACGTGAAGTTCACAGCTGAAACAATCGAATCAAGGACACTTCCGTTCAGTGAAAACAAAGAACATGCACACAAGCTGAACACCCAACTGCGATTCAAGAAATCCTGTAAGCGAAAGCTCCACGAGCAGTCTCAAACCTGATTCTTTCGAAGGAAGCTCGAGTTCGGATGGCACAGATGGGTCTTGACGATCCACACAACGATGAGCACTGCAAAATCTGCAAAATGCACTCCAAGCTGTCTAAAATGTTTCGAAGGGTTCCCAATGGATCGCATCCTCATGCATGCAGTCTCAATCGGGCGATCTTGGTTTGTACACAAAAATAACGAAAAGATCAAAAGCAGAAGATAACAGAAAAATCAGGCTTCAAGTCAATTCAGCTCAGTATTTCAGATCAACCATTAGAAAAGAAAACATCTCAAAAAAGGAAAGAAGAAATAAAAACATACAGACCGCAGCGCTAGGGAACAGATTTTGAAAGGACGGACTTGCAGAACAATCAGGAGTGCACTTATCCTCGTGGAAATAGGACACACACAACGGCATAACAACCATCACTGCCATCCCAATGCCGAACTCACCCATCAAATTTCCAAGCCTGAAGATCCCCACAGTCGCAGCAACCGCCAGAATCACTATGATACATCACTGCACACAAAGAGATAAGGCCATGGGTTAGAAACAAACATCACAGGAAAATCTCCAACTCTCATAAGTACATGCTCAAGAAACAGAAGAATCAGATTCAACGCACTCATCACCAACAGAACCATTAATACTGCTCGAGCAAATACAACAGGCTCATTCCGGGTGAGGGACACATTGCATGACCTAAAATGAAGGAGAAGCAGGATGCGGTCGGAAGGCTTAATCAAAATCAAGAAAGTGCGCATAGATCAAAATGTAAACCAGACATGGCTACAATGCACATACCATAGTCATGCTTTTTATGCTCACCCTCCAAGAAACAACCCTCACATATGGCACTGCAAAAAATCACGAAAGGGAGGGGTCAGCTCAAAGGTGAACTAAGCTTGCAGTACTAAACTTGTAAGACGCAATCAAATGATGATGTAGAAAAGACTATTATGCATTCAGCTTTAGGGCCAGGCTATTAGCTTAGGTATTCAAGCGTGAGCTGGAATCAGAAGTCAGAACCCTAAATGTCTGGAAAAAAAGATTCATCACCAAAGAAACAACCGACTCCGATGGTACTGGTATCTCGAACCGCCCAGCAATCCATTAGCTACACTTTTCTGTGCAATTACTGACGGGAAATGAATGGTGCCCAATTACTGTGTAGGTAGAGACATCTACATCTTCAGAAAACCCGACCCTGACGCCCACTATTATGAAGATTCGGTATTCATGTGGATCACACTACTCGGAATTATCGTGAATTAAGAGCAATGAACTCAACAAGAAAAATTTCCTTCGAGCAATAGATAGAAACCAGCAGCCTTCAGTGACCAGCAAGATCAAATGAAACAGCATATTCCGGCCTAATAAGATATCCATGTAAATAGAGACGGCAGAAGCCATAAAAGCTGCCAAACTCGCCTCTAATGGACTCAGCTGATTTGAAATGCGAAGAACAACCACTCTAGGTCGACCTCAAAAATCTCACTCCTATCTCAACATTGCATGTGGTATAAAGGCACCCATTGACTTCTTCCTCCCTTCGTCAAAACTTCCAGGAATCGAAAGACACACCAACACCAACAATGAGGTGCTGGGTTGTGTAGATATTGCACCCCCCAATGGAAACAAGTATAGGAATTGCTAATCATTCTCGAAGATCCTTTGGAAGCTCCCACAACTAGACGCCCAGACTCCCTCAAGCCAGGAGGCAATTGACAAAAGACTGGCCATACGATGCCCAAAGTGTGGATCCACTTTACTCTACAACTCCCAATTTCTCCCTCGTCTTTAACATTGACACCAAATAGGTGCGATTTGAAACTACGCTCAAAATAGTCTAGGAATTGCAATGCTACATACCATACCTCGAAATTGATAGATGGTTTGTGAATATAATCAGTGAATTTCTCGGAAATCAGAGACACAATGAGAGATGGGAGGAAAGAATATCCAATGGCACACCTAGAGTCATTGACTTGGCAAGTCCGGCAACGGTAAGCCACGGTTCCCTTTGTCCACACAGTGGTGCATTGAGCTTGCCCATTGGCCTGTAACGCGTCCAGATACTGAAGAAACGAAACGTTGGAAGGAGACATCCGCTGCTCGAGCGTATTCAGTTCCTCCCTTGCTTTCTCTGGGGTTAACCATGGCGACCACGGGAAGAAGCTCTTGTCGTACATCGCACCGACCATTTCCAACACCACGCATAGAGATAGAGAAAGAGAGAACGAGAAAGGATTCCTTTAAGAGTAACGTAAACCCTCCAAATTGAACAGAATTTGCAAGTTTCTCACAGATTCATGAGAATTGCAGCCAAACGGGCGAACTTCACCCAATAACGAGAAGGCGAAAATCATGCCAGGGAACGGCCGGGGAAGCACGAGCTTCAAGGAGGTGGTGACGAGCTTGAGGACAAATATGATCGACTATGCGCGATACTAAACCAGCAACATGACACTCCAGACCGAACCTGCATCTCCTCTTCCGAATACCGTCCAGCCGTACTGCGGTACATATCCTCCCACAAGTCTCTGCTTACAGCCATGAGCAAAATCCTTGTCCCGGCTGCCGCATCGAGAATTCTTCAAGAGTACCGATCCAATCGCTCCACGCCGGCGCACACAACAAAGACTAACTGCACGCCTCGGTTCCCGTGACCACAAATCTTCGATTGCAAAATTGCAAAATTAGGTCACCGCCTGCATCCCCCCCGCAAAGTGCTTCTTCTTGTGAATCCTCCATGAAACCTCTCGCCCCGGTCTCACTCAAATTCCACGACTCCGTCTTTAAAGCAATCCTATCATCAATACCGACAGTTTTTTCATCCTCTCACGTTTCCAACCCTGAAGCCTCTTCCCCAAGCCCTGACATTCAACGACGACTCCCCCTCCCACCAGTCAGACTGCCACTACCTTAAAACACCTGGCCGCCTTCCTGAAGCCTGCTCAGTGCTAACATTCCTCAGGGCCAGTCCAAAAGCGCGCTCTGCAGTCTGCACATGCCCTACGCATGCAATTTCCTGTCTCTATCAACAAGGTAAGGCACGTCGTACCAGCTCTACCTCAAGAGAACACGACACGGCGCCCTACATCACACCTAGCAACCACCCTCCCCAAGCGTGAATTCCATGAATTTCACCAATTTCCGGGCCAGGAGTGTCTGCAAGTCATACAACACCAACGGCAGCAGTCGGTAAACACCAAAAGTCGTGGAGCATGTACAGTCGACTACCATAATTTCAGCACAAAATATTTTACAGACATAGACTCGTAACGCATTGGTAACTTAAGCTTAGAGCGTGCACGAAGCCGTCTCCTAGCCAGCGTTTTACTCAAATAATTGAAAAAAACTCTCAGAAAATCACCACCACCTCCTCCACTCCTCTTCTCAACTAAATTTCAAACCACAGAATGGCGGTTGCAGAAAGTGGAAATTACGCGATCACCAAAATTGGAAACCCCCGTAACGAAACCTGACCTGACGTGTGAAGCTTCACTTGTTTCAGGAACACTCGGACCATTCGCCGAAGCACACGAATTTTGTTTACTACAACTTCATTACAACACAGTAAATGCAAACCTGCAGTAAACCTTTAGTCGAGTCGACATCCGTGAGGAAAGGGCCAAAGAGAGGCTACAGCCAAATAGTGAAATTAGGTTGCCTTAACAATTAGGTTGCCTTACCCCAAGCAAGTTACTTTACAAGCCATCAAAGTCAACAAATATTTCTAAAAATATTTTCATTTATACACATGGAGGTTCATGATTTCCAAATACAAGGATAAGAAATTCAATAGTAGTTCATTCTCTTACAATAACTGTAAATATTTAATTAGTGTCAAATATCGAGAAATTAGTGAGGGGCAACCTAATTTCACTATTCAGTGTAGGTTACTGGTCTAGTCCAAAGCTCGCAAGCACTTCAGTTGCTGCTTTTGCGAAAGTGTCCAGCAGGCGGGCTTACGAACACCGGAAATTACCACTTACTAGTAATTTGGGGGACTTTACGAATACGTTAGTGAGAGTGCGGATAGATTTGGTAAGAGGTTTCGTCGAATCAGGAACTGCCAAGTCTACTGCGAATAGTGACGTGTCAGTGGTCGGTAGTGTGCACATTTGACGAGGAAGAGGAAGGAGGAGTAGAAGGAAGGGTCTGCGCCTGGACAAGAAAGCGTGCGTAAATTAGTAGTTTCCTAGTCAGTGCTGAAGGAGTAGCGGAGGGGCGGTTGCAGTAGTAGTGAGGGCACCGAAAATTGTGTTGTAAACGAAATGATTGGTTGAAATAGTGGACTTCTTGAAGACTTCTTGGAGAATTTATAGTGGCAATGAAGTGGATGTGGGACCCTTCAAAGATGGCCTAATGACATGGAGAACACTTTTTTTTTCCTACATTGCAACAAAAGCGAATAACTTAGATTTGGGATCTCTTAGAGTTTGCATGTGGGGCACCCAGTCATGCAGCATGTATTCCAAGAAGACCCTCGTGCAAAATATTTGTAACAAATAGTCAAAAAAATATATTCTACGTATTGTATGCTAACGTGAAAAGAGTATCCCTTAAACGTCGACTTGAAGAACGTTTTGTGTTCGATGGATGACAAAGAATCTCTCTATGTAGGACAAAACTATGACTACTCATCCTCGGAATTTTGTGAGAAAAAGCATAGGTCTTCTACAATCATATGACTTCCAATGAATATTTTTGGATTTTATAAAGTAGATGATGTCACATTGTTCCAAAAGGGAGTATTTCCACGGTCACTAGTCTATCCTTTAAGGGTTATACAATCAATAAGAATAGTAATCTAAGTCTTCAAATAGTGTCGCATCGTCTCTTTGATTCTATAATAGCATTTCCACATGTGTGGCAAAATTTCATTACATTCAATTAGCAGACTACTTGTTAAAAAAACAAATTACTTGTTTATCCCACCTATGCATTTTGCAATATTAGTATTTAACAAATCACAAGTCTCATAGTGTACAAAAGCAAAATGAATCTTCTTTATTTATTATGCCTATGTACTATAGATAAAATAGTGTTTAGAAGAAATTGTATGCCATCCCATACAAACAATCAATTGTTGCTCTACAGAGATAATTTTGGGTTGTATTTAAACATAAATTGTGCATTTTCATCCTAAAGTTGTCATAGTATATTGAAGAGACTTTGTCATCTTCTTTAATTTTGCTAAGTAGGAGTCTGCTAAAGTATTACTGTTATAATTCTTAACCATCCTTGTAAAATGTTGCCAATTTTACCACATGGTCCTACATGTCTCAGTGGTTGAAAAGTAATAAGGCCTCTAACAAAGATTTTGAGACATTCTTTAGGTACAACAAACATAGGTATACACTCTAGATCCTAAAAGAGCCAAACATAGTCACTTTAAGTATGTAATTTTGCCTATGTAATTAGGCATTACACTTTCTTCATTTTCTTTCTTCATCCACCAAAGAATTTTCCTTCTATAGTCTATGCTAGATAATGCCCTTACTAAACCCATTTCCCTCTACACAAAATCCTTCCAAACCTAGAACTTTATACAAATTGGACTAATTTGAGAAATCTTATGTTGCATCAAATGGTACAAAAATTGTTGCATTCCAAGTTCAGTAGTAGATATCCAAATACAACAATCGACACTAATAATAAACTAAAGATGCACTTTGCTAATCTATGCTAATAATCTATAATAATCTATGGAATACTAGACAATATTGCAAATTACAGTGTGCGAATGGTACTATTGTAGCTATTTAGAAGGATCAGCACAAAAACATTATTTTAAAGAAAGTAAAAATAAAAGGAACAAGAGAACTTGCTGGAGTCTATAAAGATAAAATGACCAAGTTGTTTGAAAATAAATGTCCAATGTTAGCCAAAAAGTCCAAAAATACAACGAAAATAAAGTTTAAAGTCCAATGTCATCGCCCATGTATTTAACACCTAAATGTCCAAATTCTTCTCCAAAATTGACAATTTGAGAAAAATCATTATAAAGTGCCTTTTAGAATCATATTTTGGAATTGATATACAAATAAAAGTTGTAGATTTTAATTTCTAGATTCCATCTATGCAATTAGATTCAACAATGCTATCACCAATCTTTTTCCTATAAACTTTGAAAGGGAAATTTCTAAATTCCTTCTAAATTCCATTACAACCAAAATATTATCATTTTTTGAGTAAGATTTCTTGGATTGGATTTGAAATGAGGTTCTCTTCAAATAGTGATTTTTTGAAATTTTCTTGTTCTTCAAATCTTTGACCTCATATTGACAAATCTAGTTTTGAATTAAAGTCAATGCAATTTGACCACTTGACGTACTTGAACATTTAAAAAATTTAGAAAACTATGCACTCTTGTAGCATGAAATCCAATCCTTAGGACAACAACTTGATAAAGTATCTTGATAAATTAGAATAACTTTCATCCGAGTAGTTGGGAAGATGAAATCCAAGTTTGAATCTCTGCATCATCCAAAAAATAGACATGGGAGCACTTGGGGGTTAATAGTCTATCAATATCACTAAATCATTTGCCCATCTACCATTGAAGTTTTTAAATTATCAAATGGGGAATTTACTTCAACAACTGATTTTGCGTAGGGAGGTTGTTTTTATAATGAAATCTATTGTTTGTCATGAGTCTTCAAAGGATATGGGATAATTTGAAGATGGGAGCTTCACCACTCAATGCCAAAATATAGGAAATGTGTTCTACATAGAATTTCAAACCTCATTTTAGCATAGTAGAATATTTCTTTTTCAAAAAACTTGAATTAAGTTTGTGTGGAAAATCAAGCTAACTTTCATCTCCAAAAATCCTTTTGTAATTTTGAGCCTCTCAAAAAACCTATGAACAAAATTCAAAGAGGATGTTTGAAAATGTCAAAGAAAACATCCCTTCCAACCCTTCTCTAAACATTGTCAATAACTTTCGTTTGGAGACTTGAAATCTCAAACGGATTTTTGGAGATGAAAGTTAGCTTGATTTTTCACATTAATTTAGTTCAAAGCTTTTTGAAAAAAGTTATTCTACACTGCCTAAATGAGGTCTGAAATTTTACTTTGAATACAATTCTTGCTTTTAACTTAACAATGAACAATTGAGCTCTTAATAATCCTAATTTACATATGGCACATAGATTGTTTTACCTCCTACCACCCCATTTGCATAAAGATCTCATTATCTTCTCTCGACATTCAACAATTGAGTGGTTCTCAAAGCCACATGAGATAGTTACACCAA
Organism: Straminergon stramineum; assembly: GCA_963920665.1. Lineage (NCBI taxonomy): Eukaryota > Viridiplantae > Streptophyta > Bryopsida > Hypnales > Calliergonaceae > Straminergon > Straminergon stramineum. The sequence goes on along the minus strand of OY987264.1, from coordinate 10,594,203 downwards.
ATATTTTAGTATTATGTTTTAAAGTGCTACTTTTGAAATCTATTTTTCAAACTTTAAATAATTCTTTGGTATAACTGTGCTAACCCTAACCTAAAACCACAATATTTGATAATATACTATTGCATATTGTAGAATTGCCAAAGGTTGTCCCAAAAAACCTCGAAATTCCTATACTCATATTGCTGACCTCTTGACCAGGTTGAATTTGGACAATATTTTGTCCCCAAAAAATTAAACAATTGCTCACCAATAACATTGATAACTAGACAATGGTACACACACACACACACACACACACAAATGGTCCTCCCCCATGCTAAGAAGGAATAAAGCTTGCTAGATTCCTAGGAGGGACTTTTCAACTAATTTATTTCTAGGATTGGGATTGATTGAGGAGTTATGGTGGAAGGTTCTTAATTAGTTGAAGCTTTAAAGTCACCCATCTAGTACTCAAATGTACACTATTTGTATAAATTGCTCTTTTGTTGCATTGGTGATGTATAAATGCTGTACATTTGAGGAGGTGGGTGATTTTAGAACCCTATGTCATTTCAACTTCAAAAATTCACAACTAATTCCATATAGCTCCAAAAAATATGATGACTTGGGTTAGATGCCAATTCCATCTCCCTTTCAAGAAAAATTCACCGAAATTTATTTCAAGTAGTTTCACCTCCCCAAACTTCAGTTTCAGCTCTCCAATGGGTGCTTTAAGGAATTCCTACCTCACAGAAGATCATTTTGTTCCCCTATAGATCAGGTCCTCAAGTAGATTGGGGTTGGTTGAGGAGTCTGTCCTAGAAGATAAATTTTGTTCATTGTAGGGGTCCCCTTTTCAAGGATTAAAAAACACAATGCCATGCAGTGAGACGACCTGAATGATTCCAATTCATAAGAAAATTGAAATCCACCCAAACTTTCATAATTAAAATATTTAGAAAAAATGTATAAAAATAGGGGGGGGGGCGTGTGTGTGTGAGAGAGAGGGGGGTATAATGCAGGCGCCATGATTGGACGAACAGTCAAAGGGAAGAATGTTGCAAATAGGAGTCAAGAGAGGGCAGCCAATGATGTCAGCTTCCTTTATTAAGGGTCCGTGACGTCATAACTGAGAAACCCGACTTCCAGGATGACGTCACAGACTTCACCTGCACTCCACGCCGGGACGTGCCTCGCTGGCGGCCAGCTACTTGTTGGTTGCAAGGGCATTCCACTAGTTTGTCTGATTTCTTAAGTTAGTGACTTTGGGGGAACGACAAGGGAACGAACGGGGAACGAAAATGGTATCATAATTATTCTCGAGGAGTCATCAGTGATCGAACAATACCGACAACCGTTTTCGGCCTTGCTTCTTGGATTCTCCATGATTAAAAGTGAGGGTCATTATCAGCCTCTCCTCCTGACGGAACCCCTTGCAGTGTGTTTCCTGAACACGCTTGTTTCAAAAAAGAAAAAGAAAAAGTGAGGGTCATTTACACATTACGCTTTCTTTCACCAACTGCAGCAATTTTTTTAGATTACTACAGTATTATAGGGAATAGGTAATAGGAGACCGTCTTTTAGATTTTAAAGTGATCTCCTTTTTCAAAACAAAAAGGAGGAAGAAGAATTCGACCGTCTTTTGACCAATGTTAATGAAGAGGTTGTTGGGGGTAGTTCAACGAAAGGGATCCCTATTTGTGCCATGTGACAAATTTTTGTAGCACGTGCTTGAAACATGGAATGGAATGGCAACTATTTCTGTCATTTGGTAGCCACTATGTATTTGCAAAGAACACTTAAAAAGTTTGAAAAGTGTAAGTTGTATTAATTGATGCATAGTGGTAGAAATAGGGGTGGCTTCTAAATTGTAGTTCAAGTAGGGGCTTTGGGACCGTCCAAACACTCAATCACTATTCTACTATGTAAGGATAGACATGCCAGATCTGATGGTAGTAAGTTTTTATCTCCATCCCATGTGTAATTGGATAAATCAATGTTTATAAAACTATATTTGGTATACAAGAGTGGAAAACAAGACTCGTTAGAGGGCATGCAAAATATCCATACCTTAAATTAGGTAGGCTATTTTGTTTTGTTTGATACGGTGAGATCTCCGGAATCATGCATCCATAGGTTGTGTTCTTAGTACTATTGGAAAGCCTTTTGTGAGGAGGGGTGCATAGACTTTGTTCTATGACTTTTAAAATACAATAGAGAAAATATTGAATCTCCAAATTTTTATGAATTAAAAATAAATAAATAATTAAATTTTGTTATATTGCAACAACAACACATGGCACACTAGTAGATATGGAATTATGGTTGTTGATTTAGCTATATTGGAGTGTCAATGTTCAAAATGTAGGAAATAGTAGTTGTTATCCTTGGAAACCAATTCACTAATAATTGAATATAAATGGAATTTGAAAAAGCTTGGCTTTTCTTAGCATGTTTGGTTATCAAATTTAAAGCTCCTAGCTAATGAGAGAGTCGATTCAAAATCAAACCTTTAATTAAACTACCAAACAATGTTTCAAAATATTTATAATGCATGTATGAGTATAAAAAATAACCAAATTATTCTAGTAAATTTATCTTTTTCATTGCAAGCTCCCTACCACAATTACAATGTGATGTTGTGAAAATAAACTTTGGGTCTTGTCTTTGTAACAAAGGTAGACTGTAAACTTCAATTTAGGAAGAAAAGAAGAAAAGATTATTTGATTGCATTCAACCATGCCTTCTTGTTATTTAAAAGAAAGAAGATGAAAAAAAATTGAAATACAATCTAGAATAATAATTTAAATTGGGCTCAATTATAGAGCAACATTTAATGGACTTTTCATTAACTCTAATTTCTAATGACTTACAACAAAACATCAACAAATTTAAATAAAATCTAACTAGATAGGTATAATTTAATCTTTCAATTTCTTGTAGGATTGTTGCTAACAAAAGTTAATTCAAGTAGGGGGTGATTCCAAGAAACACCAATACTATTGGGGAATCACACATTGCATTTTAATCATGTTTTCTACCATAACTTTTGAAGTATGGAGCTAATGTATTTGAAATTTAAAACAAATATGGGAAACCCTTCAGTCAATTCATGTAGAAAAAAAATTCATTTATTTAAAATCATTTAATATTTTATTTTTTGCTAATATGTCACACTTTGAGTTTTCAGGGTTCAAAAGACTTTTGAGTATCCAAAATTATGATTGCAAAGAAAAATTTCTAGAAATATATTCCTACAATAGGTATATACCTAGAATGCAAATAAAAAATAAAAATAGAAAATTTCAAATCCTCCAAATGGATGCAAAGAAGGCTTCCTTGTTTGCAAATTTTTAGACACTTGAAAAAATTTTCCATCATATTTCTATTAGACCCTTATCTCTATAAAGTTCTTAAGGATGGATAATTTTTGTTTTAATTTTAAAATGTTTGTACTATTTTATAATAATTTAAACATCAACATTTCTATTTTCTTGGCAATCTATTTTTTGAATAACTCTTCACCTTTTTTTTTAAGTTCTCAAATTTTGGTGATATGTTATTTATAGTATTATAATAATTATCCATATTTTCGTTTATTTTTAAATATTCCATTCCAAAAGTTCGTAGTATTGTAAATAGAAGCCCAAATGCAACAAAATAAATAGATGTTTCTTAGAGTCGCCTTTAGAGCTTGAGTTTAAGAAAATGTGAGACACACTCACACTAAATTGGATCAATGTTAGGAGAATGTAATTTTTTTAGTCTCAATATTTGGATAAATTTTAGATAAAATTTGGATGAAAATAGATGAAGGTAGGTGAAGATAGATGAATTGGTGGATTGGATGAAAATTCACTTGAGTATTTTATATAGTATAAAAATAGTGTAGACAAGATCAGAGAGATTCTAATTAAAATATTATGAATCCAGATTATTGCCTTGGAAATTTGTTTAATCTCCTATTGGTACAAGTTATTGTTGTTGCCTATAAAGTACATTTTAGATAATTGAATTTGATTTTCTCTAACACCCATTTATGTCTAGCTCTCTTCTAATGAAGTGTTCTCAATATTACCTTAAATTGTGGTTGTAAAATGTTTACAACATTGTGCTAAATGGTTGTAAAGTGATAGAACCTTTAGTAAATGGTTTTGAATTTTTGAATTTTTTTTCTCATGGATTATATTTTTGTCAATATGATGAAAGTTTTGATTCCATTTGGATAAGTTATGTGCAAGTTATGGAGCATCTTGTTTTCCAAGCAATCATAGCAATTTCTTGAGAAAATAATATACTGGATTTGTTTTTGAACTCAATTTTTATAATTTAGAAAAATAAAAGTTCTACATGGTTTAGTTTTCTTGATAGAATAATCTCACCATTGGGATTAGAGTGTTACTATGTTTCAAATTCCATCTTAGAGACATTAATAATTTAGATTTTTCTTCTATCTCATGTCTACTTCTACTTAAGTATAAATTTCTTTATTTTCCTAGTCCCTCAACCCAATTCTCAATGTAAAGATTTAAACTTCAAAAATCTTTAGCGCAAAAAATATTTGTTAAAAAAGTTCAAAGTCACATAATCTAATCTCACAAGGTGCAAAAATAACTTGTTTTCTTCACTTCAAGCCCAAATATTTTGCAATCTGTGCAATTCAATTTTTTTGGATCTTTATTCCATGCATATTCATATTAGTTAGGTGTAAGATCCTATGGTTAGATGTGCAAAAAAACAATTTTCAAGGTTTTTTACTCTTTGCAATGGTCTTTTCTTTTTGTCAAAAAACACTCAAAAAAATTGTTTAGTAAATTTTGAGAAACCATAATTTGATTGGAGTTATGCATGTTAGGCCTTTTAACCTCATATTTTTTTGGTGACCAACTTTTTAGATTTGACATGTGAAAAGAGCATCGAAAGACTTCAAGTCACTTTTGTAGTTTTAACACCCTCATGATCAAACATTACAATCTTTCAATCCAATCATGAATAAGTGATATTGTTGTGCTATCTTTTCCAAAGTGATCTCTAACATGTCTAGTTTGAATTTGTACGATGACATTTCAAAAAAAATAGATACAACTTATCAAAATGTAAGCTTTTTATTCAATTTTGAGCAAATTCTTAGAAGCTCAAAAAAAGCCTTGGGCATTCAGGGGTTAAGGACCCCCTACGTTACCAAAGTTCCAAACCTGATTTTTTCACTAAATCTGGCGGTATTTTGCCCAACAAAGATTGACGGTTTAGTGGTTCACGGTATCCTGAAACATCAAATACTCCGGAAGGTTACTGCTGCTGGTGGCTAGTCGTCAGGCCCATCTCTGCGCTTCGCGTGGGTGGTTGTTGGGCTTTTGATCTACCCTGAATATTGAAATTAGGTTGCCCCTCACTAATTTCTTGACATTTGACACTAAATAAATATTTACAGTTACTGTCCGAGAATGAACTACTTTTGAATTTCATATCGTTGTATTTGGGACTCATGAACCTCCATGTGTACAAATGGAAATATTTTTAGAAATATTGTTGACTTTGATGGCTTGTAAAGTAACTTTCTTGGGGTAAGGCAACCTAATTGTTAAGGCAACCTAATTTCATTATTTAGTGTAGGTCAGGTGGGCAACGTGGATCTGTTCTTTTTTCTTTTTTCTTTTTTTCCTCCTGCCAGTGGCTGGCAGGTGTTGTAATTTTATCTCTGCAATGAAATTCCGTTTCATTTGTGTAAAAACAACAACAAATACTCCAAAAGTCCGTATGCAGTTAGTCAATGAATCTTCCCTAAATACAGAATAGAACTGGATTGAATTCCGCAGGGTTAAGGGGAGCGCCAGTTTTGACTAAGCTTAGTACGTTCTGCACCTTGGTCAAGCCTTAGATATTTTGGCTGATCGAGTTCGGCGCCATAACTGCAGAGTGTAACTCAAGTTAGGTGGGTTATTGACGGTGCAGACGACCGCTAGAGTACTACGGTACTGTGAATCTGGACGTCAAGAAAGTGTGCACAGAAATTCCGTTTCATACTTGTCCAAAAAGAAAAAGAAAAAAGAAAAGAAGAAAGCGTGTACTTATTCATTAAGAGCAGATCGACAGTATAAACTGGAATGCAGACAGTAAGCTTAAAACACATGATTGAACGTGGTTGTTGATGCACAACGTAAGTTATGCATGGCACGGATTCGTTCGATAACTTATTCCCTGCATTGGGGTAAGTTATCAGTAAGTACGTCGGTTGTACGTGAGTTTCAGCCTCACTGGCATGAAAAGAAAGAAAATATATGGTACTGACAGTATTATACGCCGGAATTAAAAAAATTATTTGACACAAATGAAACGGAATTTCATTGCAAGGGAAAGAAACATACCGGCCAGCCACAAGTGACCTGGCCGGGGACCAGACACATGCGCCGGAATTTTCATTACTGTAGCTAGTGTGCAGAAACATATTGAAAACATGGCATGCGCGAAGTGCGTGCGTAGCTAGCGGGGTGGCAACCGGCGCGATCTGCCAGAGTGCTACACCTGCATATACGCACATGGTGAGAATTTTCTGAATCCAGAAGTAGGTACGTCAACACACGTGAAGAGTTGAAACCTCAGGACAGAGATTTACAGACAAAACGTTACTAAGCCAGTGAGAATGTTCTCTTGTTTCCCCTGATCCAGCGTGTTCGATGACTTCGATCTAAAGTAAAGTCGAATGCAGGGACCGAGCCAGCCTTCCGGATCCTGACCTGATCTTGAGATTACGTTACTGTAATAAGATAACGTAATGCCTGAGTATTGGCAATGAGGCAACGCCCATCTCAAGGAACTTACAGTGGAATTCAGAGCCATAACAACTGAAGCTGCCTCAGCACCTTGCAAACACGACAGGAATGAGTTGGCGAGGGAGCAGTCAAAAGAGATCAAGGAAAAGTGTAGATCGAAGATCGTGAGTGAACTTTCCTCAATCCTTTCTCAGTTCCCTCCTCGCCTCTTTCTGCTAGAGAAAAAAAAATCTCAAATCCTTGCATGGCATTATTGAGAGCAAGACTGAAAACTTTACTAAGGTAGGAGGCTCATGAAGTGTGCACTTAAGGAAAAATGAACCTCTGTAGGAAAATCAGTAGAGCGTAGTATTTTTCATGTATTTTTGGTAGAAAGAGAAAAGAGAAACAATTCATTGCCAATTTAAATCGTAATTTTTTGCCTTCAAATGAATTAAATATAAATTTTCAAAGTGAAAGGTGCAGAGGTCACTATTGGTGAGCGTAGACTGGATCAATCTTAATCAAAATCAGCCTTTGAATGGAGCACTTCAAACTTAGGAAGTTTCTATAATTTTGACTCTTAGAGAATGATCCACATCATGCTTTCAATTATTTTAGCCTTACATCAATGTACATTTTTCTCAAAGGTATTTAAGAACACAATTAAAAAGCAAAAAGTGCATTGAAGGAACTATGATTCATTTTTGAAACTCTATTGCATGATTGTAAATGCCTGTCCAGAATTCGAGCCTCCTACCTTACTATTAACCCCTAAACGTCCAGAGTCATCTCTAGAATTGATGATTAGAGAAAAATCATTATAAAATGCAATTTGGAAGAATATTTTAGAATTGATATACAAATAAAAGTTGTAGATTCCTTCTTTATGGTTAGATTCACCAATGCTATCACCAATATTTTTATATAAATGTTGAAAGAGAAATTTCAAAATTCCTTCTCAATTCAATTACAAACAAAATATTATCAAGTTTTGAGTAAAAAGTTGTTGGAATGAATTTGAAATGAGGTTCTCTTTAGTGGCTTCACTCTTCACATGGTGATTTTTTGAAATTTTTGTGTTCTTCTTGAAATCTATAACCTCATTTTGCAAATCTAGTTTCGAACTAGAGTCCATGCAATTTTGGTTTGATTAAGCACTTGACATCCTTGCACATTTGTAATTTTAGAGAATATGTACTCTAATAACACCAAATCCAACCCTTAGATAGGACAATACCTTGATAAAGTATCTCCACAAATTAGAATAACTTTCATCCTACTAATAATGCGAAGGAAACTTGAATTTCAATCTGTTCATCGTCTGAAAAGTAGACATCAATGCGCTTAGGGGTTAAAGTACATCTAGAATCTGACTTTGAGGAGAAGACGAATAAAATTTCCTTTCAAAAAATAACCTTGTTGTTTTATCTGTAGTAAAGTGGCAAAAAATCATACAAAACAAAATGCTAATTGGGAGAACACCCTCTCCAAGATTTCCTTGGTACCATACTTGGATAATAGGTTCAACACTTTGGTGCCAAATATTATTAATGAAAGGATAAAATAAGTTTCAATGCTTGAAAATATTATTTAAATTTTTTTTTGACATTAAATGAAAAAAAGATTTAAAAGAATTTGGCAACTATCTCATATAGCTTCAATATGTATTTATTGTGAGTACATAGAGATGAGAAGGCAAGCTTATGACGCAAAGCTTGGGATGGTAGCAGGTCAAATAGCCCACATGGGATATGTAAATTAGGATTAGTAGGAGCTCAACCACTCCTAGTTAAGTCAAAAGCAAGTATTGTATTCAAAGTAAATTTCCAACCTGATTTAGGTAGTGTAGAATAATTTTTTTCAAAAAACTTTGAACTTAGTTAATGTGGAAAATCAAGCAAAATTTCATCTCCAAAAATTTGTTTGAGATTTCAAGTCTCCAATCAAAAGTTATAGACAAAGTTTAGAGAGTGGTTGGAATGGAATTTTTTTTTGACATTTTCAAACATCCTCTTTGAATTTTGTCTATAAGTTGTTTTTTGAGATTCAAAATTGCTAATGGGTTTCTAGAGATGAAATTTATCTTGATTTTTCAAATTTTTTTGTTCAAATTTTTAAGAAAAAGTATTCTACTATACCAAAATGAGGTTTGAAATTCTATTTTGAACACAATTCCTATTTTTTGACAATGAATGGTCAAGCTCTTGATTTATGATGAACAATGGATTTCATTATAAAATATGATTAGTATTTGATTCAATGGATTGTTAATGGATTCTTTGGATTGTTGAAAAACCCTCTTTAGATTTATTTGTAGATTCAATTGTCTAGTCCTAAAATTTTTAGAAAAAGTTGACTGCTTTTTTACAATTAATTTAAGTTGAACCTACTATCCGAGTACAATATTCATAGCACCAACTATTTATTTATTTAAAGAGCCTAACCAACACTCTAAATTGCATGGGTAATAATTTTAAGTTAGGTACAATATGTACAATACAACAAGATACAATAATCATAAAAAAATTTCTTTCTATGCAAATTCAACAAAAAGTCCACACACTTCAAGAAGCTTTGACATGCTAAAAAATGTATAGATTTTCAAACCACAAATTGCATTGAAATTGCAACAAAGTGTATTTGAATATCATTATATATAAAATTAAAAATCTTACAACAATTTGAATTTCTTTTGTTCAATGTCTACCATCTATTCTTGCCACCCTTCATTGAATTTACAGCTTGCATTCTACTCGACATATTACAAATGAACCTTAGTAGTTACTCTAAAGATACTTGATTCCATATTGCTTGAATTATTTTTATCATTTCTTGCTTGTTCTTTAGCTTGCTTCATTGTTGCAACAAGTCTTTGATTATCTATGGTGAATTAAGAGGCCAAACTAACTTTGTAGGAAATTTTGTTAAAATGGTGCAATTCCATATGCTATTTCAATCCACAAGGTCTAAACTGTAAAAGTGTCATCCATGATAGGTGTGCATTTCGGATTGTGTGGTCTAAACCATAAAAGTGCCAAAGTTGCAAAATGGTTCCATTTTTACAATCCCCCCCCCCTCTTCTACATACCATAAGTTTGCCTTCACCTCTCTAGAAATTGTTGTATAACAGTGAAATGCAGTTATTTCCAATTCCAATGCAATTTGTAAAATTTGCAAACCTATATACACATTTTTTAGCATAGAAAAGCATCTTGCAGCTTATGAATTTTTTGCTAAATCTTCTTGCCTAGGAAGAAAAATTTGTAGGGTTATTTGTACCCTATTATACACCCACAACAAACAGTGCCCCAAAGTGTCACAAAACTTAGATGTTGATTACCTAAGGTTTGTACTATCAAATGTTTAGAGTCTATGAAAACATAATGTTGTTTTTTGGTACATGTAGAGATAATATAATTTTGAAAATTTATAACTTATTCATACAATGTCCAAATAATTCATGCCAAAGTGCATTAGAATCTTCTTTTGGATGCCAAAGATCAAGATCCATTGAAAATCTTTCATATTTAAATAATATTATCTATTCTCAATTGCAACTAGTGATGACTTTAGGTGTCATACTTTAATCCCTAAGCGCTTCAATGTCTATTTTTGGGATGATGAACATATTGAAACTCAAGTCTCATCCACATTTCTTGGATGAAAGTTATTCTAATTTGTGGAGATACTTTATCAAGTTGTTGTCCTATCTAAGGGTTGGATTTGGTGTTATTAGAGTATATATTCCCTAAAATTACAAGTGTGCAAGGATGTCAAGTGCTTGATCAAGCCAAGAAGAACACAAAAATTTCAAAAAATCACCATGTGAAGAGTGAAGCCACTGAAGGGAACCTCATTTCAAATTCATTCCAACAACTTTTTACTCAAAACTTGATAATATTTTGCTTGTAATTGAATTTAGAAGGAATTTTGAAATTTCTCTCTCAAAATTTACATAAAAATATTGGTGATAGCATTGGTGAATCTAACCACAAAGAAGGAATCTACAAATCAAAATCTACAACTTTTATTTGTATATCAATTCCAAAATATTCTTCCAAATCGCATTTTATAATGATTTTTCTCCCATTGTCAATTCTGGAGATGACTTTGGACTCTAAGGGGTTCAAACCAATAGCCAAATTTTACCCAAATAGAGATATCACTGACCAAACATCTCCCAAATATGACCTGAGTAACGAAGAAATAGCTGTCTTCTCCAAATGAAAAATAATTACTGTTCCCCATTGCTCTGCATATCTCGACTTTCTTTCATCTGATAAAAACGAGATATTATGAACGGTAACAACGACTTTCGAAGGTCCAGATGCTCCAAGGGCCCATGCCTTCAGAGTATAAAAAGCCAAAATTTTGACTTTTTCGTTGAAGCCGAAGATTTTTTGAAACTGATTGCAGCAAATAAATCAAAAATATTTTTTGATTTCTCTGAAAGAAATAAAAAGGAAAAAATTTCTTTCTTTGTTTCTACCTTACTTGCATGTAGGTTAATTGGTACCAAATATGAAGACTGGAGCTTTACTCAAATTTCCTGAATTGAGAGAGGATTCAGTCTTGCATCTGCTTTTGAGATCGAACGCTGCAATCCAGGACTCTTGGTTAGGAGATTCGGAATGATGGAGAAATTTCTCTTTCACAAATGAAACCGACAGCTCCCGGAAAGGCATCGGCTCAGATAGACTGTCCGTGATCAAGGTTTCATAATAAGTTATAGAATGATGAATTCGATTGATGTACAAAGTATAAATATGCGGAAGGGGACGAAATTTGATATCACCAGACTCACCAGACAACATAATACGTGATGGGGAAAAAATGATTAAGATTGGTCACAAGAAAGCGAGTCCCTATATTCTATTAATACTCAAATTAAAACTGCTGGGAAAACACATAGATACTCAAAACTGCTGAAAATTCACAGCCAACGGAACCAATTTGGGTTTCTCAGACAGTCGGCTTAATTCATCTCGGCTTCTGGATTACCGATGGAAGTGCTTGTTCGAAAAACACTTCGGCTAAAGATCCTCAGTTTCATGCACGAAGTTCAAAAGTATCTTCAAACATTTCGATTCTGCCAACCAACTCGATCGAGGGGAGCAAGTGAAGCACTCGTACAGTTGTCCGGAGAAACGCTGTGATAATGCATGTCGACCTTTGGCCATTTCGCGTATGATCGAGTGAACAGAGCAACAAAGACATGTGACTACATCAACAACTTACGATTGTTTCAGCACATTGCAATATTTATTGAAAAGTCCAGCTACGGAAATTGCGGTAATCCCACTTCCGGCCGTCCAGCATGATCGATAGCCTGCACTAACCGAATCAGTGGTACATGTGAAGCTAGCTGATTCTTCATAGTAAATACTTTCAAGGAAGACATCACCGAGATCGAATGATCCTTTAGAATCTAACTAAGACACATTGGGAAGGAGATTCTACTTGCACCACAGCGATGGTAGGCACTGTGACAATGTCCGGGAATTCCTTGAAGATCTGGTGGGGCTTGGATTTCACATGATTGCGTTTATAACTTAATGGTCAGATTCATCAACAAGAGTTCCTTTGCAGTTGGATGGGGTTGAAACGAAGGCTTTGGCGAAATCTTGCACCGTTTGCCCTCAGATAATCAGATTAGTTTGAGTGATTTCTATGTTGGTATTAGTTTTCCAATGTGTTTCAATGTACCAGGTTTTCCATAAGGTTTTTTTTTCGCCAATTCATACTTTAGCTCTGCCGTGGTAATGATAGAGTAGGCTTGTCATTTACTGCACACATCCAAAAACCACACAACAACCGTTGCCATTTACCGTACACTAACTGCATGATGCAACTACCAATTCAATTGCAATAAGAACAAAATTTTATGTCACTGCCTAATGACCACACACTTGTGTGGTGAAGGGTTTCAAGAAATTTTTAACTAGATTTTAGCTTCATCGCCTTTAGATTGCAATAAAATTTATGAAAAGAAATATTATCGTATTTTGTTTTTTTACATGTGAATCTTAACATGACATTTAATGATCACACCAAATTTCAAAACATACAAGCCTCTATATTTATGTAGAGAAGGATTTGAATTTTGTCTATGTGGTCATCGACAAGTTTACTATAGATGATTATATATTAGACATCTAGAATTATCTTAAATACACAAAATTCCCTTAAAATAGCATAGTGAAACCTCAAGATAGGAAGGAAATGAAATAATGTAGGGGAGTGGGAGGGAGAAGGGATATAATGGAGGTGCATTGTTATGGATATAGCACAATATGCACATTAATTTTCTAATTAAAATTTCAAAATGGTGCAAAGTCACATTGTCTTACGATATTAATGAAATTGGCTATGTTTACATTGTAGATCAATTGAAATTCAACTATTCATTAGAGCTACACGGAAATTAAGCAATTTTTTTGAAATGCAATTTAACCCTAAAATCCCAAGAGTCCCTTGGGGACTCTTGAATGAAGGTTTGGGAAAGTAACTATGTCCTATGATCACAGGAAAGAGAGAACTAGTTCCCTTCTCCCCTCAAGGAAAAATGAGGGCCATCAATCAAGGGATGAAGCCCTTGCCCTTGCTATTGATTCCAATTTTTTGGAGAAATAAATTACAGGATTTCAAGATTTTTGACTGGCCCTGCCCTCGCCATTCCCTCCCCGGCCCCCCCCCCCTCCATTTTTTTTTCGTGGATGTTGATTGAAAATAAAAAATAAATTGAACCCCCCCTTAATGTTATTGAGTTAATACAAAATATATATTGAATATTAAAAACATATTGTATACATACTAAATATTGAATACGTATTGAATATGTTGATACAACCCATATCATTTGCCAAATAAACTGCTTATGAAAAATACAAGTATGCATGGGAGTGGATATCAAAATAAAAGTCTAGGAAATGGGGTAATAAAATAGAAAATCAATCCCACTATCTTTTTGGTGGATACCTCTACCTCACTATCCACTCAAAAGCCAGATTACATTGTATAGGCCATATTTTTGCTCCGTTGTCAAGTATTGTTTGACACAAAAAAGATTCTCATCAATGGTATCTTCATTCCGTTTATTGTTCTAATTAGAAAGTCTCGGTAGTTTAGGAATTCAAGTAGAATGGAAATATGAGATGTGAATGAAATCGGCTTTTGATCTTTTTGAAAGTGTGTGTTATTCAATTGCAATTGTGAATGCAATTTGATTTGTTATCATGATGGATTTCAATATTTTTTTTATTAGTTGCTTAATATGGTGCATTTCAGTTTTCAATATTTTGATTACCATTTCTCATCTTTCTTTCTTATCTTTCTTATGAGCATATTGCAGTTTCATTTTTCCATAAACCCTACTTAACCCCTAAATGTTTTTGACTATGTTTTCAACAAAAATGCTCCAAAATTGTCATTTCTAGTACAAGTATTGAATTTTAGGGAAATTTTTTTGGACACATTTAACCGTTAGATCTTGTAGCACGCTGATTTGAGAAGATGTGGAAGAAATTTCGGAAATTTCCACTATGTAGATTGTAAGATATTAGCATTTGAATTGGCAAAAATCCTTTTCTTTGCCTTGTGAAAAAATGGGCAGATGCACTTTACAAGGCCACATTTGTATGAACAATTTTCCAAAATGGTAGTTACTCTTTGGATTCATTCTTCAAGGCAAGTTGGCTACATTCTTGAAAAAATTCAAATCATTTGGAATTGTACAACATATACAAAAAAAAAAATAGTAAGTAGAAAGAAGTAGAGAATGATTCAAAATACTAAATCGTTAAGAATTTTGTTATGGAATATAAAAATGTCAAGCCCAATGGTTGTAATGTCATAATAAACAATCTACATCCTATGATTTTAGTTTTTTCCAAAAATGTTGAAAATTGAGTTAAATGAAGGACTTCAAAGTTTATTTTAGAGTAGATAATCCAAAACTGCCCGCAAACTAAAACTCTTCATAACTTTCATCTCATTGATCAAAATGGAATGATTCAAAGCTTTTCATGTACATATAAATCTAGAAATTTATTTTCAAATTTTTATTTCTTAAGAAAGTGCTTTTTAAAAACTTTTTAAGGCTACCTGAAGATCAATGAAAATTACATATCATGCAATAACTATTTAACCATGTAGTCAAAAGTTATGAAAATTGTTGGTCCTTAAAGCTACTCCTTAGATACATGTTGTGTGAAATTTTCAAAGAAAGAAAGGAAAATCTTTGTTCATAATGAGTTGCCAAAAATTGCTATGTTGCTAAAAAATGCAGTTTTGTCTTTTAGGGGTTAACATGGTGCATTTTAGATTTCATTATTTTAATTGCCAATTTTAATATTTTTGGATTACTTACTTAGTAGGGATCATTTCAGGGTGTTTTTTTATGGTTACCAAGCTATCTTGGTGCATTTCAATTCTGTTTTTTTGGTTGATAACATGGTCTTTTAACTCCATTCTCATGTGCTGTGAATGTATAGGTCAAGGCACCCCTTCGCAATAACAACCCCTAGGAAGTGGCTTGGATAGGGTTTATCAGAACTTTCTATGCAAAGGTAGCCAAATTCATCAAAGTGAGAGTGCATGGGATTCCATGGATCATGTAGACCCAGCAATGCATACTACTTGGGTATATTTGAGGCAATCAATGAAGGGAATATACATGACATTGAAATAGGTAAGTAGGAGAATATTTGATTGCATAGATGGCTTAGATTTTGAGCAAAATATCAACATAGGGCTTGGCATGAATGGCCATAGTCACTATGAGTGACCATGTAACATTTCACCCAAGTCTATTCAAACCAAATCAACCCCTTGAAGGTCCTTGTAAGTGCTTAATCCAATTCCCTCTTAAAATCATAATGTATGTTTGCATTCCCTATCTCTTGAGGGCTGTGAAGAAACCCATCAAATGTCAAGCCCTTGTTGAAAGGGATTACATCCTCTTGTAAGTATGCAAGTATCATACCATATACAACTTTTTAATGCTTTGCAAAGTGGCTTTGCTTCTCATTCCTTGGCAATTCACTTAACCCCTAAAGGACCAAATGGTGTTTTTTGGCAACATAGCAATTCCGGGCAGCTCACTATCGATGGAATTTTGATTTTTTTTCTTTGAAATTTTCACACAAAATTTTCCCGAGGAGTAGCTTTAAGACCCTAAATTTTTCATAACTTTTGAATACATGGTTAAAAAGTTATTGTATAGTATGTTGTTTTCATTGCTTGGCGGGCAACCCGGGTAGCAAAAAAAACTTCTTGAAAAATCACTTTTTTTAAAAATAAAAATTTGAAATTGGTTTTATACATTTATATATACATGAAAAGCTTTGAATCATTCCATTTTGATTTGTGAGACGAAAGTTATGAAGAGTTTTAGTTGTGGGTAGTTTGTGGGTAGTAATGGAATCTCTACTCTCAAATAAACTTTGAAGACCTTTATTTCACTCAATTTTTAATATTTTTGGAAAAAAATAAAAACTTGAGGTGTAGATTGTTTATTACAACATTACAACCATTGGGATTGGCATTTTTCAATTCCATAAATAAATTATTAACACTTTAGTATTTTGAATCATTCTCTACTTCTTTCAACTTACTATTTTTTTCCTATATGTTGTACAATTCCAAATGACCCAAAAAATTTCAAGCATGTAGCGAACATGACTTGAAGAATGAATCCAAAAAGTTACAACCATTTTGGACATTTTTTCATGATGATTTGACCTTGTGGAGTGCATCTGCCCGGATTTTTGCAGGGCCAAAAAATGGCTTTTTGTCACTTCAAATGCTAATATCTTGAAATCCAAACGGTGGAAATTTCTTAAATTTTTTCCACATCTTCCCAAACCAGATTACTACAAGATCCTACGGTTACATTTGTCCAAAAATGTATTTTTTTCTAAAATTTGGTACTTGTATTGGAGATGACAGTTTTGGAGCGTTTTTGGTGAAAACATAGTCAAAAACCTGTAGGGGTTAATTTGGCCAAATGAAGACCACTCTCGGTATATGCCATTTGTAAGCAAATAGTGCTTCAAGTATCACATCCACTAGCAATGAAGTTTACATCTTGGACCTAATTTATTAACATGCCATATGTACACTAGTGATGAGTAGTCTAGGACATTCAAATTGTTATTGAATCCAAAATAAGATGTCATGTGTAGTCCTTTGTTAGAAATGGCCTTGAAGATGGTAGACTTTTTCTATGACCTATCACCAAATTCCCCTTACCATGCCACATGGCAATTTTTCCAAAGATAGTGCATATAATCAAAAGAAGCAAATATGCTAGGGAAGCCACAATTTGCATTAATAGCAATTGTTCTTTAAATTTTGCATGTGTTGGTTGGCATAAATGGTATCCCTCATACTCTACTCTAATAGCCAAGCAAAATTGTTTAAAAAAAAACACAGCCATAGTCTCACTAGTTCAATAATCATCATCAGTATATAGCATTGACATAAAAGACATAGCATAACATGCACAAACTCTCTCCATGATTTATAGAAACAATGAATGTTGCATCCGATATCTCTTGTGAAACATGGTTGGGCTGCACATAGGTATCTTTGAGAAGTAGTCTTCAACCATCATCTCATGCATTTGGTGCCAATCTCTATCAATGTTTCCTATTTATCTAGAAAAAGAGCAACTACCAAAATTTTGCCTCTCTATACCATTGTCAAAGCTCTACTCCAACCCTAATGCCACCTAAATTTTGAAATTCTCTTCTTCCTCTTCATTGCCCCTAGCATTTTTACAACAAAACCAGCACATTCTCCCTCCAAGAAGCCATTCCCCCAATCCAACCTTGAAATTTGCAAAATACAATTAACACACAAATCAAAAGAGACTTTTGCTTGGCCAAAAACAAACTCCAGTTTTACTCTAGACTAAAGCAATATATGGCATGGATTCCCCAAGGTATGAATGATGGGGTAATTAAGTGACCACGACAACTAAGCTTGACAACTAGCTTGTGTGGTTAAATTTTTCCAACCATGTGATCATTTCTTCCTATGGTTGATCTCTAGTAGCATGTATGAGTGAGGTTGGCCACCCCTTGTCTCCAAACATGGTGTAAGAGGGCCATCAATATTCCTTTTGGTATATCTTTTGGTTGAAGCAAGCATGTAAATGTTCTAAGTTCATCCTCTGTTATCTAAAATCCCCCTTTGAAATGCTAAAGTGGTGAACTATGAGGAATGGAGGACATTTTTAGTTCCCCGCGGATTGCAATCTTGACCTCTTCAACAAGTAACTTTGCATTAAAAACAAGCTCAATTTCAGAGACTAGAGAGAGCCCCATTACACTAATATTATATGTGTTATTTATAATTAATTTATTTTTGTTTTTTATAATACTTCTTATTCCTCTAATTTCTAGCTAGGGTTTGATGAAGTCTAGATTTACTTAGGTCTCTTCTTCAAGTTGACAGAACATAACAAACTTTTCATTTGAGTGAAGTTGACATTTCAAGAGTCAAGATCAAACTCTGCCTAAGATCTTCAAACAAATTCACTTTCCAATTAATTTTTGAGGCCCTCCATAAGTACTTTTGCAAAATCTTTTGAAAAGAAGATGGTAGGGGATGGTCTAAATATGACAACTCATCGCAAGGTTGGAGGGGTGCCCTTTATTTGTAAGAAACTTCTTGAGGCTTTACCAAGGCAATTCACATAGAAGATCATGTTCAACTACTTTAGACAAACCATTCAAAAGACTATGCCAACCTTCTCGCAAGAGAGATCATTTAAACATTTGATCACTCCCCCCATGTCCCCCATGTTTTTTTTCCACAGTGGACAACTAAGGAAGCACCTCAAATGTGTATACAACATTGAGTTGTGGTGAATTGATTGCATAGTAGGTTGCTTGACAAAGAGTTATTTTATTTCATTGCCAAGCTCAAAAAAGATATTCATAATAGCTTAGAACAAAGTCTACAATGATTCATTTTTATACACAAAGAATTTCAAAGCAAATCGATGTTATGCTCCCTCAATCCTTTAGGTTCCAAAAGATATATGTTTTCATATTTAAATTAATCATAGAATCTTCTTAAAAATTAGATTCTCTAGAAGTTTATTTGTTTTTCTAATGTCACAGAAATACAAAAAGAAGCTAAATCTTATATTCATCTTTGATATCCAAATTTCTTAGAATTGATTTCACCTTAATCCATTTTAGTGAAAAATGAAAAATTCTCAAATTTTTAAAAGTCATTTTAAAGATTTTTCATTCTAAAAACTAGATTTTCATGACTTTCTCTAATTTTTGTCTTTGAACTTTGTTCTAATGGATTCCATTTGAGTCTTGTAATGTTTATACCTAGATACTCTTATATCTACTTGAATTGTCTATAGAAGGGCTTCTATTGATAACAATTGCAAGTTCTTTTTTCACATCAATCCAAAGATAGTTAAATATTAGTTGATTCCTTCTTTTTGTTGGTCTAATGATGAAGCTCTTAGAGCATCTTTAATGGAAAAATCTAAATGATTCATTGAATATACTACTATCTTTGATTTGGTGTAATATTAAAACTTGTAATTATTGTCATTAAATTTGCATAAGAATCTCTTGAAATAAACATAATAAAAATTTTATTTGAAAATTGAAAAAACAAACTAGAGAAAATAGAAATAAAGATAAAAGACAAAAATGTAAAGTACCACAACAAATCATGCTTAAGAAAGAATACTCATGGAAATAGCAAGGTAGTTTTTGGAAACTACACAATCTATGATATTAATCGGACCTGATTGAATTTAATGCTCTAATTTATTTCCATAGGTTTACATTGTTATATAGAGTAGAACATTATGGTGTTATCATATCATTCTATTTAAAAAATTAATAGTACATTGTTATAGGGACAAAACTTCAATTAGAATAACTAATTGAATTTAAGAAAATTTTAAAATTAGAGAAAAAACTTCAACATGATGAACTTCATTTCATTAACTACGGGCAGTCTTTAATTCAAGAAAGATCATTACTTGTGCAAAAATCCATATTTCAAGCACACACAAAATCTTGCCAGCATATACTAAAAAAATGTTGTCTCTAATATATTTTTAAAGACTATTCCAGTAAAAAAAAAGTTAAAGAAATTGAATCACAATAAATTTTTGTAAATAATTTTAATTTTAATTTAATTAAAAATTGTATAGGATAATATTTGCACTTTTGAACATATGAATGTAATTTGTGGATATTAATTGACAACATTTATGCAAGCATTACTATTTAAACTATCTTTAAGGGACCATTTTCTTCTCAAATCGTCCAATATTAAAGTGTTCCACGTCCGTGTCGGCGAGACTCTCCGACTCGGCTCTCCTTCCTTCACCAGCGACACTCTGCTCTCTGTTGAATTTGAGATACCGCATCGCATTTTGAAGAGAGCTTCTGTTCTCCGCTCCTTGTTTTCTCCGACGCGGAGAGATCTTGCTACGATTTTGAGAGATCATTCCTTGCCATGTTGCGGTATGGCGGCTTTTATTGGGCACATCCTCTACGCTCAACTCCACGGATCGTGGGTGAGGGGCATCCTCACCCAATTTGATCCGTGGAGTGGATTGTACACCATTTCATGGTGCAATGAGAGCGCAGTGGAAAGAGTGATGGAAAATGCGGGTGAGGTAGGATCCCCACCCGAATTTGTAGAATTGTTAGATGGTGATTTTGTCTTCTCACCAAAAGAGGAGAGATCGCTATTCGTTTGTTTGGCAATGTGGTATGTTGTGTTGGTTTTGGTACTTTTCAAAACGTACCCATTCGAATTCTAGTTGTGCGAGCTTCAAAAGGATTTTCCAGATTTGCAATTCCTAGATTTTTCCGAGGTACAATTTCAACAAATCCAACCCGAGAAACTCACAGACTGTCTATTTACGGTATCCAGTATTAATAGACTAATACAAGACAGCTGGGAGTGCATCTTGCAAAATTTGCAGTGCACATCGTTGTGTGGATCGTCAAGAACTATCTGTGCCATCCGAACTTGAGCTTCCTTCGAACTTCCTCCAAATCTTCGTAATAATGGGCGTCAGGGTTGGGTTTTCTGAACATGTAGATGTCTCTACCTACACAGTAATTGGGCACCATTCATTTCCCGTCAGTAATTGCACAGAAAAGTGTAGCTAATGGATTGCTGGGCGGTTCGAGATACCAGTACCATCGGAGCCGGTTGTTTCTTTGGTGATGAATCTTTTTTTCCAGACATTTAGGGTTCTGACTTCTGATTCCAGCTCACGCTTGAATACCTAAGCTAATGGCCTGGACCTAAAGCTGAATGCATAATAGTCTTTTCTACATCATCATTTGATTGCGTTTTACAAGTTTAGTACGGCAGGCTTAGTTCACCTTTGAGCTCACCCCTCCCTTTCGTGATTTTTTGCAGTGCCATATGTGAGGGTTATTTCTTGGAGGGTGAGCATAAAAAGCATGACTATGGTATGTGCATTGTAGCCATGTCTGGTTTACATTTTGATCGATGCGCTCTTTCTTGATTTTGATTAAGCCTTCCGACCGCATCCTGCTTCTCCTTCATTTTAGGCCATGCAATGTGTCCCTCACCCGGAATGAGCCTGTTGTATTTGCTCGAGCAGTATTAATGGTTCTGTTGGTGATGAGTGCGTTGAATCTGATTCTTCTGTTTCTTGAGCATGTACTTATGAGAGTTGGAGATTTTCCTGTGATGTTTGTTTCTAACCCATGGCCTTATCTCTTTGTGTGAATCCTCTTTCCATATTTTGTCTTAGCTGTTTTCGGATGGAAAGTGTGACCTACTGTAACCGACATAGGTTTGATCACCTGTTCTGGCATGCACCTCAGCTGTTTGTTCTAGAACTTAGGTTTCAGTCTGCATAAGAATATACGCGTAGTGTCAAGCATGTCGAGAGGATCAAATACTATGTCAAGCAAGGAATATAGCTCCTCTAGTGCAGGTTGGCGACCCAACTGAATTTTCTGAGAAATAAAGGCGCCCATATATTATAATTGTTTGTTGGTATATCTCGCCGTCGTATGTTCGAGCATGTAGATTAATTATCGAAGAATGAGAATCTCTGACTTCCGTTTGCATTAATGAGTGAATTTTTCTGTGACAACCCTCAGGTCGATGGATATGGATATATTATTGTTGCAATTCTGTGCTGTAGCGCGAGAAAATATGGAGTGCGCAATATTTAAGCGAATGGCGGAGCGCTTTGAGGTAGTCAGGCTATGAAAGGATTTTGACTCTGAGTAGAATTGCGAGTGCTAGCTGTGCAACTCTAGGAGTGGCTGATGCATATAGAGCTATTCCATACTCTCCCTGGGGTGCTTTGCAAACTTTAATGGGATTTCTTTCTCTTGCCAGACAGAACCTGTGTGCATTGATACGTAACTTCTTTTTACTAAATGCTACACGTTATATTGGCAGCTGATGGAGTTGGTATCGTCTCCCCTGTTGGACCATGAAAATCTTGAAGGGGAAAAAATTCTTTTGTTGCAGGATTTCATGCGATTAATTTTGCTGGTAAAGCACCTATGCCCCCTGTCGATTCAGCAGTGAGTTCATATCGAGGATACTATACTCTCTTTTCAGGACCTTGTTTTCTATTTTTATCGACGCTTTGATACCAGTGGAGGATCAACGATTAGAATTTATGGCAAGGACGCGTGTGTTCTAATCTTTTGGTAGACAATTTCTTTTCCATGAAATGCATGTTTTAAAATTTGAGTTCTGTTTCTTCAGATCGTTCGGGAGCGTCGCAATACGGGAATGAAGGAGGTGAGAGTTTCTCTGTGCTTTGTCGCTATCTTATAGATAATGGCATGATGGCGTTGTTGCTTTCCTATTCTGATTACTATAGCCAACCGTTATTGGTCTACTTGATAATCACCATGTGAGTTCAAAAATGATCTGTTAAAGTTTATCATCTGGCACTGTGCTTCTCCATTGTTGTAGGAGGATTGTCTACGCTACGATGTCATCCAGTGGCTTTGTGTGAGGGATCAGACGTATTCCCAGGTGAGATGGTCGCTCTTTTTCTCATTTTCATATTTGGCTTTAGAGTCTCTTTCTCTTGGTTCAACGGTTTACAGCAGTGTTCTGCTTGGTGCCGGTTCAAGGTGTTTGTTGTCCTCTTCAACTGACATGCCGAATCTGACCATGCATCTCTATGTCAGCTCTGTCGTGCTCTCAGTGCAGTTCCAGTGGATCATCCACAACTGACTGAAATGCTGGAGAAAGTGGCTTATTTTCATGATCCGAAGGTAACCTTGCACACATCTGCTAAATTGGAAGATATCTTACTAACCTAATAATATATCTTCAACCGTTTTGTCTGAGAGCATGTTGAAACTCTCTTGTATCACGCTACAAAAAGGCCTTGCTAGTGTTTAGACTGGATTTGCATATTGTTTAGACTCCTTTGTGTTTACCTTCAGTTTCTCTGTGACTAGGTTCAAGAGAGAGGGTACTACCAGTTGAAGGCTGAGTACTGGCAGGAGTTTGACCCTTTATTCTCTCATTTTTTTCCAAATGAACTGGAAGATGCTCAGGTAAGTTAGCGAATATGTGATTTTTGTGAAACGGTATTGCTTCAGTTCTCCTTTTGGTTGCATGCGCGATTTTCAAAATGTAATGTCCGTGTAAGTTTCTGCCATGAAGTTAGCAGCATTCAAGACCGTAAGCTGGTTGTAAACACTACAAAATCTCAATAGTAGATTTTGACATTGATGCTCAGTTCAGGAATGTCTGTAATCTGGTTTTGCAAAATGCGTAATTGTTTACATGATACATGTTTTCCTGCTTCTTTATCGAAACGACTGTTGGCTATACTGATGGTATGATCTGCTTGGATACCCGCAGGAGAGAGCAGTAAACATTGGAAAAAGACCACAATACTGGCGGATCACACCGTTTGGGGATGTGAAGCCTCCCTACAATCGTCTGATTAATCTTCTCCACACAGAGGTATTAGCTCAGGTTCTTACACCTATGTCTGGTGAACTTCTTCGCAGGGTTATCAAATCTGGTTTCATCTACATCGGCAGTGTTCCTCATTTATGACAATGGACAGTTGAGTTGGCTTTGATTCTGGTGTTTACCATGACTCCTCTGCCACACGACGAAGTCTCAAGCATCCTGAATTGAGTCATTACGGTGCACATGAATATTTGATGTGCAAGCATAATGCGGAGTCCATCAGATCTCTTAGTCTTGTTCTCTATATTTTTATGTTCGAGGCGTCTTCATAATTTTTTCTCAAACACTACAATGATGGGTTAAGAGTCTTCCTCTCTTAAGTCCTAGATTCTCTGGATATCAACAGGCGGTTTACAGGACTGGTGTGATGATATGATGACAGGAATGCCATCAGCTTTTGTGGAACGTTTTGAACTATGTTTGCGCTCTTGTCGTGAAAGATTCTGCAGCCACTGCTTGTGAAGCACTTGGGGTTACAGCCCTGCAAATGTTGGCGCTTGCACTTCAGGATCGGAGGTACAGAACTGTAACACATTTGAGTTTTGCCAAAATTGTGTGGTCCGTTAATTCCTGCTTTTTATGCCAACTGCTCTTTTAATGCCAACATCTTTACACTGGCATAGACCTTTGAATCTCTTTCGATTATGATTCGTCCTTGGTAATAGTTTTGATTAGGTTTTGTGGTCGTTAGGGCACTAGTACGTCAAGATTGGTAATCGAAATATCTTATGGTCCTCGACAGGCTTAGGCTGGCACGGCAACTAGATGCGTGGGAGGTAAATTGAGTCAGTGCTACGTTTCTCCGGAGGTGAAATTTATGTTCATTTTTTTCTTTTGCAGAGAGGACCCAGAAAGATTTCCTGCAGTCACAGAGACTTGGCAACTTCCTCTCTTGTCCTCCAATGACATTTTTTATAATATAAATCGAAAACCTCAGCGTAATCCAAATACAGGGTTTATGGATTGGGGCATATATCAAGCAGAGTCTCCGAGCATTCTTGATTTGCTTCGCAAATTGAAGAATGTGAAGTATGCTCCCCGTAAGTTGTCTTTTGATCCTCATTCATAATGGATTGGTATCTTAGACTCTTATTGGAAGGCTATGCTATATCGTTCCTTTGTATTAACGTCCACAATGTGACGGTTCGGTAATACACTCATAATGGCAAGCTGTAATGTATTTTTCCTATGTCCAGGATTGGTTGACTCTGTGCATTACGTAATGGATCTCCTAAGGGCGTCTCCATGTAACTCAGCATTTGGAGATTCACCAAAAGATACTGATTTGAACCTATCGCCGAAATCACACGTAAGTTATCGTTGCATGGCTGCTTGTCTACTTTCAAGTGTTCCACTAGTTTCCCACTGCGCATCGGCATGCTGCAATAGTTGAACATGGCTGTTAGAACTCATGTGAATAACTTGTACAATCACTTCATGCATTTCCAGGCCCGAGTGAATACGACAGAGGAAGACGAACATCTGCAGAAGAAACAACGACAAGAGGCTATTATGGCTCAATTCAAAGCCAAGTATGATTTCTCATGATATTCAATGTTTGCCTTTCTTGACTAATTGGGCTGCATGCGTTAATTATCTTCATGAAACTCAAAATAGACATAATTGTCCAAGTCGTGAAGAAAGTTGCCATCTCCAAATATCTATTCGGCTACTCTTGTGAAAGATTTTGTTGAGAATATTCAGTCTTAAAATCATTATTGTGATTATTTGGACAGGCAGAATGCATTCCTGGAGCAGTTTGAAGACAGCGACGATGACGAATGCATGAGTCCTTGTAATACAGGCAGTAAGTTAGAAGCAGGAAATAGTTCTTCAACAGGCTTCTCGAGTGCTGGTGCTGGAAGTGAAAACGCCACTGTGGAAGCTCTTGAAGTTCATGAGTGTGCATTCTGTCGTAGTGAGGTAACTTTAATTTTAAGTGTCTGTTTTCGATGGCTTTTTGGCGATGCTGATACTAGTTTCCATGTTGAAAACCGATGTTTTGTCCTTCCTTTTTGCGTGGCAGCTGAATTTCTTTCAATTCTGTTCGTTCAAATGCTGTTCCCTGTCCGGGCATCTTATTGTCTTGGCTGTGTATTGAATATTCAGTGCCTTATTCGTTCCAGCGTACAGAAATACTGCACGCTCGCCCCTTCCTTACCGTTTCTTTTTCTCTTTGCAGTGTGGTGGCAATGACAAATCAATAGGCTGGATTGCTCTGGTGCAACGTTATAATATGCCAAAGCTATTCATATCGCAGAGGAAAGAGGTCACCAGCAAAGAGAATGCGGAGAGCATAGTAAGGAGCCATGCGACAGAAAAACGGCATTTACCAAGAGATACCGATGCCAAGCAGTTGGTTGTGTATATGGGAGAAAGTACGATCGATCATGTACCTACAGAGCATGTCCGTTGTTGTGGCCATCAGGTAACATTGCTTTGTCCCACTGCCAATATCGCACCAAGAAGAGACCACAAGTGTACTTCTCTTGCGTGTAATATTTTTTGATAGTCTTGTGTCTCTCTTGGGTAATAATGGCCGCGGATGTCAGTTAATATCTAACTTGCATTGTTGCAAGTTATGATGGTATTTGAAATTCGAATGTATATGAGAAGCATGTTCTATGCTGTGTTTCATCGATTTAGATGTAATTTTTATTATGACAGAGTTTTAGCCTGTATGTTCCGCAGGCACAAAATTGAACTGATGGTGATTGTGTAGGCTACTTAAGTAGCTGATTCTGAAGTTTGTGAATAAAAGTAAACGCCATTGATTTGTTTTTTCTGCGATCCAGATGCATCAGGAATGCTTTCAAAGTTACCATGATTCTCTTGTAAGAAGACATTGTGGCCAGACAACCTATGAAGGTAATCTCTTTGATCTCTTTAACAGATTTTGTATCACGCTCTATTTAAGCAGCTTCTTGTCTTTTCTTGTAATATGGTAAACAATTCCTTCACATCTTCTGGAGTTTCGGAAGCTGTAACAAATCCGTGACTCCAGAATATATTTGTGAATTTTGGTTCAGGCAAAAGCATAATTGAACTTCACAGGACAGAGTTCCTCTGCCCTATTTGCCGTCGACTAGCAAATGTGCTACTGCCTGTTGTGCATCAAGGACCGTTTTCAAGATTACTGCAAGCTTGTGATCTGGATAACCAAAGAGATTATTGGGAGAAGTTTTGGAAGAAAAGCAAAAATCTGCCTGGAGCATTGGAACAGTTTGCTATCCAGGTAATATAATCTTACCTTTCGTAGTTTATGCTAGTATTATTTGTTTGAAGTTTCTAACTACAAGGACGACCTTTTGCCTGCAGCTGTAACTGTTGTTCCTGAAATTTGTCTTCATGCCTTCAATAGTTAATGAGGACTTAGTTCTCTTGGCGAGTGTAACATTGTGGAAGTGGGACTTACATTTGTTTAGAGTTGTGGTCCTGTGACAGAGTTTGAACGTGAGGAGCAATTTTCTCAAAGAAGCGGAAGTAAAGGTTTTACCGAAGTGCCCTGTAAGTGATCCTGGGATCCTGCTGACTGTTTCTATCTGGCGTTCCTTTATCTGGCGTTCCAGGAAGTGCTTTGTAAACTATTTATTCCTTCCAATATTTAGCTGTTGACATGGTTGATTCTGGCACATTGAGGCAAAACTCTTTTTTTTGCTGTTATCTTTATTTTTGAAAATGACTCTTTTAAACGTTTTTAGGTGGCACATGAATTGTCTTGTGTATTGTTTCTGTGGTATGTGAGTAGTTTCCTTCGCGATCTTAAGCTCAAGGATGTAAAACTACATTGAACACCAATGATGTGTATAGTTTTTATGTTCAGTTGTGCTTAATGTTTGTCTTCGGCTTCTCGGAATCATATATCCTGGATTTTTCAGGTATTTTGGGAAGTTTTTGCTTCAAACATCACCCATTGTGAAGTGGAGACAAGAGAGGAGCTTCCGGAAGTTGCACAAGCGTCCACAGCCACAAGTCAGCTAAGTGATCAGCACGTATGGGGTGGGGATGCAGGACATTGGATTGCCATTCGGGAACTGGGGAAATTAGCAATAGTCTCCAACACCCTAGATAGAGGTACGAATCTTACCCACCTTTGCTAGTCTCAAGGTAGGATTGACTACGCTGCTATACTCTTCACAACTGATAGGTATTTCTTGAGGTAGAACACGAACGACAATTGCCTTTTGGAAATGAATGTTAATGCTTTATGTTGATATGAAGCACTTTTTGTTGTGTTCACAGGAGAAGAAATGTCGACCAAGAGAGAAAAGATGAAGAGTGTTTTGAAAAAAATCTCACCATTTCTACAGAGCAGGGATTATTCAATTCAGAACCAATATCTTAGAAGTCTTTTCTCGGCAGTACATGATTTATTCGTCAGGATTCAGAAGTCAATTGAGGAAATTCATCATCCAGAAGAGCTGAAGGACAGTAAGATCTTGGGGAAGTCCTGCTATGTGACAGAGAAAGCAGAATCGCTAGATAAGCCAATTGCAAGCGGTTCCTTAAATCCAATCTCTGCATCCATGAATCCTGATGGGCAGAATCGAGAACCTCCGAGTTGGACTTCATCAGAGCCTACACTTTGGACATCATCAGAACCTCTAAGGCCGGAAATTTTCAGAGCAAGAGGGATGCCTGCAGGGGTTGCCGCTGGTGTCGACACGGAGACTAATGAAAGCAGAGACATATATGCAGCACGTCTTGAGGACCACCGTGATGTGTATCCGTCTTTGGGAGTTAACCCTCAGGAAAGTGAATCTCTTAGTCAACCTGCGCCTGCTCAAATCGATATGGAGTGGAGCTCCACAATTCTAGAAAGCAGTATCTTCGAAGGCGATCCGTTTTGGCTTCTCATAGTATTTTTGAGTGTGAGTATTGTTCTCTTTGAAGTTTTTGTGGGTCTTGTCTCACTTTTTCTCTGAGAAATTCTCCGGTGATTACTTGCCAAACTTGCTTGTGATCCTCCTACGAAAAAATTCTCCGGTTTAACATCTGTCAACCTAGACAGATTTGGTGGTGTCATCTTTAGAGATGTCACCTGGAACTTCTATTTTGCAATCATTCTGTGTTTAGCGTCTTACAGTGGGAGATTCCCCCTCCTTTGAGAGAATTACGTTGCACGAAAATCTGATGTCGGTCTAGAAAGTAATTGTGAAAATATCATAGAAATGAAGTGGAGAAAGTTAAAGTTCTGTTTTGCACCTGTTTTTCCTTCGCAGGCGTTTCCTGGATTGCCCAAAGTGGAAGAGGTTCTGCTGCTGGTTAAGTTCTCATACACTATGGCCTTGACTCAGGGTTTACTAGCCTGTTCTAGGTTGCAGAGTAATGACGACGTGCTGAAGTTGGAAAGAGAGTGGGGTGATGTGGTCCAATACACGTGTTTGCCCTTCCTGCGGAGAGCAGCCTTGCTGGTCTTTCTCTATCCCATTTCAATTAGTTCGTTCCTTGGCGTAATATTTCACAATCAGAAAGATCAAGGAAATGTAGTTTTTTCCTAACAAGTTTCGTGAATGAAGAAAAGTGAGGGAATAGTATGCACATTCAATTTCTTTTGAACTCTTTGAATCGAGCTCAGAGATGCTAAGATGTAGGCTATTTTTCTCTCGAAGCTAGAGAAGTCACACGAAGAGTATTCTTGGGGTGTTTTGAAATGATTTGAGATGTTGTCATCAAGTTGTTGAAGTTGATAATCAGCAGTTGCTTGTGCCGATAGACTGATTATCATCTGATACATTTATAGGTGCAAATTATTACCGACGAAGGCTTCAGGCAAGAGTACAATGGTTCAGGTATAATTTGTTTCGGATGAATGGACATGATTGGCAACGAAATGATTTTGGCAGGCTTAGAAGGCACTCTTACATCATAGTTTGTAAATATTTTAGGGCATGGTATATATCTTCTCAGCCTCGTTTAAGCAGGACGTTCCGGAATATCTGAAAGCATGGAGTTGTGCTTGCAGGCAGGAGGGTCATGGATATCTCGTATTTGCAGCAGGAGTTGGGTCTGGCAGATACCTACAAAATCTGCACAAGTTATTCAGGTTAGATCCCTTGTACAATCTGCGTATCTCGTTAAAGCTTTTGAGGGATGTTGATGAATGATTCAGTTGCATGGCTATCTGATATTATTACTGGAATGACCAGGAGCGTTACATAAATCTCTGTTATTTATAACCTTCAAAGTTCGCATGCCATTCAAAATATTGTGCTGATTACATAGTATGTGGTTTCTGCTGCACCAGGTGCAAATGTTACGGGACCATCTCTGTTACAACAGCTGCGAATTGATCATGTGAGTGAGCAAACCTTACATTTTGAGAGTCGGAATGGATCTGAAACTAGTATGTTGAGAATGTTCAACCTTCCTATATGGCTCTATGTTGCCTGCAATTGGTTCTGAGACATACATGTTAATTTCTGAAACATCCAGGCACTAATTTACATGAGTTTGAGGCAGTGATGGATTTTGCAGTGCTCATCGTTGTGTGGATCGTCAAGACCCATCTGTGCCATCCGAACTCGAGCTTCCTTCGAAAGAATCAGGTTTGAGACTGCTCGTGGAGCTTTCGCTTACAGGATTTCTTGAATCGCAGTTGGGTGTTCAGCTTGTGTGCATGTTCTTTGTTTTCACTGAACGGAAGTGTCCTTGATTCGATTGTTTCAGCTGTGAACTTCACGTTTTCGTGATGTTACTAGAGTGTGGTGTTGTAGATTGGATTTCCATGGAATGTGAACTTCTTGTGTAGTTGTTCTTGCATGAGTGCATCATTTTTCTTCAGTTTGCAGCTTTACGAGGATATGATGTGTGAGTTGTGGGTTCATCTGGAGCTTCCACATGAGGAGTTTCTAACATGTCTTGCATTTACCAAATTCGGTTTCTTGCTTGCATTGATTTTTGGTGTGTCAGTGAGCGAGTTGTTTCGCATGGTTTCCTTGGTCTTGGTTTTAATCTCAGAAACGAATGGAGAGGCACCAGTTTCTAGAGAAAAATTGATAGAGACAGCAATTATTTTTCTGGATTGGCTAAAGCAGGTATTCCGTGGGCTTCCTCCTTTGTGTTTTTTCTCATACCTGAAGTATCTTCCTAGCTTCTAATATTAGTTCGATTAAACTT
The DNA here is from genome assembly GCA_963920665.1 of Straminergon stramineum. Lineage (NCBI taxonomy): Eukaryota > Viridiplantae > Streptophyta > Bryopsida > Hypnales > Calliergonaceae > Straminergon > Straminergon stramineum. The sequence continues at coordinate 10,563,352 of OY987264.1, read as the reverse complement.
GTGGTTCTTTTCAATTGTTGAGTAAGAGACTTTCATTGCATGTATGCATAATTCCACGCTGAAATTTCTTGTTTCTAAGGCACGTTACATAGTGTGGGCCTTTTTTTTCTGATTTTTGTGTTGTCTTCTATGAAAATCATTTATCCAGTTGTGCTCCGTGGATGCTCTTCGCAAGATTGTGTGTTGGGAAGTCGTTCAGCCGACCCTGCGGGATAGGGAGACCCTTGAGGTGAGTTACTCAAGCTCGGTTGCCTTGTCAATGTGAGCACTGATGTTCATGTTTACGCATATATAATGTGACCTGAGTGTTACTGAATTACTGTCTACAATTCCGAGGAGCATATTGCATCCGCATTTGGCAATTCTGTTTCGTCAGAAGCCTGTGGAATTGAGTGTTAATTGAGAGCGTATCATGAGAATCCCCCTAGATTGTTTTATTTATATTTGGACTTTTTCATTTTATTTTTCTAACCTCCTTGGTTGTGTTTTTATCAGAAATGAGAGGACGACCTTTTTGAGTCCTTTTGAATGGATCTTGAAATATTTATGACTCATTTCTCTAATCAGCTTCCTCCTTTCTGCAGGTCAAATCGCCGTTGCATGTTCTTTTGAAGACATTCGCTAGCATGCCAGAGGAGATCTTGCAGGGGGTAATGTTCTGGCAAATTTATATCGTGGGCTTTGTCGTTATTTATTTATCGTGTATCTATCTCTACAAGTGGGACTGAATCTAGATCGTGAAGGTTTATCCTTGCTAAGTGTGAGAGAAGGTGATATGATAGCTGTGGGTTTTCTGTTATGTTTGATTTTGATATTCTGTCTGATTTAATGTTTTTCGTTGCTGTTGCATGGTACCAAGTATGCTACTATTTATTCTAATTCTTCTGTTGTCTTGTGGTGGCTTGAACAGTTTGATAGAAATGTGGGGGACTAGATCAAGTATAGGCACATGCCTCGTTTGGAATGCTGATATGCAGCTGTCACAAGTTTTCGCTAGTAACATGAGATTGCCTTGGTCGGTATAGACTTGAAAAACCAGGCAAGCTCGTAGAACATTGTTTGTGGAACCATTTCACTGGTCCAGTTACGATTGGAGTCGATGAGAAGGGTACTACGTTGTTGTGGTTCAGTTTTGGTAAGAACATCTGTGATGCTCGGTCTTGTTGATTTATAGCCATTTCGTGTTGGGAGAGCTTTCAAAATTTTCAAATGTGTGCTTTTGGGCTCCAGACGTTTTTTTCATTAGCCTCGCTTTGGGACTCTGGCACCCTTTTTGGCATATTTTATAAAACTTGTCTGTTTCACAATTGCTTTGCACCAAAGAGAGTCAGGTTGGATTTTGGAGATCAAGTTGTTTTTGATAAGCCTTCCCCTTGAAATTTACATGCAACCTAACTAATAACATTCTGCAATCTCAATTCAATGGCACGGCACCTTCTGAAGAAAGTCAATGTTACTAGAGAACTGTAATCAATTTTTTGGTCAAAATACGAACTTGTGAAATACTGGCATCGAACAAAATAAAATAAAAAAATCACACTACATAAGTCCAACTTGCTGATAGTAGATATTGGAGAACAATATTGTAGTGGTATTCATATTAAGAGAACCAAATGTGACAAAATCAAACCAGGTTCATCTCATGCTCAATAAGGTAGGAGTTGCAAAAACTACCCATTTAAGAGCATATTGGCTTAGGATCTCTTCTATGTGGATCAAAGCATTTTCTAACAAATTTTCAAGGAAAGAAGAGACACATCCATCACAATTCCATTCGTAATTTGTTAAATTTGTAAAGAATTAGATATGATTTTCTAAAGTTTACAATAATAGGTACTATTCAAGGCCATAGGAATTGCCATAAACCCTAGAAGGATGGACTAGTCACTGTGGAAATAAACTTTTTTAGTACCATGTGAATCAATTTGTACAAAGAAACTCAACAACACTCATTGGTGATCAAACTACTATGCAAGACTTCTTTTCACAGAAATTCCAAGGATGAACAATTGCACTTTTATCTCACATGGGAGGGTTTTCTATCATCCATCGGACACTTAATGTTCATGGTGTCCTTCTAGGGTTAAATGTCTAACAATTGTCCATCAATGTTGCAAATGGAGTTAAAAATTGAAGGCATGCAAAACTCAAATTGGAAGAGCATAGTGCATATAATTGCCTAAGATTGCACAAAGTGTAGCACCAATCATAACTCTACATTATTTACACCGAAATTTGTCTACTTCCAAATCAAACTCCAACTCCAACCATGCTTAAAACTATACTACAATAATTCCAAATTGGCATCAATTCATCATTTAATAGTTTTTCATTCAATTCCTATTGTAACAGTAATTAAATTTCTTTGATGGTTTTAAAAATTTTTACAAGCAATATTGAAGGTTAACTATCAGAAGCTTTTATTTTTTATTGAAAAAAATATTTGATTTTTGAGAGGTCCTCAAAGGCATATATGAACCATTAGTGGAAGAATAAAGCTTGCCAATTTCACTTGATTTGAGAATCTAATAAAATTGTCAATCTAAAAAATTGTACTTATCTATTTGTTTTGAAAATGGTCCCAATGGAAAGAGTGAATGTTTTTGTGATTGTCACCATTGAAAATTTAAACATGCAAGTGTTGATTTGGAGGTATTTGCAATTTCTACTTATAAAAAAATTGCATTTCAACAATTGCAAAGTGGATTGTGTAATTAGTTTTATAGCTCTTCATTGGAACTTAAGATTTTTGGAAGTGCATTTTAGTGTATAATACAATTTCTAGTTGTTCATGTCACATTCAATCCCAAAAAACTTTGTTTGCAAATTTCTCAAAGGTTGTGGAGAGGGACAACATACTAAAAATAGGATACGTACATTTTTCTTGTTATAATCTCACAACTGCTATGCAATTTCACACTCAAAACTTGATTGTACACTAATAAGCAAACTCTTGAAAAAATCTATATATTAGATTTTGAAAAAAAAATTTGCTTCAATGGAGATAACTATAAGCCCATACTTTTTTACTTGGAAAAAACACTTCAAGAGGCTTGGACACTTGAGGTTTAACGATGTTTGAAAACAATTTAATAATGAGATGAAAGTTATGAAGAACTGATTTTCTAGGCAATGAAAGTAGAAAAACATATAAAGTCATTTTTTGAACCCATCTTCAAAATCTACCATTAAAAAGAAAAATATATATATATATAAGATGTATATTATTTAGCAGAACAATCTCACCATTGGGATTTATAATTCTAAATTTCTTGTCAAAGTTATTACCATTTTTTTTCTTTCATCACCTTCCACAGTTCCACTTTATAATTATTTTGAAAAATGAGTGTAAAATTTCTTTTGGTTGAATATTGATTAAAATGCATAAGTTAAGGGACATGCATGTTTGTTTCTAAAAATGTTGAAAGACAAAATTTCACCTTTGGAAAGGGCTAGAAAAACATAATTTTTGAAATTTAGGCCCTTTGAACTTGCATTGTGTGTGTGGGATTACTTTGAAAATTTGGGAGGATAATCATGAAAAAGTTAACTAGAGGATCCTATATTTGGATTTGTAAGAGAATAATGTAGATGAAGATTTATGGCTTGTTTTGGGTTAAATTATTTTAAAAAAAATTTTGGCCTCACATAATCCAATCTTTTAGGAGTTAAGAGATCAAAATCATATAGGAAAATAATTGAAAAAAACCCCTCATATTCAAGTGAATGTGATGATGTTTTTGACTAACTTTAGAAAATATTATTTTGATCCAAGCACCTAATTGAAAAAAGAATTCTATGACTACATACAAAGGAAATACATATCAATATCTTGAGTTAAAATTTTGGAAACATTTGTTTACTAATGACTGTGTAAAGACATACCCAAATTTTTAATTGTCCATTGAATGGACATTTGAACCTTTAGGGGTTAATTGACTTATTTCTAAGATTCAAAAAGTAAACATCCTAAAGTCTAAACTAGTTTTTGTATATATCAAACCAAACTCTATCAATTTAGAGATTTAATTAAATTTAATTAATAATTTATTACCAACATAGATAAATAATGATTATTTTAGTATGTTTTGAATTATTCATTGCATTGGGAATTACACACACTACACAAAGTTGTCATTTTGTCCTAATACTATATTTGGCTATCATAGCCAACAAATAATATAATGTTGCAAATGTTCAATCAGAAAAAAATAGGCCTTCCTCAAATTTCCAAATGGTGTGGTTGGGGGTCTTATATTTTTTATCTTTGCAATGAAGTTCCATTTCATTTGTGTCAAAAAAAAAATTCAAAATGGGCTGCAATAAATTTGAGAATAATAGAATTAAGGTTTTGATTTTTTGAAAATTAAAAAACTGAAAAACATATTTTCTATTATTTCTAAAAGTGATTGCCCAACTACTTTTTCCAACATTAATAAATTATTCGGCATGAAATGTTGACCCTAATAGCCGGGTACAATGGTCACTATGTGACACTAATTTATTGTAGTCACATTGTTCTAAATTAGTCCAAGTTGAAATACTATTGTATTGTTTGATTTCCATATATTTTTTTTTGTGGTGAGACTAATTTTCTAGGTGATGCTAATTTCCCCCCTCACTATTACAACAAATCAATGTGGTTTATTAATTCTTTCAAAACTAAAAATGATGTACAACAAATAATCTAGGTTGTAAGTCTCAATGCAAAAGTGCTGATGCAAGTGAAGCCTAAGAACAAGTCTACTAACCTGAAGCTTGTTTGGGACTGTCACATGCTGATCCAAAATTTATGTAAGTTAGGGTGTCTGCTCTTACAAAGACATTTTAAGAGCTAAATGCATTTTGGGTGGATCTAAACTCCTTGAAATAATTTTTAGTAAATTTTGTAGGAAGAAAAATGGAATTGGCATCTAACCCAAGTCATTTCATATTTTTTAGGCCTTTGTCTAATTAGTTACGAATTCTTGAAGTTGAAATGTAGTGGTCATTGAAAGTGACTCAACCCCGTCTAGAAATGTTGTCAGTGCGTTGACGCAAGTAAGATATACCTTTGCATTAGATGACGTTTTTAGAACACGATTGATTTAAGAGTAAACTACCTTACATGGTGATTAAAGGATTATTAGCTCATATATTATGATGGAATCAACGTATAATTGAGCTTACAATTAAAAAATTAATAGGTTGATGGCACAACATATATTACATGCTTATCAATTAGAAATAAAATTACATAAGTTAGCAAGAGTCCTCTACAAATGATGTGTTTATATCAAAGACTGAGATCTTTTGTTTCAGTTTGCACACTTATCATCATATCTCTTTACAAGCTTGCTTCACCTACATTTGTGGTTCCAAGGTTGGATTTGGTGCTTACACTTCCAAAGACCTATTTATTTTTTTGGAAAATCCAAAGTATACTTTTACTTTTTGAAGTGAAGAATATAACATTAAAGTAATAGTCTAAAGTAAAAGTAAAAGTTGTTTTAGACCTTTAAATGAGATTCTACAACCTTCAATTCTTCATTACTTCCTTCTTTCCGAGATATATTTTTCAAGTATCATAGGACCGAATAGGGGCATATGCCTATTTAGTACTTCGTACATCTATATAAAAATAAAATAGAAAATGGAAATATTTTGGAGGACTCCAGAGACAGAAGAAGAGATTGAAGAAGGCCAATTTTTAGACACACCATTGATAATTGTTGACAAGGATAAGGATGATGTTTGTATTTCAACTCCTAGTAGCATTGCTCATTCTCGATGGGCAATGCTAGACCCTTTCACTCCCAAAGAGCAACATTCATCATTTTATTGGCAACAATCCAAAGCTTGTGGGGATGATATCAACAATCATGTCAATGCTCAATTAGAAGATCATGAAAGTATGTTAGGGAGTTCATTAGAGCTACATGGATTTATGTTACAAAAGAAGAGAATTGAATTCAATCCAAAGTTTCATGAAGGTGAGTTTCATTCTACAGATTTTTCCAAATCAACAAGAGCAATTCATGATTTTGCAAAGTGTAGATTTGTAGATGAATTTGAAAAGTTGAATATGATAGGTCATGGATCCTATGGGGTGGTGTTTCGTGCTTGCGACAAGAAGACCGGAGAAATAGTGGCCTTGAAGAAATTCAAGACAGAAAAAGGGAAAGAAGACATGACTTCAATGATGGAGTTTCAAATACTATCATCAATTCATCATCCATCTATTATCAATGTTAAAGAAGTTGTGGTCAACAATAGCATGTCTTCCACCAAGTTCATGGTTATGGAATATATGGAACATGATTTGAAAGGCCTCATGGAAAAAACTATGGTACGACCGCTTAGCCAAAGTGAAGTGAAATGTTTAATGTTGCAACTTTTTGATGGTGTGAAATTTTTGCATGACAATGGAGTGGTTCATAGGGACTTGAAGCCATCAAATCTATTGTTGAATAATTGTGGAGAATTGAAGATATGCGATTTCGGAATGGCGCATTGGTTTGGGAGTCAACCTTTGAAGCATACACATGAGATTGTTACATTGTGGTATAGAGCACCGGAACTTCTTTTTGGAGCAAAAGAATATTCAATTGCTATTGACATGTGGTCTCTAGGTTGCATCATGGCAGAGTTGTTATTGAAAAAGCCTCTATTTTTAGGACAATCAAGGTTGGATCAAATTAATAAAATTTGCAAAGTTCTTGGAACACCAAATAAGAAAATTTGGCCAAATTTTGCAAATTTAGTACAAGTACCAACTAATATGATGAACCAACCATTTAATAAGTTAAGAGAACAGTTTCCAAGCCTAGCTTTTGTTGCAAAGCCTACCTTAACTCAAAAAGGTTTTGATTTATTAAATCAACTCCTTACATACGATCCATTGAAACGTATTACTATAAATGAAGCTCTCAATCATGAATGGTTTCAAGAGGTTCCATTGCCAAAGGCAAAAGAGTTTATGCCAACATTCCCCATTTAAATTTAGCATGGCTACAATAATCTTCTAGTGTAGGTTATTTGGTGAGTTTAGGATGAGACTCCATAAACCTAAGTTATCTAGCTATTTTCAAAATTTGTAAATAGTGTATTTGAAGTGCATGCTTTGATTTTTAACTAGCTCAAAAGTCCTAGTGGCTTCATCTCAATGATTTCCATCTATAGTGATTTTATAGCCTCATCAACTTCTTGTAAGAGCTTAATATAAAATGCATATTAAGTTGGATAACCTTAATTGTTTAAAAGTCAACAAAAATGATTCAAAAAATAAATTCTATTTTGAACTTTGTGATTTTTATCTAATTGTTAGCTAGTGATGTAATAATATATTTATTGCTTATAAATGATTATATTTTGAGAATTTCTTGGATAGATCTAGATCAAACGTTCTTGGATATTCCTTCATCGGAATAATTCATATTTTTCTACAAAATAAGACATTGAACATGGCATCAATAACCTTTTATTGAGGTAAATCCTAGCTTCTTATTGTAGCTCTTCATTTAAGCAATTCAAAAGTATTTATTTGAAATTTATCTCAACATCTGAAATTTGAGCTCAACTAATGGGTTTTTTAATACTCCTTCCATCCCAAAATTTCTTCCTATTAGAAAAATTGTTTTGGATTAAGGCTCAAAATAACATTTCAAAAAACCGTCTCATGTTATAAGTAGAATTTGGTGCACTCCTAGCATCTTAAAAATTGTGAGTTTTAGAACCCTTTTCAAATTGTGTTTTTTGAACATTTAAAAGTGGAATCTTGGAGGTATTTTCAAGGAGCACTAGTGGGCCCTTAATTTTTGAGTGTAAAGTTGTCATATTGTGGGAAGTTAGTATGGGCCCAAGATCATGTGTGAACCTTTGTTCTGCCTCCCAAAGCTTCATCTCCTTCAATCGGGCAACATTCAAAGAGATGCAAAAGGTAAGGAACAAATAGTGTTGATTGACCCCTTCAATCATTTCATTTGTCTTTTGGTTGATGATTGCATGGATGTAGGGGAACTACTATTTAGAGTTGTTTTATTAATCCTACATACCAATCTAAATCTAACTAATTCATAATGTCACAAAATGCAACAAGAAGATCATTTTGGTATAGAAAATTTAGGTTGATATGAAGATTATTTTAGGATGGAGGGAGTAGCATATAATTAAATTATTTTTTATTACATACATTAGAAAATGGAGTATAGAGAGTAAATCATACTCATCGCTTACTACCAAGTACTACATAATTGAAGTATTCATTCTCTTCAAAATTAATTCTCATCAAATTAGAAGCGTTTACTTGGGTATTAATAGACATCTTTAGAGTTTAGATTCACAAAGAAATTTCTTTGTCTAAAATGTTGAGTATTTTTATACACAAATATTATACTTTATAAAAAAAAAAAGAGCAATAGTCTAAATTTTACCATTGTCCTAAAACTATATTAATTGCTAAGATGTTCAAATAGAAAGACAAACATATGGATGGATGGAGACAATATCCCAAGAGGTATATGACACCACAATTTGTCATTTTATGATATGATAAATGTCTACCTATTGTCCACCAAAGGGTTCCATTAGTTAACTTTGTCTCCAAAGTGTTGCCATTGGTCAATTAGGTATCCACTTTTGGTGTCCACCTTGGATGCCATTGGTCCCCTTACATCCACTAAGCATCGCCACTTGATGGATACTTTTATGGACGTTGATCATTCACCTTTTGGCAAATACTTCGGTAGATGATTGGGAGTTGCCACTTTGGCATCCATCTTGAACACCATTGGTCTCTTTATGTCTGGTGGGATAGAGGACAAATTGACATCCAATATGAATTTTTATTTACCAATTTATAATTAACTCCCTTCAATGATCCTAAATGATTGGACGGGCATATGATCATTTAGATAATTGTTGTCAAGTGGGATTAGCCCTATGATAACTTTATTTGTAAAGAAAGATGAACTAAAAGAGGAATGAATGGATTCGAATCATTGAGTGATTTTTCAGCCCATATACCTTTTCTAAATCCACATCCAACAAAAATTCAAATACTCAGTCTCCCCCCCCCCCCCGCAAGTAAAATCCTATGTACAAAAACTATTTCTAAACTAATAAAAACTCTAGGATCCACTTCTACAAGATGCAAATTACCATCATATTATTACTAAGAATTCAACACCTACTCCAACACATTTAAAGACATGATTGGACTTGCATGGACGAATCTTGCAAGAATTGTATATCTTGAGGGAGGTTGTAGTGGGTGCAAAGGCCATGGTGAACATGGCATCATCCATAGTAAGTGCAGATGTACGGGTCCCTATGTCCGTCGATGAAAGGAAGTGGTAAAGGGTGGAAAAGAATGAGGCAAGGCAAGGGAGAGACAAGGCTCTTGTCACATTTGTATTTTGCTATTGCCTCTAACTACCTCAGAATGAAGATAAAACTATCGTTGCCCTTCTTTCCCTTGCGACTTGAGCCTTTTGTAATTCAAATACTCACTCTATCCAATGTAGATTGTAACTGAACTTATGAGATTTGGAGACATTACACTATTGACTAATATTTAATAAATGTTACCTATACTAATTTGAAAAAACTATAAGTTTTTATTCTTGATGAATATTTTTTCAAACTATATTTATAGAGATTCTTGTCTTCTTAGTATTGATATCTATGTTCTTGATAAAAATTCATAAAGAGTAAAACCTTATAGCTTTTTGACATCAAGTAGATATAAATATTTTTGTGAATTAGTGTACTAGGTGTCAAGCCTAAGATAAGTTTATCCAAAACACCAACTAAATGAAACTAGTATTATATACTTGTATCCTATATGAGGGACATCAAGTGAACGATGCCCTTCCAAGAAGATATAACATTCTTAAATAGGAAGCCAAGGTGTCCTTTTTTATTGTTATATGAATAATTTGTATTATAGTAGATTATAATTCATGGGCAAGCTTGCATTCAAGATTTTCTAGAATGAAAGGAGCCTTGCTACATGAATAATTTGTATTATAGTAGATTACAATTCATAGGCAAGCTTGCATTCAAGATTTTCTAGAATGAAAGGAGCCTTGATTAATGGAAAGCAAAGAGGACCTTGCCTTGAGGTCCAAGAATGTTATGGACTACTTTGAAATGGAAGGAAAGTATTATTTTTGTTTAGGCAATACAACAATTATAGTTCATGGTATTGTTATTAGGTGCATTTTTTTTTCAAAATGCTTACCTCAAATATTGCATTTAGAATTGGGAATTTTGATTTTTTAGAGTCGTCCTACTTTTGAAGAGTTCTAATATTTTTTGAATTTTTTTACAAGGTACCAATCCAATAAGCAAGTCTTCTCTCTAAGTGAGTGTTCTCTCTGAGTGTCTCTTCTTATTGCCTCCCCTTCTTTCATCTTCTTTCATCTTTTTTGGTGCAACTTGAAGATTGAGCCTATTGGTGGTCAAAACTTCAATTCTTCAAAACTTTTCTGTATGAAGTGACTAGTACCCAAATTGGAATTTGAAACCCCACTATTGTTTTCTGGAAGGCCAGAGGATGGAACTTCCAACTTAGAAACAAAAATCCTTTCCTTAGATGCTTGGAGAGGTTTGAATTCATGAATACGAATGGATGCTACCACACCAAATAGGAGAATGGTATGATGAATGACTTTGTGTTCAAAAGTTAGCAATAAATTTGGAGGGCCCATATACTGGTTGAACTGAGAATGCTCTTGGTTGCTACTCGTACCATGTGTGTTGATGCTGGTGAAGTTATAGTAATTGAAATTGCCGTTGGAATGCACTGGTACCTCCAGATGTTCCAGTTGGTACTTTGGTACTTGCAGGTGTTGAAAATAGGAAATAGGGCCTGCGAGAAGCAGATCTTGCATGCTTTTTTTGTGTCAAGGTGGGTACAACAATCTTCATCTGCAGGGGTTGATTCCCTACATCACTTAGTTCCAAGTTTTCTCATGAGCAAATAATGCGCTGATAATGGCTGACCTCATGTGTTGTAAAATGGATTTGAATCAGCACTACAGTACTGAGTGAAGAGGTCGACTACTGACTTCAACGACAACATGTGTTATAAACGAGGTTTTGGAGATGCCTTGAATGGATAGGGTCAGCCTTAGAGACTCACAGTTGTCATGATCCGGGGGACCAAGCCTGCTAATCCCAGGAGGAATGAAACGAATGGTGACACTGCACTATGAAGTTCTTCCATTTTTGGTGGCCCTCCTACAGCAACTTTTCAAGCCACGGGGCAACCTCTGCTGTACCTGTGATCGGAACTCTAAGCTCACAGATCCACACGCTCTGATTCCCCAATAACTTATAAAGTGTCAGTACTGCCAAATCATGAGGTCCAACAAATTGTGGCCAATCCTTTACCGGTGGACGAAGACCTCTCGTTGTGAATAATGAATACTCAAATCTTGCCAACAGTGTAGAATTCTTGGGTAATTGCTGCCAACTCAGGTTATTCTGCAATTAGACGATCACAAACCAAAAAGTTACCCGAAATTTTAGAGCGTTCGGAGTGGTGGACACTTTTCATTCCGAGCCAATTGAATCCTTCGAAATGATGTGGCAGACGGGAAATAGAGCAAAATCTGGTCCGACACACTGCGCCATTTCAGTGCACAGTTTTGGGAGGAAGTTAACCGTACACAAACCAACCATGTTCAAATATCAATAATAATGCATATTCAGAGACTGAAAACCAAACCATATTCAAATATCAATAACGCAGATTCAAAGAGTGAACGCCTTACTTCTCAGCTCCGCTAGAGGATACGTCTCAAAATAGCCAACGAATTGTTCCTCAACACAATATTCACACCAAGTGTCACCTTCAGTAGTGGAGGAAAATGGAAAGCTAAAATGTTATTCCCCGTCACAAAAGTGCAGGATGCATTGGGCTCGACAAATGCGTACAAGATGACACAAAAGAATCATCGACGTCTGACCCGGCGGTAGACTTTCCAGTATCACCTTTCCAGAATGGAGATGAAGAACTGAAGGGCCAACCCAGCGGAGACGACGAACTCTCATCTCACCTGAATTCCAAACTAGTCTGGAATAAAAACATCATATATCCTACACAATATCTACCAAAAGATTTAGCGGAAACCGCTCCCAGCTCCCAAATGCTGATCCATCTTTGATACTACACAAGAATTCTTGACCTTCATCTAAAACAAATATAGTACAATCTACTTCCACTTCTCGGCGACCAAGTTAGCGAGGTCCACCACCCTCTGCGAGTAGCCCCACTCGTTGTCATACCACGCCACCACCTTTACCATGTCGTCTCCCATCACCATCGTCAACGACGAATCCACAGTCGATGAAACGTCCGTGCACCGGAAGTCCACCGACACCAAGGGCTCGTCGCACACGGCCAAGATGCCCTTCAATTGAGGCGTCTCGCAAGCATCACGGAAAGCCTGGTTCACCTCCTCAGCGAAAGTCTTCTTCTCCACCTGCACCACCAAGTCAACCACAGACACGTTCGGCGTAGGCACGCGAAGCGCAATGCCGTTGATCTTCCCCTTCAGACGCGGCAACACCAGAGCCACAGCCTTCGCGGCTCCAGTAGAAGTCGGCACGATGTTCAGTGCCGCAGCACGGGCTCGCCGCAGGTCGCGGTGGGACGCGTCCAGCAGACGCTGGTCGCCAGTGTACGAGTGCGTGGTGGTCATGGTGCCCTTGATGATCCCGAACTTCTCGTCCAGCACCTTCACGAACGGCGCCAGGCAGTTGGTGGTGCACGACGCGTTGCTGATGATCTTGTCCTCGTGCGTGTAGTCCTGCTCGTTCACGCCCACCACGTACGTCGGGATGGCACCCTTGCCGGGAGCGGTGATCAGCACCTTCTTGGCTCCGGCTTGCAGATGCTTGCCCGCACCCGCCTCGTCCACGAACACACCCGTTCCTTCGATCACGAGATCAATGTTCATCTCTCTGCAAAGCCGCGGTGCCAGCATTTGTATAGACGATCAGATACATGGACTACGAATTCCTCGGCAAGCAGACTTGGAGCCACATTACAAGATTAAATGGATTCCCAATTAATGCAACCAATTGTGACCATTTAATGCATGCATTGGCGTTCAGAAACCCTACATCAGACTCACCATCAAGTCATGGCCAAAGGACTAAAGCATGCCAATGCAAGGCAGGAGAGATGGCATTACACTAGCGTACCCCCATGGCAGGTTGAGTGGGTTCCTGTCGGACACCACCTTGATGACCTTGCCGTCCACGCTGATGCCATCGTCGCCAGCGACCTTGATGTCGGCATCGAAGGTGCCCAGCATGGAGTCGTACTTCAGCAAGTGAGAAGCCTGCTTCACGCCTCCGGTGTCGTTGATCACCACGATTTCCAGGGGCGAGTCCTTCCTGCCGTGCCAGCAGCGGATGAAGTTGCGTCCGATACGCCCGAATCCGTTGATAGCCACCCTGATCTTGGCCTCCGTCACGGCCCTCGAGGCTCCGGAGCTGGCAGACTGATGATCAAGGCCGAATACATTGTCAGGATACCTACAGCGATTCTTCCATGAATCTGACTACTTGCTTGGGTAAACATAAACTCAATCACAATGCACGATACAATTACAGAATCAATGATACATCTAAGCCTGCAGCGTTTATACGAGGAACACACAACGCACCACAGCGGACTGGGCAGCCACGATCAAGGCGAGGTCATCGGAGCGCTTGCCGAATGTGGCCGCGTTGGTGCTCTTCATGCCAGAGAATTCCGAGAATCCATTTGAGCCTGCAACCTGGAACAAACGAATCCAAGAAGAGTAAGATAATGGTGCAATTGGCTAGCAAAGTGGAACACACTAATCTCGAGGCCAATTGAGACACCAATTGGAGAGAACACCCCGAATCACTCTCAATTGCAGCGAAGCATCAATCCCCGGTACTAGAATGCTCCACATGGGTACCCCATAATTTCCAGAGCGCTTGCAATCTACTAGAATGGCAAATGCATGGACAGATTTTGACATCTCTTCCTAACAGAAAACTGTACGACACGCCTAGACCTGATTCCGGTCCCCAAATGCATGGAATTGCATCCCTACTCAGTCACAATACCCAGGTTCACCAACCATCGCGTTTTTGCCAGCACCCACCGCACATACTTAAATAAGAATGTAGGATATGGATCGTTTATGGAGCATTTTTGATCAATTCTCAGCGCTGCGCAGCAGGACTTTCGAAACGAGATCCATTCCCGCGGACTCACGTTCGATGAGTCTGGCCATGGCCAGCCTCGACTAACATAATGCGACTAGCATTCATGGAAACAGCGGGAATGTAGGCATGGGGAGCGAGGCGTACCTTGAGAGAGGTGGCGCTAGAAGCCGCGGCGAGCGCGGTAGCAGCCATGGCGAGCGTCACAGCTCAGCTCCTGCAGGCTCCGATGCGAACAGGAGGAATTGGCAGAAGGAGTTGAGTTGTTCGTGCGATGGGAGCAGCAGGGCGAGCCAGAGGAGTGCTTATCAGCGCGGGGCTTCAGCCGAAGCTCCAGCGGCCTCAGAATGGAGATAACGCTATCCCTCTTGGCACTTAGCTGCTGCGCGGGGGGCCCCCGCGGCCTTTCGTCCATTTGCCTATTCTTCATCGATGGCTGACCGGCTGACCGGCTGACCGCCTGGACGGGCCTCTGCAGCCGGTCAGCCGGTTTAGAGCTGATGTAAGGTAGAAAGACCTAAAACCGTGCACCTATGCTGATGTGCATAGGTGGTGTCACAATTATAATTAGCTTACTTCTTTTCTTATTGATAAATGAAAGCATCATTTTTTATAAAATTGGAGAATTATTTTGTCTTTTCTATAAATTTTCAAAGGCAAACTTCAAAGTGTCTTGTAAATGCATCTTTGAAGCATTTTCAAAATGATACAAACCCATTTGCTAAAAGACCTCTAAGTGTTCTTTTACTTTGTTATTTTACTTTGTAACCATGTTGCACCATGTGTAAAATTTAGAGACATCCCACATAGATGGTCTGAGGTTATTTTTGAAACTTAAAATTTTTTGGTTTGAATGTTTGAATGTTTGAATGTTTAATCATTGTCGAAGGCATTATCATTGGATGTTACTCATGTTTATTTTCAATGTGCATGAAAATGTGCAAGAGTGTCCAATTTGGGTGAACCCTTCTTAGACCAAAGACATTCACAAACTTAAAATTTTTTGGTTTGAATGTTTGAATGTTTAATCATTGTCGAAGGCATTATCATTGGATATTACTCATGTTTATTTTCCATGTGCATGAAAATGTGCAAGAGTGTCCAATTTGGGTGAACCCTTCTTAGACCAAAGACATTCATTTGTGATTGTGCTTAGATACTATTGGATATGGATTTTAAAATGGAATAACATGTGTCAACTCCATTGTTAGAAAATATATCCATGCAATGGATAGAAAATTGATATATATATATATATATATATATATATTTTTTTTTTTTTTTTTTTATTTTATTATTTTTTATTTTTTATTTTTTTTTAGGCTCAAATTTGTTTATATTTATATCATTAATTTTTCTTAGGATTTTATTTTATAATTGTCAATGATAAGAATTTGAATGTTATATTTATCCCCTAAAATACTATTGTCCCAAAATGGGTTCTTTAGAATTTTGGATAGGTTCCTATGGTGTCAATTTTTATTATGATTTTTTGAAACTTTTTGTGAAGATGTGGGACTTTACTAGCTTTCTAGAGATAAATTTTTATTTCAATTGGTGCCCAAGGCCAAAAGTTATGCTTTCATAAGCATAGTCTATTTGAGCTCGGGTAACAAAAAAAATCTCAAAAATTCAACATTGAACTTAATTTTCCCCCCTTTGATATAGAACATATTTATTTGTACATGAAACACTTTGATTCATTCCATTTAGATTAGCAATGGAAAAGTTATGAAGAATATTGTTTAGTAGGCAATTAGGGCGTCTTCTAAAAATATAAAGTATAGGATTCATCAATGAGCTCAATTTTCAAATAATAGAAGTTTTATTGGATTTGGATTGCTTGCTATAGCAATATTACCATAGCAATTGATATGTTTCAACTCCATTTTAGAACTCTTAATGATTTCCTTTTCCTTTCCATATACTACCTATTTCTATTTAACAATATTTTAAAGGATGAAAATTAAGATTTTTTCTTCTAATTTTTTTTCTAGATTTTCAACTCAAGAATTTGTCATGAATGTTTTTACAACAAAACTTTGTAGTTTAAAAATTTGAAGTTAAGAGAATTCAGAGTTTGAAAATATAATATAACAAGGTACAATTATAATGTATTTTTTCACTTTGATGTTAATATCTTACAATCTAATTAGTCAAAGTTTTTGAAAAAAATCCACACAATTTTATACAAGTCTAGTGCAAGATCTTATGGTTGAATTTGCAATTTTTTTATTTTAGCTCTTTGCCCTAGAAATAGAAGTTTTGGAGTGTTTTTTTGGTGAAACATAGTCATGAAACTTTAAGAGTTATTAGAGCATCTAGCATTTTGAAATCATAAACCTTGGTATCATGGCTACTACCATACTCCCCTAGAAGCAATTGCAACTTGCATTGGCCATATATGGTAGCAACTTTAGGGTTTGGTAATTAGAGTTTCTTGAAACTCCACCTTCATCACCTCCCAATTTTGACATAAGGTAGAAGCACCTAAATGTGACACTTGTTTTGGATCTCTTGATATGGAGGGTGCTTACAAGAAAAAATGATGTGCATGTGTTAGAAAATGGTTTAGGAAACCAACAAAATTGGTTTCATATTTTTTTGAGCATGTATGAATATTATACAAATTTTTGAAAAGAACTTTGTAGATGCACCTATTGTGAACACTAGACTAATACCAACATGGGCACGGAAACACCAAAAAGTGACACACTCTAAGCTTGGATCAAGTGCGGGTGATTGGCTACTTCTTAGAAGAGTGACAACTTCTTGGAACCCCACATGTCTACTTTGGAACCCCACTTGTCTACTTTGGGTCCACTTTTGCTTGGATACAAGTTGTTTTTTAGGTGTCCGTAAATGACTAGTGTTACATTTGGGTGCTTCTACTTTGATTAGGTTCCATGTTCATCACCTATTCTCCCCTTCGATCCACTCTTCTATAGAAATGTAGGTTGGTCCTTCATGCTTCCAATTTGATACTAAACTTCAAAGGCAAAGCCATGAGTGGCATTGATATTGGATAGGGTTTGGATTCAAGCTTGTAGTTCATCATTGACCATGGTGCATGCCCACTAGATCCTTCCCTAGATGACCCTTGTGGGCCATACATAATTTGTGACTCATTGATGCCTTACACTTGGCATTGATCGAGGATTGGTTGAATTGAAAAGATTTGTTGCCCATCCACAATGGGTTGTTGTAATGGTATACCAACATTATGCCAAATGGATCCCCATGAAGCCAGGTTCTTTGCAATAGCATATGCAATGGACATCTTGTTTTGAGTAACCTTGAAGACATTGATTTACATCATTTTGATGATATTATGGGCACACATGTAGAAGTGCATGCCTGTCAATGGAAGGTTTACAATGTTCTCCAAGACTAGCCTTAAGGTAGACCAACCCATTTCCGCCAACTTCCTATAACCCCCATCCTAGTTTTGGCCCCATCTCCACCATAAAACCCTTCCAAGTCTATTCACTACATTGACAATTTCAGTGCATTAATTTCAACTTGGGTAATGTGCTAGCCTTTGATTGGTGGGAACTCCGGTGTTAATAGGTAAATGTAATGGCAGTTATAGGTTGAGGATAGGACATTTATGACTCTAGTCTAGTGGCAGATTTGTAATTTAGGGCAGACCACTTTATAAATTCATAGAAATTACAATTTTTATCAGAAAATTATAATTCCACTTGGGTTTGATTCGTGAAACATGCGCACACCTCTGAAAAATATGTGCCCCTCCTGGAGTTGGTCCTAATATGCTCAGATTGCGAATCAGGGTGGTAATAGGCTGGTCTACCTTAACCCCTAAAGTCCCAAACATGGTTTTTTGGCATTATAGATATTTTGGGCAGCTCACTACGAGCGGAATTTTTCATTTTTTTCTTTGAATTTTTGATACAACATGTGGTTGAGGAGTAGCTTTAAGGCCCAACAATTTTCATAACTTTTGGCTACATGGTTAAAAAGTTATTGTATGATATGTAGTTTCTTTCCCAACTCGGGCAGCTCGGGCAGATCAGAAAAAATCACTTTTTTCAAAATTCAAAATTTGAAATTGATTTTCTAGATTTCTATATAAGTGGAAAGCTTTGAATCATTCCATTTTGATCAATGAGGTGAAAGTTATGAGGAGTTTTAGTTTGCGGGCAGTTATGGATTCTCTACTCTAAAATAAACTTTGAAGTCCTTCATTTTACTCAATTTTCAATATTTTTTGAAAAAAATATAATCATAGGATGTAGATTGTTTATTACAACATTACAACCATTGGGATTGTCAATTTTCAAATCCATAACAAAATTGTTAACAATTTAGTATTTTCAATCATTATCTACCCCTTTCTACTTACTATTTTTTTCCTATATGTTGTACAATTCCAAATGATCTGAAATTTTTCAAGCATGTATCTAATTTGCCTTGAATAATGAATTAAAATAGACACATCCATTTTGGACATTTTTTCATACAAATATGACCTTGTAGAGAACAGCTGCCCGGTTTTTCACAGGGACAAAAAAAGGATTTTTGTCAATTCAAACACTAATGTCTTGCTATCTACACGGTGGAAATTTATGAAATTTTTTCCACATGTTATCAAACCAGCTTACTACAAGATCCTATGGTTATATGTGTCCAAAATTTATTTTTTTTCTAAAATTTGGTTCTTGTACTAGAAATGGCAGTTTTTGAGCGTTTTTGGTGAAAACATAGTCAAAAACCTTTAGGGGTTAATGACCACTCTTTTTGGATTTCTACACCTGTGTTAGCTCATCATGATAGCAATGCCATGGACATCAAGTTTTAGGCCCTCCCAAGATATTTGTTTAATTTGTTTCTATGATGAGGGTGTGGAAATGACTTGACAACATGAGGTTCATGTTGTTTCCTAAGGGTAGTATTGATTATCATTCATTTGGGGCTCCCATATCTATATGAAAATTTTCAAAACAAATTAAAAATAAAAATTTATCATTACTTTGCGCCAAATATTTAATATTTTCATCACTAAAATATTGAAATTGCCAATGGACCATCATTAATAGTATAGAGAGCAATATAGCCCTTGTTTCCAATTTTCACAAAAGAATAATTTCTCTTACAAACAAATAGAATACACATAATCACATCTTTGACAAATAAGTAGAAAAAATCATATTCATAGATACTTGCAAATGAAGTTTGAAAAAAATATTAATAGGCTTATCTTTTGAGGATTATATGTTTGTAGATTACAACTAATATGAAAGTCTTGACAAATGTAAATTCGTTTTGGTGAATTTTAGAGTTGTACGTTGACTAATAGTTGGAGTTAGACCATATCGTGAATACCACAACCTCAAAGATTTGGCCCCCATTAATTGCCTCAAAAACTTTTCAACTCTCATATAATTACATATTTTATTAAATTCCAAATTCTTCCAACCTTTATTTAGTAAATTAATTGAACTCCAAAGGTTCTCACTAGTTCCTTCAAAATCTTCTAGTTCAATTGCAAAGATATTATATACTTCAATTCTAATCTTGTAACTTCAAGATTCCATTGCTTTGACTTCAGTTCATTCCACCACTCTAGTTGTGTGCTTGAATTTCAGTTGTGGCTTCAAAAGCACTCTATTGTCGCATAATAAATTCTATGTTCGTCAATAAAAAAAATTCCAAAAGTCACTTCAAATTGAATTGGCTCAACTAGTTCTAACCTATAGGTCATTAGTCAAATAATAGAATAAATAATTTGAAAATGTACAAAATCTCACTATTGTTAAGATAAATATTTGAAAAATTAAAACTATGGCTTCAAGGTTACAACCTAAGAGGTGCAAGAGCATTGCCATCATACTATTTTGATGCTTTTACTTGAATTTATTCATATTCAACACTTTTTCCAAGAAATGATAAAATTATTTAAATTCTTAAATAAAATTAATGAAAAATCTTCATCCAAAATAAATAATTAATTAGTCAATGTAATAGTGATGAACTTACCTCATTCCTACACTCTTATGGTAATAATGTAATTTTTTTTCGAAAAGAAAAATTCAGCTGCAGATTGGCACTTGATATACACCCAAGAATCCATACTTTGCAATTCTTTTTTTTCTTCCTTCCCCTATTTGTCACCATATGGGCCAAATTGCACCATTTCAAAATTAATCTCTAGTTTTTGCCAAATAAAAGCACTCTTTCTGCACCAAAAAAATTTCATTTTCGTTTAAAATATGGACAAAGTCACCCATTCTTGAATTAATAAAGTACATGAATACAATTGAAAAGTTTCTTTTTTTCTTTTTTTTTCCAAAAGATGAATTAATGTAGAAATACACTTTCTCAAAAAGTAAAAGAAGGGTCTGGTCTGTACTGGAGCTTCCCTTCGTTCTAATGTGCAATGCTGCTGCCTCCTCTACAGTACTTCTGCTTGTGGCAAATTCCTCGTTGCTTTCCGTTGTTTAGTTTCCTCATTGCAACAGAGTGAGCAATATTTTAGGGTTCCGATGAGAGTGATGACTAGAATGCGTTTCGGTGTCGCCGGATTCCGAGCTAAGAGCTCTGTCAATGTGAGTCTCGGGTCCTGGTTACCAATTTCACGCAGAAATTTCAGTTTGCATGAACTGCAGGTGCGATTTGTTGTAGTCTCTCTGTGGATGGTGTCGCTTTTAGGTTTTCCTACATGTTTAATTTTTTAATTTTTATGAAGTTGTGAATTGGTGGAATTGAAGCTAATTCAATCTTTGGTATTTGTTTTCGGAGATGGCAGAGCAGTGAGCTTGGAAATCAGCCTTTTAACGCTGGAATGGATCAAATTGGAAAGGTTTCTGCTGTGAATAATTCTTCTGCACATGCTTTGCTGGATCCCAGACATTCTGAAAGGTAGGCATGTTTTCATTTCTTGAGGTTCCATTTCTCTTGCTAAATTAGAATGGAGAGTAGAATTGACGAACTGGACTCTACATAGAATTGGGTGAAGTCGGACTTTTTCTTTTTGAAATAAAATTCCAAAACATTGATAGATTACAATGTTCAGAAAATGCTGAATTATGCCTGATTTGTGAATTTGAGCTGCATCATCGATTGTCTCCAAATCTTTTGATATTTTGCGCAATGGTGGACCGCCCTCAGGCCGTCATTTAAGCTGATTTGCATCCGAAGAGTCAACGAGTTTTTTTTCTTTTACTTGTAGGCAAATGGAAATCATAAATTTTTGAAAAGAAAAAAGAAAAAATTATTTTTTCTTGAGGATTTTGTAATTTGCGTGAATTTTTTAAAGTCCGGACTTGAAGAAACCTTCAACCGTCTCAAAACATCTGAGGTGCGTCTTTTGATCGTCTTTAATAAGAGTCAAAACCACCTACTACAGACTCTATTACTTTTCTTACTGCACCTCTCAATCTCAAGACATTCTACAATGATGTTTTAATGTCATATTGGTAATTTTTCAAAAAGAGAAGGTCCTTATTTGAGAGAATTGAGGGGTTAATGGTTTCAGATAGTTCTACCTTATAGAGGATCCAGAGGAGGAAGCCCATCATACTGTAGGGTTTCTTCCTCATTGCTTGATGCTGTGAAGATCCTGCAGATGAAGTCCTCCAATCTTGACTTCAAGGTGCTCTTTGAAGATTCTCATAAATCACTACCCCTAATCCCGTTTTCGTTACGGCTGGAACGCTGCTAGGCCATGTAGCCTGTCCCAATTAGATCTAAAATTTTTTTTATGAAAAAGGTTTTTTCAGGGGTTGATCTCGTGGATCGTTGGTTTTTATAACTACACTTTGCATAGGATTTCGTCAGATTCTACAGACTGCAGAATGCTGGTTCCTCTGTACTTTTCTTATACTCGTCTGGATATTGGAGGTCAGGCGAGAGACAACAATGCACCAAATTCAGGGCTTGAATAGATTCTTGTGTTACGGCCCTTCCACATGGGTTTAATTATGCTGGAAATGCTCAGGGAACTGGCTGTTGATGTAGGCTTCTGAAGAAAGTAGGCATGCTCATGCATGAGGCTGTTCACATGCGAAATTCAAGTCTTCCAAACGCAACTCTACATCAGCTGCGGGAGGTAGATTGCAGAGGCTTATCTGTTTCTTTTTAGCTTCTCTTTCAGCTCCAAGGTTGAGTCACGGGATGGGCGTACTTCCTGATTTTTAAGTCATTTGTTACGTATCTGAATTTTGAGTTATTTAATCGGTGCATAATTGATGAAGAGGAGTATGAATCGGCTCCATCTTTTGACCTTACAGGACTATTTGAAATTGAACATGGATTATCGGCAAAAAGCTCTGATTGTTCTGGGGACCCAGTTTGGAGTGGACCGAGAAAGGTTGAAAGGACTCGTACAGCACTATCTGAGCTTGAAACCTGGTAAACTCTCATAATACCTCCCTCTTGCAGTCTTTTTGTGCATTTTGAACACGTTGTTCAACCCTCAACCCCCTTCGAATATGTTCGATACATTTCCAGTGTCACGTGCCTATTAAAATTTGATACCAACAGAGTGTTGGAAATGCATCAGACCGGCATTGAAACGGCAAGCATTGGAAACAAAATGTTATATATCTAGATATGAAAGCCATTTAAATTAGTCCAATGAAAAAAACACAATGGAAACGCATTGGTATCATCTATGTGAGAAAGCTTGGGCTCTCCTTGACGTGCTATACAGGACAATGTTTGAGTCATTCTAAGAATTTTACCATATATGGAACAGTGATTTTTGGGAGATGTGTTGAGCTGAGTACTGGAGCCAAATCTGTGAAGATGAAAATTTTATCACTATGTATGTATTTTCTTATGCTGCACCCATCCCAGATGCTTGAATTAAAATGCCATTACTTTCGGATTATTTGGTAGTCAACAGTACTGAAGCAACAAACGAGGATAAAGCAAGTGCCAACGGGTCGGAAGCTGCACATTATCGCACCGAGCGGGATTTAAGGGCTGCCCTTGTGCCTCTGTCATCACGATTATTTGAGCAGATGAATGGTCAGGTTGGAGGGCTCAAATTCTTGGTGGATCTTCGTGCGGACCTGAAGACCACCCTGGAGTACTGTTCATTCCACAACCAATATGAGTGTTCATTCTTTTTGTTTGAATATTTCATCGGTCATAAGATTTTAAGGGACCCAATCTTTCATATTTTAAGAAACATTAACGAATATTTGTTGGTTGTGACTTGCATCCAAACAGGGAGAACAACCTAGCATCACTTAGAGCACTGGACGATGACTTGCAGGGTTTGTTCGCTTCATGGCTTAGTCCAGCATGCCTCGAATTGCGTCGCATCACTTGGAATGACCCTGCCTGCCTGATGGAAAAGATCGTTACTTACGAGGTTTGTCCAGTTCCGGATCCTTTTACCTGGATCGTAATGTTTTATGCTCTGTACCAACTGTAAATGTATCTTCAGATTGTATGCGAGTTGCATAACTTCTAGGGTTCTGTTCAGTGATCTAGTGGAACCTATTTCTTCAACTTTGCATGAATCAACAAGGGATGTACCAACTTTGTTTCATGCCATTTGGATCTACGGGTTGGGATCTATTGTATTTCAAAGAATTTTTTCTTCAAGAATTACAAGAAATAGGATATGTAGCAAAAAAGTACGATTTTTCTCAGGTTGCTCTGCATAAGCAGCCATGATAGGTGTGCTCAACAGCACAAGCCATTCTAGTAGCTGATGGGGGGTTGAATCTTTTGGCCGCAGGCTGTACATCCAATCACTAATCTCTACGATTTGAAGCGGCGCCTAGGAACTGGTCGCCGATGTTTTGGCTACTTCCATCCTGCTATGCCAGGTTAGCAAATCTTAGAGTAGTCAGCGTACACTCTTACAATCATGTCATAAACTGTATGTCCTCTTTGAAGGGAAGAGACGGGGTCTGAATCTCTAAGTAGTCCGTCAACCTTCATGCTAGTTTGGCTCTCGTTCTATTGGATTGGTTTCAGATGCACATCGTTAAGTGAAACCTTTCGGTTACTGATGCTGAATACTGCCTTGCACAGGTGAACCGCTGGTTTTTATTGAAGTTGCTCTCACCAAGGGTATCGAAGGCTCAATACAGGTATGTATTGAGCCGTCTTTTAACCGTCTTTTAACCCTTAAATGAGCATTTTGGAGTGGGTCATTTGGGGACTGTCTTTTGTTCGATTTTAATAATTCTTTAACCACTACGTGCAATGTTCTTCGTTGATTCGGTGGATCTAAAATTTAGATTGATCTGATTTATATTTTGCACAATATCAAATTGGTCATTTAGAACATTTGAAATCTCGGTCCTTTAGGGGTTGAGAGATTGAAACATACTGGAACCGATTTGAGCATAGGCTGGAGTGTGATGGTAGATGTCGTTGCTGTGCAGAAAGTCCTTTTTGGAGAATCGCCTTGTGATGAAAGTGAAGCGACAAGTGCACTGTTTTATTCAATAACTAGTACCCAGGTACTGTCCTGCTTTTTCTCTTCGAAAGCCACTTCTTTATCTATTTTGAGAAAAATGATAGGGATGGACAGTCTTCAAAGGAGAGTGAGGATGGATGTAATAGAACTGTTCTGTTTGCCCAGGGCAGCCGGGACTCCGAGGTATTGATCTAGGAAATTTCCTGATTAGGCGTGTTGTACATCTACTTCAGCAAGAAATGCCTGGAGTAAAGGTATGCACGTGTGCCTCTTCTCTACCAAATTCTGGCGCGGCTTGTCCCGGCAATATTATGCATTTGATGATACATATCAAGCGAAGGTAGTTATGAAAAATGGCGAAACAAGATAGGCCAGAGTTCTCAAACTACAGCCACTGCTGTCTATCTGAATTCATACACTTCGCATTTCCCTGCGAACTGATCTGTTTGCTTCGTGCAGACCTTTTCAACACTTAGCCCTATTCCAGGCTTCATGCACTGGTTGCTTGCAAAATTGGCAACTCAGTGCAAGCTTAGTGAGGATTTCGGAAATCAGTCTGCGAATATTAAATTAAGAGAAAACTTACTACATCCTGAAGAAGAAGAAAAGTTGGAGGCTTGCAGGTTCGTCTTACCATGACCCTTGTTACGATTGTTACTTATCTACAGAAACTTTTGCTCAGAGTCACGCCTATGGAATTCTTGTTGGCTAGGTTTCTGTGCCTATGGTAGTAAATAGCAAACTGACATGGTTTTTATTATGGACAGGAATGGAGAAAATTCAAAAGGTGCAGTACGTTTCATGTATGATATGCTCTCGTCTGAGAAACATGCATGGGCGAGCTCGGAGAAGCTGATAAATGCCCTGCGTCCACCGCTTCTCCGATTGTGTGCTCGGTAGGCATCTTGCTGCTTTCACTTTTGAACATGGGCGTCTTTGTGCTGTGGTGCGCCACAAATGCTGTCACATCTTGACATTTTGGTGCACTTTCAAACTTGCTCTTTGTGCACCAACTCCGAAAAACGTTAATTGAGAAGTTATTGTAACTCAAGTTTAAGTGGGTTTTATATTGGATATATATTAATGTGCAGTTGATCGAAGTCCCATAAAGTGATACATTATAGCAAAGGAACATCCTTCTGGCTTTGGTTTTTGCGCCTGGTTTAAAGACGAGCGTTCGTTCCTGTGCTCCTTCAGGTACATTCTCCAAGAGAAGAAGCGAGGTGCTGCATTAGATCCCGTAACGAACTTCCATGTTCGTAACGGAGCAGTAAGTGTGTTTCTTCTGACCATACCAAAAATTGATCTATGACCTCATAGATGGTCTCCTGTGTCGGTAATTTCTGGGTGCTCTTTTGTAGATGCTATGTTGTTCCCTTGCAAAAGAGTGATACGTGGGAACAGCTTCGACTAATCGATTCATATTCGGGTGCAGAGTGTGGAACAGTTAAATTGGATGGGAGATACTTCATCCAAAGGTCTTACTGCTAGTGCAGGCCTCATGGTTAATTACCGTTACAGGTGTGGGTAAAACCCTGATATTTAATTTAGACTTTCAAGGCATTCACATGGGGATGCTATTTTCGTCTCTTTAAGCATTTCAACATCTGTAAGAGTGATTGTATAGAGCTGTGAAGATATCATTTGGGGGACGAGCCAAAAAATTTGAGATCAAAATATTTTATCACTATGTGTGGTCATTTCTTATGCAATCATTCAGAGTTAGAGATTGTAGATCACTAGTGAAGGGACAGTGGACAACCCCACTTCCAAAGGAAGAAAAAGTTAACACACATTTGGCCAAGTTATGCTTTCGCTTTTTGTATGTATGTCCAAACAAGAGCATGCATCGATGAGTTGCTGTTGGTAACAAGGGTCGGTTTAGGAGACCGGATGAAGTTCTTCACGGTTTTACCTCAATTATCTCTGGAAATGCTTCAGTTGATGTGACTTTAATGCCCGTGTATGCACAGGCTGGAGGATATTGAGGCTAACAATCAAGCATACCTCAACCGGCGTGTGATTGCGGCAAATCCTGCTGTGGTGGCGTATTTGCAATCGCCAGGATCAGTTTTCCATCGGGGAAAGCTTTAGCTTATAACCATAGAAACCAAACGAGGTATTGCCCATCATTGTCTCTTTCTTTTTCTTTTTGTATATATATATAGGTTTGGAGGTCTTGCCTCACGTTCTTGATAGGAACACCGTGGGTCCAACTGCTAATTTAAGGTGTTCAAGATTCTCATACTCTGACACTTTTCTTTGGCACAGATCCTCCCATTTTGGGTTCAACAATGAAAGTGTCGATACTTAACCAACTCTTATAGGCAGGAGTATTTACTGCGAACCGCGGTACAACTCCAATGAAAATGTGGCAGTCAACACTGCTCCAAATCTGTTATATAGCTCTTTGCTCATATAACTGGCCAACAATCGTTGTGCATAGCTTTCTTAAAGGTTAAGGTACATTTGAACAACCAGAATAATATTCAACAATGGAGGTGAGCTGTTGTTTTTATCCATTCAAGAAAAGATAAATTAAGTCAACATGTCACTATTCTTGTTCTGTCTGTCAGTAGGCTTGAGAATGAGAAACCATGAAAGGTCAAAAGATTGGTTGCTCCGTATGAGACTTTGTGATGAGTCCTAAAATTGATTCCAGCCGTAATTGTGACACCTATAGTTGAACCCAATTCGTTCTATTCTATCTTAACCTTTTGTTAATATCTTTGTACAAATACATTATTTATCTCGATAACACCAAATTGGTCCTAAAGAAATATTATCTTTCAAAGATTTAAATATTGCTTATGATGAATGAGAAAGTATTTGGCCAATTGAAAGCATTGCATCAAGAAAGTAACCCCCCATTGAAACAATATTGTTTCAATGGTTACACAGTCCAATATAGAAAGTATATTGTTAATGTACAAAAGTAGTATTGTAACAATATAGTTTCAATGGAGTGTACTATTTCCACTAAAAACTATTTTGTTGTAGTATTGATGTTGTACTACAACAATACATTTTTAATATTGGACTGTATAACCATTGAAACAATATTGCAATAGTACTAAGACAATGGGGGGGTTAGTTCCCGATGTGGTGTGAAGCTTTCTATTCATCATCCAAAATATGGATGAAGTGACTAAATATAGGTAATCCTTAAAGGACGCGGTCCTATGACCAAGGTAGTTACCAAAATGCTTGGATTATTGGACCAATAGGTGAAATCTTTGTTTCTCTAGTGTACAATCAAATTATCCATCGGCCACTTTTTGGCCTCAACTTCCTTTAAGAGTTAATGTCATCAAGAATCGTACTATGTCCTATGTTGAACATGCAATATGATATTAAAGGATTAAAATTGGGTTGTAAAATGACAATGACATGAATTTAATGAACCAATTCCTAAAGTTTATACACATGGTAAGAATTTCTTGACTTCCTAGCATCTTAAGGGACATTTTTGGATTAGCATTACAACAACAATGTAGGAAGTTGAGAGTGTTCCATTAGCATCTAAAAGGATGAGAATAGCCCCTTGCAATCAAAAGCTTTATGTATTCCTTTCACCACCTATAGTTATTTTTTTTGCCAAAAATAAGTCAAACAAAATACATGCGGGATACTCCTTGATTTGCTGTTGTTTAGCAAATTTTTTTCTGGCTATAAGTTTCACACCCAAAAGAATGAAAGTGGGTTATCCTGCCTTGCCGCATGTTCCCAATCAGGCCTTACCGTGTATGAGATCTCGATGTTTCAAACAAAAACAAAAACTGTCTACCTTAATATAATCGATGATTGGGTGCCGTCCATCTAAAGTCCCAACAGTAACAGTAAGGCAT
This sequence comes from Straminergon stramineum, assembly GCA_963920665.1. NCBI lineage: Eukaryota > Viridiplantae > Streptophyta > Bryopsida > Hypnales > Calliergonaceae > Straminergon > Straminergon stramineum. The sequence continues at coordinate 10,534,906 of OY987264.1, read as the reverse complement.
CCCTTGAGAACCACAAATGAGCTGAAACACGTGTTTGGGTTCGAAACAATATTTAAAGGGAAATCTTTTTCTGATATTCTGCCCAAGGAGGATGATCAACTACGATAGTACATAGACCAGATCAGCCGCATGCACGATCGATTCCTTCAAAGGATTAGTGAAAACGTATGCTGAAGGTGCTCCCAGCGTCCCCTGAGCACGATACAAACCCAAGGCCAGCATCCCTTTGTCGCGAAGCAAGCCAATAAACAGATCACTGTACTGTCTATTGACATACTCCTCTGGAATGGAAATTTGCTTGAAAATCCGCAGAGTCCTGTAACTTACATTACCGTTGCGTATCGTGGGGCCACCTTCGATGAGTTGATCAACAATGGATATTGTACTTCTGTTGTAGAATGATGATCGCCTGCGAGGACGGCAGTTACCTGTTGTTAGTCCACATTGGAAGATAACGAGACAGGGAACAGAATACTCTTAGACCAACGTTGAAAGGACAGCACAAGCGATACCAAAGAAAAAGTGTTAAAACAGTTGAGAGAAGAAGCTACTGTAATACTCACAGAAGAAACCCAAGTAACACAGGAGAAACTGCTTTTCCCTCCATGAAAGCGCCTCCAAAATGCACAAGAGCGTCCGGGTTGCGTTTAAAGTCAGACTTCAAGACGTGCTTCTTCTTTATCTCAAACGTCGGTCGCAGATAGTGTAACGCAAAAGTATGCTGCATGTCAACAATGAGAACTTCCGTGTGGACGCCGACCAATCTTTCCACGTTCGCAGCAATTCTAATGTTATCTACGTCACTTCTTTGTGCTGATGGAACCCTTCGGTGAACCTTGCTTTGGTCCGCTATACCGTCCCCACTTAAGTCTACAGGTGTATCGTGACAGCCAAAAACGACTACTTTTTCTGCACCATAGTAGATAAAAGAATTGGTTGTTAGAGTTAAATATCATACAGTTCAATGAAGAAATCAGGTATCTCAGAGAAAGCAAGATTGATATTGATATTGATTTACGAAAAAAGTCATCCATCTTGATCGGGCATGCCACTCTAATCAACTGCGAATCAACAGCGTTTAGCAAAAACCTAGAAATTAAGTTGAAACGGGACTACACATAACGAGCAGTACCTTGAATAATTAGGTGGTCATTTGAATGTGCCATCATTTCACAAGCCATATTTTGTAGTAATATTTGATATAATTCTATCATAATAAAGCATATCCAGAGTCATCACATCCAGAGTCGGTCTTTCTGGGACTACGATAATAAACAGAAGAGTTTGAACTCAGAAGTACAAAGTAAGAGTAGGGGAGATTTTGTAGACGGACCTGCCTGAAGAACCCCTCCCCGCATGAGGTCAAGCTCGTAAATAGGAGAGCCTTTGAGGAAGAAAACATCCTTGAATATACCTACTTTCCCCCACATCTTGGCTGTGGGCTCATTCGGGTGCAAAATGACAATTGGGGGATTGGGTTGATCCAGCTTTCGCAATTCTCTCAAGAAGTAGAACAATTGTTCAGGCCAGTTATTCTGGCAACAGACTAAAATATGAGGTACTTCCAGACTTACTACAGGAACAGTGCAGTCCTTTAGATTTTGTAATATGACATCACGACGTCTCTCCAGAACCGATGCATGAGGCAGTGCATGGGTTGACCCAGTTGGCGGCCAGGCTAGTAACCTCTCTGTAGCTTTCTCCAGAGACATCCCTCGGGGATAAGCACCCTCGTCCTTAGAGCAGTTACTGTTAAATGAACCCGGGTCGTCATCTTTAAGAGCTACCCCATAGCCTGCACAACAGTGATGTACATGCATTAGTGTTCAAGAATAGCAATGTCACCATCAGTTAGTAACTAACCATATTTGATAACCAGATGCTCGCAATTGGCACCTTTCAAATACAAAATTTTAGCACAACCAATTTAAAAAAGATTCAGCCCTACAGAGTCAACCGTTCCACAAGGTTAGTCTTGAAAGCAATTCACCTGCTTCGAGTGCATCGTCATTCCCATGCTTGCTCTCTTCAGATAAGCGACTGCAGATTTCGGACCTCATTCGCGATTCTAAGGACTCTTCATTTACTGCAGTGTAAGACATGTGTTCAGCAGTAGGGTTACGCTCGGATTCATCCACAATAGGTCCAGTCCGATATTTTTTCATCTCTTTGTTGGGCAGCAACTTTTCTTTCCTCCACTTCATCTTCTGCATATGCTGATCTCCAAATTTCGAAATGTCATAAGCACTGCGTAAGTCCCAGCATATGACTAAGCCAACGTCATTGGGATCAATGATATGCCCTTTAGGGTGAAGAAAAACCTGCAAACAATAATCCACAAAACATCACAATATCATGAGGGTCTATAGTTAAACCCCAGAAGTGTTGAGACGAATAAAACTTGCATTGAAGACAAGTGAAAACCACGCAGAATGCTGAGATCAATCTTAAAAATAAGAAAAATCCTGATTATCCATCGGAGCAACCGGAGTTCTTGCATGTTTACTAAAACTGAACAAAGAAAGAATCATCAAACAAATAGACGCTAGAATAAAGCTCCAAATCTTGTAGAGAAAATGACAAATATAGAATACGAGTGGGACTGAGATATAAAATTGTCATTTCTATTAATGGTACGATGCAGACACTTTCCAGCACTCAGCTTCAAATCAAGCACTTTCGGATGTAATCATAGGAACAAATAAACAATTCAACAAGTGGCGTTCTCAGTATTACCTTACGATCTCTTTGCAGGTTCTCCTGATCGATCACATTCGCATCAAGTGCGAAAAGCACCACATTATAGTTTTCAAATACAAACTCCACAACCTGATACGTAAGCACGTAGATGCAGAAAAACCCTGTTAGTTGCGTTCACAGTACTACAAGCTGCAACTCATCTTCAGGATTGTATTGGTTTTGTAGGTTTCTAATCTCTGCTGAGAATCTCTGCTGTGATTCACTACTGTTTTGAAGAGGATGAACAATTTGTATCCGCCGAATTGAAAGACGAAATAATAAAATGCTCGTAAATGTCCGATGACTGAGGGTTAGAAACTATAGCCAGAGTAAACGACATTGAACAAATTAATTGAACACTTCGCAAGAAAGAAATATTTCGTGCAAGACACTGTAAGAATCCTACTATTGTAAAAGACGAAGACTACATCATGAAAAGACAGAACATAACGTCAATTAATTTGTACAAGTAGTTATCAAACGACGTTCATCAAACTCAAACTAGAAAGGTATAATTACATGACTCAATTCATCTGAGACAACGGGCACGAAACTTTAGTAGAACTTATCTGAAATCAAGCGAGAGAGATTTAGAGCTACAAGCATGACATACCTCTTCGAAGAGCATTCCGCAACAAGCCTTAGGAAAGATGAGAGGATACACCTCATTATCAAAGCTGTGAAAGTACTCTGACACAAAGGAATTGACTGGCAACGTCTTGATCTTGATCTCTGAAGTGAAGAGGTTTGTAATAAATGTGTATAGCCCTTTCACATGGCAGCTGCAGTCACACCCAACCATCAGATATTTTTATTTATTTACAAGCACCGCATGGCGGGTAAAAGATTTGTCTCTGTTTCGAGGTAGAGAAATATGTGGCTTCTTTAGCATCAATGCTTGCAGAGATCATGGATAATGAAGAACCTGCGGGCAATCATCCTGTAGTGGTATTTTATTGGACAAATAACCTCAATTCCTCGATTGTCAGTCTGGTCCCACACGGCACTACTTTGTGTCTCCGGCTCCAAAACTTCCACAATTATGCGAACCTTCTTGTTGCAAAATCGATGAACTGCAAGTGCTTTCATTATTTGCGCTGCATCTTCTACATCACGTTCCTGCAACCAGAAAACTACATGAGTCCACTAAAGCTTGAATAACAAGAGAAACTAATCATCAACAGTTATTATTCAAACTGTAGTTCGTAAAATCTTGGCATCTTCAAAACCTCCATTTGATTTTATCTCCTCTAATTCTCCATTCTTGGGCATAAATTCGGCACGGAATTTTCTCCATACACCCTAAGATTAGCTCATCACAAAACCCATCAGTTTAACATAAATAATATTTTCGGGACTTTTAGAGAAACACAATCTACTTCTTGTTTAAACAGTTGAATCCATTTGGTTTCTTTAGCAGTGAACTATCCCATAACATTAGAGAAAAGAATTTGTCTTGTTTATCACATTGTTTGTTTGAATTTTCCCGAGACCGGAAAGCCTAAAAGCAGTGTAAGGTACTCTCAGAAAGCCTTCGACAAGGATGGATACATTGAGATGATTTCACAAGAGTTGGACCAACACAACAGAAGTTATTGAAATTACAATGTAGTTCTTGCATCAATACTTTACGTAACATAGAAAAGGAAAAATGAGCCATATTGATGCTCCTGTTACAGCAGATGTGCTCAACAGCACAGAGATTAAAGTATAAAATTGAAATAGTCAAATAAATCAAGATAAAAACATGATGTCAACAGTACCTCAGCTTCTTTGTCAGCAATCAGAAAAAATGCAGTAGCACTCTTAGCACAAACTCTATCCAAGTCTGCTGCCTTAATAGGAGACCCCTCGATAAACTCCACAAGTCCATAATAAAGAGAGACCAGTTGCTTTAACTCGAATCTGCCACGCACTTGTGAGTTTTTCAAAACTCCCTCGTTTGTACCGTTGCATGCATTAAAACCATGTATAGTGACGAAATTATAAATGCAAGAGAAAACAACGTGGTGATGGAAACAAATATTCACTTACGAGGGCGAAAATGATCCCAAAACGGTCACTCGTAATGGATATATTTCCAAATCTGCAAAAGAAATGAAGAATAAAACACCATTCATATCAGCATTTGGTAAGCGCATTTGCAAAAAAATCAAGAGATCTTAGACAGTGCCAAAGCTCAGCATATGAATCTCAACAGACTTCCTTAACGTAAACTACTGCTCGTCAGTCATTGTCCTCTGTATTGTCCGTTCTGAGACTTAAACAAATGAGGTGGGTAGATGCAAATATTTCAACAGCTATCTCACCTTCATTGTGAGTGGGATTGAAGAATTCTGCCAGATAAGTTTGGATGCCTTGAAACGAGATACTTCCACTCAAAATCAAGTACCGCGATTCAATTATCTTCCTCTTACTAAAAGACCCTCCATACGGCCTGCCCAGCAACAAGACACTTCGTCAGGCAAAGCCATACAATGCTCAACCTGCCTCATAATGAAAGGGATCACAAGTAGCGAAAACTCCTTCGCATCTACGACACCCGGTTCATTAGGAATACGATAACCAAAAGATTCCAAGGACCCATTCTATATCACACAATCATCTTGAAAATAAAATATCTGCAAAGAACGGTCAGTCCATCAGTCCCGAACCTGAAACAGAATTGACAGCACAAACCGTCTGATTTTCAAGCTGCAAATCATACCAAATATTGACATAGAGCACGCTCATAGACACCGAGTCTTAGGAAACAAATACCATTAAAAAAAAAGCCTGTCTGTATAATTTATATATATAATCAAGCAATAAGAAAATATGGGGATGGAACACAGCAACGAAGATGCAATAATATAGTACAGTGCGTATCACTAAATCAATCAGCGTCCAGTATTGTATAATACAGAACCGTAACAGACAACCAAACATGCACAAATCACTAGCAGGGCATGGCAACAAGATAGATTTAGTAAGTTACTGGGTAGGTTAATGCAACGAATGAAAAGTAAGGACAGGAAATCTGAATGCTGCTGCAAAAGCCTTGTGTGCATCATGAAATAAGACTCAGGATGGTGACATACCTTCGGGAAGCAAGAAAAGTTATACGTCCAATCTGAATAGGAAGAATGGTTAAGGCTGCAATAATTGTGCACATGGCCACCAGTTGTCCTAATTGAGTGCTTGGTGTTATATCCCCGTATCCAACAGTAGAGATCTGAACAACAGATAAACAGGAAATTCTTATTTTTAATTAAAGAAGCTAGAGTACACGACTGTTGGATGAAAATTAGAGAGTTCAACGTAAAGTAACAATAAAGGAAAGCTTAAGGGCAGTAGGGTAGCCATTGTAAATATTCTCTCGCCAACGTATAGAAGACAGGGATAAATGATTGGCATGAAAAAGATTCACCCAGAACACAACATGCATGACAGAGTTGGTTAAATTGAAACCCTGATAATTCTTTCTATTTATGAAATCACCTATGTCGACAACAAATCAACATGGACCGTCAAGCTTAAATAAAAACTGTTTACCAAACCAGTTTGCGCTTGAAAGCTTGGGTGAAAACTAGTCGGGGTCAATTTCACATGGCAAAATGTAAGAGCTTTATCAGAGTACGTAAGAAAATGATTAGAGACTTCAGAAAACGTACGGTCACAACAATGAAGTAAACTGCATCCCAAAAGTTGATGCATCCCTCCTCAGGACACAGGGCTCGCTTATGTGCTGGAGCTCCGTGATATTCCACGTACTGAAGTATCCCCGCAGCAAGGAATACTGCATCACTTGAAAAACATTATGCTCTTACAGTTCTATATTAAATAATGTCAGCCCGGGACCCAGACTCCTTAAATCAAAACCAAATTATCAGATAATCTGGGCGTCTTTCAGATACAATTCTTGAAACCTTTAAGAGTCAAAATTTTCAATCAGACAGCTTTAGCATAATCTCAAGAAGTCTAGAGCACCCATAAACAGAGATGCTTTCTCATTTCTTCAGAAGCGACTAGAGACGCATGTCTGCGATAGTTACAATTGTCAATAGAAACATTTGCTGATTATACGTCCACTTGATAAAGACAATAGACTCTCATTTGCAAACAAGGGTAGCTCCATTATATCCTAACTGGATTATTACCAGCTCCAAATGTCGATGTAACTAGCAAGAGGATTTGTTGCGAGACTGTACTTCCCACAATCCCTAGTTTGCTCATCAAAGATACTATCCTGCACGTGAGTAAAATAATCGATGAGACGTGAAACCGTAAAACAGTGAATAAGATACTAGGACCACATTGCAACGAAGAAGAGCTTAGACCTTCTGGTCGGATCATCTCACACTTTAATATCTAAGTTGCAGACAAGACGGGATCGCCATTGAAATTGGAGACAGCTTACCTGATAATACGTAGGAACTGTAGGAATATTAGAATCCTTCCACCACGAACTACTGAACTGTATAGGACAAGATTCAAAACCAAATTATTGACACAGAGCATGACGATCTAACTACACTGTCATCACAAATACACGCACTGTGAAAGACGTATTAACGGCATGCATTATGCATCCATGTGCATTACTTACATACAGGTAAGGATAAAAATGCTATAAAGCCAAAAAAAACTCGACAATGCACAACACAATGTATGCGCTGCGGACGAGAAAATTAGGCAAATTGTAAATGCGGAAGCATAGTTCAGACAGGAATTTGTAAGGGTCGCAAAACTGATAAGCTAAAATCCAAGTGTGAAAATGTGTGGGTGAATACTCAGGTCCGTACCTGAAAAGAAATATTATGGGCAGTGCACTGAGTAAGTCGACCAAACCCCACCACGAAAATATGTAGTACAAGCGCACAGACTCACTGTGAACATTTCACAAATCAAGGCAGCTCAGTAATTACCTTAGATAAGAGAGCCTCCAGAAGCTCAATCCTGGTCACGTGACAAGCAAAGCTCATTTCTTCATCAGCAAATGCTCTCGAATAATTGAATCTTTCTTCGATTGAATGAAATATCATGATATTCAGTATGTGGGTAACTACTTATGGTTTTCACAGAATCTGTGCCAAGTGTAAATCCTAAAGTGAAAGAAGAACCCTCGTACAAATGTACAGCAGCTTTGTACCTGTACACTCGCAATACATAGTCGAAGAGAAAAGCCACGCTTATATAGTTCTGAGCTCGGCTAACCCAATTGTAAACCGTATATTCGTAATAACTGCGTAGGCACACATCGATCAATAATCAGCACCATGAGATCCAACTAGATGCAGTAGCTACATCAAATCCTTAGAAATACAGCAGAGTCATCCCCGAAACGGAGATACACTTCTTTTCTTCTTCTTAGGGACAGGATGAAGCGAAAATTGCAAGCGTTCAACTAAATTGAATAAAAATCCATCTTTGCTAGTTGATGAACAATATTGGATTAAGTTGTATTTAAATGAACAATAAAGCCAACGAGGATCTTACTACTTGCTTCTTTCTTCAGAACTTTGGCAGTTACAGCATGCTTCTTAATTGTAAACAGATGTTCAAAACCTGCCATCACTTACGTGGAGTATACGTACAGAACGCCCGAAGTGAGAGCTAACACAAATTCCAGCTGCATTTATCAGCCATTAAAAAGAAGTTCAGTATGTGTCCGTCAAATCGAACATAACGAGAAGAGTATCTCCAGGAATGTTAGCTCAGCAACGTTAACTCGCAGCTATGACAAAGCAGGAGCGTCAAGTCTTTCAACATTGCAGACAACTTGGGTAGGAAAATACGTACGAAATGCCAGATGTTTCCTATCCATCCGGACCGAAGAGCTGCACGAATTTTAACACTCGAGGGCACTTTACCATATAAAAATGAATCATGGTAAGTATTCAAGACAGGCTTGCTAGCTCCAACTTTCTTCACTCGATACTGGCTGTTGACTAGGGCTGAAAATCGGTCTTCATGTCGCCTAAAGGCAGATGCTTTGGATTTGACATTATCATATGGGTCTGCGATACCAGAAGCATCTCGGTTGTAGTCGGGCAAGGAGCCCTTTGATCTACTTTTTTGACGTGAAGTCCGTGCTCCACCTTGATCAGCTTCTACGTTCCCGATTTCTCCATCATCAGTTTGCTCAGATTGTCTGCAATCACGCAATCTTCTCACATTCATGAGTCTGTTAATCTGATCTTTCAAGGTTTCTACACTTTCAAACCGGTGGGATTAAACTCGATTACTAACACTCGCAGCGGATCGGACAACACGGCAGCTACTCCATTCAATACTGAACTCCCATTTCAGGTAGGAGATTATGGATGACCAGTTTCTTCAATGGACGGCTACATATAAAGACTCAAAATCACCAACTGCATTGAAATTTCGCTGGAGTGTACACGTCGACATTCAAAAGCCGTTGATTGAAGGAGGGGGACCTGAATCAAATGACGAGTAGGCGAAAGCTAAAAATAATGGACAGCTCTGGCTGCTAGTGAAGTGACGATGATCTCTATAAAGAACCGGCCATAATTTATATGTGCGCATAAAAACTAATGCACTAGACTAAATAGAGCGAAAAATAGCTCCTGGCAGAGAGGTTAACTCAGAAAATGTAAACTTTTCGATTGGAATGAAGTTTCAGTAATATACTCCAGTAGTAATGCCTTACACATACATTCCAAGAACAGATTCGTGCTAGAAATGCGGACAAAGACTATAGTCTATTAATATATATCCTACTTTCATACGGTTATAGGAGGACTAATACAAGCGGCAAGCCAACTGTAAGTTGAAGTCGGCCAATATTATTTCGAAGTCGGCCAATTAATATTATTATCACTTTCGTCAGCAACAAAGAGAAGCAATGCACTAATAAATTATCTACAAAAGAATACAAGGAACTGTCCAAGAAGAAGAAACTTTTAGCATATGTGCCATGCCCTTAGGTCGTTCGAAGCTGAATTTACATTCCAGAATAATAACGGCTTCCCCGATTAAGTACCATAGCTCTAGATTCGACTGAGACTCCAGAAGACAGAAGAGAAAACTAAAGGAGTTCACAATAAATACTAGAAACTCACGCTTCGACATTGAATATAGCTCCACCAACTAAGAGAAGTTAGAAATACGTACATTCGGTTAAGCATCATCATCTTGGAAGCTTAGAATACAGGAAAATCTGCCCTAGCTAGACAATAGTGAAGCTCTGCCGCAACTTCATGCCTTCAGGTGCTCCGTAGTGGCCTTCCACCTGGAATTGTAAAGCCTCAACTGATAAAAGAAGACCAGAAAGGATCTTTTTCACGGAATTTTTCTTTTCCCCAATGCACCGACCAAATTTGTTCCCACTGGTAAGTAAAGTGAACCAAGCTCATTCGACACCTTCACATCGTTATCTTTCAGCTAGCCATGAGCGAGTCCCGTGTCAATTCAGCTTCCACGAGGACCGTACTGCAACGTAAACCTCTCCTACAGTCGTTCACACTGAAATCGCTGCACAGGCACAGCGATTCAATTAGATCAGATTTCCAATCTCCTCAATCACTATCTCGAAAACAGAGTGACGCACTTTCCAAAAATCGCCACAGCAGCAGCAGCACCTCTTTCCGTGACAGAATGGCCTCCTAAGTAACGCAGAAATTAATCATGTACAATTCTCATTCTCCAGCATTAGAACGTCAAAATCATACTCGCTCTTCCACTAGATGCCGACTCCACAACACGTCTCCATTCGCACTCCTCTGCGTCTCCCTCAAATCATCTCCACCGAGTAGCCTTTTCCAAGAAATAGAGCTAACCTTAGCCTACCAGAGGAGTTCCAATTCATCAGCACTCACCATTCTCACCCGACGACCAAGACGGAACGTCCGCAGGCGATTCGGCACTTGCAATTAAAGATCACTCTCCCCGATGCAAGAATCCTCACAAAATTGATCCGCAGGCAGCTGCTGAACAATAATAAACCATCACGGCGATTGAAATTAAATAACGCAACACGTGAATTGCCCTGCCGTCATGGACGTCATCATTCTACTACTGTCGAAGGATTTAAGTGAAGGGCGATCTGGCTCGAGCGCAGGCAACTGAAGCAACAAAACTGAAAGATCCGCAACAAAAGCTTAGCGGCGCAAAGAAGCAAAAGCTCGGTCCTTATTCACACTGGGCAACTTGCTTTAGCTTATGTGTCACTCTAACTGTCACACTGCAGAGTGCCAAGTGTCAATCCATACCAATGGGAATCTGACACGCGGGGAATGGGCTGGATGGAACTGAGAAGAAGTCTGACAAGGTGCATTTAGTGGACCCACCTGAGCTAAGGTAGGGGGGATGCCATGCACACTGCCTTTCGTTAAGCACTTCAGGGCCCGGCCCCTTTAGAAAATCAGCCCGGTTATGGAGCATAATCCCCCCGTTACAGTGCCTGGCACTCGTTACAGTGCTTGGCACTCGTAATAGTGCCGGGCACTATTACAGGGGGGACCCGCGTGCTTAACGCAGCGGGACTCCCTCACACGACGGGAGGCCCTCGTGTGAGGGCGTCCCACTATACAGAATTCTTTCCGTTCATGACAGGCAAGGGAGGATTGACTCCCTTATTGCCCCATCCAAGGGTAAGCTTAAATGTCAAAATTGTCCCCTATTTTGTGTCGCGTAAATGTTTCATTTCTTCATTTTCTATAGATAATTTGGGGCTTCTGATTGCAATTAAGAATTCAAAATTTGCAAATTTTATAGTGGGTGGAAAATTTAAAAATTCCAGCATTTTTTCCAAGAGTAAAACATGGGACAATAAGGAGGTCAATCCTCCCTATCCTTCATGACAACCTCAGATGTGCATTTTCTAAATTGAATTGCCACAAAAGCTTTTCAAAGGTTTATGTCACCCTAAAGTAATTGCAATATGATATACATGTAATAGTTTTGATCAAAAAAATACCTAATTTATGTCAAATTGTTTGACCCTCACAAATTTATGCCAAATTTGTACTCTATTTGAAGACTCTATAGGAAGGAGAATAATTTTGGTCCAAGATTAGTGTGAATCATGAGTCTATTGGAGTATGCTAAAGAGACATAGATAGTTTTTGTAACTTTTACAATATTAACTTACTTTCAATTCTCTTACTCCTAGTGTGAAAATGCAAGCAGAATTGTCATCCATTCTCTTTAGTTACTTTACAATTGTTGCAAAATATATTAGATTAAAGATCTTCACAGGAGCTCATTGTCTACCATGATCAATTGGTGAAGGTAATGGAATTGAAAATCTATACATTATTGATAAATATAAGTTTCAATTTAGAGATAGCAACTTTCTAACCTTCATTTTCATCCATACACCAAAAATATTCAAACAATTATTACTATTATCAGACAAAGACACTTGCATCAGTATATCTAAGGTCTCTAATGTAATTCCATAACTTGAGTTCCATAATGGCTTATGTCACATGAACATCCACAATTGGATTGCAAAATTCCTAATCTTGTATTAAGTTAGAAATTCCATCATGGTAAATCAATGATGAAGTATTAAATGTAAAGGTTATTTTTCTAATTAATAAGAAATTTTTATTTTATATGCATCTTTCTTGTACATAATACCTAAATGTTTTGGTTTTTTTGTACACAATATGCCTAGCTAACACTAGTAGGTTTTTCCTTTCAAAGGTTCTTTGAAATTTACAAATTGTAAGTAACATTTACCTACCATTATTAAATCCTTGAGTTATGCATATTTTTCTATTGTTTGCAATAACCTAATAATAGGGCCTAAATGGTTGGTGGTCTATGTATACCATGAAGTTGCCAAGGTGAACAATTTTGAGACAAGTGGCTTCAATTTAGATGACAGTAGTATACAATACAACATCCTTAACCTATTACTTCATGGCTAATAGAATTTTCATCCTTATGTCAAATCCATAGACATCAACAAATTTTCAATGAATAGAGTGCAATCATAGATTGGACATGCTTCAAATTCTCTTTGCCACAACAAATGAAGAATTCCTATTGGAAAGGACAATTCTTCCAAAAACTTTATTTTCTTCTATACTTTGGTATAATAAATTGTAAAGAATTTTTTTGCATTTACACATGAAAAGACTTTCAATTGGTTGGAAGTGGTGAGTATTGAGTAGTACATGTGAGATAAGCAAGAGACCCACCATCAAACAAATGACCAACCTATTGAACTTGAAGAAGTTTTGTTGCTTTGTTGGAGATGCTATAACCTTGAGTTGTTAACTACACTGAAGGACTAAAGAGCCAACTTTGACTTTAGAAAATCTTGGGTGGGATACCACATACACATCATGTGGTGGTAAATTTTGAAAAGAAGGGTGAGTATGAACATTGTGCATACCTTGAATTCAAAAAAAAAGAAAAATTAGCAATATGAGTTGTTTTGAAAGAGATATACCTTCATATATGATTTCAATGTCAACAAGGGGCTAAATCCTCAATAACAAACTAATACCCTTTTTTCAAATTTTTTTATTCTAAATAAAAATTTTATAGATTTTTTCCACCATGTTTTTGCCCATGTTTTTAAATCACAACCTCATTATTCCCAATTCCACCATCTAACTTTGAACTAACCACCATTTTTTCCCAAACACTCACAATGGCATCCACCATGGACCTCATATGCCACATCTACGGTGCGAAAAAATAATTGAGAAAATTCATGGAAACTTGAATTTGTGAAATTCTTGTAATGTACAATTGAATGACATAATTTGCAAAATTTTGTATTTCAGTCATGCACATGGAAATTGATGATAAACATTGAGATGTCCAGAGACATGAATTTTGTAATGGCATAACCACTTGTTGACTTTTCAATGCTAACATGGCACCATCCCATTGGCAACCTGTCACCATTACCATTGCATGTTGCAACTCACAACCATCTTTCCTATCCACTTGTTTCTTACACCCTTGGATCATGAAGATCGAAGGTTGTGATTAAAAAATGTACAGCCGGTTATGTATGATAACCAATTCATCACTACACTAATAATGATATTTAGTGTTTGCAACACTAATTACGAAGCAGAACACTAAATGTTAACAATTCTTCTAGTGTTGTTAACACTAAATGTCAACATAGACACTATTTGTCAACTATTGGATATAAATTTTTTACAAAATTACATTTAGTGTTACATATTATTTCATCAAATTGTCATGAAAAAAATATAAATCTAAATATATGAATTAAAGGGTTGTAAACACAACACTAAATGCAAACCAATTGAAATTTAGAGTAGGTGTAGTAAAAGCTCAGGTAACACTATTAGTAACATAACACTAAATATCATTATTAGTGTAGTGCCGCTCATCCGTTATCTAATACATATCTTCCTGGTGGGAATTCTGGGGTGAATTTGGGGGTGATGGAGACATTCTGTAGACTTCAACTCCTGTTTCAGTTTCCTCACTAAACAGTTGATGAGATATAAGTTAAGTTACAGCGATTTGCATTACCAATGAAATTGTCTGAACTTCAATACAATGTGGTGCAATGCAGAAATGCAGAAAATGTTATTCATTAGGATTGCCACTTGCTCTCTCGACATGCATTATTTCTATAATACAGTTAATCGAGCTTGTGAAAATCCTAAAATAATGAAAATTTGGAATCCACCTCAACATTCCCCACTCTATAATTCAACAAATCAACAGAAATCATTGTTGGTACTTGCTCAACCCATTTGTCCAATTTTTTGCTTTCAAACGCATTTGACCCAAAACTTAAAAATTCCACAACATTCATAATTGCTAAAAATTGCACACCACTTTGCAATATAAAAACAATCAAATCCACCTGATTTTAACCCATACATTGCCACTTTTTCTCTCCCTCTGTCTCAAATTTAGTTGCCTTCTCAGAAACAACCAACAAGAAGTTAAGAGTTTTTAGAGGCAACCAATGATAGTTGACCAATTTGGGCTTTATGGGTGATAGTCCTTTCAACATGAGTCTAGTATTATGTATAGGGTACCTCTTATTCTCAACTTTGAAAATTCATAAAATATTATTAAAGCGTTTGAAAATTACAAAACCATTGAGTTGCATTTTCCTTTGAGTTTGCTAATAATTTCATCAATTTTTGGGGGGGTATTTGACCTTTGAGGTAGTAGAACAAGAGAAAGTGTTGCTTTCAGTAGGTGCTCTTACCTTAACCCTAGAAAGATAGGCCTATGAGCAAAGTGATATCATCTACCCCATAGTTGTGGGTGTTGAAATCCATTGCAATTTCTCTATGGTTGTAGTTGAAAATGGTTTGGTGAGCATGTCAAGTAGAAGGTGAAAATTTTGGCAATAAGAGAGGGCATGAATTTGGCAAAATGACAACATAATTGTTATTTTACATCAAATTGGTTGCAAGGTACCTTAGTGGATAATTTTTGGGTAGAGGCTTGAATCGGTTAATAGATTTTTATTAATATGCACACATATGTCACTACATTTGCAATTAGGAGAAATCATGCCATAAAATAGCCCTATCAACTTCAATAAAGAAAACCATGTTAGAAATCTCAAAATCTAGTCTTGCTTTTTGTGGTTTGGCACTTTTTCTTGACTTGGGCAACAAAATGGACAATCCAACTGTCATTCCTTCATTATTCACTTTACAAAGAGATCCAATATATAGTTTTCACATTTCCCACAAGGTTGACCCAATTGAAAAATTGTAACCCTTCTTGAAATCATATCGAAAATCCTTTGTCATCATGGCCCTTTTAGCACTTTGATTCATAATGTATTCCTCCAAGACATATTTATGAAGTTCCTTGTCATTGTGTACACACTCTCCCTTGAATTGTGAAGAAAATGGATGCAAAAGTCTTCTAATCCATCTAGTAGCTCAATCTTCACTCTACCAATGAAAGTTTTTGGTCCTTGAAGATGTTCTAGGGATAATTCCAACCCTAGCAAGCACTTTCAATTTCTTTACCATCCAACTTGCATCCTTTTTCCATTCCTTGCAGTCATTCCTTGGATATTTAGTGGTTTGGCAACCATGGAAGAAACATTAGTAGTCTACAACCAGAAAATCATTCTCAATTGTGTCTTATGCATTGATTTATGGGCTCCAAGACCCATACTTTTAGAAGTTGTCTTAGACTTCTAAACACATAATCATCTTTTATGAAGATTTGTCACCCTTTTTTTGATGGTTGTCCAATTTTTTGGGAATTTGTTCTTCAATTAAATTGTACTCTATGTGTGGACAATATAGATTCCCAAATGAAGATTTTTTGACACCATTTCATGCCTCTAAGTCTCCCATCACTTTATAAAAACCCAAGGAATCATGTTTCTCTTTATTGTTGACATAAAAACAAGATGTCACCTAAAATTATATGAAAAACCCAAGGGGTTTTCATAGTATATGTATATTAGTCCCTATATCTTACCACTTGTCGTTAATAATTTTTTTGATGGTGCTTCACGCACAAAGTCTTTCCAAAATTGAACACATGCAAAGCCAACTTGGTTTCCTTCAAGAAAATTTAATTGCATAATTGTTCGGAATGGAATAAGATGGCAATTTGAATCCCTTCAAAAGAACTAAGGACACATTAAGACAAATTTGAGGCCTCTCCATGCTCGTTTCAGGGTTGTTCCCATGCTTGTTCTCTATGCTATCTGGGAATGGTTGGGTGTTGTTAGTAAATAATTTTTCAAATAATAAATAAATAATTAGTTTTGAAATACAAAAATAAGTAGAATAAATAAATAAAATTGACGTGGCACGGTCTCGGCCACATTAGACTACAACAATGGCATAGTTCCCGCATTCCCCACAACCGAAGAACTCATAGGCATGTAGAGGCCTCAAATTTCCCCTAATGAGTGGAAAAAGAATTTGTACCATCTTAACCCCTATTTATCTCATAGAATATGCATAATTGGGGCTTGAAATTTTGCAAATGTACTTGGAAAAGGGTTAATAAAGCACCACTCTTCTCTTAATTCCACTTCATGTTTTCAAGAGTAACCAATTAGAGTCAAAGCGTTCTTTGAAGCAACTAATGAGCGTCATAATGCTTTTGAACTTCATAAGTGAGCAAAGGACCCCTTGCTTCTCATGTAGAAAATCTTGAATTTACACTTGTCCATGGATTGTGGGTAATTGTACAAAAAATTATTCCTCTCTATTCAAGAATGTTGTGATTGAAACATTTTATGCTTTGAGGGACAAGGGAAGTCTATTGGCATGCATAGATGCATTACTTCAGCTATGAAAATTTTAAGAAAATATTTCCAACATTTCATAAAATTACGAAACGACTTTAGTTGGATTTTCTTCAGGTTACTAATAATGTCGTTTTTTTATGGGCCCTGTCAGAGAAAGGTGACCCTCCCCTAACGGGGAACTTCGTGCCGCGCTGGGAACATTGGATCAGGGAACGTTTCATCAACTCTGTATCCTCTCCTCCTCTAAGTTAGGTCCTCCACCTCCGCCGGTTTTGGGCGGGTTCATACGTTATAGCTTTGAAGAGGGCTTATCAAAATGCAGCATCAAAAATGCTGAAGCGAAGCAAAAGTGATTGCGCAGTTTTTATGTCCGTCCTATAGTCCTATGAGCATTTCTATCATTTTTCTGTGAAATTCGGAGTATTTGTTGATGAATTCGGTCATAGTCTTGTTGCCGACAGTGAGTCTAAGCGAACACTCTTGCAGAAGAAGTACAAGCTTATCAAGAAGGTCAAGGAGCACCACATGAAGCAGGCGAAGGAAGTGAAGAAGCAGGCAAAGTTAGGTCAGAAAGGGAGGTCAAAAGTGGAGAGAGACCCTGGGATTCCTAATGTCGGTCTTTTGAAGAGAAGGAGCTTGCTGCCCTAGAAGCTTGCTCAGGCGCTCGAGGAGATTGAGCTGAAAGAAGCGGCGAAAAAGGAAAGGATAAGGTTTAGGGATTAAATGCTTCCTACTGTGAGAATTTCATATTCCATACTCCTCCATGTGCGGGAGAATCGAGTTTGACAATTTTGAGGACTGCGGTAGCTGTTGTTGGAATCTGCAATTGCTCACGTAATTTCCATGTTTTCGCGTAGGCTGCGAAGCGAAAGCTTAGACTGCTGGATGACGAAGATGAGCTGAATTTGCTAAAAAGGCT
This sequence comes from Straminergon stramineum, assembly GCA_963920665.1. Classification (NCBI taxonomy): domain Eukaryota; kingdom Viridiplantae; phylum Streptophyta; class Bryopsida; order Hypnales; family Calliergonaceae; genus Straminergon; species Straminergon stramineum. The sequence goes on along the minus strand of OY987264.1, from coordinate 10,517,045 downwards.
GCTGAGTTTGAGAAATCGAAGAAGCAAAAAATTCTCAGTCCTCAAGGTATGTGTGCAATGTGGTTGTCTACTATTGACTACTTCATGACATTTCTGGTCGACTTGAAGTGCTCAATTATAGTTTTTTTTAAGAATTGATCGTGCTTTCTTTGTAGAGAGATTTTACACGGAGCTCATGAAAGTGATAAAAACATCCCGATGTGATCATTCAAGTGTTGGACGCAAGGGATCCTCTCGGTAACTGTTGTTTGGAGCTCGAACATAAGGTAGGGCCTCTAAAGCGTGTAATTTTTCTCCTCAATAAAATTGGTGTGTGTCTTAATTAATATGCGTGTCACAAGGTGAATCATGCCAAAGGCAACTGAAGTTTGTAATTCTGTTTATACATGGTTTAGGTTTTGTTGAGTATGTTCGAGTTGCCAGAGGAAGAAATGCATTGCATGAAGCGTTGATAATGAGGTTTTCATTTGACACAGACGCATCTCAAATTCTAATTTCATGTTACGCAATTGATGCTCTCTAGATCTTGTACCTAGAGAAGTTGTAGAGCAGTGGCTTAAGTATTTCAGGGAGGAGCTTCCAACAATCACATTCAAGTATAATTTACAGCACAAGAACACATGAAGTCACGAAAGGTTGTTGAGAATGTTGATCTGTTGCAATCTAGCAACGGCCTTGGCACAGAGATATTACTGCAGCTTCTCAGAAATTGCTCCAAAAATCAGAAGGTAGTCTCATGGGTCCTCTACATGAGAGATTTTGATGCATTATTTTAGGTGGGAAAGTCGCCAAGCATTACAGTCTCATTTTTTTCTTTGAAAGTATTTTGGTATGAGGGTTTGGTTGTAATTAGAGATATTGTTGTGCTAATTGTTTCCATTACTTGTGGAATGTATAGATGAAAGCAGCTATCATTGTTGTATAAATGCAATATTCCACGTAAGTGCAAAAGGAATATCTACACCATAAGCGGCTGACAGCAAAGCGCAAGAATGTGCTCACCAACTTTTGGGTATGCAGAATATTAGCCTTACAATACTCCATGATATATTAGGGTTCTGAGACCACTCCAGTATTAGTCTTCGTGCAATCTCTGTATACTCTGAAGCAATTGTGTTGGATGGATTTTTATATATCATTTTGTTGTTGGCTCCTTCAAATTTCCTCACAGGATCTTGAATATACACTTTATGGAATTGGTAGAAAAGTATAATTCTAATTGTCAAAACCCTAAACTTAAAACCCTAAAAATGTAAATTGTATTTCTTTTATAACTATTTTAAACTTTTGTATCCACCAATTGGAATAAATCATGATGAAATTTTGATGCATGCAATTACTTTTGTGAAGATCGACAACTATCACCTTTGTATTCTAGATATATAATTGAGATGAAATGAAAAACTTTCATTAATTGCTTCCAATGAATAGGAGTATGAGTCCATGAGCTTATAATACTACACACCTATGTTATAGGTGTATATACTATAGAAATCGTCTATGATTATAGGGTATATATGTTACAAATATTCATATTATAGGTGTTTATATTACATACACTGTCTACAATGTGTGGTATTTATATTATAGGTACCTATAATGTAGGCTCAATGCTCACAAGCTTGCATTCTTGGGCTCACATACTAGCACCAATGCACTATTGGTATTAACAATTATTGAAAGTAGTTATCAATTACCAATGATAACTCAAAGTAGGTTGTTCATTCATTAGAAAGAATTTAGCACTATAGAACAAGTCCTTCATTTTGTCCTTCTATCCCCTATAAAATTCCAACTAGTGGCTCTTAAAAACTCAAGGCCACAAAAAAAGGGGGTTTACTCGAACCCCACTAAAACCAAACATGAGTATGAATACATGTACAATACATGCATATAAATATAGGTATAGTATGCATATATACAAATACAATTCAAATTCATCTATATTTCATATTGTTTGTTGAAGTGCATGAGAGATTCAAGTTTATAACATATCCCACACTGAACTTCCAAAGTGGCTTCTTCTAGGCCTCAAGTTGCAAAATAAAATGCCTTTGCTCCCAAATAAAATTTGTAGTTGTAGAGAATTTTTTGCATTGATGGAAAAATAACATAGGAGAATTTTACTTATGATGATTTCAAAATTAGGGGTGCATAAATTTGAGGAGGCATTGAATGACTATCTTTCATTTCTTATTTGTATATCATCTCTATGTTTTCTTCAACAAACCTTTAATAATTTACTTTGATTGTGCACATTGTCAATTTTTTGAATATTTTTTACCATTAGAAGTGCATTTGAATAAATTTCCAATAATGGAGTATTATATATTGAATTTAAATAAAAATTGCTCTTACAAGCAATCATTCTTGATTCTTCATTATTAGTTTATGTATTGATATAGCTTAGATGTGGCAACCTCTTGGCCAATTCATCAAGCTATGCAAACATTATAGGAACCTAGGGTCTCTCCACAACCTCACATTCGTTTTAATAAGTATTCTACATCTTTTTATTTATAGTTGTATTTGTTGTTTTAGAAATAAAGTATTAGATATGAATAAAACAATTTCTATTTCATAGACATCTCCTATTTCAATGCTAATTTTATCACTTCATGTACAAACTATACAACCCAAAACCTAGGAATAATCTACATCTACATGTTCCAAGATCACTTTGTTTAATGTATATGTATATGTTTGTTTGTTTTTAAAGGAGAGAGGACATAATGTGTCTTCTCTATCCTTAAAGAATTAAGGCGTAGTTGATACATGGATTTAAAAGATGTATTTAATAATGTTGGATGAATGACAAAGCTTTAGTACATGTACAATGTAAAGTTATAAGTATTAATGTATACATCACTTTTGTATTGTTTGGTTTATCATAGTATTTATAATATATTTTTGATTATATATCCAAGGTTTTCTTTACAAATTCAAAAGTAAGGCTATTGGATATTAAAATTTTGGAAAATATGAAAATTCAATTTCTTGTTGAACTTCACACTAAGAACTAAGTATCACTTCTTTCTCAAAATAAGATTGATTACGATTCAAATTAAGATTCTTGAGAGCTCACACTCATTGTAAGTCATAAGTATTGATTCACTTCAAGTAATGTCGTCATATTAGTAGTTTTTGGCACTACTTTTTGGACATTTTGTTGCTAAGGAATTAGAAATTCACTCAATAGTTGAATCAACTAAAAGTATAAACTCACCTTAGGGACTAGGTTATTGTTATTTTTTGCATTATATATTAAAAAACTAATAAGATATATGATTCTAGGTAGAAAATGTACTTGATATTTTTCATTCCTTAATTGTTGTTTTCATTCTTGTTTTATGGTTAATTCAAAATATAAATATAGAATCTTCTAAAAAATGGAGGACTTTCTTTTAGTGTTGTATGATTGGAACAAGAATTTAAAAGTTATTGTGGCAAAGGGCGAAGTAATTATGGAATGAAGTTTTTGAAAAAAGTAAATGTTCCAAATGTTTAGAATTGTCTTACTATAACTTTCCATTTTTTGCATATTTTTTTATGTGGAAAAAAATGGAAATATTCAAAATACCATTCTCAAAGAAATTCTCTTTTAATATATAGGTTACAATTGGTTCACCAAAGATTTTACACTTAAGGCAATGACATTGTTAATTTGTAGCAAAATCTCTATATTCATAGATTTGGTACTTTAATTTTTACTTCAATCAAAGAAGAAGAAATAACTCCAACCATTCTAAATAGTTGGCATAAATCATAAGTTTGTTCATTTAGGCTTGAATATTGGGCTATGAAAAGCTAGTCCGAGTAACACCCAAACTACATACCTCCCTAGAAAGAAATACACTATACTAACTAATATCATTTGAAGAAAGGGGAGTAGGTTGAGAGTTGAAAGATTCCTTTGAGTTGTAAAAAGGTGTGTGATGAATGTAGGATTGGAGAATAGAAGTGGTGTAAAGAGCATTACTTGTTTTAGGGTAATTTACATATATTGGTAAGTGTTTGATTGTTTTCAAACTTTTTTTTGTATATTACTAAATAAGTGGTGTGCTTAATGGCAATATTATTAATATATGAAATTTTATTTGTTTATAGTTGAATTGGGGATTTCAAGATGTTGAAATAATTGTATTGATGGTATTTGAGTTGTACTATAGGATGTACAAAAATTACCATTAGTGGTTGTATATTCCAGTTAAGGTTCTAGTTTTAGCAATGAGTGAATGATATTTATTAAGTTCATGTACAACAAAGGAAGGGGAGAATTTGTCTTTGCAATATGTGAATTCAATAAATTGCATGAATTTTGTATTGTTGGAATAGATTGGTCAAGAGGTCTTTTGGAAAAGTGTTGTTCAAAGGTAGAGCATATCAAAGCATAAGTGGGCATTGCATGTACAATTCCTAGAATTAGGATAGTAACAAGGGTATAGCCATGATGGATGGTGTGTTCCAAGGGGTTTTGTTGGAAATTTTATGCATTCATAAGTACAAAGCATTTAGATTTTGTACATAACAATATCATTTTATGGAACTCATGTATTGCTTTGTCATATTGTTGTATACAAAGGGCTTTGATATTTTGATGGGTGTAGTATAGGAGAATGTGTATCTAAGTATGTATCTATTTATTACAAATTGCAAAGTGCATAGTAGGATGGGTATTGTGTTGGCTAGCATAGGTGCTTGTAGGCTTGACCAATGTATATCCATTTTAGAATTTTAGAATATGAGTGATTGCCACAAGAACCAAGAAAACAATTGTATACATAAATTTTTTGTATTTTGATGTTTTTCCCATAAAGACCATTTACATAAAAATAAATTCAATTCCAAGAACCTCACCCACTTAAATGCTAATGTTATCACTTCTTTTACAACCTAGGGAAGATACTTAGGGTGAGTTACACAATCATGTGAGTTAAAACATAGGATAATATGAAAACTAACATTTCTATTGTATTATGAAATTTTACATGAAATCTAGGGGGCTTTAAATCCAAGGAAAGAATAATTTGCAAATCTAATTAAAATATGCATAGAATACACTTAGAATATATCTCAAGTATTCGAAATACATAATAGACCCCATTTACATACCCTCTCAATGCATGTGATTACGGTGCATATATATTCATGATCCCCCTTGACTTTATAAAAATGTTACTCAATTCCTAAAAATAATCCCCATGTACATGATGTGAGAACAAGTTCTTTGATTTAGACGTATAATATTGTTTTTGTAGGTGATTCTCTAGGGCCCACATGTCTTGTTTAACCCTGGAACGTCGGACTGTTCACCGTGGAGTGGAACTGAGAAGTGGCCTGAAGACCGTGGGGAGATGAAGAATTGAATTTGTCGACTAGTGTTTGTGACAACAAGATCCAAGCATTGTATGGTGGTGAAAGTAGATCTTCTAAGATCTCGATGAGCAATAAAAGCAAATAAAAACAGGCTAGCTCATGATTGTGTGGTGCTGATGAAGAGAAGGTATCATTTTTTGTGAACACGGTTAGCTTCAGAAGAATAGCCAGAAAAATTGGAAAATGATTCTCACGGAATTTCAGAGCATGGATTCAGTAAATTGAATAGTGAAGCAATTGTCATATAAGACAAGATCGAGTGCTTGCACAAGGATCATGACCTTGTCAAGCTTGGATTTCATTTGCTAATAAAGAAGACAGAAAACTGAATAGTAACAAGCTCCTTCGATTTCTGCTTTCCTCTACTAAATTTGACTTTGTGATGAAATCAGTGAGCACTGGTAATGCAGTGCTTTAGTTCTTCAAGAGAAATCGAGAGAAAACAACAACATCAACAATGGAATGAGCTCGAATTCTGTGTTTTCCTGCTAGTGAGGTTCGTCTTCAACCCTACTTTGTAACTGCACTGTTGGGGCAGTTGCGTAAAATTGACCCAACGTCAAATTTGGAGGCCAACCGATTGCTGCCCTGCCCCTCTCTTCCGCCTCTTCGATATGTGCAATGCGTATGAGCCTACCACGTGCCTCCCCTTCTCGCGGTCCCCAACTGCCGCCCTACTGTTCCCAATCCAGGGACTCCTGCTTGCAAAGAAAGCTCTCGTTCTTGTTGCCCTGAACAAACTGGTATGTCCTGTTGATTCTCTTCAATTTTTTCCCCTTCGAAGAATGCTTCTCCTCGTCTTGTCCAAACTATTGATGAGGTAGTACAAGTTGTTGGTCCCACACATAAAAAGAAAACAAATCCAAATGATAGTATATGTACAGGATATTGGTACTGGCTAATCCTGTAGTGAAGGAAGAAAACCGAAAGAAAAAAGCACACAACTTCAATACATGCATTCACCAATGATTATTCCAATAGCACTCCCCCTTGCAAACATGTCCTTGACAACCAGGACACGCTTGATTTGTTCTCCTTCCACATATGCGACAATTTGCCCTTTTCTTCCCCATACTCTTCGTGCCATGTGTCGATGCTACATATGGTGACAATGTGGAGTACCCATGTCTTTGAGGAGCCCACTTAGTAGTCAACTCCTTCGCCAACTGCAATTGAAAAGATAAATGAGTCAAGGGCTCCTGGAAGAATTTGAAATTGAGATCACTATGAATGATCCAAGCATTGCAAATAGTAGTATCCAACAAGTAGAAGAACAAGCGATGCCACCACTTGTGACTTCTTGTCAGACATGAATACACCCCTCTCAGTTGGTCAGCAGTGTCAACCCCCCTCATATTCTCAGTATACTGTAAATGCATAGGACCCGTGTTCATTTTTTTTTTTTTTTGTGTCCTATTCTTCGATATACAAATTGCCTTGGTCCCGGCGATGATATCGGTTCTGCATGTGTAGACAAAAGTATAACAGCATTCTTGTCTTTCCATACTGCACAACATATATTTCCTTCTTCATGCATGCGATAATCTATCCACCCATAGTGTTGCTTCTTGGTTATCTCTTTTGCAAATAATGCCTTTGGTACATATTTGCGGTTTGATTTCAAGGTGCCTGTAGCCATAATTCCTTTCTCCAACAAATCAAGAAATAATGGAACAGAGGTGAAGAAGTTATCTGTAGTGACTATATGCCCCTTTCCAGCCAAATCCTGCAAAAGATGTTTCACTACATGTCGCCCTTGAAGTCCTTCACCTTTGCCACTGCTAATAGGAAAGACTTCCATGAGTAAGTCATCTTCATTAATGCCATCGCTCTCTGCATCCTCATCATGAGGATTTCCTTCCTTTCCACAATATATTTGGAAATTCCACACATACTTGGACAATGCATCCGCTGCAGCCCAAACCTTAATGCCAAAGCGAACAGGCTTGTTGGGCATGTACTGCCGAATGGGGCAATACTTCCCTTTGTACATAACCATGCCCTCATCCATTGTCATTTGTTGGTTGGGTGCCCACATAGACTTGAACCTCATACATATCTCATCTACCATCCATCGTACCTTGTGCAACTTGTCATATCTTGCACTTCTTCTGTCCATGACATCTGCTTCTGTACTTCCCACATGCAAACACCTTGTGATCTGCTCAAACCTATCCCTCTTCAATGTTTGTGAAATGATGTCACAATGAAAAAGTGGCTCCTCTGTGGACCAGTACAATCGCTTGTTAGGCAATTTCTTCAAGCCCATATACAAACACATAGCCATGTAAGCTCTGAACTCTAGAAGAATTAATGGTGTCCACTGTAAAGCACCATGTGTTCCCCCTTCCTTATATATAACATGTGAGGCATGTGCATTGGTCTCTCTCACAATTCTTCGTTGCAACTTCTCTGACCACAATTGCTCAAATAATCCCATTATGGATGGTAAGTGTCCATATGGATGTGTGCAACCTGGTGTGGGTCCAGTAAAAGGAAGTGGAGCATTGATATATGATGATATGTTTGATTTCTATGTATGTGCTGCAAAACAGCTGAGCAAGGGGTCCTCCAATTTTCCCTTCCCTTTGGACGCTTTGGCTTTTTTTTTCTTTTTCTCCCTGTGCGTAGGTGGCTTGTACCAGGAATCGGAGTTGCTCCCAAAACCTACAGAAGGGAAATTAGGGTTTCTGGTGCCTTCCGTTGGGGCCGTTGGATCGAGACCCTGAGCTGCTGTGCCCTCCCGAGCATGCACCGTCTCGTCGTGCGGCTCCAAGGATTGCCCGATGCTCTCCCTTGCGTGCGCCATCTCGTTGTGCGGCTCCAGGGATCGCCCGACGCCCGTACCACGAAGCAGCCGCTGGCGGTGGCTTTTGTTTCCGCTTCGCCCTCTGCAGCGACGACCTCGTCCCCCACGGCCTGCTGCTTCTCGTGAAATTGAAGCAGCTTCTTGCGATGGGCGCGGTCTCCCTGCCTTCTCGTACTCTCCTTCAGATAATGTTGATTTCGATCCATAATCCACTCTCCGAATGTGCTTACTTGTAGACGCTGTGTGCGTGAGAACCTTCCTCAATTCGTCCTCCGTCTTCTTAGAAGAAGATTCCGATGCTCCTTGTGACTCCTCTGTGCTCCAGTTGAATTCTTCTGTTGAGGATGTATTCACGTCACTCGTGGTTTCACTTGAAGAATGGCATCTCAGGTGGGCAATGAGAGAATCGATGCTCTTTCTACGTCTTTCTCCTTCACTGTTGGGACGGGCTCCTTCACCGCTAGGATGGGCTCCTTCACCTTCAATGCTTGGTGCGACTCCATTTCCTTGATCATTATGTTGCTGCCTCAGGTGTGTCTGACGTTGTGGACGATGCACTACCCCTTCTAGGACGTCTTCTTCCTTCCCGTCAGCATACTTCAATTGTAAGAGCTTCTGCTGTGTTCTATCATCTACTTTTTCTTGCACAACGTGTGCTGTTGTCCACTGGTCCATGTCTTCTGGGAGGCATAGTATGTCTTCATGGAGTAGGTTTCTCTGAACCCTAACCACCTCTGGAAAAAATGGCAGGGACTCTAATCTACTGCGATGCATGAAAGAGGGATCGTGGGTTCTAGCTCTCACCTCTGTGTCTGTGCCGCACATTGATGGTCCTCCTCCCCTTGCACCCGCTCTGCTGCACTGTCCGATGTTACTGATGGAGGCTGTCGTTGAAGCTGTTGGAATGAAGACCAGCTCCAGCTCCATGTTGTTGAAGGTTGCGGTTGTCGGGGAGTCCAACACCTCCTCCAGCAATGACTCTTTCCTCGTCCGTTGGTAAGCATCTTTCCTTGCTTGGTTTTCACCTTGAAACCTTTGATGTGTGATATCGGAAAGTGGTTGCCTCTATTTTTTTGAACTTGTTGGTATGTTGTTTTGTGATATCGGCAAGTGGTTAGGATGACTCTCTTGTCTTGTTAGGTGTGTGCTCTGGTCTGCAGACATGGTGTGATTGGTGTCTTGATGTTGCAGGTGATGCCCCACTACTTCTAACGACGACAACTGCGTCACTGCTGATGGAACTGGCAGCATTGTAGGAATGGAGTGAGCCACCTCTGCTGCAGACAATGGTGCTTGGACGACGTGACGGTGAGCACGTGCTTGAGCCTTCACCTTCATGTTCGAAGTTGTGTTCTACCTTGGGGAATGGAAAAATTTGATCTCTCAAGGCTTTGTACACCTCTGCTGAAAACCCTTGCGAATGACCTTCGGGCCTCTTGTTAGACCAACCTAAGAATTTTGAGGACCACGAACACCACAGAAAACGCAATCGCTGGGGAGATCTATCAATGGCTTCACTGTTGTCCCTCTTCAGTTTTGGTAGTTTCATCAAGTAGTTTTCATCAAGCATTCCTAGAACGTACTCAATTTGCCATTTCTTAGCTCTATGCTTCGTGACTAGGTGTGTTGCTATGACCCTTGCCTCAAAGGCACACCACGCAGGATAGGGAGGAGGAGGAGGTAGACAATCATACTCTCTCTTTCGCCTACGTTTCAGCATTTTGTATACAACTTCTATGCTTTGCAGAGAATTGCTTGGGTAATTGAACTTGTGCTCCTTTTCTTGAGTCTATAAACTTCGAAGACTTGACGTCGTTTCAAGGGGGGTTTCCTTCACATGCACAGCGTAGCTGCTGCATTGCCAATTGTTGTTGCATGGTCAGTGAATGCAACCGAAGCATCCACCAAAGCAATTATGAGGTCTTTCTTATTTTGTCATTCAATGGATATGGTGCTTCCACAAGAACAGTGTCAAACCGCTAAGCTAGCCAACGGCTGCCATTCCCACCACCGGGAACTGCCCTATGAATGACTTTGCAGCATGCCCACAATTCTTTTATTAGCAAACTTCATGGAAGAGTCAGCCCCTGGGCAACTTTTCTTGCCTTCACAAAAATTTTGGTTCCATCAGCACAGTGCTTTTTGCCGAACAGCCTAACCGAAAGTTACGAGCATCCCATACCGTTTTTATTGCTTGATTCCATATAAGCGAATGACAAGAAGTTGTAAGACTGCGCTCTCAATTCCTAGCTCTTCATAAGGCGGCTACCTATAAGCTCACAGAAGTTTTGGATGAAATATCCAATCATTTTTTCGTCATGTTTGCCGCATTGTCATCCAAACGCCACAAAATGGCGTCCTCGGCGTTCCAGGGTTAAATGAAATTTGGTCATGGAGCAGACAGTGATGCTTTTGGGTGGTTTTACTAAAGTCAGAAGGCCTCCGAAAGTGAGAGTCTGCAGACAAGGGAGCAAAAGTCACCGCTTCCGAGCCTGGTAGGTTTGGCAAGATGCCGAATCTACTCCGTTACCAATGTTCTTGGATCCTTCTGAGTATCGAACATTTTCCGTTACCGAACCTCGTGGACCCGTCTTGGTACCGAACCTCCTCCGTTACCGATCCTCTTCACTTCGGAATTTCATCGCTATTCGTGCCATGGATGGCGTGTGTGAGTGCCGAACCACATCCGTTACCAAATTCCGATTCCAAATTTTCTGGTAAGAAAAAGGGACGCCCCGGAACGATTTCACTTCAGGTTCATTTCACTTCAGCTGACGGAGTGCTTTAATTCTTTGAAGGTAAACAGTATTGAATCGTTCTCGTCACATCTCTCTGGTTTGTTGTGTTGTGTGCACGGCAGATTGCCAGCATTTTAGTTCGAATTTGTGTGACATGTTCTGAAAGTTAGATTCATGCTTTGGTGTAAGCTGAAGACCTCCGGTTTTGATGAAGGAGATCATCTGTATCCTCGACGTCAGGATTGGGTTCTTGTACTTTCTGTGTCAGTCTTCAATTACTTCACGATTGTACGTCAGTAGCACGTCCGAAGTTGTCGGTAGAAATGACCTTAAAACATTCGAGTGGTTGCAACACACTGTATTGCAGGAACACTGGGCGCCCGGGAAATCATTACCGGTAGCCCATTAGCACCGACAGGTCGAATCGAAATTCGCACTCACTCTGGTTGGTATGTCCATTGCCCCTTCGAATCGCTTGTTTAGAAAGTTGTATGGAGGTAAGTGTACGTACCATTGCGATTCAATTCCTGGGGAATGTGTGCATTCGATTTTGCATACCGGGTGATCGCTTCCCTGGCACCCTCTGGAGTCCCAAAGCTTGATCGCCGTTCGGTGCTTTGCTGTGCTACGTAAACAACACTGTCAGGAGTGTTGGAAGTGAATTGTGGGTTGCAATTATTTTGATTCACTTCTAGATTAACACTCCACTTATAGTGCTTGTACCGTTGGCCATGTTCTTGTTAAGTCTCTTAGGGGTCCTCAAGAAAATTTCATCGTGAAGTTGAGGTTCATATTTCGAGCAACTAGAGCTCTCCGCAGAGAACCAATAATTAGTTTAGGGGTTAAAATCTTCATGGTCCACAAAATAAATTTGGAGTTAACCGATATTGAAAAATATTCGAGTGCAGAAAGGATGGAAAAGCATACGAAGAGAGCCAGAGGCTCAAACTGGAGTATTGCACAAACAATAGCACTGGCAGAGCTGAAAAGAGAGGCCTCTCTTAACAAAGAGTACGGTTCACTGGTGTGGGAACGAATTGCGCAGACCCTTTCCAGCAGATTTCCTGGTCAAATCAGAACAGGGGCTCAATGTCGAAGGAGGTGGGACACCCTTGTGAAGGTTTTCAACTATATTGAAGACTATTGTATAAAAACTGGGGAGCAAGATCATCGGAAACTTGATGAAGGTGAGTTGGCTTCTATGAAATTGGACACCGCATATCAACAGGATTGGTACGACATTGTGGAACAAGTTTGTAGCCAACGCAAAAGGAAAGAAAGATGTGATCGTGATCAAAAGCTTCCGAAGCAGATTAAGGGATCAAGTACTGGTTACCATTCTGTCGAACTTCCAGAACACCCTCCAAATAGTTACACTCCCTGTTCGGCATCAACGAGTGAAACAGTGAGTTTCATTCCTCTTTACTTTTCTAGAAATTAGACTCTTCAACTTGGATGAATTGTTCAACATCTCGGGAAGTTAGCTGTTCATTTATGTTGAGGATATGAACTTTAATTCTCTCCTGTTGAGTGTTGGTAAGGATATCAAATGCAACAAGCGATACCTTTTTTTTCGACATCTGAAGGAGCTCAGGTGTTCTTTTTCTTCAGCCTTAATATGTACTAAGTTGATATGCTTTCCCCTTGTGAGTAGGTCACTCACCATGAACAGTCGACCCACGAGTCGACCACTACTTATGCGGCACAAGTCTCATCTAGTCCAATTTTAGAGGACAAGCTGAGCCCTGAAGAGGTTCTGAGGTTTATGAATGAAAATGATGATTTAGTGCTTGAGGTGCCGTGGCAGCATGGACAGGTTTCTCACGAGGTTTCTCAAGAACCTCAGGTACATATCAATTCTATAGGCATGATCTGTGTTGAGTTCTGAAGTATTTGCATTTGTATTCGCTACTTGCTGTGTTATGTTTAATTTCGCTTAGAATCTTCGTATTCCAGTCCTGGTAGTAACTACCTTCTAGACTCTCATTGTTTGTGTCATATTTATCCTTCTTTCAGATACTGGAATTAACCAACCTGCCATCGTACACTTTTCCAGCCGAAAATGGAGCCCAGCTGAAAGAACCACTGCAATATAATTGGTGCGATTTGATCGATATCGTGTCATTCGAAACATCAGCTGAGGTAAAATAGACACTGCTTTACAAAGGATTAGCAAATGATGTAACGAAAGTTAAAAGTTAATTCCGCCCCTCTGCAGGCTAGGTATTCTTGAGTTCCTCAAATCCTTGTTTGTGCTTACTATGTACACATTGCTAACAGATTGAAAAATTCACGAAAGAATCAGAATTGACGGAGCCCTTCGATCGGTACTTGGAATCAGTTGGACTTGGAGCCCAGCCGAAAGAACCACTGCAAGATCATGTGCGGGATGATTCTCATGGGACCGCAAATGCGTCGAGTGCAAAGGAAAGAGACATTTATGAAGTTGATTGCCCGCCGACAGTAGTGGATACGTCGACCAGTCAACCACATTCTCTGCCGTTCGACCTTCCGGATTGGGGACCACCTTCCGCGGCACTTGCCTTGGTACCTCCCGAATATGAATGGAGTGCTCCTGCCCTCTACGGAAGTTTGTATCCTGGCGGTCTAGGGTTTGGTCCTGCGCCGAGGAATACGGAGCCCTTCGATCGGTACTTGGAATCAGTTGGACTTGGAGCCCAGCCGAAAGAACCACTGCAAGATCATGTGCGGGATGATTCGCTTGAGACCGCAAATGCGTCGATTCCAAAGGAAAGCGACATTTCTGAAGGTGGGTTATCGCACGTAATGTGTTGGCCCCTCATGCAACCACATTCTCTGCCGTTCGACCTTCCGGGATGGGGGCCACCTTCCGCGGCACTTGCCTTCGTACCTCCCGAATATGAATGGCGTCCTCGTGCCCACTACGGAAGTTCGTATGCTGGCGGTCTAGGGATTGGTCCTGCGTCCAGGAGTAATTTGCCTTCGGCTGACGTCAAGAGCTCGCCCGTCTTCGTAAATCAAGACGGACTGATCCCCTCAGCGACCAGGACATCATCTACTTCCTCTCGAAGCTCAGACTCGATGATCACTAGACAGAGCCGACGATGGTCTCTTAAGGTAAAGTTTTTCAATCCGGAATGGAAGCAGTGTCAGTGAGACCCAATTCTATGATATCAACTCTCTTTTGTGATTCCCCAGCATGACTTGGAGTCTCCCGGCACCATTGAAATGCAACTTATTGATTGTGTCATCGTTTTGTTAAATTCGAGCAAAAATGTTTCCATCCATGCGCAGGTGATTGTGTTAAACATTCTTCATTGCTGCTACACATGCGGTCGGAAATAGAGGTCCGAGGACATGGAAATGGAATCGAAACAGGCAACCCGGCTTAGAGAGAAAGCGGGAGACAAGCCTTTACAGAAGGACACTGAGAGAATTTCCAAGCAAGCTGCGTCGGGCAAGAAGGAAGAAGAAACCATGCCCCCACAAAGCTGAGAGGTAGCAACTGGGAGGCAAGAGCTCCAGCACATGTTTGCCCGTAGGCAAATTGTGCGCAAAGTGGAGCAGGAAACTCTTCATGACCAATCCTCACATTAGTTTTGTTGCAACCTGTCTGTATGCGATGAAAGAAGTAGACCTCACGGACTTCCAAAAGGAAAAGCTTTGTGGTAAGGTAAGTTATGAGGTATAATAAATTGAGTGGGTTCTGAATGGACCCCTCTCTCGGAATGGGTGACATATTTTTTGAAAAATATAATACCGTCATTGATGAGGTAGGCTTGAAGAGACAATTTATGGACCTCCTACCTTATGACTTTCATAGAATGTTAACAACAATGCAAACTGGAGAGTAAGAATTACTTTTGGTAACAATTGGGCTTGTTAATGGTTATTGGAAGTTAGTGGATTTGTGAAGAGACTATTTTGGCTAATTATTTATTTAGTATGACATCTTGTTGAGGAAATGTTTTGATACTATGGATTTTTATTTCAAGTATAAATGAGATAGATGTTGAATTTACCAAGATTACATTTCAAGTTCCTTTGACCATTTCCTTTGAAAACTTATGATTTATTTATTGTGTCTTCTAGAAGTGACTAGTTGCATATTCAATTTGTTGTATGTTGAAATTATTATTGTAGTCCCATTGTATGAGAGGTTTAAAGGAATAAATGAGAAGATGAATTTAGAACTATCTTGTTGATGCGTTGATGATCCAACCTGCCATAAGCTACAATTAGTATCAAATTCTAATTAGGTCAAGTCACATTCAATGAAGTAGGAATTTTAATTTTTTTGATTTCATATTTTATTGATAAATATTGGTTAGCATGAGATATTTACTTTTCATCACATCTCAAGATAAATGACAAATACATACATTTTCAAGAAAACTTTAACTCGGCTTTTTTTTTAAATTCCTGGATCAAATGGGACTTGACTTTGAAAAAGTTATAACATAATTAAAAGACCCCACACCCATCAAAGATTCAAAGTTCTTCTTCCTTGCACCGATGAAATAATCATAGTCTCAGAATCCAAATCGAAAGAATTGGCATAAAATGAAGATTTACAGTGCGACATGCCGTGCAGTTCTCTAAATTAGGCAAAAATTAATAAAAGTCCACGGTGATAAGCACGTCTTCGGCTCTTCGTTGACCACGGTATTAGATACTGTCATCCAAGCCCGCGCTTGAAGACTTCGCCCTCAACTTATTCGCTGCAGCTGATGCAGCAGAGCAGCGCACTCTCTCAGATTTCGTCGCAGGAGCGGATCGAGCATCCACGAGCAAGCCACAGATTAGATATTCGTTCAGCTGCGCCGAAAAATCGAATTCTCTGATCGTCTCGCATTCCGCACAGCCTCAGATTTCTGGTTTTGGTGGAGGTTTCGACCTCCCAGGCTAGGGTTCTGTGAATTTCTTGCAGCAGCCGTCTTATGAGCGATCGTCGTTGCTAGCGCCGCGCTAGATGGAGTGATGGGCCGAGTGGAGTGATCAGAGTCACCATGAGGAAGCGCGACTTAGGAATTTTGTTACTTTCTGCTTTTGCGATCTTCTTCTCGCTTCAGGTGCCTCCTTATTTCGAAGTTTTGGTTTTGCCTTCTTGATGAGTTTGACTCTTTTAATTATTTTCTTCACCACAAACGGTGTTGAATGAAGAATTTAAATAATTAGGGTTTCTCGATCGTATATACTTAGTCGATTCACGTCGTGTAGAAGAAAGAGTTGGAAGTGCGAAATGTAATCGACGTAATGAATAGTGGATAAGCATTGTGGCGCTTTATGTTGCCACGTCAATCAGCAGGCTCAAAGATGATTTCGGAGCGTACAACTTGCAAATTTGCGCAAGTGTAGTTCCTGTGATGGTGTCCGTAACATCCCTGAATTCCGTCGTCACACTCTAGGCCCGTATGGTATTCGAGGGAGAATTATGGTATCCAGGGTTAGATTTCTTTAACGCACTTCCACGAATATGTTGAGTTCAACATTTGAAGGAAAGCTTGGGACGAATGAGTCATCATGGTTTAGGGTTTAACAGTCTTGGTTCGCACGTTGTTTTAGTGCTATAGTAGAAAGGGTGCAAGCCAACACTAATCAAGAATTATTATATCCTTCTTTAGACTCCTGCTGTGTAATTATATTTTTCCGAAGAGTATAGTAAATTCTGCAATAGGCTTTTGGTGATTTTGAATTTCTTTCCTGTGTATCTTTTTATCAAGAGAATCTTATGATCTTTCAAGAGAATCTTTTTCTTAAGAGAGGTCTTGCTGAGATGATGCTTCTTAGTGACGTTGTGAGGATTATGGCTATCTTGAGTCCAGGATTTCAATCGCCTCCTAAGCAATGGCAATGTCGCTCAGATACCTGGGTGTAAATTGCCGTGGGTTTGTAAATGTATTAACTAGAGTTTTGTTCGTATTGAGCAGAATGAAGGGAGTCTTTCGTTTCGAGAAGCGTGGGTACATTACAAGGATAGTTCAGTTATGAAGCACGAAGCAGAGCGCTTGCCACCACCAGTTGTTGCCGATCTTAATGGAGACGGCTACGTTGAGGTGGTTGTTGCCTTGGAAGACAAGCTTCAGGTAAATCCATGCTTGGAGGCACAGAGTTTCTTTGCTTCACTGATTACTGAGTTCATGTCTAAAGTACACTTTTCTCTTTATTGTCGTTAATTATATATCACGAGGAGAACTAGCATGTATTGTAAAGCGTCGTCTATCTACCTTTCCCCTTGTGGCTACACTTTGTGTTCCCGGGTCTATAAGTCTAGCTCGGAAAAGTTAAGCAGAGGGATCGTTCTGCCCTTAAGCCATCGACTTTCATTGGAGCAGGTTATTGACCCCCGAGTGTCGTTTGCGGAGTATGGATTTGCGGAAGCACGAGTCTTGGCGGAGGTGTCTCTCTTGCCGGATAGAGTGCGAGTGGGTGCAGGGAGGAGGCCGGTTGCTCTAGCAGCAGGCGAGGTGAAACAAACTTATAGATCGCTGGAACTGAAAAAGCAAGTGATTGTGGTAGTAACAGCTGGCTGGAACATCATGTGCTTCGACCACAATTTGAAGAAACTTTGGGAAGATGATGTTCAGGTTCACACTTGTTGACATTGGACGCTTTTCACTGGCATTTTGTTGTGTTCACCATAAGCGTCTGTATTTGGGGCAGAATTTTGCCACATTAATTGGAGTTATCGAGAGTGTTATTAGATACTCGGTCAAACTTTCTCCCTAAGTAGCGGATGATTTGATTGACAGGGTGACTTCCCACATGGTTCTCACCATAAAGAAGTAGCCATCTCCATAAGCAATTATACCTTGAAGCATGGTGATACGGGGCTCATCATTGTTGGGGGGAGTATGGAAGTTCAGCCTCAGGTACTGTCTTTCTGCATTTTCAAGCTTGCTTTGTTGTCTAATTAACATCCTATCGAGCCGCGTCCTATAACATGATACAGAGATAATGTAGCATTGTGATTATGGTCGATTCTTTGTACTAAATTGTAAGCTTGGACTTTCAGGTACACTTAAATCCTTTTGAAGAGGAATTGCTGGCTGAGACAGCAGTGGAGGGTCACCGACATTCAGCTGGTGACAAAGAGGTAGAGTGCACTTGAACAGTTGATAGCTCTTGACAAACACCTACAACCTGCACTGTTACTTTTGAGCTAAGTACCCATAGTCATTTTTGTCGTGATTATGTCATGGAGCAGGAGGAAGAGGATTTGACAAAGGAGATGGGTGGTGGTAAGGAGCGTCATTTTTCGTACTACGCATACGCTGGTATGACTGGCACCCGTCGTTGGGTACATAGGAGTGAGGTAAGGACATCGTTTCGACCAGATTGTGATAGGGTTTCATATTATCTTTGGCTTCTAATGACACTGTCAAGTACTTTAGACCATTATATATGCATTATCGGGGTGTTTATAAAAGTTGCCGACGGATCGGAGGAAGCTATTCTAGTGGGATTGCAGGCTCATGCCCATGAGACTCTAGAAATGAACCTGATCTAGCTCATGTTTGTCTGTGTAGGATTTTCAACGTGCTACCAACAGTGGTGCATTGTTACCTCAACACAATTACAGGTTGGATGTTAATTCGCTTGCTACTAGGCATATTGGAGAGGTGTGTTTCTTCACTCTTCTTTCTGATCGTCATTTAACCTGAGAAGGGTTTTTCCTCATTATTGAGGGTCAATTTCACCTCTTTGTTTTCACTCTTTTCTTTCTGGACATTTTAGTTCATACCAAAATGTACCCAACAATCCAATGTATGTTTCAAGTGACTACAATATCGAGTTTTGCGATCGCTTTAAAGCATATCATTAAGAACTGGTGCTGAAAGGTGTTTTCAGTTCTTATTTTTGAATGACGAGATGAATCATTAGATAACTTTGGATCATATACATGAAAATTTGCATTTGATACATTTATAATGAAGTATCATAATTGGACAAAAATTTATGGATTTATGAATGGTCAAGGTTTGTTGATTTCAAACTCCTTAATACTAGGAACACTCATATCTACCTTGATATTGGTTGTATAATTGAATTATTATCGAAACTAATTTGGGTCTGCATGGAGCTCAGATTTTTGGAAAGTGCATTTTAAATCGTTATCATTCAAGCATGAGGAGATAAATAGAGAGGATTGTTGTTTTGCCAGGTTGAATGCAGGGAATTCCGGGAGTCGGTCCTGGGCGTCATGCCACATCGTTGGGTAACTTTCTCCTCTATACTATTGTAATTTTCTGAAATGGTTGTGATCAGCAATGAGTAAACGGAATGCAATTGTCTGATTTTATGGTTGTTTTTGCACAAATCAGGAGCGTAGAGAGGATACAAGGTTTGAGCTGTCAAATTTCCAGAAACATCGCCGAAAATCGGTTAAGAAGGTTCGGGGCAAGAACAACGAACCTTTGTCTCACAAACCTGCGGACAAACACGCTCCAGGCAAGGATGCATCTGGTAATCCTATTGCAAAGGTTTTTGGCAAGGCTGCTGAGCTTGCAGTTGGGGCGAAAGTTAGAAAGGTGACACTCAACTCTCAGTTTTTGGTTACTCAGTTTACTTAGTGCTACTCAATTTAGCCAGGACTCGGTATCTGGTTCCTTCTTGGTCATAGGCCAATGATTTTTTATTTCAGCAAGCCTGAGTCTGTGAGTTTATCATTGGACTAGGCGATTGTAGTCAGTGCATGTTCACCAATACTGTACTTTGTTTTGCAGCAAAAATTTATGTACGTTCCGATGATCACAAATCACACATCGCATTGGTGGGTGCCCAATGTGGTTGTAGCACATCTCAAGGAAGGAATCGAGGCCGTACACTTGGCCACAGGCCGAACTGTTTGTAAGGTAATCACTAAACATTGGTCAAAGATACAGATGAATTGCGACCATTTGATAAAGCTAGACAGTCTTTTGCTTCTTCTCAGAAATCTAGAGTGGATTCTTTGACGCATACTTTGGGACCTGCTCTTAACTTCATGAATCAAAGAGGATCCGACATAATCAGATCAATTTGATCTGCGCATTTCTAGATAAAGGATGTGATATATCTGGTTGAGGCCCTCATGTTAGTCGTGTATTACCTGTAAATTATGCACGCAAGTTTGGCGAGTGCTTTTTACGGTTACTTTTGAATTGTTAAAGCATTGTCCATGTATGAGAAATTATTGGTGTCTTTTTGCAGCTGTTTCTACCTGAGGGAGGTCTGCATGCAGATATCAACGGCGATGGGGTTCTGGATCATGTTCAGGTGATTACAAGCTTGTTGCAGGTGTTGGTTCTTGTGATATAATGCCTGTGAATGGTGGAGTTTTTAGCTGAGCATGTGCTCTCACGGAAATGTCGCTGTAAGCCACAAACATGTCGTTCTGTTATTATCGAGGCGCTCCAGTTTTCATACATTTAGTTTCGAGCTTTATATCTTAATCTGAGCTTTCTGACATTTCAAGCCCCAAACCGCTTTCTAGGCTGTCGGAGGTCATGGATCAGAGCGTATGGTGCCAACTGGAATGTCGGAAGCTCTGAAACCATGCTGGGCGATCGCGACTTCAGGTGTACCTGTGAGGGAGCAACTTTTCAATGGCACAGTTTGCCGGCACTCTCCCTTTCAAGTCTTTCCTCATATGAATTTTCAAGGTGAATTTGGCCGGCGGTCAAATCAAGGAGATACAGATTTTGTTGAAGTGCTTGCTCCAGTCATTCTCCCACACCCAGATGGCCATCACCATCGCAAAGGGAGTCACGGTGACATTATCTTCCTTAATAGCCGTGGAGAGGTAGGCTACTTTTACCTCTTGGAGACCTATGTTTTGTACGACTTTCTTACCTTCCGTGCCTTGATGCTTTGTCTGAAATAGCGTAGACAGGAACATGCTTGAGCTTTCCATAATACGGAGTCAATTTATGTATTTTAGCACATGGGAGTGTGATTTTAGGATCAGTATAGAACTGTGGAGAGATCTTTGGGTCAAAGAGAGAAACCTGCTGAGATCGAATTTTTATCTCTATGTGCAAATTTCTTACGCAATTTCAAAGTGGGAGGTTGTAGACCACTATTATTGGCAGTAGACAGCCCTATTTCAATTCAAAGATCATAAACATTAGGCTTGTAGCCAAGCCATACTTACACCACTCGCTAATAAGTGAAACCAATTGTATGAATAGATGAGTTGCTTTTGGTAACAGGGGTCAGTCAGTCCAGGAGACGGGATCCTGTCCTAACGGCTTTCGTGTCCCCTACCTTGTGCGTTCATTTGTACATTAGCAATGGTTCCATCACATCCTTTGCCCTCCTGTGATTGTAAGTTTTATAATTGGTTTCACTCCATTGCAGGTCACATCTTTCTCCGTATTTGGCCCCAAACGCGATCAAGAGGCTCAACACCGTTGGCAGCTGGTGACTAGCGCCTGGTGGACAGCTTCTCCTGAGTTGCAAGGTTTCGGGACACACAGAATTGTGCCGACCTTGATAGCGTTGCCGCTGCGTAGGAATGGGGACCCAGAAGCCGTTCTTGCAGTCGGAGAGGTTCAAGCTGTGATACTCTCTCCCAAAGGCAGTCAGGTAACTGAGTTCTCCCTTCCGGCCCCGGCATCGGCTCCTGTCATGTATGCTGATTTTTCTGGTGACAAGTTGAATGACCTCATCTTTGTAACTGAAGATGCCATCTATGGTTTTGTTCAAACTCGGCACCCTGGAGCTATTCTTTTCAGTACGTTGGTAGGGGTACTCATCATGGTCATGGGGGTCATCTTCGTTACTCAACACCTTGGTACTGGTAAAGGAAAGCCAAGACCTGCAGAAAGACGAAGTGCTGTTGGAATTTAGTGCCTTAGATAGGTAGTCAAGTTAAAGTCTCTTTCCTCTTTAGTTTATCAATTGTAGGACGTCGATAGTTTTTGACAGATTTTCCTAGCACCTTGTCATTTATGTATCTCAGTGATGAGTTGTATGGTATGAAGCATGCGGTTGTTTCTTCTCCAACGCACTAGAGTTCTACTTTAGTGCCAACTGTGGTGTAATTCATGATCTTTCTGTAAACATCCATCTAAGAGAACACCTAATTCAAACAGGTACGTCAACCCTTCTAGGATGAAGGATTCCTGATTTGAGATTGACCATTTTGATTGATCATGTTTTGGAAAGTATAATCTAAATGAAGATATTTACATCATAAGATTGAGTGAAGAACATTGCTTGCGTTGGATCAAAAAATTAAGTATGAGAACAAATGAAAGTCCCATATAAACTCTCCAAGAAGTGTATAAAAAGAATGAGGCCCAAAGTGGGCTTCTTCGTCCTTCAGGGGGGTAAATGGACACCATGACAATCATGGATGATGAATTCATATCAAATTTTAACAGGAGAACTCTTGTTTGTTTAATGTCACCTACTCATGAACTTTGAGCTTTTGCGACTTGTTTATTGCACGTTTTATTGCGTCAGAATCTTTTTGTTGAAGAAAAGGCCAATCTAACTTAGTATTAGGAACTATCTGAAAGTGGTCCGCCTACCGAGTTGGGAGTAAAAAGTAGTTCAGGGTTTCAGAATATAAAATCCGAAGCCAACATAAAATTTTCACTTTTGAGGAAACTTTTAGCCACCAGGGAAAATTCACCCTCGCCGACCGTGGGACTCGAACCCACGACCACGTGGTTAAAAGCCACGCGCTCTACCAACTGAGCTAGGTCGGCCTGGCACCAATGCTGCTCATGCTTTTCCAATTAGGAACAGTTGATGCTTGAAGAGACTCAGGATGTATTTATATAGAATCGGCAAATAACCATGTCATAAAAAGACTTGCCTTGTAGAGGTTGGCCTGAGGACAATGCAAACAGAAGACCTAATCGAACAAGCCTTGCTTCAACTATGCACGAATCACAATGCTTGGACTCCATATGAAGACCAACTGTGAAATGCAAATCTGGGCATTCGCTTCAGTAAACTAGGTAGAGTTTCCTCGACAGTGGTCAGAAAATATAACATTCATGGCAAAGTGTCAAATAAAAGCAGGTTCCATCAAGTAACGATTTCTTGTCCATTTCAAGATTGAAGGTTCCAAACATAGGTAACCAGGTCCTCCCTTCCATATGAAGAATGAACTTGTATATGCTCACTCAGACCATAACTCCACAAATTTACAAGTACGGAAAAAGCCAACCTTGAGGCCAGCTCTAAGAAGCCGGTTCCCAACTTTCAAAGCAGATATGTTATTTAACTTGAAGGACCTGGTGGAACCGTTTCTTTAGGATGCTTAGAACCAAAGTGGTCCACAAGCTGCTTGTAATTTGCCAGTGGTGCCTGAACAATAATTAGAACATTCAATTAGATTCAGATATCTTGAGACCAGTAACATCCATGGCAGGTACTGATCCGCTCACACAGATTTCAAATGGATTGCGTTTTCACATCAGTCCTGTGAAACAATAATTTTGTGTGGATATCTATCGACTGCTTGGAATAAGAGAACCATAAAAGAACATGGCAATCGCTCACCGTGTGGCGCCTGATAACCTAATCACTGCACTGAATAATATTTCGCCACTTAGGTAACCACACCTTATTGTTTATACATATCTAAATGCAACAACCCAGAAAATGCACTATGAAAATTGTGGTGTACATCCACCATAATCTGATCATTTTAATAATAGTAACTATGCTCAGCGCTTAATGTGTCGCAATTAGGTGTGGTTGCCTTATTCCACACTCCTTAAAATCCACGGCAACGCGTAAAGCAAGGTGTATACGACCGACCGTGCACTCAAGCCAAAACATTTGAAAAGGTAGCGTATCTAGAAAATACAAGGAAATTGCAAGCACGGAGAAATTGATGACATGAGGTCTTGAGAGGTTGCTACATAAACCAAGGAAACATTAACAGAACTCTGGGCACGTAAAACGTCAGATAAACTGTAATGCTGGCACAAACAAAGATGTGGAAAATGAAAAAACGCGGATTCCACTGTTCTAACATAAACCCTCGCTCATGAGTCCCCAACTTGCGAGTTAACCTAAAACATTAGGCCAAATCAAAAACAACCCTAACGAGTTCAATAACATCATCGACCCAAGGGCTCATAGCAAGAACATCGTAGAACATGAAATATCAACGCAATCGTTTGAATCGTGATGCGAGTATCAATATAAATGCCCGGGGAAAAGATCACCCGTACTGGTCACCGGCATATCGTACTCTTTGACCAGAACCGAGATTCTCCACTGATGTCAAAAGGACGCACCCACATTTGAAAAAACGCACTTCTCAAGAACGAAAAAATCAGAACTGTTCAAAATTCACGGCAAAATCGACAACTGCATTTTCCACCGTTCGGCTCTAGACCTAAGCCTCTCTTACGAGACCTCAAATCGCGAATGACTGTCCAACATTAAGCAGCACCGAATCAACCCTAACGAGTATTAATAACACCATCGAACAATCGCCTCATATCAAGAATACCGAATAAAACGAATAACAATCAATTCGTTTACAAATGCGATGCGAAGAATCGGATATCTACAGAAATGCCTGAAGAAAAAATCGCCCGTACTCATCACCGACATTTCGTACTCTTTGACCAAGCCAGAACAGCACCGACATTCTTCACTTTATGCACGCATCCAGATTCAAACAGAAACAAAAAATATACACTTCAAAGAAACGCAAAGCTCAAGACGATTCAAACTGAATTTCACCTTACAAACACTGCACACCGTCTTCAACCCGGCATTCCGCGCCTCAATCTGGGAGCCTTTGGGCTTCTCGTTCCGCTCCGCAGATCGTTTCTGCGCCTCAATCTTTTGCTTTCCCCTCGTCATCCTCGCAATCCCAAACTTGCAGCTGCATGCATGCGCGCGCTTCCAATCCACCGATCCACCGACCCCCGTGTCCACAACAATCCTCGCGTGCCCACAATTAACAGTCCCACTACTACTCTCCAGGGTGGGTCAGTACAGTACAGTAGTGCCCCCCCAGCCTTCTCCGTTGAATGACCCCATTCCCACATCCACCATGACCCCATACCCATATCAAACATGACCCCGTTGCCGTGGATGCATGGCCCGTCCCCGTGGCTACCCTTCCAGGCAGGCATCTTATCCGGATCCACGTCACTACACAAATTATGCGTGTTTTGACGAAATTGGCGAAGTTGGACTGATGATGTGGCGCCCCTCACATGGAAAATGGGACAACCTTTTTAGGGGAGGGGGGAAATTCCAATGCTTTGGGATCATTGGGGGTGTCCTTGGCTCTTGGCCCCTTGGCCCTTTCTGGTGACAAGGGCTATGTGGCAATGGTATCTTTCAGTAGGCAAACCGGGATGTTCAGCTGTATATTTATAAGCAGTAGTACAGTACAGTACTGTAGTGCTTTCAATAGAGAGAGAGAGATGGTCAGTTGACTTTAGAGAGTCAAAGGCAAACATGATGCACATGAGAGTTTGTACTACTAATAACTCCGTGCAACTCCTTCTCCGCCCACAAATTTCTCGAACTAATGGAAGTCACTGGAACTTATTGTGGCACGTTGACAACAATTTTGGACCTGATCTAGTGCGGTTGTAGGTGAATCAGCAATTTTCACATGTGTGAAAGTGGCAATAGGAAGTGGGATTGTATTTTTTGAAAAAAAAACCAAGTTTCTTATGAATTTTTGAAGTGATTTGGCCCTCAATGTAGAAGGAAGTGTCATTAGGAGGTCATTATTAATATTGATGGGAAGTGCATCTGTCAAGTGATCTTCTTGCTCAAATAAAATGGTTACAATATATTTCTGATGTAGTCACAATGTCAAGTTTTTAAAATGGCTACATTTTTTGATAGTTTGACACACAATAAGTTAAAGACTATATTGTAGCCATTGAGACACTCTTAAATTGTTGCTTGCATGTCCTTCCAATGCCCATTGCTTTGTTTATTCAAGCAAGTTTCATTATATGCTTTACTATAGTGACTTTGGTTTATACTTGCTTGGATAGAAATTCTTTTTATAATCAGAAATAGATTAACAATATTCCAAAAGAGATTGACCAATCATTAAAATGATACAACAAAAACTTTGATACAAAAATTGCATATCAAAACTAAACCCTAAATGAACTTTTCTCCACATTGGAATTTTATTTTTGTTATTAATTTTATCAATAAATCATATTTAAAATAATGTGATAATTCAAATAGTCCTCTTCCATTTAATTTGTACTATGCACTCACTAAAGTGTTGTCTAAAATACTCTAGAGGTTATTTTGGTCACAATTCATAAATTATGTTGAAGACCATGAAATTGATCCACATTGTTCTATTTCTATACAATTTTGTAATTGGGATGAGATGATTTGAATTTAGACATTAGATCTTCTATTTTGCAAGTTTTATTTTTCTTCCCATCCCTACATGAATTCATTTTCAACCTTACACAATAATCATGTAGCACCAAGTGACCGCACCAATTGCATTGTTGAAAAATAGATAAAAATTTGTTTTTTCAACATACTTTAATGTACTTCATCCGTTTCTTAGAGCTATGACATTAAGACCTTCAAATGAGCAACCAAAAAAAACATGAACAATGATACCTCAGCTAGTCTTTCATCCTTCCAAAGTACTTTCACATCATCACGTCGTTGTGTATACTGTCCAATTCATCAAACGCAACTTCAAAACTATGGACAAAGCAAGAGTGTTCCTCCACCATAGTAGTTTGTAGTCAAGCTTCCACTCCCACCCTAAAAAGCCCCAAAGCTTCTTCATATTGTTTGCTAAGCTAGCTCTAATGGTTGGTGACCTAGCTAGTTAAAAAGTAGACTAATCCTAAGTCTAAATGCTTCCCATAGACAAGGATGTTATTTCAACTAATGACCTCTGAAATTATGCTATCCATTTGCTCATCTAAATCGGGTTGAAGCTCTTAAAAACATTTAAAATCAAAAAAGTGGATGCTAGAACTCCATCTTTTAACCCTTCAACGTCAAAGCAGACATTTTGTGTCTAATGGATGACTTCACTATTGATTGTAGAAAAACAAAATGCACCTATTGGTTCAACAATGGGAGCAATTTTTTTGACCACCTTGGTCATGGGGGCTTCATCCTTCAAACCTTAAACGTCGAAGCAAACATTTTGTCTCCAATGGATGACAAAGAATCTCTCCATTTAGGACAGAACTACGACTATTCATCCTCAAAATTTTGTGAAGAAAAGGGTAGGTCTTCTACAATAGTATGATTCCCAAAGAATATTTTTTATTTTTTTAAAGTAGATGATGTCACACGGTTCCAAAAGGAAGGATTTCCATAGTCACCAGTCCATCCTTTAAGGGTTAAGAGTTACAAGAGTACAATTCAAGTTTTTTCACATGATTCTTTGCTTATTCTTTTGCCAATACTTTTGCTATTTTTGAAACCAATCATATGCCATGATGCCCCCGCCGTGAGTTTCCATTCCACAATGCCCTGCGCCTATGCTTTCCGTGAGGGCTTTGCATCTTCCAGCTGGGAAGTGATCCCCCATAGCAAATACGGAGTAGCAAATAGCAACAGCAGCCCCCACCCACTATGCCATTGTGGGCTGGGTGGGTCCAAAGCCACCAAAGGCAATCAGCCCACCGTACTGCAAAATAGCATCCAAGCACAAAATTCCAGGGTCACATGTTTGGCAAGGGACGACACAACGACAACCCAAAAGGGACCCAAACTAATGGAAAAGGCAGAGAGGGGGAATCAATTTTCTCTTCTCTTGGGTGGTTCCTCATGAGACCCAACCCAACCCAAAAAAAAGTTTTTTTTTCTATTAAAAAAAAGAAATTGAAAAAAGAGGACCCCCAATTGAGAGGATTTCAATTCCAATGACTGAGCTCCACAACCAACCACCCTAAGAGCCTTGGAGTATGCTTTGGAAATTGGAATGGCTTGTTTTGTTTGTGGGCCATGAATGCAAACCCTAACTTCAAAACCCTGGTTGTGGATTTTCAGTTGCCTTGGAGTAGGGAAGACCAACCCGACCCAACCCAATGTGTTGGGGACTTGCATTGGAGTTTGGACACACATTCTCCCTCTAGAAGGGTGGGGTGGGAGCGGGGTGCGGATATCATGGCATGCAGAGGAATAACCTACATTATGTCATTTGGATGGGCATTTGGAGTGTGTTGGGGGGGATATTACTGGAAGACATTCAGAGATTACAAAAAGGGGGTTTGGGGGGCCCTTGCCATATGAAAAATGGGGTTTTGTAAAGGAAAAAAAATCCTTTGTGACCCTTAAATGCTCAACAGACCATGCTGTGCATGATGGATGTTTTGGAGATTTGTATTACAATTCAATTAATCCTTTACCCTGTCCGGATGTTGAGGACTGAAAAGTGTGTGATGAATGACTTTCAAGAAACCAAAGAAAAAAAAATTGAAGAATGCGCACATGTTCATTGGCATGAATTTGACAAATTAGGGGAAGCTAGAATCGTACCAACACAGGTTTTCAACAATTTTATGATATTTTTTCAATACTTAAGTATGTGGGGAAAAAAAACAATTGAAAAAATGAGATTTTTAGATTTTAGTGTCAAAAAAGTATTTAAAAAAAAAAAAGTGTTGAACTTGATATGTTGGAAAGAATGTCGAAGGAAGTGTTGAAATGGGTGTCCCAAGCTACCCAAAGTAGTGCTTGTAAGTCATTGGAATTGAACCCCTCACCTAATTGATAGTCGTGGGAGTTTAGACATCCTTTGTATTTGAACAACAACTTTAAACTGAAAATAAAAGTTATAAAATTCACCTTCTATAAGTATTACTTCCTTTTTTTCAGAATAAATTTGTGGTTTCTAGTGGGAATTGTGGGAGTATCATGGATTTGTTTTGAGACACAAGGAGTATGAAGTGACTGTATGAAAACATATGTGACACTAATTAAGTGTCAACTTCAATAGTATTGTTTCCACCCAAAGATGAAAACAAATATGTTATGTTATGTGGATGCATGAATTCTTAAAAATGTTTCATAGTCCAAATTCTAGAGGTTGGCACTCTATATTCTTGAGAGTAAATATTTATCTTGTTGTGCCTAAAAATACTCTTCAATATTCATTGGTTGCTCTTGAAAACTTGTGACAAGTCTAGAAAGTATAAGTAGCTATTTGAAGCCCCAATGAAGATGAATGGATAGACAAAAATTGCTCCAAAACAATAGTGACTTCATTTATGAAGCTTTAGACTTGTAATTCAGTATGTACTTTATATGATACAATATGCAAATGTAAAAAAATCCATCTGTAGTGTAAAAGTCTCACTCTAGGAGTAGTGAAAGTTTGTTGGCTTGTTGCACAAGGTTGGAAAAAAATTCTTCTAACTTCAAATGTTATAATGTTTTGATTTGTGCTATCAATTTTTTCCCTCACATTCCTAAAGTGGTCTAGTAAGAATTTGTATGGTTGAGTTTGGGAAAAAAATATTTTTTTCAGCTTTTTTTCACTACCCTAAAAAATGTTAATTTTTCACAATTATTGCTCAAAATGGGCTTAAGTTGTCCTTTAGGAGAGAAAACAAATTTGTGCCTCAAAAAATTATTCAACTCTCATTAATTTCTTTCAAAAAGTTGTGGTGTTTATTGATAGTGTAGGTGACTATTCAAGGTCCAAATGTTCAATTATGATGTTTAGTTGCAGAAGGTGTTGTAACTAATAATCTTATTATTAATGAACTTTGTGACAAAATCTTCAAACCACCTCAAAGTGATGGTCTTTTAGGGAAATATAGCAGCCCAATGAACTTCAAGAGTCTAATAAAAATTGCATTAGGGCCTCAAATCAATTCATTGAAGGCTTGACTCTTGATTATTATAGTTGTCCATCAATAGCATTTCCATTAAAGGAAATTTTAATAGAAAAAATATATTTATTAATGCACACTTAATATTAGATAAGCATGTTTGATCTAGAGATCATCATTGGAATTAACTTGAATTGTTGACAATTCTTCTCAATATAAAATCTAAAATCTACAATATCAATCTTTGTCATCATATTTTCATGCTTAACCCCCAAGAGCCCATGTAAAGAAGCCGGATGTTGATTTTGAGTTTTGTGGGCAAAGTAAACTATGGCATGAGAAGAATGTAGACATCAAAACTTCATTTTTGCAAGTTTTCTTTCTCTTCCCATCCCTATATGAACTCATTCAAAACTTTGCACAATTATCATAATGCAATGAATGACTACATTAGATGAGTAGTTGAAAAATAGATAAAAGAATGTTTTTTCAATATATTTAGATGTACTTCATCTGTATCTTGTATCTTTGGTAGTGAGTTCTTGAAAACATTCAATCAAAAATCCACCTAGTAGATAGAGACTCTCTTAGGGGTTCATCTTCTAAATTAGTTTAGTACAAGTTGTATATTTTTTGAAATTTGAAATTTTGATTAAATTTAATATAATTTAAAATCAATCTAACAATATTGATTTGGAAAAAAAATGCTCATTCCTTCTTACCCACAATAAATTGCAATATACATTGTGGTTATCAAGAAAAAAAATTAATGTTTAATTAAAAAAAGAAATAAATTAGAGAAGGTCCCCCAATTAACTTGATTTAAAACTATTAGAAAACAGAAAATGTAGGGCTTAATTTTAGCCCCTCAATTATTGGGGATTTAATCATAATACCTATTTTTTCTCATACAATTTTCATATCCAAATCTAAATCCAAATTAGTAAGCTTAAGTTCAGACTTTCATATGAAAATAGGTAATCAATTTCTTACATAATTGAGGTTTTTGATTAACAATGTCTTACTTATATATTTATTCCCAAAGAAGGATATTAAGTTTACATTAACTGTAATGCAATATTTGCCTTTCTTCTTTCACAAAGCATGAAGAGACTTAAGAAGTCTTCAATGAATAGATTCTTTATCAATGTCCACATTATTAATATTAAGTCAACATTCCAAATATCCTCCTTAAGAAAAACTTCAAATCCGACTCTTTCTATTTGACTAATAGTCATATCTTTACCTTGTAATGTTCATAGCTACAATTACAATTAGGATATAACAAAGTCCACTTTTCTTAGAAAAAATAAATTTCCAACAAATTCTAAAATGCAAATGCACCATGCCATTAGCATCAATTTCCTTTCATAAGTACAATGTTTGTGTGTCTGCCTACAATTTTTGTCATTTATCTTGCCTTTAATGGAATCTATTTTGTTGTTCAAAGTCCAAATCTAGAATTTTCACATGCCTATTTTGTAATTATTTTATTTACTTCCAATTATAGGACTATCAAAATCTAATTCCATGTCAATCATTGAATAGTTATTTATTTTTCCATGTCAATTTCCGTGAAGAAGTTCAATTGCATCAAAGATGTTCAAAGTCCCTATATACCCTCACATCAAAGGGTTAATATTGGTAGACAAACCCTCGAGGACCTCTCAATATGACAAACAAACAACTACACTATGCAAATGGCTATATCCTTATAGCAATCAATTCCTTTTAAAGTAGTTAGATACTTAACCCCTAAATGCTTGAGGCACCAAATTTGAGTGTCGAAAATACTTTAAAGTTAGATAAAACCTAACCAAGTTGTTATTTTTAATAGTTTATATTTTTGAAAATTCTTTTTGGAGTCTAGTTTTAGCATCAAAAATCTGATTTTTCAAATGATTGATTATGATTTTTCTATTCAAGATTTTGTGCAAGTGTGTCCATTGCAATCTTGACTTTCCATAGTGTTTTGGACTCTTGGAAATGAGCCTCAAATACACTAGATCTTGGAGAATAAATCACATTCGAAATTCATTTAAAAAAATTGTAGGGTAAATTTATTTATTTTTGACACAAATGAAATGAAATTTCATTGCAAAGGAGGAAAAATACAAGGCAGCTAGCCACTAATTTTGAGAAGCCATAAATTGATAAAGGGTTGTGCATGTTAGGCCCTTTAACCTCATATTTTTTTCAATGACCAACTTTTTAGATTTGATATGTGAAAAGAGGATTGAAAGACTTCAAAACACTTTTGCAATTTTAACACCCTTATCAAAATTGATACAGCTTATCAAAATGATGGATCTTTCTTTAATTTAGAGCAAATCCCTAAAAGCTCAAAAATGGCCTTGAGCATTTTAGGGGTTAAACTTCTTGATGGAAAGCTTCTATTAATTCAAAGCCTACCGTTCCCTTCCATCCAAAGCCACCATACAATCAAATAAAGAAAACAAGCGACAATACTAGGAAGAAGCTTTGTCCACCTTGCAACACCAAAAGAACGAAATGCATAACAAAACAACGACTTTTGTTTCATTCTTTCAATTTATTCTTTGAACATGTGGCTTGATTTTCAAGTAAGGTCGCACCTCAACCTTCATCACCCTAGCTTTTTGTCAATGCAAAGCCTCATCCCCATTGTCCCATAGCCAACAAACAAACTGGCCTCCATAAAAATAATTGATTGATCAGTAATGCCAACTCAGCCCTCCATAAGGGCGGGAGATAAGCAGTGTTGGCACCATTAAATGCAAAAAGGGAAGCTCAGTTGGCATGAGGAGCGCCAAGTAGGTAGGACCAGCATCTGGTGGCATATCGGTTGACGCCACGTGGCAATGACCCCGTCGTGCCTCTGTCCGTAGCTTTGCTGGTGTAGAAAGGGTTATTACCTAACTTGTTAAATTGAGGTCAAAGATGTTGGATTGTTTGCAACTGCATGAGAAGTTGCGAAGTTATTTAATTGGGATCCTTTGGGGGACTCCAAAGAAAATTAATTCAATGGGAATCTCTGATTGCCTTGTTGAAGACACTATTCCAGCCTGGCGGAGAAGAGTGGTCCAAGACGCCAGGTCACTGCCCCCCGACTCAGATGCTTCCTGTCCCTCCCCACTGATGACCCTCCACTGGGGACTCATAAGAAATTGATGAGCTTGGGTCTAAGGTAACTACACCTAAAATTGACCCCTACTCATGAATGTTGACTCCTACTTCCGGATGAACTTTCAGATGAGAAAGGAACAAGGAATTCAATTGAAGATTAGGGTTTTATGGTATTTTTTTCATCAATTCAAACCTTGTAATGAAATGAATTGACGCGGCGACTGAAAAGTGTTTGATGGATGACTTTCTAGAACACTGTAGAAATGAAGAATGCACATGTTGAATTGAAAATTAGATGATTTTTGAGTGATTGATTATCTTGGTTGTAGAGTGTTGTTCCTCTAGGACTAAAATGGTTGCCATGGCTAGTGTGGACCTACTTGGTATGAGACAAAAGGCAAAAGAGGCCATTATTATAGGTTTATTCATGCCTTCACATGCATTTGTCAAAGTCCACAAGGTAATGTAGGTTGCACAAGAACTAGATATTTCTTATAGTGGAGCTCTATCCACACTGTGGTTTAGCCTTAAAGAGGATGGTTCATGAGTTGTGGGTTTAGGACAATTGGTTTGTTGGACTACCCACATTGTAGGCACCAATAGAATCTGGTTTTTGTGATTCAAGTAGAGTCCATGCGGAATAGGGGATTAAAAAATTGTGTTAAAGATCACTTAGGGCATAGCCATATGTGAGTTTCATCAATTCATTTTCATGTAGCTTCCCTTGATGATTGTGAGGACAATTCAATAGGAAAAATTGGGTAGGTTATGAGTGTGTTTACCCATTAAGACCAATTTAAGACAAAATCTCTTTCATGATCATTTGAAATACATTAGCTTTTCAAGGAAGAAGCTCATAGGAAGTGAAACACAAATGATTTAAGAGTGTAAAATTTGACTATAAAGACTAGCCCATCATTAGTCATGGGCTTCTCATGTCCTCTCGGCAAATTCATTTAATTCTGGAAAACGTGTTATATTGGTGACGAATTGGCTTTTAATATTGACGCATGTAAGTGACTCGTCCCTATAGAAAACAGATGGGATTGGTGTACTTGGAAAGAGGCTCTTATGGCATTTGAATGAACATATTGAACTCTCCACCCCTATTCCACCTTTCTTTGTACCCTTTTCCATCACAATTAATTAGAATGAAATGTGAAAGTTTAGATATGTAATGGAAATAAATGACAATTAAAGGACTTCAAACTATTAATGAAATGGTAATAGACTTCTTTAGTGGTGGTCAAACAATTTGTACATTACCACATGAGATCAAGGATTTAGATTGACTATGGCATTCATTTGGGAAGTACTTCATGGAAGTTGGGTGGTTCAAGGATACTTATTTGTAAGTCATAGGTCAACTATTGTTTAATTGTAGATTTCTTTTGGAATGTTCATAGCCACTACCTATACATAATATTCAAAATTTTGAAAAAATGTAGAATGGAACAACCACATTTCTCTTGGATAAATTATTACCAAGATCTCACCTGAATTTGGCATTGGTTCCTTCAACACTAAGAAAATGATTGTTTTAAAAGAAAATGAAATTACCAAAATCTTCTTTAAAAAATACTAGATTTACCAATATATATTTGGATGAAAAGCTACTAATATTAGATAATGTTGTGGATAAACGTACACGTGGGGATGCTTCTATCCATTTTTCCTTTACTTGCATACATTCCACAGTGCAAGTCACTCTCCCCATTGCCCAAAAAATAAAATAAAATAGGCTACTACTATATAAATGAATGAATAGAAATTGCAATTTTTGTCAAAATTTTATAATTTCACTTAGGATTATCTCTGCTCCCTTTTCTATCCCTTTTATCAATGCATGAAACATGTGTGTCCATGGAAAATGTGTGTAGCATTTAGGAATCTTCTCTCAAAGGGTTCAGATGCTTCAATAAATGCAAATAGGTACTTTCTCCTTCCTACGGTCAAAAGTATCTGGAGTGTAGAGTGAAGATTCATCCTCGGCAGACAAAATGCTCATCTAAGTTATTGACAACAGACTATGGTATTTAGCAACTTCAGTTGCAAGGAAAGCATATTCAAATTTATAAAATATATTCGGTGCCTCTTTTATTCTGTGTGCAGTGACGATCCGGAGGATATTGAGTTTCTATCTTAAGCTTATTCCAGACACCAATAAAATTATTTTATTGTTTGTAGATTCTTCCATGTACAGTTCTGTGAAGTGAGAAAGGCCTGTAAGTTATCCCCGAACCGACACTTTTTCTTTTTCTTTTTTTCTTTGTTACTATTATTAGGCTAGTTACATTTTTCATATTGTCTTGTTGGCACTTGAAAGGAGGTTCCAATGCACCAAGGAACATGACATTTGGATATCATATGCGAAAGTTACAAAGGGTCAAAGTTTGGTTCTAAAATAGTTTCTCAGTTCCACATAGGTACACAATTGATTTGGGAGATTTACACAAGTGGGAAGATGGTTGTTTAGGATCAATGGTTCATTTGGATATGCCTACCTTATTTGAAAGAATATTTTAGAATTGATATACAAATAAAAGTTGTAGATTTTCAGTTATAGACTCCATTATACGGTTAGATTCACCAATGCTATCACCAATATTTTTCTTATAAATTTTGAAAGGGAAATTTTAAAATTTCCTCTAAATTTGATTACAAGCAAAACTTATCATTTTTTGAGTAAAATTTGTTGGAATAGATTTTAAATGAGGTTCTCTTCACAAGGTGATTTTTTGAAATTTTGCAAATCTTGTATTGAACTAGAGTCAATGCAATTTTGGCTTAGTTAACCACTTGATATACTTGCACATTTATAATTTTAGAAAAATAATGTATTCTGGTTACACCAAATCCAAACATTGGATAGGACAACAATTTGATAAAGTATCTTTACAAATTAGGATAACTTTCATCTAAGTAGTAATGAGGATGAAACTTGAGTTTTTAATCTATTCCTCGTTGATTGAAGAAGTGGACGTCAAAGTACTTATGGGTTAAGAGTAAGATAGAGCTCTTACTTGCTTCTGAAAATTTTCATAAGTGTACCTGACAAGTTGCACTACTCTATGGTGTAGAGTCTTGATTGTCAATAAAACAAAACTTTATTCTAGGAGGGCTTGAAGTATGAAAGCCAAAAAATTGAGCTTCTATCTAAATGTATTTTGAAACATGAAAAAAAAATATTTAGGTGGTTATTTTCGTGAATGAACATCTCCATAAAGTTTTTACGAATTGCCAATTTTTGTTTCATTATTTTAAGAATATATTACTATTTTTATAAATTTAAACATCAAAATACCTATTTTCGTGAGATTTTCCACTCTCTTAGTTTTTCTTCTAAAATAATTATTCTATGCTCTATCTTCCGAGGAAAAAATCTTCTTGAAGCTCTTTAAATTGGCCTTTTTATTTTTTATTTTCTAAACTCTAATTTTGAAGTACTCAAAAAATTATCATGGGAACTGTGAAGACACAACCAAATCATAAATGTTTCTTGCAATTGCCCATATGAAAAAACTGATTGCAAAATAATCACATGTGGATTGAAAATCTTTTTTTTTTATTACACACGGAGTAGAAATTTGGAAGTTGTTTCAAGTCTTTCAATCCTTTGTTTACTTGTCAAACTGAAACTGAAAACCATGTAAGAAAATATAATGTTAAAGGAAATATCATGTACCAATATAACCATTCCATCCCATTTCAAAATTTACTCCAAAAATCATGAGATTGAATTTGCAATGTGATCACCCCCTAGTTCTAATGCATAAGAAACACTTCTTCCAAACTCAAATACTAGAAATAGTTAGTACTAGAAAAATAACTTTTGCAATGTATTTCTTTGCACAATTTAAACTTTAATACAAAAATTCTAATTATATTTTTTCAAAAGTGATTATTAGTGTGTTTTGTACTTGTATAAACATTTATACACTTGTATTGATTTTACGTGAAGAAATTCAATCTTGATATGTGGGTATAGTATTTATGATTGACTTCAAGCTATAGTAAGGTGTGGACCACGGATGAGCTAAAATTGCCCAAGTATCTTCTATGGTATATGTGCAAGATTTTTTAATGCACATAGTGATACGAAATATCATTTGAACTTCAAAAATTTCATAAATAAATCCATAGGAATTTAAAAATGTGAGACTACGAAGGTTGGATATGATTTTTATTTTTTTTATCAAATTGACTTTTATACTCTGAAGGTTTATAAGTACCCCACCTCACTAGATAAGGAACCATTAGGTTTTTTTTTCCCTTCATTGAATTTTTACTCAAAAGCTATCCATTTAAAAATAATACTTGGAAATGTATGATCTTTACCAATGGATAGAAATAGCTTCATCTCTCCAATGAAGATCAACTTCTATACTACCCAATAGAAATGACATAACCTCAATATAGCCCATTCTAAGACAAATAGCAATTGTTAAGTAGATGAGGAGATCAAGGCATGTTCTTTTTGATCCATAAGAGCATCTCCATCAAGGTATAGAGTATTGTCTTGGTGAGTGGTTTGACATAGCATGGGGTCAAGGAGACTCCTACCAAAGATGCTCTTTAATTGTTTTTTCAACTGGACTCTTCAGACTTTGCTTGCCACCCTTGAAGTTTCATGTCCCCTCATGTTTTTTCATGTAACCTACTTTTGCATCTAACATTGTCTAGAGAGTAGATTTTAGGTTTTTTCACCTTGTCATCACTCATGATCTCCAATTGTAGCTTAATATGTCATTCACCACTATGATAGAGGAATGAACTCCTCTAAATTTTGGGGTTTTGCTCCTATTTTTTAGCTTATGTGATGTGTTCGATACGGAATTCAATTAGGAAGTTCATTTCTCCATTTCTTCGAAGAGATGCTCTAATATAGGTTGCTTTAACATTACAATACTCTTATCTCACTAACCCCTTGATCGGGCATGATTGACTAAGATCCAACCATCCAACATTGAAGTTATGTCAAATATTGTGAAAGTATAGGTTATGATAAATAACATCTCTAACCATTCACATCAATTTGTTTGTTTTTTCATTTTTTTGTGAAGTGTTAAAGTGGTGTTATTGGATGTTTTAGTGGAGTTCCAAATTTCAACATTTATCCATATATTGGATAAAAAAATTATCACATTATTACATATCACATATCCATAATTCTATTTTCATCCACAATGTGACAATTTCATCCAAGATTTTTTTAAAATTTGAAGGTTTTTGGTGATTTCATCCAAAATTTTACTATTTATATTCTATGGGCCTGGTGCAGGGCCTAACATTTTCGTGCAAATTGAAAAAAAATCGCCAATCCCCCTACCCCATTGATTCCCATGTCTCAACATGTTATATGTTACTTTTCATAACAAGTCTATACTCTTTTTCTTTGACACAAATGAAACGAGATTTCATTGCAATGGTAATATACAACAGGACGTTAAAGTCCTCCATACAAATTGGCCCTGCAGGATAATTTTGTGGGTTATTTGGGGGTAAAAGTAAAAAATGCCCTCTACTGTGAGTCATGTCTAGGGTCTTTGATTGCAAATATGAATTCAGAATTTGCAAAAATTAAAAAAAATTCCTGTGTTTTCCCTAAGGTAGATCTGCCCCTGCGGAACCCAATTCCAATGGAGGATTTAATGTCCTCCTAAAATACGAGCCAGTGAGCCACAAACAAGTCTATATTTTCACATTTCCTATTCCATAACCCTCCTACAGGGTCAAGACTATAGTAGTGCAACAAGCCGAATGCAGGGACCATTTTGCCTTGTATTTTACCCCTGGGAAAAACGCAAGAATGATTTATTTGCAAGGCATGAAAAAAATTGAAAATTTTGAGTTTATATTTGCAATCAGAGACCCCAAATTAGGTAGGAGCAGTGCAGAGAAATAGATTAATCAAGCACAAAATAGGGGGTCTTTTTTTTTACATTCTCCATGGCTGGACCTCCGCATTTGGCTCGACGCACTACTATAGTCTCGACCCTCCTACAGGCACCACACAATTCTTCGATAAATTTGTACCAGGCTGTATGAGTAAGTTACAGCAGCATTGATCCCTCAAAAAGTAAAGCCCAGCATTTTCCACCCCACCATCAGACACCTCACAACAATCAGTGGTTGATTGAGGTAATTGATTCTTCTAATCTTGATTACCCATTACCCATTACCAGAACCATAAAACTCACATTCTCATAACCTTTTAATGGCTGCAAAAAGACATTAATTTTTGGACATTAATCATTCAAGCCCCATTATTTACCTTTAACTTAGTTAGCTAGTGTACTGAAATCATTGACTTGAGCGGCATTGATGTTCACGCAACTGGCCATGGTGTCAAAGTTAAGGTAGAAACATCAGTTGTCAACCATGCCCAGTATCCAACCTGTGGGGTGCGCTAGTTCCAACCTTTGGCTAAAATTCAAGATTGGAATGTGTGTTTTTGTTCTTTTCAAGGTTGGGACTAATAATAAGGTTATGACACATGTCTCGAAGAAGTGAGGAAAATGAATGATCAGAATTGGAAGACTCTAAGACATTGGCTACTAGTCAAATGCACTCTTTGGCTCTCAAAATTCACAATAATTTCAATTTTGGGAATGAAATTCTGAAAATCTTACTATCCCCATATTTCCTATCTTCCCTACATGGGAAAAATTTCCACCACCTCATACTCTGTATGATCTCTCCAAAATTGCTTATATGATCGACTACTAGTACTTCTACCTTATTCCATCTGGAGGGAGCAAGGTAGGTGGTCCATAAAGCGCTTAGGCTCTAAAAACATCCATCTCCTGAAATGCATACTGATTGTACATATTGTTTTCTTAATGTATCAACAATAGTGTATACTTTAGGAGGTGGACGTTTTTTTGTGACCACTACGTTTCAACTTTAGAAATTCATACCTCCTTTCATGAAGCTCCAAAAATTATGAAACCATGTGGGTTAAATGTCAATTTCATTGTTTTTGCAAGGAAAATTTATTGAAAAATATTTTAAGTAATTCAACCTCCTCAAATCAATTTTCAAATCTCAACCCCTAAAAGGACCAAGTGTCCGTTCAATGTACATAAGAAATCTCGGGTAGGCTCCTACAAAGTCATTTTTAGTCAGATGTTCATGAAATTTGGACATAATGTGTAATTATGTATCCCCTTCCTAAAAATCTTTTTTTTTTTTTTTTTTTTTTTTTTTTTCTGATTAGGTGTCTAGATCAAAAGTTATACTACCCTAAATTTTATGGGCAGCTTGAGCAACACATGCAAAACTCTTCCTATGATTTTGAAATTTGGTGGGTGTGTAGCTTACATGATACAAGATGCAAATGTCAAAAAAAATAACCATGTTTAGTGTAAGAATTTCATTCTAGAAGGAGATAAAGTTTGCAGGCCATGTCAGGCAAGGTTAGAAAAAAACTTTTTCACCTAACTTCAAATGTTATAATCTTTCAATCCGTGTAGTCAAAGTTTCTAAAATTTCTTCTTCATGTTTCCAAAGAAGTCTAGAACATATTTGTATGGTTGAATTTTGAAAAAAACCTTTTTTTCCAATTTTTTTCTTGCTGCCCTAAAAAGTGGCAGTTTTTGACAATTTCTGCCCAAAATGTGCCTCAATTCTTTAGGGGTTAAATGGGTGCTTTATGGACCTCCTACCTCGCTAATGTTAACCCTAGCAAGCTTCGAAGACAAATATCGACAAAGGTTCATGATGAAAGCTCGAATTTCAACTATGATGAGTAGTTTTCTTCCTTTTAAACCAATGAAGAAAAAAAAAATTTGCAAAGACTAATTGAAATTATAACTTTGAGAATTTTGTTGCATTTGCAAGCTCTTTAGATTAATCCTTAAGGACATTTTTGTTCAAGGGGAACAATCCAAAGAATCTACCACAATGTTCGAAGTCAAGCAAGTAGGAGAACATCTTGTGGCAAATGGCTCTTTGCATGTACAATGTATCTTATAGACAAGTAAACATACAAAAGATGTGGATTTCTGGCATATGCATGATAACTATCTAGTAGTGGCTTTTGTAATGGATATACTTCCTATTTGAATAGTATACTTAGATAACAAGTAGGAAAAACATTCCAAAAGCCTAATTTTCATATAATATTTTTCTAATACAGACACATTGCTACCTAGTATCAACACCTCTAATTATACCAAAATCCAAAATCTTGGTTTGGTCTTAAATTTAGAGTCTTAATGATGACAAGCATAAAACTCTATATTTTCTAATTTTTTGTTTCTTAAAATTAGTGACAAGTGTCTATACTTAGAAACCTACAATACTTGATTTGAGGCATAGTTTTTTGGGTTTGTATCTACAAAGAGAAAAACTTATCTAGTAGTAACATTAGATAAATAATCAAATTTTGGATTAGACTCTAAAGCTTCATTATACTTTTAAGTGTATGAAAACTAGTGAAAAGTGTTCAAAACCCAGAAATAAATTGTTAACTCCTAAAATTCCGTGAGACCAAGAAAGACAATTTTTGTTTTTTTGGTAAGTTGCAAGGGATGCAAAAAAACAGCTCTAATTCTTAAAATATGAAAACACAAAATTTTGTTAATTTTATGACAATATACAACTTCTCAATTGTAGATTTAGATGTTCCATTGATGAATAATTGAATGAAATATTCACAAACCAATTTTATTGCAATTGTTATTAGCTTTTGGAATGCAACTTTGAACTACAAATTTTAACTA
Source organism: Straminergon stramineum (assembly GCA_963920665.1). Lineage (NCBI taxonomy): Eukaryota > Viridiplantae > Streptophyta > Bryopsida > Hypnales > Calliergonaceae > Straminergon > Straminergon stramineum. The sequence goes on along the minus strand of OY987264.1, from coordinate 10,475,545 downwards.
AAGTTTTGGTGAAACATAATAGATTAAGCAAAGAGACTAGCTAGTTTCATCCATAAGATTTTAGATTATAATTTTCTTTTGCATATAGTTTTGCATAATATAATATTCAATTTGAAAATTCAAAATTTAATGTGAATCCTTTTATTATTTAACAAAAATTCTATTAATTTTATTTTCTTTATTTGAGTTTTGAATTAAAGTATTTGTCTATAATAAAAAATTATAGCACATTCAATTATACTTAGATATCTCAATTTGAAATTTAAGTTGTGCATAGTCAATTGAGTTCAAATACAACTTTCCAATTCCAACAAGAAAGAAAATAAATGATAATTTCTTGAGGTTTACAACTTTATGTATTTTATTTTTATCAGAAAAGAGATTTGTGAGCTATGTCAAAACTATGTAATTTTGCAAGAAAAAACAAAGGAATTTTGGGAGTTAAATAATTTTGAAAATAAATTAATTGAATTGATATAATTGAATTTCTTCGTACATTATTAGCAATAGAGATTGGATGAACTCTAAGAATTTTGATCTTTAAAACTCATTATAATGAATCAACATATTAATTTAGAAATTAAAAAGCTAAATTTTTATTGTTGTAATTAGAACCCTTACTATTCTAAAGTATTTTGGGTGCAATATTCATAATATTATTCTGTATATTTTATAAAATAGTCTGAAAATTTCTATTATATATTGAAAATAATTCAAATTATTTTTGAAATTATACAATGTATTATTTTTTCAATATTTATTTTTTGATGTTCAAAGGTTTATTTTCTAACTTTAAGTTTGTATTGCAAGCATCTAAAGCATACATTGCCTACTAATTATATATTAGAGCCTATTTGGTAGATGAATTAATTTGGAAACAATTACTTAGTTGCTATTTATATTAAAATGAATGAAATTATGCATAAATATATAGTTTTCAAAATTTATTCAAAATCAACCAAATATATTGAACATTTGAATAGTATAGATGATAGATAGAGTGGACCACATCAAATTTGATTTAATTTACTCAATAATAGTGTGGACTACATGTTATTACCACATATTAGAACTAGCATTGAGAACATGTCGTATGTCATATGCATTGAGATGGACATCCAAATTGTTGATTGCCATCCTTAGAATAAATAAGCTTAGAGATTCAATAAATAAATAATATATATGATTACAACCATGATAAATTTTTATGAAACGTTTGAAGAGTTTTGGATGAATACGTGCAAATTTGGATGAATAAATGGGATATCATCCCCATCCATGCATTTTAAGAGCTTCATGACTCCAGTAAAGTTCACCGTCCCTGCACTCCCCGCCAGCAAAGTCGTCCCACGGGCAGGGGAAACGAGAAGAAAACGCAGGAGTATCTTTCACGACAGCTCCACGCAAGCGTCAGTCGCCGTCAGGAGCCGTGCCCGTAACGCAACCCCCCGGCACGTCACGTCACGGCCCATCCTTACCACCAGGGCCCGTCACGTCGGCGTCCGTCATCACGTCAGCGCCCGCCGCAACCGACGCCAGACTCCACAGCGGCACAGCCCCCTGTTCCTGTACCTCCGCGGCTGCTGCGCTGGTCATCATGCGTGCCTGTTGCGGCTCCCCAGCAGAAGGTCCCTCCCTCCCACCCTCCGCCACTGACGACGAAGATCTCTAGTCGTTCATCTCAAGGTCTGTCTGCAGTCTGTCTGGGTTGGTACACGCCCCCAGGGAACGTAATCAACCACCCACTCCATTCCGCTACTACTTGTTTCCTTCCTCATCGTGCCTCTCGCACGCTAGTCGTCACTTGTAGTGTAGGCGTAGTGGTAGGGAATCGCACCCTTTTTCTTTGCTTGTAGGTCCCCACTCACGCGTTCGCGTAGATTAGTAGGACCAGGTTTTGTAAAGTTCGAAAGAGGTTCGAAAGAGGAACTCCTTTTGATTTTAAATACGTCAGAGTTGGCTGCCTCGACGTCTCTGAGTGGAGATTCGCGTCTGTTTTAGAAGCGCTGCATTTCAGCACGGCGCTGTGATACCAGGTGCGCGCGAAGGTGGTGGTTTTGCTGTTGTTGTTGGTTTCTGTGATACTTTTGGTTTTGGTGCGGTGGTGGTGGTTTTGTCGGTGTAGTGGAGGTGACTGGTATTGTGTGTTTGGGGAGTTTGCGGGGTTTGTTGTTTTGTTGATGGAGTTCGTGGTTGTGAGCAGGTCTCAATGCTAATGGAAGCCGTCGGAGGAGGAGACGAGACGGTGTCCTCGAAGCGGAAACGCGGCGATGAGTGGCGGCGAGGTCTACTACCAACACCACCAAGAGTGTGAGAATAATCGGTGACACCACCAGTCCCCTTAAAACATCACAACAAAACTATTTCCACCCTCGGGATCCAGAATGTCGGATTCTCCCAAGCCCGCGCTGCAGTGGTACAGGGGTGGCGGAGCTTCCTTCAGCCGCGTTTCCTCGCCCGCTTTTCGCGATGTCCGCGACGAGGCCACCGCAGCCACCACAGCAGCAGCCACCAGGCGTGAGGAGAACGACGCGGCGGAGCTCGTGCTGGCGCAGCTGGACGAGCAATGGTTCTGCGACAATGTCGTCCGCTGGCCTTCGTCTCGTCCAGGCTCCCCACCCGGCATAATCGACAAAAACATCACGTCCCCTTTCCGACGCTTACCCCTCTCAGGTCTCTCGTCCGCAAGCCAAGCCGAGTTCGCGACGAAGTCGCGTCCCTGGGCAACTCTTCACCCAGCGCGCACCCGTCACCGCGAGACACGCCGCCTCTCCGACGGCGACCACCACCTCCGCCGCTACCTCGAGCGCGACGCGATCCCGCGACGACGCCTCTTGCTGGAGACCCCCGAGGACACCCCCCATCGCCGCGGTCCCACTGATCTCGTAACTTCGGTTAGTAGTCTCCCCCAAACGCCGACGAATTTGGACGTTCCCGATCAAACGCGCTTCTGCAGCGAAGCCACCACCATGGACGACTTCTTCTCGCCATTAGCGCTTCCCCCTTCCGGCCCCTTGGTGGGCGTCACGGAAGACGAGGAGCTCGAGAACGACTTGTTCGCCAAGATGCTGGCCAATCGTCCCGCGAAGCTGCTGACGATAAACCCCGGCCGCCTCGCGCGCGGTCCGCTCCAAGAGCACACCAACAGCGGCGAGAATACGAAACCCACGAAGCCGCAGTCGCGGCAGCGGCGTCGGTTGAAGGGGACCAAGAGCTTGACGGACTTGGAATATGAGGAGCTTCGGGGCTTGAAGGACTTGGGATTCGAGGTTTCGAAAGACGACTTGACGCCACATGTTGTCAGGATGTTTCCGGGGTTGCAACGACAAGGCATTCCGCCGTACAACTCCCCGCACAGCCAGCGGGAACAGATTGGGCACAATGTGTTGAGCCAGAGCCGGTTTCCGCCAGTGCAGCATTCGGTGCAGTGGCCGCGGCGACCGGATTCGCCTTTGACGAATGCGCCGTTTCAAGACCCCAGTATCGACATGAAGGGGCAGCTCAAGAGCTGGGCGAGCGAAATGGCGTCAATTGTTAGTATTGAGTGCTAGCAATCACAGACAGAGCAGGGCGAAAATGGGGCCAGTTCTAATCATGTGTGAGTTCTGGAATGTGCTGCTACTAGCGCTATGGCTCTGGGCTGGGAGACAATGGGGCCAGTTCTTTTCTTATGTGAAGTGCTGGAATGTGCTGGAATGTGCTACTACAATTACTATGGCTGGCTGCAGAGAGAGGGCAGGGCAGGGAGACAACGGGACCAGTATTTTTTATATGGGAAGTGCTGGAATGTGCTACTACTATTACTATGGCTGGGACTGCAGAGAAAGAGGGAGACAGACAGACAGAGAGCGAGAGAGCAAGAGATAGAGAGAGAGAGTAAAAGGAAGAGTGGGTTGTGCATGTGGCGGTGGGAACAGAGCTCCGGAAATGCTGACCATGAAGTTGAGCGGAACTCCCAAGGCGGGCTCTGCTTCCAGCTTTTGCATCCCACGGCTGGACCGAAGGTCTGCTGCCTGGTGGTTGGAAGAAGTCCTGGTCTTGCTGTTGGATTTCCCTCGGAACACTTTTTGTCGACTTTTGTTAATATGAACCAGCTGGATTCGCAAGTAGAGAAGGGGTTGGCAGCAAGGTAAGGGGAGACATTGGGTGGGTTATCTTTCTTGTTGGCTTGGTACAATAAGAGATCTATCATCTTTGGATGATCTCATTTGGAGTACCGCACGCCCTGAGTTCGTAGGAAGGAATGAAGGAAGCAATCAGTAGATTTGAAGCTCCCTTGGTAGTGTGAAGTAGAGGTTGAGTTTACAGGATTGTTGGAATTTTCGTTTTAAAAATTAAATCTTCAACTAGGAAGAGAGAGAACACTAGAGAGAGAGAGATGCTAGGCAGCACGATCTGCTGCTCTCCAAGTGCTTGTACATCATTTTCATTTTCCTCCCCATTTTACTTGGTCGACTCTTTGCAACCGGCAAGGGTGACGACCCGCTTGGGCTCTTTCACTCCAGTTGGTCAACACTACTACAGGGTGGAGAATGCGGTGCTCTTGTTTCAGTACTAGAGTATGAAGTTGTTGCACCTTTTGTATAATAGTAGCATGTTATTTTGTGCCAGATTGGCATAGAGGCAACTGATTTGCGTTGGGCACAAGGTTGTAGAGTCGGTATGGAGGTTTAGTTTGGGTGCTAATTACTGGTGTAGTCTACAATTAGGATTAACAATTCGGTTACGCTAGGCTAGACCTCCATAGACGCAAGGTGATAACCATACGTGCAAGACAAGAGTTGGTGAAGCAGGACCAAGGAGCTGCTTGTAGAAAAAAGGCGCACATGAGGTGAAAGAGAGTTCGATTTTTGCTTCAATTTCAAAGGCGAGAACGCAAAGGTGACAGTTTTCTTTTATTTTTTATCTTTCCGTTTTACAATGATTTAGACTCCCAGTTGTATTGATTTTTCCACGCTGATGCTACTCTGATTTAGGGTATGAAGGGTTTTTTTGCTTGAAGAGCAAGTAGACATTCTGCAGAAGAGTTAGTTCGGGGGGGCTAAGACTAGGTTTTGAAATTGGGCTTCATCGAGTGAAAGTTTTCCGATGTTGACCCTGGTCCAGAACTTCTCATAGAGAAGTTCTGTAAATTTTTTCTGTACACTTGACATTCATTTGAGTTGGTTGAAAGTTGGGAAGTAGGAAAGATATTAGAACCGTTTGATGAAACCCAAATTTTACCCAATTTGGTAGTCGTGATTTTTTCTATGAGATGCTTGTCCGTCATCTCTGGTTTTCAGTGAACCATCATCATGTGTAGATGTAGTTTTTTTGGTACCTACTGTAGTTCATTTTGCATGGTTTGCAAAGGTGCTGAGGTAATATCCATAATTGGGTAAACTGATTTGATTAGGTGCTCATAGTTAGTAGCCCATTATTGGGTAATGTTGCTTGATGAAGTGCTCATACTGTAGATCAGTACCCCAATATTGGGTGAGACTTGCTTGCTCTTAGGTTAGTATCCCAAATTGGGTAGAATTGTTTGATCAAGTGCTTATAGTTGTTGCCCCACAATTAGGTAATTTGCATTTCAAGGTGCATATAGTTTAGTACCCCAAAATTGGGTGAACCTGCTTGAAAAGGTGCATATAGATTAGTAACCCACAATTGGGTGAACCATGATTAGTGACTCGTAGATGAGTACTTTAATTTGGTTAAAATTGCTTGATCAAGTGCTCACAGTTAGTGTCCCACACTCCCACTAGTGGGGAGAGCTTGATTGATTACTCCATGAATGTGAAGGAAGTGCCACTTCTAATGCTGCACATGTAATATCTCTTCTTAGCATAAGGGAGAGTGACTCTGAACTGAAATATATTTTGGTTGGTGAGCGTTATATGAAATATTTTGGCGTTCCCAGACTTCAGTATCATTTTCACACATGTTTTCTTTACATTGCATGTTTTTTTCACTGAAGTAGTGAAGAGTACCTTTCGTGATTGACACTCTGGCTCTCCCACGTGCCTTGTCAGAAGCGCATCTTCTGAAAGGTATTCTAGCGAATATGTGCTTGCACGTTGTGCTCCTGCTTCTCCAAACGGTAATATTATTGAACTTTTGAATCAATGGAGGATTTGCTTCCACATGGGGCGTTTTGGCTCGCAGTGGCGCATCTCCTGGCAACAGCGATAAATCCTGAAGACTTGCTGGGGGATCCTACCAGTTCTAATCTTTTACAATTACCACACTATTGTTTTTATCGTTGATGCAAGCTGTGCAGGGTGTCTAAACGCTGTTGTTTTTATCATTGAGAATAGCGACTGCACCCACTTGCACTGTTGCGGGATGATATAACTTAGGTGTTCCTGAATAAGACATTCTAGCTCTTTAGTGAAAATGACATACTAGCTCTTAATGAATATGACATGAAGTCCATCTCTTCTGTTTTGGGTTCGACTGCTTTCCACGACTCTCTGGAAGGACACATTCTACAATGCGCAAGTGATTTTGCGGCGAATATGCACTGATTCGGCTGGAAAGAGTTATGGCAGCCTTTTGATCAAACAAATGTACAGCACACCGAGTGTACTTCGGTGGTTCAACAGGGCAGGACAATATGTCTGAAAACCCTTCTTTGAGTTTTCCAGCACTCAAAACTAAACCTAGTTTGTATCACTCAGCACATTCCACGTGTATCTTGAGAGTTTGTCATGTGCACACATCTGGTTAAACATCCCGACATCAAGTTCTGAGTACATTTGAGTGAATTTAGAAGCCCATTTACCTCCATGAGGTAATGAGGCCAATTAATAGAAAGACTTGAGTAAAATGTAGAGTACATCCTGTGGCAAGGGGTTAAAAGTCCCCACTGCAACTTGCCTAGTGCTCACAACTGTATAGACTCTTATCAAACACTGATTCAATAAGAGATTTTTCCTATGGTCCATTGGCCAAATGAATTTGTGCATTCCTCATTTTTATACAACCATTCATATCATTCATTAGTGGGCGTTAGGGTTGATTCAATTGAAAACCTAAACTTGCCTTGGAAGCAAGGATAGTCAATTACTGGATCCTTCAACTTCCAAGTTTCATCAAAATCCTATCTCCAGAGTAAGATTTTGGCAAAATTTGGAAGTTGAAGGATCCAATAATTGACTATCCTTGCTTCCAAGGCAAGTTTAGGTTTTCAATTGAATCAACCATGACGCCTCCCTATCATGCATGTTAAGTTCTTCCATGTTTTAACCATTCTCTTAACCCTACAAAGACATTGCAACCCAAAATTGGTCGATGGATGATTTTCTAGATCTCTATAAAATTAAAGAATTAGTACACCTATTGGTCCTCCAAACTATAGCATTTTCGGCAAAGTACCTTGATGATAGATCTCATCCTTTCCTTTTAGGGTTAAAAGTCTATAAAAAATCCATCATATTGAAAGGCAATCTTGCCTACCTACACTAAATAGTGAAAATTAGGTTGCCTTAACACTTAAGTTGCCTTACGTCAAGAAAGTTCTTTTATAAGCCATCAAAATCAACCAAAAAACTTCTACATGTATTTCCATTTCTATATGTTCATGAGTCTCAATTACGACAACAATACCTAATTCCAAAGTAGTTCATTCTTGAAGAACAATAGAAAATATTTGTATAGTGTCAAATGTCAAGAAATTAGTGTGGGCCAACCTAATTTCACTATTTAGTTTAGTGTAGGTCCTATGTTTTGGCCGTCTTCCTTCCGCCTTCTTGTGAAGAAAACCCCACTAACTGAAGTCCTGCCTGAAACGAAGTCTGTATCATCGAGGTCACGTCCCTGGAATGCAACTGAACGGCCTTCATCAGTTCCATTGCTCTCAAACTACGCACTGAAGCTCTAATTAACTTATGATTGATATGCCACTGTTAGTTAGTTAGTTAGGGTTTTTTTCTGGTGGCGATGGAAGCCGTGGCAAGGGAGGTCACCTTGGAGCTGGAGCTGGAGCTGGGAAGGACAACACGCTATTGCATTCTCCGCCACGGAAGTCCTTTGGCTTGCTACACCAGAGTTCCACAAGTCCCAGATAAGCAACTTCAGGCTCTCTTCGGAGGAGGAGACGGAGGGCCCAAGCCTCCAGAGAGTCCAAGCTTCGAGGGTCCAAGGCTCCAAGCAAGGCTTTCCAGGGTCCAGGGTCCAGACGTCTCGAGCTGCACCAGAAACAGTAAAGTACTGTACTGTACTGTACTGTACTTTGAGGGTGAGACTCTATTGCTTTCGCTTCGTATGGGACAACTCTGGTCAGAAGACTGAATGGAGGTACGAGCTGGCAAGCTGACTCATTTTTCTATCCTGGGGAGGAGGAGGAGCAGGGACACCTCACCACTTGGCGATTCTCATGGGACTTATTATTATTATTATTACAGAACATTATTAACCCTTAAAGGACGGACTGGTGACCGTGGAAATCCTTCCTTTTGGAATCGTGTGAGATCATCTACTTTTAGAAAAGAAAAAATATTCATTGGAAGTCATACTACTGTAGAAGACCTAACCTTCTCTCACAAAATTCCAAGGATGAATAGTCGTAGTTCTATCCTACACGGAGAGATTCTTTGTCATCCATCGGCCACAAAATGGCCGTGCCAACGTTTGTGGGTTAAGGGTTAACATAACCCCTGAAGGACCAAGAGTTCCCTTGGGGGACTTTTAGGAGTTTGGGCAAGTTCCCCTGACAATATGACCTCGATTTCTGGTGAATTTTTTTTGAAACTTTCTCATGAGAAGGAAAAACTCATTTATTTAGCTTCATGGGAATATAATTTTTATTTCAATCAGTGCCAGGGAGCAAAAGTTATGCCATTTGGAATATAATTTTCAAGTTGTTGGGTAGAAAAAAAATCCGTAAAAAAATTGAAATTAAATTGAATTTTTCTTCTTCTTGTAAATCTGATTTTTTTCTAGATGTGAAGCTTTGATTCATTCCATTTGGATTAGTAATGTGAAAGTTATGAACAATCTTGTTTAGGGGGGCAATCTAAGCATCTTCTTGAAAAAATGACTTATAGGATTAATTTTTTTAATGCAATTTATACAATTTAAAGAAAAATGGGTTGAAAAGGTTAAGTTTCTTGCTAGAACAATCTCACCATTGGGATTATTGTGTTTTAATATTAGAGCTATTAATGATTTTGTTTTTCTTTCAATCTTAGACCTCCTTCTACTTAATAATTTTTTAAATGATGATAATCAAGTGTTTTTTTTGTTTTTGTTTTTAAAACCTAAACTTTCTACTCAATTCTTCAACAATTTAAAAATAAATAAATTTGAAGTCCGTAATGCAACAAAATTCCACATTTTGTAGTCAAAGTATTCAAAAAAACTTTTTTTTTCCAACTTTAGATGCTAAGATCTTCCAATTTATACCATCAAACTTTGTGAAATTTTTACCACATGATCTCATACAAGTAAAGTCTAAGATCCTATAGTTAGATTCTAAATTTTTTTTTATTTTTGTTTTTTAGGATGAACACAATTGAAATGGCAATTTTGAGTGGTTTTTGACCCCCCAAAATGGCCTTGGTTCTCTAGGGATTATCCAACCTTCAATTTAGGTCCCTTTTACTCCTTCTTAAAGTGCAACAATGCTAGTGTGTGAACATAGAAATGTGAGCATATGAGCCTTAAATCTAAGTGTAAGTAGATGCCTTCCAGCCATTGAAGGTGCTTACAACACAAACACATGTAATATAGGTATCTATAATATAGTTCTACTATACTCATGGGAGGTGTTTATATAATACAAACACCTTTAAAGTAGGCGTTTTGATTCCTAGGCTTATACACTTGTGATCCCAGGCTTACATAACAGCAACCCTCCCAGAAAGTGAGAGCATCTAACATTGCAACACTACAAAAGAAAGGCATTAGGGGAGAATTGAACCCAAGAAGGATACACTTCATAGAGCAAAAATTTGGGTGGGAAAGAGCCTTCTCAATCCACTAATTGGGTTGAGATTTGCATAATGGGCTCAAATATTCGTCATGATTATCCAATCCATCTCCATGATCTCATCTCCACCACCTAATCCATTTCTAAGATTTCTTGACTTAGTGATGGAGGATGGCACACCTCCAACAAATTTCTACATGCCAAGTGGCCACTATGGTGATAGTAATGATGATATGCACAAAATCATACTCTCCTCAATTAGTATTAAGATTAGTAAGAAATCTCAAAGCCCTTCAATGGATTCCTTTTTCCCCTAATGGATGTTTTAACCCCTAAAGTTCCTTGACTATGTTTTCACCAAAAACATTCCAAAACTACCATTTCTAGTACAAGTACCAAGTTTAACCCCTAAAGGACTAAGGTGTGTTTTTTGGCAACATAACTTTTTTGGGCAGGTACAAGTGACTAGAGATTTCTATGTTTTTGGCCTAAAATTTAATGGAAGGTGTGGATGAGGAATATCCTTCATGTGCACTATATTTCAAGGCATTTGGAAATATGAGTAAAAATTTATGGCCTAATATGTAGTTTGTTTCTCAACTTGGATAGTCTGGGCTGATCTGAAAAAATCATTTTTTTCAAAAATAAAAATTTGAAATTGTTTTTCTAGATTTATGTATACGTAGAAAGCTTTGAATCATTCCATTTTGATCAATGAGTCAAAAGTTATGAGATGTTTTAGTTTGCAAGCAAGTATGGATTCTCTACTCTAAAATAAACTTTGAAGTCCTTTATCTAACTCAATTTTGAATCTTTTTGGAAAAAAATAAAAACTTTAGATATAGATTTTTTATTGCAACATTACAACCATGGGGATTGGGATTTTTCAATTCCATTAATAAATTGTTAACAATTTCGTATTTTGAATCATTCTCTACATCTTTCTACTTACTAATTTTTTCCTATATGTTGCACAATTCCAAATGATCTAAAAATTTTCAAGCATGTAACCAACTTACATTGAAGAATGAATATAAAGAAGCCCCACCATTTTGGATATTTGTTTATACAAATGTTACCCGTTTTTTCACAAGGCCCCCAAAAGGATTTTTTTTACTTCAAATGCTAATATCTTGCAATCTACAGGGTGGAATTTTCTGAATTTTTTTTGACATCTTCTCAATCTAGTTTACTACAAGATCCTCTAGTTACATGTGTCTCAAAATGATATTTTTCAAAAATTTGGTACTGGCATTAGAAATGGTAGTTTTTGAGAGGTTTTGGTGACAATATAGTCAAGGAACTTTAGGGGTTAAGAAAAAATCATTTTTGAACACATGTAACCATAGGATCTTGTAGTAAGTTGTTTTGAAAAGATGTAGATTGCAAGATATTAACATTTGAAGTGACAAAAATCAGATTTTTTGCCCCACAAAAAATCGGGCACCAACACTTCAGAAGGTCACATATGTATGAAAAAATGTCCAGAATGGTAGTGCATCTTTGGATTCATTCTTCAAGGCAAGTTGGTTATGTGCTTGAAAATTTTCAAATCATTTGGAATTGTACAACATATAGGGAAAAATAGTAAGTAGAAAAAAATAGAGAATGGTTCAAAATACTAAATTGTCAAGAATTTAATTATGGAATTGAAAAATGCCAATCCCAATCGTTGTAATGTTGTAATAAACAATCTACATCCTGTCATTTTATTTTTTTCAAAAAATATTAAAAATTGAGTTAAATAAAAGGACTTCAAAGTTTATTTTAGAGTAGAGATTCCATAATTGCCCACAAACTAAAATTCCTCATAACTTTCATCTCATTGATCAAAATAGATTGATTCAAAGCTTTCCCCATATACATAAATCTAGAAAACCAATTTCAAATTTTTATTTTTGAAAAAAGTGATTTTTTCACATCTGCCCGAGCTGCCCGAGTTGGGAAACAAAGAACATTTTGCATCATAACTTTTCACTTGTATACTCAAATGAAATGAAATTTAGCACATGTGGAAGATATTCCTTGTCCATACCTTGTGAAAAAATTTCAGCCTAAATAAGTCAAATCTCCACTCACATGTACTTGCCCAAGAAAATTATGTTGCCAAAAACACAAGGCTGTTCCTGTAGGGGTTAAGTAAGTTTTTAAGTATAGTTCTAGAAATAAGATTCTAAGTAATGACTTTTAAAGAGATTTTTAGTAAAAATTTACTAGAAATACATGTCTTTTAGTGCAAAGGATTCTAAAGTATACCAACCTAACAAACAAAATTTCTATCACACATACTGAGTGAATGACCCATTAAAGTCTTGCATCAACCTATGACAAACTTTTTTTAATAAATGAGATTTGGGCTATCATAGATTACATTAGTAGCCACAATCAATATCTTGGGTGATGGTGATGGAGTGATTAGAGAATGTAGTAGGAACTTCCACCTTTTGAGTGTAAATTCATTATAAGAAATGACTTTTATTACTGTAGGCCTTGATGTTGTAGGCATGTTAGGAAATATTGTGATTGTTGTGTGTAATTAAGATGACCATTATGAATACACTTTTTGTTGATTTGGAAATAGTCTAGAGACTCTTTTGGACTAATTAGGCAGCACACTTCAAAAATTCTTAACAAATCCATACTTTGTCAAAAGAATAAAATTTCAATTTCTCTCTTTGTTCCTCCCATTTTTCTTTATGTGGAAAAAAATTAAATTTTTTTCAACAATGTCAACATGGCAAATCATTCATTCTACATGTCATAGGCTAGTTTACCTTATCCTATTGTGTCAAGTTACGGCCCTTTGAATTTAAGTGTAGTAATTAATTTCCTACATTCAACTTATGATCGGTTAATTAACTATATGTGGGACACATTTGGTATCAAAAGAAGACCAAACAGAGTATTAGCTCGCAAGGTGATTCAAAGACACCTCACTACTTTTTCACTACAAGAGAAAGGGGTGTTTTAAGTATAGTCCTAGACATATAGTCCTACAAGTAACAACCTTAAAGGGGAGTTTTCAGTAAAAATTTACTAAACATACATGTATTTCTAGTAAATTTTTATTGAAAACACCCCTTTAAGGTCGTTATTTGTAGGACTATATGTCTAGGACTATACTTAAAACACCCCTTTCTCTTGTAGTGTTTTGCATTTCCTATGGGACTTCATGGGATGAGGTGAAATGATTTTTACTTTAATTGCTTATGAATTATATGCTCTTTATATAATGCAAAGTCTAGCTTTCAAGGTAGATTTGTTTTCCATTGGATAGTCAAAAAAGTGTTATGACTCCTTTTTCTACACCTTTAGATTTGCAAAAAGTATAGATATAGATGTCTATGATGAGCTATTAGACTTGACACTATGTCCCATAATGCTCTTGAGCCTTCCAACACTTGAGCTACATTATCTAGTCCATTGTGTGCAAGTTCAAATACAATAATAAAATGGATAAAAAGTGTTGTCGATTTTTCAGTTAGTTTCTAAAGGCTTTTGTCTATTGCTTCATATTATGGTCCTTCAAATCAATTGTTTTTTTTGCTCACCTATTACATACTTTTTACATTAACCCCTAAATTCATGCAATTCAAAATTGCTTTAAAATACTTGTACCTAAAGGAAGGCTAAAATCTTCATCTGTATTTATTTTCTAACAAATTCAATTGTAGGATCATTTGGTAGGCTTGTTTAAATACATTGTCCTAAAATTTTTGAGTTAACCTCTCGGTGAATTGCAAGTCAAAAGAGTTTTTCCAATTTCAATGTCAAATGGGCAAAAAAAAATTCTAAAAAATAATTAATTCCTTTTTTTGGATTTCAAAGATTCATAATTACTCAAAAATATTTGAACCATTAAATTATGAATATAAGAGGTGAAAATTATAAGGAGTTTTATTTTGAGGGCAACCACTACAAGAGTAAGGGGTGTTTTAAGTATAGTCCTAGTAGTATAGTCTTTTGAGTAATGACCTATTAGGAGTCTTTCAAATAAAATTTTACTTAAAAGATTCCTTATAAATCATTACTTAAAAGACTATACTACTAGGACTATACTTAAAACACCCCTTTCTCTTGTATTGAACGAAAATAGAAAAGACTTATAAAGTGTGTTTTTTAACTCAATTTTAAAAATTTACAAATAAAAAAAAGGATACTTATTGTTTACAAAAAAATTCTCACCATTGGAATTAACAATTCTCAATTTTTTGTAAGAATTATTAGCAATTTAGTTTTTTCTTCCATTTAATACCACCTTACATATATTTTCAACCCATTTTCGAACATATTGACTAAAACTCGCAAGTTAAAGGATGTACATGTTTGTTTTTTAATATTGAAAGATAAATACTTCACCTTTTGGAAGGGCTAAAAAACCCTACATTTTGAAGTTTAGGCACCTGGAAAGTGGGATAATTATTCATGGGATACATTTGGTGTGTAATGATGAAAAACTATATATTGGAGGACTTTTTAAGTAGAATGTGAAGTTTCGGTATGTCAATTTCAACATACAAGGGTCCAAAAGCTCATTTACAATAGAAATTGCATGCTTCAAGATTCTTGCCTTAATTGATCTTCATCCTTTTCCTTCGATCAATGAATTTTTTTAGATTTCTGAAATAAAATTTCCCCGATATATAACATCCATTGCAATCTTCATTGGAGTCATTAAGCTATTTACATCATGAACATTTATGTTTATTATGGATGAAGTTCTTTTTCTTTTAAAAAATGACGTTACTTTAATAACAACAAAGATATAACAAACAAACAATCCGACTTATGCGGTCGAGTCAACTAGGGAGTGAGACCGGAAGCTAAATCTTACTTAATTAGGCTTGATAAAAACTACTAGGATAGAAAACCTCATTTTTGCACCAAGTGTCAAGAAACTCTTGGCAAGTGATTTTCTTATACTCTTCAATACTTTTGCTAAGGTAGAAGAGAATATGCAAGAATGGTATTTTGCCATGCAAGGCCATAGATTTGAGTCACTACAAGCATTAGGGGAAATTTGAGGCTTCTACATGCCCATTTCAGGATTGTTTCCATGCCTGTTCTTTATACTGTTCGGGAACAGTTGGCTGCTATCAGTAAAATAAATATAAAAAATATGATTAAAAAAAATTCTAAGTTCCTGAAATGCATGAATAAGTTGAAAAAAAATTATTTTTCATTTATTTTTTGATGTGGCACGATCTCGGCCACATCAGATTGTAGTAGTGGTGCAGTTCTTGCGTTCCTCACAGCCTAGGAACTTGTAGGCATGTAGAGGCCTCAAATTTCCCCTAATGAAAAAGGGGTATTTTAAGTGAGTTTTTAAGTATACTCCTAGACATAGGATTTTAAGTAATGATCTGTAAGGAGATTTTTAGTAAAATTTTATTGAAAATCTCCTTAAAGATCATTATTTAAAATCTTATGTCTAGGATTATATTTAAAAACTCACTTAAAACAACCCTTTCCCTTGTAGTGAGTGGGACTAATATTTTCATTTTCAAAAGATGAAACGATTCCATACACATCAAAGCCTCCAAATGATGACAAAATGAAGAATGTCGTTGGAGATGTTGAAGATAAGGTCAAAAAGCGAGTAATGTCTATCCTAGTCAAAGGAGCTAAGGAAGATACTAGTAATGACTTTTTTCTAGAATGGAGACTCGTACAACTCTAATGTTCATCTGATGTCTTTGAACTTGTCCAACACTATATGAGCATGGCGACAAAACTGCATCGTGTGCTTTGTGGTCTCCTTAATAGAGCCATGGTACCTACGACACTTGGGAGAAAAATCTATGACCAACCTCCAGATGGCAGTGGATAGCCCCTTTGGATTCACAAGTTCAAGAAAGAATTGAATCACAGGTTGTGAATGTTTTGATGCCTATCCTTGATACAAAATGTATACAATCAAGTTCTTAGTTTTGATTAGTATACTATAAGAGAAAGGAGTGTTTTAAGTATAGTCCTAGATATATAGTCCTATAAGTAGTGACCTTAAATGGGTGTTTTCAGTAAAAATTTAATAAACACACATATATTTCTAGTAAATTTTTACTGAAAACACCTCTTTAAGGTCATTACTTATAGGACTATATGTCTAAGACTATATTCAAAACACCCCTTTCTCTTATAGTAGTAAAATGTCCTATTGCAAGTGTCTCAATGTGGTTAATTGTGCATTCAAAGAAAAATTTGTATCTTTCTAACTTCCTAATTGGTTAAAACTACAAAAGAAAGCAATTAAGAACTTCAACACAAAGCAAATTAGCCAAATTGACCAAACTAATTCAAGATTCTGTGGTTTTAAGATGAAAAATTCTCAATGAAGATTTATCTATTCTAAGTTATAGATCAAAATCTTCCATTTCCGAAATGATAAAATTCATCTTATTCCCAACTTCCTAGAAGAAATTATGGTTGGATGAAGTTGGTCTTGGGAAAAGCAATTCAAACTTCATCCATGGTTTTCTCCTAATTTGTAAATTCAAATGGAATTTTGATTCTGGATATGGTTTCAAAATTACATCTAGTATCAAGTCTCAAGTTTGACCTAGAATGAATCAATCTTCACCTTAAATTTCATCCCTTGTTTTTTTTCTAGAGTTTAACTTAGTTTTTCAATTATGAACTAGATCTCAACCCCCCTAAACTTCTTCTAGGTGATGCTAAACCCTATCTAGAACTTGGTTGACTTCAAAAGATTCTGATTTGCTATCTACTTTGTTTATAATGCTTTGTACTCCTGCTAATTTTTTATTTTTTGAACTTTAGTATTTTTTCCTTATGGGATCTAAAATTACCTATTTAGAATGCTAAGACACTTAAAATTCGAACTTTTCTAGTGAAAGTTATGGATGGATAAATTTTGATTGCTAATTCATACTTTAGAACTTTATCCGCTATTTACTTCTTAATTATGACTTGAATTTTACTTCTACTTGGACTTTTGGGCTTTTACACTCTAGACCTATACTAGATTTTCAATTTCTGTTATTATCTTCAAATGAATTTCAATAATTCTAATACATGGTTATTCCCAAATTTCATTTGTTTATATCTCTTTCATTTTTATTCTATTTTTTAAGTTTAATACATTTTTGGAAAGCTTTAGAAATTTTCTACAAGTACCTAGAACTAAAATTGAAATAAAAACTATTTCTAAAGGTCTAAATTACAATTGTAACTTCTACTATGTTTTTGGATTTTTAATCAAAAGACTTAGAGGAAAATGGTTGAATTAGGCACTTACTTTTGAGTGAACTTTGTCCAAGGGATGTTCTATGGTGGCTTCAGTGGACCCATTATTTTCCTACTATTGACTTTTTGTCCTTCCTAAGATATCATAAATTAAGATAGTTGATTTTGACCTAGCATATGAGCATATCTTATGGATAAACTCTCCAAATGTTTGGAATTTATTTCTAGAGTAGATCACCTTATCAACTTTTTATATACCAAATTTCACCCTAATCCAAGATAATTTCCAACTTTAGTGGACATTTTCCTATTCTGATTTACTTAATCTTGATTTTTGTATCCAATTGTATATTTGTGCATTGCTCATAGATTCCAAGCCATAGAAGTCAAGGTTTTGACATGAGATAGAAAATGAGTGAAAAAAGATACCCTTTAAGTTTCATAACCATAAACAAAAATTCAATAAGATCCCAGTTCTTCTATGCACCCTCCTTGGTTGCATTAGATTTCAAACACCTTTACTTTGTAGCCCCATATTTCCTTCTCTATAATAAATCTAGATTTCAAACTTGACATTATAGTAGATTAACTTTTCAAAAATTCAAATTCAAAAACTTTCTTTGAATCAACACATTATCAAAATACAATACAAAATTCATCACATAAATTCTTCCTTCAATATAAAATCCAACAATAAATATATAGTTTTCTCCTCAAGTGCCTTCAACAGCTCCCAACTATTGGGAAAAACAAGAGAGACAAAGACCATCCCTTATTTTTAAGAAACCAACACAACCCTTAGTAGCTAGTTGTTGGCTAACTCTAATTCTACCTCCCTTATCCCTACTATCAACTACTAACCAACCGATTATCAATTGACAACTAACAAGGTAAACTAGAAACAAAACTCCCAACATTAATCAACTTCTAATATCAAACACTCCTTTTTAAAAATCAATGATGTCTATTTTTGTATTTCAACTAGTAGATGGTCCACATCACAAAGAATGTGTTAGTATAATCACTTAAGTTTTACATTGATATAAACTTTGGTTATTACAACACAATAATACAAACTTTATAGGAATTCTCTCAAAAGATTTTTTATTAAAGACTATGTGAAAAACCATAAACAAGCTCTAGAAGGCCTACAATTGACATCACTAAGGTAGGGGGGACTTGTCTCTAGGATTAGTAAAAAAAGTTCAAAGAATTAAAATACAAAGTATTAGTACAAAACAACCAACAACAAGAATAAGAGAATGCCAGATTTGAAGTGATCCCAATGACATTTAAAACTTACTCCAAAAACAAAAAATCACAATAGTTGTAAAAAATTCAAAATGTCATAAGTTGACCAAATGAATGAGCATTCACTAATATAGGCCCAAGTAGCCAAGTAATATCGAGAAGGGTGACTTTATATACAAATTTCAATGGCAACCCTCCCTATCTCTTACCTTGCAATAACCTTATTCCTTGGAATATTCATCTAATTTTTAGGATTTTTTATTTCTAGCTTGATCAAAAACTCTAACTTTTGAAGGACTCCAAGTTACAAATGGCTTGAGCCCATTAGATGAGGTTTAGATGGTAAAGAAGATTGTAAGTTTCCTTGTGTTCCTAGACTACGGGAAATGTTGAGAATTGCACTACATTTACAATCTAATGCGATTAAACTTGGGCCATGTTAAGTAATATCAATTAATAATTTATATAAAAATTTCATAAAAAATAATTTTTTTCATCTTTTTTTCTTTTTTCATCTTTTTCATCATCATTATTATTATTATTATTATTTATTTATTTATTTATTTATTTATTATTATTATTTATTTATTATTATTATTTAATATTTTGATAGTGGTGTTGCGGTTCATAGGGCTCAAATGGCCTTCTAGAGGGCTTGAATCTCTTCTAATGACTGGCTTCACAAGGCTATCTTAGATTTTTACATTCTTCCCTTGCCCTTTATTATTGTAGAAAGTGAAATTTCAGCTCCAATTTTAAATAGAAATGATGTAAAAATCTAACTATTGAAATTTACATTTTTTGAAGAAATTGACTAGGTTAGATTATTTCATAAGTGCATGGGTGTAAAAAATACTCCGATTTGGCCTCACTTTGATTTTGTCTACTTTTGGAATGCCACGAAATGCATGATAATTCCCAATTTTGCTGGAATTAGAGAATCTCTCTAGCTTGGATACTTATTGATGTTAAAATGTCTTGAAACTTCTTCAGGTGAATGATTATCTTACAATAAGCTGTTTTAATTTTTAGGGAGATTTTACAACAACTTGGGTGATTTGTAAGAATTTCCATTGTGGATTTAAGTGTGGATTTAAGTGGTTGACCGTCCACAAGAGGATCTTATATAGATTAGAAGATTTCAGGAATTTTCAGAAAACCTCTTGTAAAATACCATAAAATATATCCAAACTCATATTCTTACACTACAGATTCGAAGAAGGAGATTAAAATTTTATTATCTCTTTTAATTATTGGTTATCAAAGAATTTTTCACATGGAAAAGAACCTTAGCAAATTGATTTTGATATTGAATTTTCAACATAAATTTAACCTTAGGTTTAGCTCATGCTTACAATAGATACTATCTTTTAGTTTGTTGTGAGTTTGTATCATTTGTAGGTGAACAATCCGGGTTTTTACTATTTCTTAGAACAACTACAAAAACTCAAATCTTGATTAAATTTAATTTGATTATCTAATTTAGTTGGTGTATGATTCTTTTGAAATACATCAAATAAAACTTCTACTATAATTTCATCAATAATTTCTCTATAAGACACCATTTTGTCTCAACCGGTACCATTTGTATGTTTCATTCTTTTAAATTGACAATTCTGCAAAATTTTGTTTAAATTTATTTCCTCCTCTATAGAAGTTTATAAACTTTACATTAGCAATTTCACAATTGTATTTTCAAGGACATCTACATTTTGATGTAAAAATGGATGCCATTTAAGAATTCATGTGTATGGAAAATTTCATTAAAGTGCAACACTCTAGTTTTTACATTATAAGGTATCGTTATTTATTTTGTTTATTTCCTATTCATTCTATAATTTCATACCTACATCATTAGCCACCTCTAGCCAATATCTTCCCTGGTAGCGGTGCCAAAATGTAGTACAAAAAATAACAACCAAGGGAAAATATAACATAATAGGTTCTTTTGGGGGAAGATTCAAGTTAGCTAGAGTTTTGTGTAACTAAGGTCACTCATAGGTGATATGATACTTTATCTAGGAAATCATATGTTAATTTGCCTCATGAAGAAATTTCAATATTAAAAGTGTCCATGTATATCCCATGAAATAGATCTATGAATAAAATTAGGAATATGTTTACTATGAATAAATTTAGAAAACAACCTATAGAATATAGAATCTTAATTCTCTCAATGCACATCACTCATGGCCATAATCAATTCCCATATACTTGCTTTTAAGTTCATAATCAAGCCATAGTCTAATTTCATAATCAATATCCATAGCCTTTTTATTTTATATGAATTCTTCCATTAATTCTATCACAATACTCTCTTCACAATTAATTTCATTTTCATTTTGATTAAACATTGATTTTCAAAATTTTATAACCTCCAATAATTATTCTCTCTCATTTATTCTTGTTTGCAACATCTTAATTCATAAAATAATAAATATTACAAATTATTGCCATGTGATACTCATTACCATATTGAAAGTTTAGAATCACTCATAATTATTCTTTCTTAAAATATATTTACTCTTTCATTCACAATCTTCACTCAACTACATAGCCTTAACTATCAAACATTTAGCCATTTTGCATTGGCCATGGCAATAGTCAATTTAGATTCAATATTAATAACACATTATGCACTTGTAATAAACTAAAAACAATGCTATGATTTATCACGCATACACCATGCACCTATAAATTATAAAGAATCACTCTTTAATTTTCTCTCATAAATTTAAACTTAAACAATTATACATTCTTCAATTTTAAATTATTTTAATTTCACTACTCATTAAATTCCAAACACACACATAGACTTATTAATAAGCACTTGCATTCAACAACTTTGTATCACACACACATTCATAGTTCATCTAACACAATTTAACACAATTGCATATTAACACATCACAAAATAATTTATCACCAAATTGAATTGTCAAAAACATATACATAAAATAGTTTGTTGAAAAGATCATAGAAAATATGCATAGAAATCATAGAAAAATGAACACACAAAAAGAGGCTAGATTCTACTCGTCCATGCCTACATAATAAAACTCATAACTACTTATACTACCAACTCCTCTGCGGTGCCTCTTCATTTGCATCTATCCTTGGCCGTTCTTGGAATTTGAACATTTCAACCATCAATGGCCAACTTTTGAAATCTCTTGGCATTTGCATTCACACTACATGGATTTTCAAAAATAAAATTGAAATAAATCCATTTCATACCAAATCCACATTCTCAATACAAAACTTGAAAATTCATGTTCACATTCATGAAGAACAATCCCCTCTTCAAGTAACATGAATTTTGTCCCTATGTGCTACTAAAAATTTATCAAATCTATAATTCATATGAGTATCTATATAACAATTTCTAAAAGATATAACAATATTATGCTATTTAAAAATAAAACATGCATTATTCCAAGTGATGTCGATTTGGGTAGCTATTTTCAAAGTGGTTATTAGTTTCTTAGTGTCTATTGATAATTAGACATTTCAATATATACTAATGCCACTTCCCTTCCAAGACGACGAGCAAGGGACTTAACACCTTCATAGAGATTCTCTTGTCATTCAATTGGATATAGATATTTTCAAGGAGGTCCGTAGTAGGCTAAACGTCTCACAAACAAATTTGGTCAACCTTGTGCCCCAGCCACATTTAGGCCGACATCATTGAGGTTGAATGCTCAGTTTATGATATACTGAACATCACTTGGAAAAATGATTACGAGAACAATGCACTTGGGTAGTCCAATTGCTTGATTTTGCATTTGCATTCTCTTGATTTGATGAAATTGAACATCTATGCTACGAATTCATGCTCATGGCATTCACTCTTTCCACATGGATCTCTATTTTCTAATTTGCAATGGAGACCATTTCATTTCCAACCACTATTATGCTTCATGAATAGAGAATGTATTAGTTTAACAAGAAATCTTATTTTGTTAGCTATGCAAGAGGTTTTAGCATACATGAATTGTTGAATTGTAATCATGATTATGAGACTTCAAAATTTGGCATTTAGGTATTGTCTAATGAGGGTTTTGGACATTTCCATTTATAAAAAACAATAAATTATGTACAATGTACTCACATGGGAAATTTTGCCACTTTTTGACATAAGTGCCACATTTCAATGTAAGAATCATATTTTCATATTACAAATGTAGACTAAGAATTTTTTGGTTTTAATATATATGAAAGAATTCATAACATTTTTTAGAATTCCTAACATCCGAATGGGAGGTCCCATATTTCCACTACAATCCCTCTTTCAACACATTTGTTAAGACACCATTAACGGAACAAAGAAGCTCTTATCTTTGTATTCACAACCCATTCTGGACTACATTTCCACTCACTTTCTCTACAATGTCTTCTATATTGTTATGCATTCTATATCAAAATTTACCATGCTCACTTTTAATAGTTGGAAACTTCAAAAATGCCTGTAGCACCAAGTTCCATACCCTTGATACCTTGCACATTAACAATATGCCCTTGAAGTACTATTTTATGAAGTTTACATTAAATTTGTTTTGGAAAGTCTAGTTTCTAGATCAAGAATATGACCTTCAAGACGAGAGATCATAATTCTTCAATTCATGCCTTTTAGTCAACATTGACCAATGCAAAAGAATGTACACTTCTAAGTATTGTGGGCTCTTAGACGTGAACCTCAAATAAACTAGAACTTTGAGAAAGAACTCACTTCAAGAATAAATTTTATAAAGTTGTGGAATACATTTTGAAAACTTGTATATTTATCTAAACTATGCACATTAATCCCTTTTCCCTTAGTTGTTTTTCGTGAATCATTTTCTAGTGTTGACATGAGACTTGCATTCACACACTTCAAATCACTTTCAAATTTTGAATATTGTCACAATCAAACAAAATAATCTTCCAAAATATAAGTTATGTCATTGTGATTGCTTCTCCTATGTGATTTGAAGCATTTGTGCTTTGAATTCGTATGGTTAACCTTGAAAGCACCAGCCTCGTGTTCATGGCATCATAATTTTCTTGGGTAGGTACATGTGAGTGGAGATTTGATTTATTTGGGCTGAATTTTTTGTACAATGTGTGGACAAAGGATATCTTCTATGAGTGCTAAATTTCATTTCATTTAAGTATACAAGTGAAAAGTTATGATGCAAAATGTTGTTTGTTTCTCAACTTGGGCAACCTAGGAAGATTAGAAGAAATCTATTTTTTCAAAATAAAATAAAATAGATTGATTTTGTAGATTTATGTATATGGAAAAAGCTTTGAATCATTCCCTTTTGATCAATGAAATGAAAGTTACGAGGAGTTTTAGTTTGCGGGCAATTATAGAATCTCTACCCTAAAATAAACTTTGAAGTCCTTTCTTTAACTCCATTTTAATATTTTTGGGGAAAAATAAAATCATAGGATGTAGTTCATTCATGGCAACATTACAACCATAGGGATTGATATTTTTCAATTCCATAACTCAATTCTTAAAAATTTAGTATTTGAATCATTCTCTACTTCTTTCTACCTACTATTTTTTCCTATTTGTTTTATAATTCCAAAGGTGTTGAGATTTTCAAGCATGTAGCCAATGGTCCTTGAAGAAAGAATCCCCCCAAATACCACCATTTTGGACATTTTTACATGCTAATGAAACCTTGCAAAGTGCAACTATCTAGTGTTTTACGACGCCAAAAAAAGGGATTTTTCTCACTTCAAATGCTAATATCTTGCAATCCACAAGGTGGAAATTTCTCAATTTTTTTCCACATCTTCTCAAACTAATGTACAATAAGATCCAATGGTTACCTGTGTCCCAATTTTTTCTTTTTCTCAATTTTTTACTTGTGCTGGAAGAGGCAATTTTTGAGCATTTTAGGTGAACACAAAATGAAAGAAGTTTAGGGGTTCAAATGCCTAGACTAAAATGAATGAAATCATCAATAAGTTCAAAAAAATTTCAACTTCAATCAAATTCAAGGAAGCTTTTGGCCATTTTGGAGAAAAAAATATCATTTCAAAGAAAATTTAATATATGAACTAGTGAATGTGGTTGTAACTTCAATGCAAAGGGCCCCAATTCTTTACGAATGAAACCAAGTATGCCGAATGCTCTAGCAAATTCAATGCTGTTGTCACTAGTAATTTGCACATGAGGCTCTAGACGGGAGCCGACTCTTGGAGACAAAATAATTTTCTAGTGAGGTCCCAACATGGTGGCAAGCAGGTATGGAAGGCGACAATTGTGTGTGAACAATTTCATGAGCAGTGTCATATGGAGGTGTAGGTGGGAGAAACTCTCAGTTTTTAGGAGCTTTCGAGCGGAGGTGGGCACAATGGCTCTTGTTGATGAATGGGAGTAGCTCCAAACGGCCCTAAAGCCGCATGTGTGTGGGACTAGTTGTTGTCAATGTCCCAAGTTAAGCTCGACATTTGGCAGTAGCTACCATGCTTGCTATTGCATCCCTCTTGTTTCGCAAACTGCACTGTCCCATGTCCAAATGGACAATTGGTGCTCCACACCCAAATAGAGAACTCTTGGAAGGAAAACAAGAACAAATATGTTTTTGTTTTGTTTTTTTGGTTCCTATTGGTTGCGAGACGAATAGTAAAGGAGGTGGTAGTGTCATTCATGATGGTTGGACATACTCACTACGACATCGATACATCATTCGGTCAATGGAGCATGCAACTTTGCTAAAAAGACCATCAAACCTTACCATTGTTGATGCAATTATACATGGAAATGGAACAAGACCTCGTCATCCCTCACCTAATCAAAGAAGTGCTGGATTTCAAAGCTTTCATCAAGCCTTATATTGGAATGAGTAGGAAACAACTCGTGGGGCACTTGAATGGAAGGCAATACAAATTCTCTGTCGATGACAATGGTTGGCCAATCATGCAATACAAAGTCAAATGTACAAACACAACATGGGAGCCCCAAAATGGATTAAAGTTATGGAAGGAAGATGTTGAGCACAAACCTTTGCTTCCCAAAGAGTAGGATGTAGCACATGTCTATTAGAGGTAAACAAATATAATTTCTAAAAGAATATCATTCCATGTGCAAGAACTGGAGGATGCATTTAATGGTAGTTGCAATATATTCTATACAATATGCCTTATACTAGTAGAAAAATAATGAATAAATCAACAAAAATTCAGCACAAAAGTGTTGATTTTTTAATGTTGATTTGGATATGTTTTAGCAAAAAATTGTTAATTTTTTTGTTGATTTTTTTATTAATTTGGTCCAAAAATTTTAAGTGAAAATCCGGTCATACAAAGTTTGAATGTTTGACACATGGATGTTGCCATGTCATCATAAAAGTTCACTTAGGCAACCTCGATACATAGACCAGCCAAGGCAAATCCACCAAGTGGTCTATCCAATGAAAAGTGGCCACGTAGGCATGTGGTCACCAAGAATCGAACTCTAGACCTCATTGTCATCATTCCAAGGACACTAACCACCATACCATGCTAGAGTTTGTACGTAGTAGGAAGGAGTAAGATTTTATTTATTTACTTCTTTCATTGTTTCCTAATTGATTTATTAACTAAGCATATGTGTTTCTAGTAAATTTTACTGAAAACACCTCTTTAAGGTCGTTACTTATAGGACTATATGTCTAGGATTATACTTAAAACACCCCTTTCTCTTGTAGTTGTGCAAGTTGTAGGACACTATAGAGGGGTTTGTTAATACCAAGCAAAAATAAAAGTATATTGCTCTAGACTAAGTAGGTATTCAATCATTGAAGCATCTAAAAGTTTCATCATTTTTTGAGCTTAATAATGCTTTAGAAATTAGCTAGAGTTTAGCATTTACTTTGAAGAAATTAGAAGTGGTTGTAAATTAATAAGTTCAAAAATTCAATATCAAGATGTTCTAGCCACTCATCTTAGTAGGTTGGTTCCATGCCCCCTAATTCACTTGGGAAACTACAAGACCTTAGGTTACTAAATCAAGGAGTAACCATGATAGAAAAATTTGTGATCCTTGCATGATTCTTGATGTTCAAGACATACTTCAAACCATCCAAGTGCTTCCAAATTTGAATGAGGATGGTACTTATTTTACAAATACCTTCAAGTTTTGAGCCAAAATGAGAGTAGGTAGGCTTGGTGAATATTTTTGCAAAACTCAAATGCATTATAAGTTTCTTCATCAAAACTAATTCACAAAGTTTTCAACCTCTATTGGTTACTTTGATTTTATGATTTCAATGTATCATTGAACTAATATTAGCTAGTACATTTTTCAATTCCCTCACGTAAGAGGTGCTAATTTAGTGCATTAGCAAAGGGGATTGAAATAGTATTTATAAGAAATAAACCAAAATAGTGTTGAGATATTGTAAATTAGAAAAAGCATGATACTAAGATATGTTGATTCAAATGATGGAATTTTCAAGACCATCTAAATTTCAACTCAATACCAATTCAATTGGTCATTGATGTCACATTGAGATTTCATGTTTGAAAGTTTGAGATGCACTTAAATACAAAGCATCTTGAAAGCATACTAAAGGGGGCTAAAGATTTTGATCACATATTGGTTGCTACTATTGAGCTATGGCGAAATTCAATCAAGTAGAAGTATTTGTATTCTTACCTTGAAAAATATTTTAATGGCTGATCCCATGTGGAGGATGAACATGATATTTTGGTTTTATAATCTTGTTCATATTGTTGGACACTATAATGTTTTCATTTCTTTTCTAGTAAAATTTAAAATAAATCTCACCTCATCTAAATGTGATGACTTCAAGATGGCCTAAAACATTGGCCTTCTAATGGAGAAGGGCTAGGCCAAGTTCAAATCATGCCAAGGATACGTTAAGGTATTCTCTTTACATGAATATGAAGTTTTAGGGTGTTGTTTTGATGTTTTGGAGGGATGATTTGATGTTATTAGGTGTTGTTTATATATTATTGAGTCTTATTTTCATATTTTCTTGCTTTAATACTTGTGATTGCTTTCAAAGTATGATTGGAAATGATTCTTTGATCTTACATAGTAATGAATGTTGAATTAGTGTACAAATTGCATTGAATTGATGAATTGCCTTCAACTTAGTATTTGAACCAAGTTATAATTTCTTTGTTGGTTTTTTAATCAATGGCAAACTTAAGACAACTAAAC
Organism: Straminergon stramineum; assembly: GCA_963920665.1. NCBI lineage: Eukaryota > Viridiplantae > Streptophyta > Bryopsida > Hypnales > Calliergonaceae > Straminergon > Straminergon stramineum. Next base: position 10,448,006 of record OY987264.1, on the reverse strand, counting down.
AAAATGCCAAAAAAATTATTATTTTTTAAATGAATTGTATCACTAAGCTTATGCAACAAATGAATGACCATGGAGGACGACCAAATGACATGTGAAAAGAAGGGCAAAAAGTTTAGTCTTCCCATAAACTCTACATTCACTGGTCTCGTTGTTGTCTTCATCCCCAGGTGTTGCAAGGTAGAAACACCCAAATGTAACAAGAGTTGTTCACGGACACCTAAAAAACGACCTAAATCCAACCCCTTGTGGACCCAAACTAGACAAGGGTGTTCCAAAGTAGACATGTGGGGTTCCAAGAAGTTGTCACTCTTCCAAGAAGCAACCAATCACCTGCACTTGATCCAAGTTTAGAGAGTGCTGCTTTTGAGTGTTTCCATGCCCACTTTGGTGTTAGTCTAGTGTCCATGGTAGGTGCATCTATCAAGTACTTTTCAAATATTCATATAATATTCTTTCAAGCTTGGAAAAATACGAAACCAATTTTGTTGGTTTCCTAAACCATTTCCTAACACACACACATCATTTTTTCCTGTACGCACCCTCCATATCAAGAGATCCAAAACAAGTGTCGCATTTACGTGCTTCTACCTTACGAGTCTATTTTTCGCCGTTTAAATAAACTTCCAAAAAGTGAACATTACCGTTTCTTGCTAATGAAGAACTAAATGCGGTTTCGTCAACGAGATTGTCGTCTCCAGTGCACTAATAACTGCAAATGTTTGACATTCTCAAACAGCTCGATCACTGGTTTCCTAATCAATGAACCACGGCACCGTGGGACATCAATACCAAATCGAAACCCACGTTCAAAGAAATCAAAGTTTGGGTCATCCTCCAATCAGTCCAATGCTTGCATTCTGATGAGCCTCACGCATCTGACTGTAAGCCGCTTAATAAGCTTCGTCGTGCGGATACCAGCTGGGTGGCTGGAACGACGACATTGCTGGGGAAGTGGACGACAGCGTTGGCCATTGTTGGAACCGTGGAATTATTGGAGTCAGTGCCAGTGCACTTGCTTGATTGAGAGGGATCCTCCGCATTCAAGATGGTGGGTTGATTGAGGAGGATTCCTTTGGCTTGCAAACTGGATACAGCGTTTCTCAAGGTCTGGTCGAAGGACGTGAATTGCAGTCCCAGCTGTTCCACCTTCTGGTTGCAGAAATCGAGAGGGACTTTCTGGGGTTCACCCGCGTCTTTGCACCTGCAGCTAGCAGCCCATGTTCACACGCAGTGGAGTGTTAAGTAGTAATTAATGGCACGGCATGACATGTCTTGAAAATAGTGCCAATTAAGTGTTGTGGAGAGCAGAATCATGTCAAACAAGAGGTTTAGTTACAAGCAAGTGAAAGTTAAAGCTCACAAATGTTATCAATTAAATGGTGAAATTTCAACGAGATTGCCCAACTGGAACCTCATATATGTACCACACTTCTACCGGTCATTTTTTTAGCTGTGTGGAATCTAAGTCACAACTTGGGTAGTTTGAAACAAAAGTGTTCTGACCACTCTGACATACCTTCGCACGGGAAGCTAACGGCTCATTGCTTCGAATGTTAGTTCTGATTTGCTCGAATGAAGCTGAACATTATAAAATAGGGTATGCGGAATTTCGTTTCACGCCAGATCAGATAATGGTCAACAAGGACTCTCAGGAGGAATGTTATGTCTCTTCAATGTTTAATTGAGAGGCTCTAATCAAACGAAATTGGAAGCTCTCAGTATATGTAAAATGGCAAACTTTCAAGAGATTGGCACTTTTCAGAAAGCCCATTTGGAGCTCTGTACCAGAACTATATTTCAAAGTTCATTCATTTGTCAACATTTAGGGACTTTGAAACACATACACGACCACTCTGACATAATCGCACATGTGCAGTTAATGGCTCATCGATTTGAGTAGCTATCTCTGGCTTGCTCAAATTATGCTAAACTTTACAAAATAAGGTCAGAGGGATTCCTGTTCATGTCAATTCCAAGGGTGCTGGACAAGGATTCTCTAGAATGCTCTATTCGTAACATCAATTTTTGTTAAATTGGTAAAGTTTCACAACTTTGGCACTTTTGAGGCAAACCCCTTTAAAAGTAGATTTATACTGTCCTAGTTTTTGGCGCTTTATGCTGCTGAATGTAACAATTTTGGCACTCTGAATTGCGCCAGTATAACGAAATTGACATTTTTGTCCAATGACTTAAGCATAATGAGCAAAGCTAAAGGACTCTTGAGAGGATAATTCACAACACCATTAAGGATGCAAGGCAAAATGCCGAGCAACGGGAGCAGTGAATTCACCTTGTTGGGACTGGGTAATGGGGACACATCCGAGCAAGAGCCTCCACTACTTGGCCGCGGTGCCGAGACCACTTGCAACAAAGATATCTCCCCTCTGCCGTTGGTGTCACAAATGCTAAAACATGGGCTTCAGCAGCGTCCTCCACATCAACATAGGCCTGGCAGAGATTTGCGTATGTTTTTGTCGAACCTGGAGATGAAAGGAAAGAATGTAGTCATTCATGAAAGCACAGAATCCTGTTTTTTTATTAAAATGTAGAATCTGGAGGGATTCATTAATAAGCTTTCACGCATGGAAGACACTTCGGGGTGTGGTTAACAAGCCAGTCATAAAACTACAGGTAGAAGGTAAACAGTTATGGAACTCATGCTGTCTTCGATATCGATCCTTGCCACCAATACCAACTCATCTATTTTATGTACTCCGTACTTCGTTGGACTAATAAAAAAGTTCTGTAAGCATGACTTGAATAAAATATCTAGAAACACAAATCTATACGTCTGTAGAGCTTTGTGCAGATGAATCTCACAATCTTTGGCTCATGCACTTGATCTCCAATTTTGACGAAACTGATCATAGATGAGGAGTTTAGCTTCACATACCATTGAGGTATTTGAGAATGTGGATTGAACTTTGGTTAATACGAGGCTGCAACATGGTTCCCAGTGTGACACCCGGACATATGGTCACCAAATTTACGTTATGTGAGTTTGCGTAGTCCCAAGCAGTTCTCTCCGCCATAAGTTTGGCCATGCAATACCACTCCTGCAATTCAGTTGTGGCACTCACTGAATTGGTCAACCATTAGAGAAAATTTCGACTCTCCACACGGCTGTTTAGCAGCACCAGAAGGGACCCCAACATTATTTTCTTTTTGCCTACACAGGAATTTTTCCCCTATTTCTGTTAATCATTGTCCTGCCAATTGTCAGAGCATTGGTACTCAAGCATTGGTACATAAGTAGTTTAATGGAGCAAGGTTGTGGCAACTACAATTTTATATTCAAAAGAGAATAGGAAATTAAGATATACTCCCTTTCATTCCCGATTTTCACACAAGGTGAGTCTTATTTTTGTCAAAGATTCTGTTCTTTTAGTAGCATTGCAGGGGTCTTGAAAAAGAGTGACTTGTCAAACCTTAGCAACCCTCTAGAGAGTCCAAAATTTCTCTAATGAAACATATATCTATACCAGACCTAATTTTTATTAAATCTTTGAGCAGATGAATGACACAATCTTTAGCGCATGGAATACCGCCAATTTAACAAAATTGACTATATTACAGTACATCCACCATAAGAAATCACAAGTTCCTCTTATTCCAGTTTTATTTTGGTTTGAAAGGAAACTCTCCCTAGCGGAAATGTGATGATCAGAGCTTGGTGGTTGTACCTTGGTATCCTTGAGGTAGTTTTCATCTGACCAGCAATTCTCATCAAATACTTGCGCCGGTGAACTGTTGGGATTCAAGTACACAGTTCCAATTGACGAAGTCATGACCACTCGCTTCACGTGAGCTTGTGCACACGCCCTTAACACATTCATTGTGCCTTCCACTGCCGGTCTCAGCATCTGTGCCTGGGTAATCAGTCTATCGATGTCCTTAAACTGCTTACAATGTGAACCAAATGTTGCTACGCAATCAAAAATGTGAAGATCCTCATCTAACTAGCCTATCAGAATGGAAATTTGTTAAAATGGCAGCATCCCAATAATTTGGTACCTTTCAGAACGCACATTCTGAAACATTAATCCACACCGTACCAATCCTAGATTTTAGACCTTTTTGTGCATCTTTGTTACAATTTTTGGCGTCGGAATCATGCCAATTGAACGAAATCGCCCATCCAATTAGACAGTGAATTGGTTGCACAGGTCATCGAACTTGCCAATATGGTCATATCCGTTAAGATCGATTGTTTCCGAGTGCCAAACTTGTGATGTTCATGTGCACAAATCAAAGCTCTGAAAACTAGGACCGGTATAGATCTGAGGTTTTATTTGGGCGACTAAAACTGCGCCAATTTCACTTAAATCTGCCATCTTGGCAATTTCTGAGGTTAAATCTAAAAATCATGTTCAAAAGAAAAAGTTCTTAAGCCGGCAGCTTATTGGCACTTAAAAGGCATGTGAAATTTCAGATTCACTTTGAGATGTTCAAAGGGTTAAATTGCTCACTTCAGGGTCTGAAATTGTGGGAAGGACAGGACACGCTGTGTGAAACACGCCCTCACAACCTTCTACAACACCCACCAGGCTAGGCAGGTGCAGAATGTTGGCCCTCAGGAGCTCCAACCTCTCACTCGCACCTTCCAGACTTCTCAGATGCGCTGTATTCTCATCATCTGAGGATAATCAAAGTTAATCAATTGGAAAAGTTTTACATTCACCCAGAGGATGGAAATCAGCAAAAAAAAAATCATAGTCATATGCCTAGACTTTTCAGGTCCCAGTATTCTGTAATGCCTACCCTTTGGAGAACTTTGATATTGCGTGACGACAGAAAATTAACATGTGGGCAACAGACTTAGAATCCTGACATTTGTGAGACACCTGTCACATGGATGGTCAACTTCTTGACAATTGAGTGAAATTCATAGAACAAATTAACAAAGTTTTCTTCTAATATTTTCATGTTAACTAGGGTAGGGCTTACTAAAATAGTTAGGGACATGAGATGGGTCTTCAACTTCCCCACTTTGAATGGTTGTATAAGAAATTTGTCCATAGTGGTAAAAATTTGGTCGCAACAAAGTCCGACTCTCGTAAGAAATCGCACTGCTGCACATTACTTAAAATGCTGACGCAAACAGCCAGGCCACCTGTGGCTGGTAGGCTTGTATTTTTTCCCCTTGCAATAAAATTCCGTTTCATTTGTGTCAAAAAAAAAAAAAAGTGACGCAAACAATATCCTCAGGCCTAATTTCGTTAACTTGACAATAATTCACTACATTGGCACTTTTTATGATCTGCACCCTGAAACCTGAGACTATTCCAATCCTTTTTTAGAGTTTTGAGCAATTGAATGTCACAATGTTGGAACTCTGAATAGCTCCAATATTACGAATCTGACATTTCGTATGTACACCAGTATCAGAATCTCAGAACTCTGACTTGATGATGCTTCAAAAATTTGTGATCTAGAACGGGCACGGGTTTGATCCGTTTGAAATGCCACCTGACGACAATTTCGTTAATTTGACGCCATTGCGTAAGCGTTGCACTAGTGGACCTTCAACCAACGGAGGAAATGAAACGATATAGGGAGCTAGGCGGAAGATGGGGTTGGAATTGAAATCCTATCTTAGTGGATCACAATGCTGTGGATGAAATGCAACTTGTACGTTAATTTGCATACCTAGACAGAACCAACTAATGTAAATGTCAAACTGGGGCATGGAATACCGCCACATTAACGAAATTGACATTACCTAGATGACGAAGAGTTCCTCGCACATAAAAGCCGCGCTGAAGAAGCAATTTAACGATCCAGGAACCAATGAATCCTCCTGCACCTACGACCGCAACACAACAGGGCTTCTTCAAGCTTAATCCAGCTTCAGACAACATGTGAAGACACTCTGGTATCTCTGAATGCACATTTTCACAGTACTCTCGAAGACTTTCACGAGCAGATCCACTTGAAAGTCTAACTTCAATGTCTGCCTGGTGGGAATTCTGCGCAATTCTGGAATTGCAATCCTGCACTTCCTCCCATTGTAAGTTCACTTCTGCAACGCGGTTAGTCAAACGAGCTCGACTTGAATCAACCAGGTCTTGATCCACCACTTCATGCATAATTTGAGCTTTGCTTTCCTCTTTACGCATGAATCCATCTCCACGTTGCTCTTTCACTTCTGAAGCTTCACTACTGGTGTGATGGAATGCTACGACATCGGAGGAGTCATGACCTGGAGCACTGAAACTTTCATGATTGAGGCACTCTGTTGTCGACATGGCTGGCTGGCTCAAAATGGAAGAGACGATCGAAATTGAACAGACAGCTAGCAAGGCGGACAGACAGGATGAAGAAATTAACAACAGCAGGGGATCGATCGATCGAAGGCTGCATGAGGAAACGTATGCAAACAGTTGGCTCTAGTTGAAATCAGTCAGAAAGTGTGGAACATGAGGGGATGTGCAAAGGACAATGAGCTCGATCAGAAAGGAGTCACAATTTATACATGCATTTACCTTAATGCCCATGTGTCCACCATATATTAATGCCGTAACATGCATGTGGAAAATCTCAAAGGCTTGTGCACAACAGCACAAGCTCACATGAGGGGAGCGTTCATGACTTTATAATTACCAATGTGGATCATTCTGTGTAAAAGACTTGCAGGAACCCAAACAGTTCATGTGCTCAACGTAACTGAAGTTTTTTGCTAAATAATTACCCAAATCCTGAGGAGGTCACTGACGTCCATCCAGGTTCTTGTGATGTCCAGCAATGGATCTAGAGTCCACATCTGTTGAGTCTGGTGTCTTCGACTCTGGAGCGAAGGGGAGGAGGCTGTGCCCTTGGACAGAAAACGTCAATTTCGTTAAAATGGCGCTATTCCAGAGCCAAAAACTGTCAAAATCTATTGATATTTTTGAAGAGTTGTATTGAGAGTTCTCTATTGAATTTTATGGTTGCATCGATCCAGGTGGCCGATGTCATGTTTATTGCCTGGCTGCGTAGATGGAAGGTAAGATTTGATGTCCTGCCAGTGGTTGCCTGTGACCTGGGCTGCATCAGAAAGTCAAGCCTGTAGGCCCAATGGTGGTTGATGAAGTTAGAGATCGCAAATCTGGTGGTTGGGACAATTGCAAGCAACACCTGCCAGAAAATTTTCAATGGACGCCACCTTGGTGATAGGTACTCACTCAAATATGATCCAATTTGGGGGCCAATAGGTGCATTCAATGTTTTTATAGTAATAAAGAAAGTCATTCATCAAACACTTTGTGTGCTCATCGACGATTTTATCTGGGTTAAAGACACACTTAGCATAATTTGGTCTCATGTTTTTCAGGAATTAAATTGAAGAGTTCTATTGGGAATTCTTACTTGTTCAAATGATAATTTTTTTAAACCAACACACCACTACAACAAAAGTTGGTGAAAAGAACTGCACTTGATTTTGAGAGGAGTTTTTTTTACCAACTTTTGCTCAACGGCTTCTATTGTACTTGTAGGGCAAGGTCAACGGAAATTATTTATTTTTCAAGAGTCAGAAAAAAATAAAATGAAAAAGAGAAACTATCAAATTCAACTAAAGTTAAATGACCTTGTTGTTCAAAAAAATGTCCAGAATAGTCCAATTACCATCTACCTTTAAGAAGTTTTCTTGTTGACAATCCCGGGTTGACAATGTGAAAGACTTACTCCCTTGACATTAGGTGATAATGAAGGGTAAAGAGGTTGGTTTTATAATGAAATCAATTGTCCATCATGAATCCTCAAGGAATATGGGATATTTTAAAGATGAGAGCTTGACCACTCATTGTCAAAATAGAAAAATTGTGCTTATAGTAGAATTTTAGACTTCATTTTAGCATAGTAGAATAACTTTTCTAAAGAACTTTGAGTTAAAAGAAGTTGGAGAATCAAGCTAAAGTTCACCTCCAAAAAATTTGTTCGAGGTTTAGAGCCTCCAATCAAAAGTTATTTATGGACAAAATTCAAAGAGGATGTTTGAAAATGTCAAAGAAAATGTCCCTTCCAAACCTTCTCTAAAATTTGTCTATAACTTTAATTGGAGTCTCTAAATCTCAAATGGAATTTTGGAGATGAAATTTAGCTTTATTTTTCACACTAACTTCTTCTAAAGTTCAAAAAAAGAGGTTATTCTATTATGCCTAAATGAGGTCTAAAATTCTACTTTGAATACAATTTTTACTTTAATTTGATTTAACTGTGAACAGTTGAGCTCCTATTAATTATAATTTACCTATCCCACATGGGTTGTTTTATCCCCTATTCTCCATCTTGTATAAAGAGCTTCTCTTCTCATCACTAACTATTTACCTCAATTTCATCAAATTAGTCATAAAGAAAGGTTATCTTATATACATCCAACTATTTATTTGGATGAATGAGAAAATATAGGGACAAAAATTTGGCTTAAATACTTTGTTCATCATTTAGACAATAAGCTATTCTACCTTAATCCATTAAGTACCAAGGGTAGTCCAAGTCCAAAATTGTAGAAATATATCATAAAGTGTAACTTAGAATAATTATTTAATGATGATGTCAAAAAAGAGTTGTAAAATATAGTCTATAGATTAGATCTATATGATTAGATCAATTGGTGTACTAACCAATATTTTTCAATAAAATCTGAAATGGAAAATAGAAAATTTTGTTTAAATTTGACTTTAAATTGAATTTTGTAATTTTCACGAGATATTTTTTTCTTTGGGTTCAAAAATGTTAAGTTCTAATTGTAGTGATTTAAAATATTTTTATTTTATTTATTTTTTGAATTCATTTTAGAAGGTTCATTTTTTTGAACTAGAAAATTTATTTTTTGAGACCAAATATATTGAACCCACTTGAACTAAAGGCAAAAGGAAGTTGTAAAAATATAGTGTCCAAATGTAATAGAGATAACACAAGAATCTAAAAATATTTGGATGGATGAAAAAACAAAGATTTTGTGTGGTTAGGACATGTTTGCATTCATTTGTTGTTTGAAATTTGAATGTTTAGACCTTTAGTGTATAAAAAAAAGCAATCAGGAAAAGTAGTAACAATCTATAAATCCAACCATTAACATTTTCTACAATTACTTATGCACATACTAGATAGACCAATTTTTACATTTGTATGGTTATAGTTTAAAACCCAAACACATTCATAAGGAAAAGTTCAAAGAGGTTCAACTTATTTACAACCAATGATCAATAGAAGTTGATAGCCTTGGAGGGATTAAAAAATAGAGATATTTTGCAAGATATTTTTTTATATTCAAAGAAAATGTGAAATATAATCTCCCAAAGATTCATGTATATGTTTCTAGAAATATTATTTGGTGATCTTGGCCATTGGATAATGTACTGCAAAACTAACAAAAAGTACATCTATAATGGCCATTTCACCCACTTAAACCTCGGGGAGATCACTCTTGAGTTTTTAGAAAGTTGTATGAGTTAAAAAAATAGGGTTCATTTAATTCAAAGGGGGGGGGTATATAATATGTATCTAGGGCTACTATGGGTTCTATGAAATTCCACACACTCTAATATATATAAATTAGGCTACATAAAAATATTATACAGTAGGAATTTTATCAAGAAGTTAGCTTTAAAAGATAGGGACAATGCAAATTTATAATAGTACTATAAGGATAGATAATTTCATGTGGATGATAAAATGGACACGATCATGAAAATTTCTAATGAAGAGTGGTTGACTGAAATTTTGTTGCAGTACTAATAGTATATATATCCAAAAAATTAAGTGTAAATGTAAAAAATTGACCACAAATGGCAAAAATTGTCACATTGCATGAATAGAGAGGTTTACCTTAGTGGATTCAATGATCTAAAAATTGTACAATACAAGGATAGAATTTATAGTCTATTTAACTTCAATCTTTGAAGCCATATGTATTAAACACACTTACATTGAATGGAATGTTCACATGATAGTTTTAGTGAAGATTCTAAAGTATTCAATTGTAAATTTGTTGTTAAAAATCGTCACTTGGTCAATGGTACTTGAATTGAATTGATTGTTGTTAATTTCATGGTGTGAATATTAAACATGCATGTAGTAGAGGGAAGGAAAAATTTGTAAACAAGGGCAATGTCCAATGAGAAAAGTTTGGACTTATAAATTTTCTATATAAGATAGCCTTGCTTAGAAACCTACATGAATGAATTTCCAAAAAAACATAGGAATTTGGAAATACACCCTTGTAGCTTTTTATACACAAATATGGTCATCTGAAATGCAATAATGAAGGTAAATAGCCCCACATCAAATACCCTCTTTAACTCAAGAGTATACCTTAAATTACAAGGAGTGGTCTCCCTAAGCACCTAAAGGTTAATATAAAATATTTCCTAAAACAGTCACAATATCAAGGCCTGAATGTCATATCTTTTGCAAGGGTTTTATACTCATAAGCTATAGAAAATCCTATTGTAAGCACTAACTAAAGTCGTGATCTTTTATCACTAAGGGCGAACTTCTTGTATCTTGAATGAATCAAACCTTGACTAAAAGAAAAAAAAAATGGAATTTTGTATGGAAGTGTACAATGATTGCAAGAAGATCATTAAAATTGTTGGCCAACAAAATTGTCAAAAGAAGCTCATGAAAAACAACTTTTCATTTTCTAAAAAACTATTTTTTAATTTAATAATTCTAGTTTGACAATAAGACAAAACTACTCTTGTATGCATTTTCTTCTTACTCATATAGAGGTATAGAAGGCAAGGCATTCTAGATCACCCCCCATTTTGGCAACGTAGGGTGCTCTTTTCCTGTGCAAGTTCAAATGAATAGTGATTAGTTATTGCTCAATTCCTAGTGCAATTGTGGTGCATTATATTTGACTCAAAGTCTCTTTATATTGCAACTAGCCCTTGATCAAAAATAAGAAGACCTATGTGACCAATATGGGCTGAATAGAATCTTTAGCTAAAAAATTTATAGTAATTATGTTTTGAGGAAAAAAAATTTGAAAATTATGGAATCCTTCCAAACTCTAATTCTACACATAGAGAAATTTCCCCACTGAAGAAAACCGCAAAATAAATGCAATCGCTTCCGATTCTAGAGAGTTCAATAATTCATTTCCAATTCTAACAAAGCACCAAAAAAATCACTCTTAATCCAAATGTGATATGAAATCATGCGCATTCCTAGATTCTTACGCTCAAAATGAATGCATAGATATCATGTTCACCGGATTGGGTGCAATATATCAAACTTGGATGAACTTTTGGATGAACTTTTGACGGACCCCGGCCCGGGGTCTGGCTAGAAATGAGTGCCCTTGTGTCCGGCCACTATCCGGAACCTCTGCGGTCCCAAACCTGTGAAATGTTTTTGATAGGAATGGCTTGTCGCCTTGCCGGACAAATGTAGGCTTCAACTTCTGTCCACTTGCGAGGATAGCGTTTTCAGATTCGTGGGCAGACGAAGACCTTGTTGCGGATTGCTTCTTCACCTTCTGCACATTCCGCATTACTGCTGTTTCCATTATGCACAAATTGCAAAACTCCGAGAGTACCTCATTGAAAAGATTACAATTCAAATAGCTTTTCTGCCGCTCTTTGGGGTTGAGAATTGCGCTGTGATAATGCGTTGCCGGCGATGGAGATGACCGGACTTCGCCTGGCGGGGCCATGCACTAGTTGTATATTTAACACAACCTCCGCATTTCAATGCAATCTTCCTGCATCACATCTTCTACATAATGCAGTTGGAACAAATATCCCCAATTTCTTGCATAATCGTAAAATTAGGGTTTGCGTCAGGGTGAATTCCAAATTCGCAAGGCTAGGAGTGTCTCACGCTGCGCAGAGATTAGCCGAGAGTTTCGTGCAAGAGGATGGAATTGACAATGAGGAGGAGTTTCGACAAGTCATACGGAGGGCGCAGTACAGTGGCTATGTGAGAAGTCCAAGGAAGGAAGCGCCGAATGACATTTTGCATAACCTGGCGAAGGCCGTGGCGCTTCGCGTGGCTTCGGAGAATTTGGTATCCGATGTGGAGGTCATGAGAGTTGTTGATGAGACAGGGTTGCGAGTGGAGGTGCGGTCGATGAACATGGTGGTTTGGCAGCTGGGGCATATGCAGAATTGGCATGCGGCCACGAAGGTCTTTCGCGCGTTTCGAAGTGTGGGAGTGGAGCCGAATGCGCATGTCTGCACATCCCTCATTGCAGCTCTAGGGTGGGATTTATGTTGAATTGCTCTTTTTTTTATAATGATTTAGGGTTTAGGGTTTTATGGTACGTGGAAGAGTGTGATTAGCCTCGAAAGGATCAAGTTGAGCTTCATATTTGCTTGAACAGTTTTGAGTAGGTCGAATGGAGAGTTTCTGTTGTCCAATTTTACTAATCTTCCGACCAACACATACGATATTCTTTACTGATTCTGGTGATGGAAAATTTGGCTCCATCTTAATTATATTTTTCATACTATTATGCAACGAATTAGGCGTTTCTGAACCATGAAGTCTTGGTTCTTTAGGGGCAAGTCTTGACTGACTGACTGACGGACTGACGGACCTTTGTACTCTCCCTACATATGCAGATGTGGCCGTGAATTGACTCAAGCTCTAAAGCTGTTCCGGTGGATGGAAAAGAAAGGGATTGAGCGACCTATTTTTACCTTCAATGCAATTCTGGTCGCATGTGGCAGGGTATGAACTTGCTTTTAATGCAAACGCCATTTTAAATGGTTGCATTTGACGAGAGTAATCAGTGGTCTGTGAATTTCCCAGCTTTCCCGCAATGTATTTGGACTGCTTCAGTTTGGAGATTTTTGTCGAAGGTACTGACCTTGCACATGGAGTGGACTCTAGGATGATATCAGATGTACCACTGTGCTCTATAAATAACCCCTAAAGGACCAACTTGGGGATAAATTCATATGTGTCAATCACAACTCAGAATAAGAGTTTTTTTCAGTGTGCCGCAGCCGACACTGCTGTCGAGCTTTTCGAGGAGATGGAGAAGCTGAGCATAGCGCCTGACAGGATAACCTTCACCGCCTTAGTTTCAGCAACCACTGCTGCAGGGCAATGGGAGGTTGCTCAAGGATTTATTGATAAGATGCAAGTAAGTCTTGTTTTGGCTTTCTAAGTAAACGTTTATGGTGCAACATTCTGCACGTTGAATGTGGAAGCTCTTGTTCGTTGAAGCGAGTCAACCTTTACCCTGTACTCAGGAAAATTAGATGTGCGCAGGCAAGAGGGTTCTCCATTGGAGTAAATGAGTACATTGAAATGCAGTGGGCATGTGCACGAGCGCGGAAGCCTCGAGAAGCCTACGGTCTTTTCCAAGTGATGCTTGAACAGGGCTGTGAACTCAGACTGGAAAGTTATAATGCCCTTTTATGCGCTTATGAAAAAACAGCTCAATGGGAGGATGCCTTGAGGACATTTGTCTGGATTCAAGATAAGGGCCTCACTCCTGATGTTGTGTCGTGGAGTAGTCTGATCAGTGCGTGTGCCAATGCTGGACAAGCTGAAATAGCTTTGGAAGTTTTGGAGAAGATGAGGGCCAGTAATTGTTCCCCCAATGTCGTGTCCTGGTGTGGGCTCCTGAAAGCTTATCAGAAGAGAGGCGATTGGGAGAAGGCGGAAGCAACGTTCCATGCAATGCTGGATTCAGGGTGCCCGCCAAACAAGGTCTATTTTGGGGCCCGCACACGTTCGTTTTCGCTATGTAGTACTACTTTGGCACCTGTTGCTCTATTTTCTTCAATTTTGCCACCTGTTTTGTATTTTCCACTTTCATATGTATTCAGTAGTGAGCGGTTGTTTTCTTGGTTCATAGACTTAAACCAAATTGATCAGAAGTTCACAAAGCCATGTGCGCTTTTTTAAGTGCTTTATTATACCATTCCAGCCATTCAACCTTCAGTCTTACGTCCATTGTACTTCCAGCATGGTCACCAAAGCTACTCAGGGTAGATAACTGTCCAACCCTTTCCTAGTGTCTTTCGTGGTCACTTATGTGGCATAACCGCTTGAAAAGAATTTATGGCTTATACGCACATTTTAAAAGTCGCTTGCAATTTCAGTGAATTTTATCAGACTTCTTTCTCTTGTGTTCTTAATAATTCATCACCTTCTTTGATACATGGTGAGGACAGTGATAACGAAGTGGGAGAGCAGGAAATGTAGTTGTTTCGTACGGTTTGTAATAGGTGGTTCTTGTGTTAAGCAGGTCGCTTGGTGCTCTCTGCTTAGTGCGTACGAGAAGGGTCGGCAGTGGAAGAAGGTCGTCTACACAGTTGAGAAACTGGAAGAGCTAGGCATGCAGCTTGATGTAGTAGCATGGAGCACTACCATAAGTGCTTTAGCAAAAGCTGGGCAGTGGGAGCTTGCGGAGGAAAAATTTCGACAGATGCAGCAGAGTGGGTGCCAACCGAACATTGTCACATACTCCTCACTCATCAAGGCGTACGGGGATGTTTCATTATGGGAGAAAGCAGAATCTGTGTTCAAATCGATGTGTCAAAGAGGCATTAGGTGCCCTTCTTCACCACCCCTTGATTCTCCGTCTCGTGTTTCGTTTGCTGGAATTTCAGATGCATGAAAAGTCAACTTGCAATCTCTGAAATTGTTTAGTATTCATTATCTCAATGGAGCCAATTTTTTTGGAGGTGGCAACCAAATATTAGATATGGAGAGTATGATTATATCTCATAATCTTATCCTTCTTCAGCATTATGGTGACCTTTTTAGACCCTCGATTGAGCATGATTGAACTAGATCCAATCATTGCGGGTGTTATCTGGTAACATACAGCCTTGTCATGGACATATCATGTTGTTTTTTATAACGAGGCTCTACTTCAAAATATCACCTAACCCATTTTGAGGAGTAAAAAATCCCTGTCTTTCAAAAGAGAATCTTTGGGGGTATAGCTAATTTTTGGACATCATATTTAGATACTTTCAAAATTGCTCTGGAGATCACGCATTTAACTATCCATTAGTAAGTACGGGCAAATTGCTATGGCTTAGGATGTAAGTTGACTGTCGGGACAATGTGATAATTTCCTCTAATCTGTATCTCTGTACATCAGACCAAACGCCCAGGCTTGTTGTGCACTTCTTCGTGCTTATGCCAAAGGGAGAGAACTGGAGAAAGTATTACTCTTTTTCGAAACTATGGAACCGTTATATGGAATTAAGCCTGACAAGTATGCTTATACTGCAATTTTCTGGGCGTGCTGGACCTGTGGAGAGTGTCAACGGGCTGTCGATTACATTGCGAGAATGGAAGTGGCTGGATGCAAACCGGACAGTGTGATATACACAACATTAATCAACATGTACGAGGCAAATGGTGACGTTGACAAAGCCATGGAGGTGCTGGAGCGGATGGGGTGACCAATGAGTGGATACAATTGCTATTCATATGAAGGCTTCCATGTTGCAACCATATTGGGTGGGATCTTTCTATACTGATTTCATATTGAAAACGATGTAATTGAGCATTTAATGTTATCGGTGATTGTCAAACCAGCGTTTGCTAGATCTAGAGTAGGTTTATGATTCGTGCAGCGTTATGAACTTCGTTGTGGAACCAACCATGGTTGGTAATTGAATGCAAACAGCTGTTCTCTAGCGAGCTGTTAATGCCATAAAAACCGCATTGCAGTACACTTTTGCGGAGTTACTCTAGAATATTGTAATTGATTAGTCGTAGCAAACAAATTTACTTTATCAAAATGCAAAAGGTGTTGGGATTGAGTGAAAAGGTTTGACTCTGGACAGACTCGAACGGATTTAGATGCCTTCAGTGCCCAATTCAAGTTATAAGGTAGAGAATACTAAGACTGTTAGGGATCTGTTACCAGCAACTCATCTTTTCATGCACTTTGGTTACACTTCGATTAGCAAGTGGTGTAAGTATTCAATGACTTCGCGACCTGTGTAAGGTCACTGATCTCTTAGTGGAAATGAGGTTGTGCGCTGTGACTTTTAGTGGTCTCCAACCTCACTTTAAAATCGCACGAGAACTCCTGTTTGTTTGCTAACCCTGACTTGAAAAGCAGCATCATATGATGAACCTTCTAGGCATTGTTCATCCCACAAAATGTGACTGTAAATTTCAGATGAATAAATCGTATCAACGCTGAGGTGATGTTGGAATTAAACCTGTCAGTGCAGTATCTATTTCTGGACATCAAAGTATGACTCTTTTTGTTCTCTGCAACGTTTCAAGGTTAATAATGGGAACCATGGTCACATGGTCATCCGGACAATTTTAGGTGTAATTACCCTACTCAAAGCCTTCCATGAGAAATCTCTATTTAACAGTTATACATCGAATATTCTTTCACGCAAATTACTTGTTAAGCTCAAGCTCGAATTTAGTGACAATTATTTTGATAGGATACTGTACAATACTGTACATCCCAAGCAAACTACCATGAGCATGACAGGCTAGAGTGCTATCTTGATTTATAAATTCAAAGTCGTGTTCACACATTACCCACCCCATGATTCCATTTCTGGATACGTAACACACCTAAAGGCATTCAAATAAGCGTCTGCGCATGATTCTTACAACGAAATTTCTTAAACTTTTTCTGGGTCTTGTTGGCAATTGAAAAGGTTACATAGTCTTGTTAGTTAGTTCTTTTTGTCCGCCACATATGAATCGACTATACTTGCATTGCCTCAAATAATAAATTATAAATTTTCAAATCGTTGATTACAAATTTACCCAACATCAACCCTAGTCTCTTATCATGATCAGAAGGTGTAAATTATAACCAAGAATCTGTAGGAATCCATTTTCCAGTAGAATCACAAACAGGTGAGATTACCTTAAATTTGAAGCTTCTGGACAGATTCAATCCAATTCACCAAAGTCTGTCCCGCTGTCATGCTAACTTAAGTTAGAGTCAGTAGAATCGTCGGCAACAGTCCATAACCATGTGGAGAGAAAAATCGCAGAAGCCAACAAAGCAATAGTCAACCTAGACTCCTGCAATTGCTTTCAATGCAGGTACAAGAATGCAGCATCATGATCTCCAAGTGTGCAGGGCACTGTACTGTACTGTACTGTACAGTGTCCAGCTTCTCCCCACTTTTCTGACCAATATACTGTACAGTGACGTATTAGAGACAGTACAGTGCTAGGAACTGGAGGAAGGCCACTGCACAGTACTTGCCGGTTCTGGAAACTCAAAAGAGCAGCATGGTGTTTAGAAGTGCCGGCATCCTCAATGGATACCCTGCATATTGGCCCGCCACCGGTCCCGGCCGAGCCTCATCAAAGGCCCTCTACAGTTTGGGTGACTTTGCAGAAATTCTTGACCCAGTGCAAAGCCGGCAATCCAAACCTCAAATCGACTTTAATTCCCGCATTACTAAAAGGAGGAAAGGATTATGTATTAAAAAACAAACTTTCATGCTAAAAAGGGAAGTTCCAATTTATTAATACACATACCAAAATTTGAAAAGGTATGATAATTATGAATCTCCCTATTGTGAGCCAAATTGTGGGCTCTTTATATCTCATCAACTTGTTAGGTGCAAGAGGGAGAATGGTGGAATTGGGACTAAAGAGGGACTATTATTGGTTGCATTGGGGAGAGTTTATTGGGCTTCCCCTTGCATTGAATTGTTACTTTAGGATGTTCTAGAATTGGAAAATTTGAGCTCTATTGTATTGATGTCAAGGGCCTAGAAAGCATTTGAATGGATGTTTGATGAGATTGATCTATTCTTTGATTGATCATAGAGACTTGAAAGGTTGTTCTCCACAACTCATGTTATAAAAGCAAATGAAAAGTATGCCCTCACCTCCTTATTTTGAGCAATCAGAAGTAAGAAGAGCATTAGAGAAAATTTGAGGGCTCAACATGTCCCTTTTAGGGCTCTTCCCCTACATGTTCCCTGTGTTGTCCGGGAACATTTGGCTACTAGCTAGAAAATAAATATAAATAAATAAATCTTAGTTATGAAATGCAAAAAGAAGTTGAGAAAAAATTAAAAAATTAAAAAAAAATTGACTTGGCATGGTCTCGGCCATGTCAAACTACAACAGTGGCGTAGTTCCTACGTTCCCCGAAGCCTGGGAACTCGCAGGCATGTACAACCCTCAAATCTCTCTTAATGATTGAAATGTCAACTTTGAAAAGAAGAATCAAATTCAAATATTCATGAATACACAATGGATTGTAGGTTCTACAATTTATGGACAAATTTATGATGGGGCCATGACAATAACATTAAAAAAAATCAAAACAATGCAAGATATCAAGGGCCCTCAAAATTCAACATTAGGGAGCCAAGTTGATAGTGACAAGGCATACTTCAAATTCTTTTATTACAATTCTAACTCCTACATCACAAAATGTCCTATCCAATGATTATTCAAAGTTTTATTTTTACTTCAATGATTTCAATGATATTTTAGTTGATTGATGGTTATGTACGAATAAGTTAGCATGTTAGTATTGAAAGGATATTAATTTCAGATTGTAGTCACCTCATTTTTATATAAATAAATAAATAAATAAATAAATCTAAAATAGCATCATTATATCATTGTTTCAATGCTAAAGGTATATGAAATTATGTTAACACAATGCTAAACAAATTTCAAAGCTAACCAATCTCATCAACAATTAGTGAACAAAGACTTTTATAATATAACATGTACCTCATTGCTTTACATTTTAGATATAGACTTGTTTCATTTATTCATAGTATTAAAAAAATATAAAGTTTTACAAACTTGTCCCTTGTCTTTCAATTTTAGATTTTTTGTAGGGACAACAAATCTCCTATAAGTTTGATGGATACAATGAAACACAAAAATTCATAAAATCCGAACAACTACTCAATCTTTAGGTATTAACTTATCAAATGTGCACTACAATTCATGAGAAAAATTTGCAAGCTATTTATTGTTTCACCTCTTTACCTTTGTTTCCAAATGCATATTTTAACCCTTGGATGTTTCTATGGTCAATTCATCTAAATTAAATTTTAAAAATTTGAATTCTGAATCAATGAAAATTATAGACTTATTCAACAACTACTTAAATTACAATGCTTGGAATACTTGGTATTAATTGTGAATCTTGATTTTACATCCTTTTTGTATTATCCCAAAATCAAGTTATATATATTAACCCCCAAGGGACCAAGGCACATTTGGGACACAAATTGTGAAAAATTACACTTTTCAAGGCAATGAGAAAAAAATGATTTAAAAAAAAAAAATTAATTGTACAAATTTGTACTAGACTAATATGAGAATGTGTGTGAAAAAATTAAAAACTTTGACCTTACAATTTGAAAGAATATAACATTTGAAGTTCAAAGAAAAACATATTTTTTTATCTTGCTCAACAAGGCTAGCAAATTGCAACTTGTTCTACGATGGAATTTATACTCTATACATCATGGGAGGATTTGCATCTTGTATCATGTAAGTTACATACTTGCAAAATTTCAAAATTGTAGGAAGAGTTTTGTACATGCTATTCAAAGTTGCTTGGGCTGCCCCCAAAGTTCAAGGGAATATAACTTTTGATCCGGGCACCCAATTGGAAAAAAATTATAATCCCACTAAGCCACTAAGGGGGTAAATTTGAAGAACATTTGTTAAAAAATGACTTTGTAAACACCTATCCAAAATCACTTGTGTACATTCAACATTCATTTGGTTCGTAAGGGAGTAACTCTAAAGTTTTTTTACTATTGTTGTTCACAATTGTGTCCAAAATTGCCACTTTCTATTGCATTGACTATAACTGAAACATTAAAAGAAATTCAAACTTTTGACGATATATACAAATTTGTACTAGAGTATTATAGGAATTTGTAGAAAACACTTCAAACCATTTGACTACATAGATTGTGAGATTTTAACGTTTGAAGTTGAAAGAAAATAAATTTTGAGCCCTGCCTAGTGGGGTCAACATAGTTTGACTCAACTTTGTAGAGAAAGAGGATATATCCAACTTAGGAAACTTTGACCATTACATAGGTAGTTATGTTAATTACTTGCATGTCAAATTTCAAAGATAATGGAGGTATCTAATAACATACACAAATCTTTTTTGCAAGGTTTCCATTTTTTTTAAGAAGTCATTTTCTTGAAGAATCAAAATCCCAATGGTCAATACAAATATTTACTTCTCTACATTAAGTGGAAAAAAATCTCATGAATTTACATTAGAATTTAAGCTAATGGTTCTAAAGTGATTTTGAAATTGTTTTTTTAGTGCATTGAGTGTAAAAAAAAATTCAATTTTAAAAAACCTTATTGACCTATACTATCATGAAAATGGATGGAAAAAAAAATTCAACTTGCTTGGCATCAAATGGAGTATATTGCAAGATATATATACATTCAAATTTAATGGAAAAAGTTATATGAAACAACTTGTTTCATATAACTTTTTCCATTAAATTTGAAACAAAAGAATATATTCATAGGTTGCCTAACTCCTTGCATGTTTACTTGCCCTCTGTATGAACACATTGCCCAAGTTGCCCATAAACTTTTGAGTGAGGCATCAAATTTGAAAAAAATTATATTCTCATGAAGCTTATATTGTATTCTAGGGGCTAAAGAATTGCAAAGACTAAGACTAAAAATCAGACTAATCAATGTATAACTTTGGCATTTTATTACTCCCTCGGTCTCATTTTTATCCTTGACTCGAAGATAAACTACTTTATTTCTTTACTAGTATTTTTTTATGAATAGGTAACAACGCCAACTTTCAAAATTTCATTAAAGGATCACTATTTGAGCATTATTTATTTTTGGTTTCAATTACTATCTTTTTAAATGAATTTTCCAATAACTAGCATTTTGTCTCAAAATTTGTGAAAAGTCTCAATTTAACAAATATGGCCTTCCAAAATGATCTTCTTGTTGGATAAAATGTTCTAGATTCAGGTGAAAAATAACCTTTTTTTAGAAAAAAATTGAGTTGTTAGTAGAGTGTAATGCACTCTTATTGTCTCAAAAATTTCAGTTTAAATAAGTTTTCAAGAAATAGTTATGGTGCTTTGAAAAGTGGGATTTTGGATCCATTTAAATGAAACATCACTAGCCAATCATTCTTGGAACTTACCGATCTATATGGTCTTCTTCTTGCCTTTCCGCATTGTTCACTATTGTTCCTGCATTGCCAATATCCATGGTGTACTTCCAGTTGGTTACTGCTTAGGAATTTTTGGTCGTGCTTATACTTCACCCACCAAACCAACTACTGGAATCTTGAAATAAACTACTCTTAAAATAGTTTTGGAAATGGATGGTGCCAAATTGTGGGATGTAACTTGAAATGCTCTGGAATGCAGACAACTGACTCTCCTAATCTGTCAACCTATGAGTACACCCAAGTGAGCAATGGATACCCAATCATTGCTTACTTTTAGTTTCATTGAATTTGATTATCCAAATGAGCAATGATGGCTGCATTAAAGGTTGACAATGGATGGCTCACCCATGGCCTATTCTTGTTAAAAAACAACATCCAAGTTAATCATAGAGGGGGATTTTAGTGTAGTCACTGTGCACATGAAAAAACTTATTTTTGTGGGATTTTTCTCCATGTCACCTAGGAAGATCATTTTGGAACAAAATTTTAAGGCCAAGAGGAAGATCATTTTGGGATGGACAGAGTACTTTTTATAGATTTTGAAGATATGAAACAAATGAACTTAGTTCATAAATGAAGAGTCTGTTTGTAGATTCAAGGTTGGCCACCCATACCTTTGAACTTTTGTAACTTGTTCACACCTAAAAGCATATTATGAGAAGTCCCAATTCCTGTTCATAGTCAGAATAGATTGTCTCCTGCTTAGACTCTCCAGAAGATTGAATGTCTGACTTTCATTGCGCAACACATTTCTACAGTGGAAAGCTAAAGCAAGTCTTGCAACTGTTGACAACATCAAGTCCTTTTCAGTGACCAGCACGTACAGTCGCACACCTTGCCTCCCAAATCCTTCTTTTAGTGCTAAAACTGCTACTCGTCATGCCGCTTGCTTGAATGAACTAAATTCTCTCGTACCGCTACCTCAAATCAGCTTGCAACTGAAAGGACAGCCAAAACAATTACCAATGCCCGGACTGACCGGTGAACTTCTCCTGTCAGCTTTTATTAGCCCTTGTGCATAAAGAAAAAAGAGAAGGCAAAAAAAGACAGGAAAAGAACTGTTTTCTTGCTGTCAGTTTTGGTATTGAGGCCGAATAATTGCAGATGGTAGAATTCTTTTCACATTCTGCTACATCGTACCATTGATACAAAATTTTAGCCCGTGCTAGCGGTGCACCAAAAAAAAGGGTACAAATCAGTGAGCGGAACAGATTCCCCCTAACATGTGCTTCACTGCACTGGGGGGGCCTGCAACTATTCAAAAAAGTACCGAATTTCACCCTCTTGCAATGAAATTCGTTTCGTTTGTTTCAAAAAAGAAAAAGATTACCGAATTGCATCGATAACAAACTTGTTTAGCAGTTTGGGCACCTAATTGTCCTTCACCCCTGCCTGCTACGACTGATGCAAAACTAACTTCTGACAAGTTGGTAAGAAATCGACAGCTCTAAAACATGAATCTGATATGTTACAAAGCATCGCCTACCACACACGGCCGACTGCCATGGATAGTACCGGCACTATCTCGACACTTTTCTCTCCTTTCAGTGCAACAAAGAAAGAACAATTTTCCTGCTTTTTAAGAACTGTCCCCAATTATGAGTGTTTTTTGTTTTTTTTAACTGGCCTGAATGAAGAGTCCATCCATCCAAAGTTCACGAAGAGAAAATGAGTGGAGTAGCAAGAACTGGATTCCCATTCAATTGAGACAAGCAAAAGGTACAAATTGGTACCTTGTCTGTATCTTTGTCCCAAAGCATTGGAAAATAGAATTGGCCAGTGGTCAAAGTTTGACCTCACCTACTAGAGTAAGGTAAGGTCCAATTTCTTCTCCTTTTCTTTCAATTTCGAGGTTCTCAATTTGACAACCTAGTACTAAACCTTTGGAGACCAAGGTTTCAACCAAGGACAGCTCCAGCCATAACCCTATACCAAGACGAGTTCTTCTTTTGACAGTGTGAAATCTGACTTTTTGTTGCAAATTTGCAATGTTGGATAATCAGGGCTCACAAACTTTTTTGGTCAGCAGTGAGAGCCCTCAAAGCTTGTGTAAACTGATACCGCAATTACGAACTGAAGCACCAGATGCTATTCCAGAATCCAGATACTTTCACTGGCAAAAAAGACATCAATGCATCATCTGATATCCACTACAGTGCAGTACTGTACAGTAGAAGGTGAAAGATGAAGTTGATTGCCAGGAAGAACTGTGAGATACAAACAACCCAGACTGCAGAACTCCACCTTGCCATTATTAAGAAGTTAGAGTGCATCTTCTCCCAAGACTAGGAATATTGATCTTCTACCACTCTCAGATTTGCCAAGGACGTCTCCAGGAAGTCGCTCAGACAAT
Source organism: Straminergon stramineum (assembly GCA_963920665.1). Taxonomy (NCBI): domain Eukaryota; kingdom Viridiplantae; phylum Streptophyta; class Bryopsida; order Hypnales; family Calliergonaceae; genus Straminergon; species Straminergon stramineum. The sequence continues at coordinate 10,424,535 of OY987264.1, read as the reverse complement.
CATAATGTAACACAACCTCTGAGCAGACGAAGTTTTGCAGGAGGGGTACTTGGAACCACAGACTCTGAAGTTGGTGACTTCTCCTACTGACCAGATCTTCCTCTCTTCCACAAATCTGTACATTCCAGTTTCTCAACATAATTTCCTGCAACCTCTGGCTGCTATGGTTTCTGGAACAAAGTCATCCAAGCTTCCAGTAACCTAAGTTACTGCACTAACGTAGACTGCAATGCTTCTCATATGCCAAATGTGATGTTGCACCGACAACTATCCAAAAACATATGAACCAACACAACTGCAGCGAGGCTCCATAGCCTCACAATCGGCGCCATGCAACCTGTAAGCCCTGACTCATTTCCAGTATCCTTCTGGCTCCCTTCCAGTGGATCAAAACACAACATCATGTCTTGTTCCAGCCCGAGGAGCCTGCTAAGTTACCACTTGACCAATTTCTAGCCCAGTTGGGCGGACATTAGCCAGGATATGTGTCACCACCAAGAAACAAGCTCAAAATTGGGAATCAGAAAAAAGATTAAACATGTTCAAATGGTGTAGTATACAAATGGTGTTTCCGTTTATTTACAACTCTACTGGCCACTGACTCCAGCTCTGATGCATCAAACCTACAGATGCAAGTCAGTTGTCCTCAGTATCAGCTCTATATTACATACATCTTGAGCGCCCGAGATTGCTGAAGGTTAATTGCTGATGATGAATTGCACATCTAGCGCTATCTTACACTGCCAATACACATAGCACCTCCATCATTCAACCCTAAAACCTCCACCTCGGAATTCGAACCCGCTTCGATCGCCACAGCCGATGCGTTTTCCAGGGATTGGATTAGGGTTTCCAAGTGCAAGCAGTGCACTTGAGATTCTGATTGTTGGTGTCGCTGAAAGAGGAAATGGTAATGGATTCAGAGAGCTTACGGGATCATGAAGCATGGTTTGATGGTGGTGGTGGTGGCGATGGCGGTATTTGGCGGTGAGGAGGCGTAGAAGGGCCGCCCTCGTCGTGTCCATCTTCCTGCGGTGACACCACGCTCTTGCCGCGACTCAACAATCTTCTGAAACTCGCAGACGCGCGCGCCATGGGCGACATGATGACGCCGGCGCTTTGGGATGATCCGCTGGGAATGTCGATCGTCACTTGAAACGGCGCTCGAATGGGAAGTTGCTGCGACGCGCTCGGTTGCGCTGCCGGCGTCGTCTGGTTGCCCCAGAAGAGCACGTTAGCAGGGATCCCCGGGGCAGGGGATTCGTAATGTAACGCCAGCGCCTTGGGATCCACCACGGGGATGGACGGCGTGGTGGTAGTTTCGTGATCGGGCTCACTTGTTGCTGAAGATTCAGTTGGCGGATTTTCCATTGGGAGGTTGGGGCTGGGGACGACGCCCGTGTGAGACGACGCATTGCGGCTTCGTGCGCGCCTTCGCGACGCGCGCATCGCCGCCATGAATGGCGCGTGCACGTCGCCGATGACGGGCGCGTCGGGGACGTGCAGCAGGGACTCGGCTGCGGCACCTTTCTCCTCCTCGGGGCGGACGCTGGCGCGGCAGAGCGGGCACGTCGAGTGGGACTGGAGCCACATGTCGACGCAATCCAAATGGAAATGGTGGCCGCATTTTGGCAGCGTGCGGCCCTTCTCCCCGTCCTCAAACTCCTCCAGACACACCGCGCACTCGAGCGCGCCCACCTTCGAGTCGAATTCGAACGTGGGCAGCGCTGCGATCACGGACTTCTCCAGGCCCACACTCTGTACCACTAGAGGGTTGTTTGTGTTTGTGTTGGGATTGGAGTTACTGTCCAGGTCGGTATTCGCCGCGCCACGGCGGCGGCGCCAGGAAACCGTCCGCAAGGTGCCGTCCGTCGCGCCCAGCGCGCCCTGGTGGCGCCAGAACCACTTCGCGTAGACGTGGAGACAGAGAATGAACACAACCACCGCGAACAGCACCGCGACAGCCACCACCATAATCTTGCTGTTCACCACGTATGTACCCGGGGGCGAGTTGAAGCTGTTGTTGTTAGGCGCGTCGGTAAACGGCGGACAATCCGCCATACCCGAAGGCCCACAACTCGACGGAGACGCCATCCCCAATCCCCCAAAACCTCACCACAAATCCAAACCCACTCTCCGCTCACAAATCAAAATTGCGCACCTCCACGCACCTCACTTCTCCACTCGTAGCTTCTAGATATCTAGATCGATCCCTACGTCAAACCCGAATTCAAAATCTAGTATTCACACCCCGAACCCACCGTCGCCGCGACCAAACACCGAATGACGAAATTCGGAACACGATGATAAAACCTTAATAATAAAACTCTCGGATGTCGATCGCGTGGACCTCCAATGCCGACTAAACCCGCTCCTTCCGCGTCCCTAGGAATGGTGATCGGTCCAGACTGATTTGACGCCCAAGTCCTTCCTTCCTTGCAGGGCCTGGGATCCGTCCGTCCCATGGACTGGGTCCCTTCCTGGTCTGTTTCCTCTCACCAATGAAGAACACGCCTGAGCTTGTGAAGAAACAATCCACCAGGGGACCCCCGATCTGTACCGACATCACCCAAACTGGGCATGGCTCGCCACGGTGAGCATGAAATGAGCGAGCTAATAATGACCCTGACAATCGCAGTGATGGAGTGATGGGTGGATTGGAACTTTTAGGAGTGTCTGGACTTGGACGGAGGACTTGGGCGTCAGTCAGTTGCGGAGTCTTAGCCAGCGGAAAGTCAGCCTGCCGGCTGGGCTGGTGGGCTACAGTAGTGGGCTGGTGGGGGACGGCCAGGCCAAGTCGGGGACTGGGGATCCTGGTCTCGAGGGGGATCCGAAATGGAGCTTCGGAGGGGCTTCCTGGGCGAAGGAGAAAGGAAAGGAGCGCGACGAGTGACGAGCGTCGTCACGACGACGATCACGCTTCACAGTCAAATGACTTTGTGGCGGATTTTTAGGGCCGAGAACCCGACTAGGCCCAGTCATTTGGGCCGATGAGGGACTTCATTTCATTGCAGGAAACTTCATTGCAGGGAGTAAGAGCATCCCTACCGGTCTCGCAAAATGGATGAACTTATTAGGAGGCCGGGCCAAAAGCCTTGTGTGGCTTGCAAAATTAGGATGTTTTACAAGCCAAAGTGTGGCTTGTAAACTGGCTTGCAGATGCATGAGACAAGAGCTATAGCCCATTGGATGGACCTTGCAAAGCGGTCCAAATTTGGAAACTTATAGCATGCTACAAGTGAGGCAGTTTGGCTTGCAAATTGGATGGCCCCTATTTTGCAAGCCAAGCCAAGCTTGCATCTTAGCAATTGGGTGGTGATGCTCTGAGAGCATTTGTAGTGCAAACTAGAGCTTGTAATGGAAAATGGTGAAGCATCCTATGAGGCCCGCACAATTCCGGGTGTACTTTTTAAACAAATTTATCCATTGCAAAGCCGGTCATCTAAACCTCAAATGAACTTTTTCGCACTATAAAAAAAAAGAGAAAAAGATTATGCATTAAAAAAAACTTTCATACAAAAAGGGGGAGTTTCAATTTATTGGCACACAAAGCAAAGCTTGCAAAGGTATGACTATAATGAATCTTCCTATTGTGAGTCAAGTTGCGGGCCCTTCATATTTTGCCGATTTGTTGGGTTTAAGAAGGATAATGACGGGTCCTTGAATAAAGAGAGACTAATACCAATTGTATTGGAGAGTGTGTTTTGGAATGGCCCTTTATTATGTTGTTACCATCTTGGAAGCTAGTTCTATTGTAGATGCTCTATAAGCATCTACAATGATCCTTTAAATTTTGACCCTCCAAATTTATTGGTATTTGAGGCATATAAGAGCCCCATTGTAGTACAATTCAAGGCCATGACACCTCATTCTAGAAAAGAGGGTAGTAGATGAAAGAATAAGGACCAATTCTAAAGAGAGCCCACATAGTAATGCAACAATCATTAGAATTTAGTGGGCCCACAACAATCATGTGTTTGTTAGTGAAGGGTAAGATATCTCATTTCATGCCAAAAATTAAACCCTTTCTAAAACCTAGAGATTCTTGCCTAATATGTAATCCCACTATTTATGACAATCTAAAGTTAGTTTTAGAAACACATGTTTTCAAATCTTTGAAAATTTATAGTTTATTCATATGGTATCCAAAAAACAATTAAGATAATCTAGAATTTTCTTTTGACTACCAACAAGGACGTACAAAAAAATTCCATATATTAGTGAGAACCATGCTATAATGTTTATTTGGTGGTTTTTACGTATAGTTACCTTGGACCTACAAGACCTACATTAGGTGACAATGTTGCCATCCCATCCGAGGGTAAAAAATAAGGGCAAAAATTTAGCCAATTCATCATGCCACATTAGCATCATAGGAACCTATAGCCTCTTCAAGGCCTCACCCTTTTTCTAATGTATTTCAAAGTATCATCATGTATACATCAATACTTTGATTATTGAAAAAATTTGGATTGAAAATGTGTAATTAATGCTTGGTCTTCGTCTTTAGATTCTCTTTTGGTGCAATAAATAGCAATTTTTGACAATCTTGAAACCTCTTCCAAATATTAATTTCTTTCTATAAATAATAGATTAGAATAACAAATGATGGATGTTCTTATTTTGCACAGTGGAATGAGTGCATTTGGTTCATGACAATACTCTCTATTGTAAGGGGGTAGTTTAAATAGAAGAGAGCTCAAGTATATGGGAAAGAATGTTCTTCTAAAGGTTGAGGTGGCCTAATGGCCCTAGCCCACAAAAGATGATTTCTTGCTTGGAGACTATATTCTTGGGTCTTCTACAATGTTTTGTACTATACACTATATCTAATGTTGTGTTGAAAGTTAAGCCTAATAGGCTTTTGAAGATCATTTTGGTCTTTGGTGATTTTTGGCAAATCCTAATAGCTTCATATTTTTCATTTATTAGTTGAAGACTTTCATACAACTTTTTAAGGATATAGTTTTTTTCATGAAATTTTGATAAATATTGCAAAAGTTGTGAAGGTTTAATAATTTTTAAATATTTTTTAGGCAATTATATGTAGTATTTTTTAATTATTAAAAATTATTGCACAAATTATATTTGTAGATAAAAGTGAAACTTTGATTCATTCCATTATTAATTATGGATGAAGTAAAAAGTATGGAGAATTTTGTTTTGTAGGCAATTAACCTCTAAAGTTCTACGACTATGTTTTCACTGAAAATGCTTCAAAACTGCCATTTTTAGTACAAGTGCCAAATTTTTGAAATTTTTTTTGGGCACATTTAATTGTAGGATCTTGTAGTATACTGACTTGAGAGCATGTGGTAAAAATTTCAGAAAATTCCACAACATGGATTGCAAAATATAAGCATTTAAATTCACTGAAATCATTTTTTGGGCCCTGCAAAAAACAAGGTAGCTGCACTTCACAAGCTCACTTTTCTATGAAAAAATGTCCAAAATGGTGGTGCTTCTTTGGATTCTTTTTCCTAGACAAGTTGGCCACATGCTTGAAAATTTTTAGATCATTTGGAATTGTACAACATATAGGAAAAAATAGTAAGTAGATAGTAGCAAAGAATGATTCAAAATACTAAATTGTTAAGAATTTAATTATGGAATTGAAAAATACAAATCCCAATGGTTGCAATGTTATAATAAACAATCCACATCATATGATTTTATTTTTTTCCAAAAATATTGAAAATTGAGTAAGATAAAGGACTCTGAAGTTTATTTTAGAGTAGAGAATCCATAACTGCCCACAAACAAAAAATCCTCATAACATTTGACTCCTTGATCAAAATGGAATGATTCAAAGCTTTTCAAGTATATATAACTCTAGAAAACCAATTTCAAATTTCAGTTTTTGAAAAAAGTGATTTTTTTTAATTGCCCGAATTGTCCATTTATGAAAAAAAGCAACATGTTAGGCCATAACTTTTGACTCGTATTTCCAAATGTCATGAGATTTAGTGAATCTAAAAGATATTCCTCGTCCCCACCTTCTATTAAAATTTGGGTCAAAAATATATAAATCTCCAGCCACACGTACCTACCTAAAATTGCTATACAACCCCAAAACACAGGTTGGTCCTTTAGAGGTTAAAAGAAAAAATAACATCTAAAGTCTATTTTGAACTCCATTTTTACAATTACATTCACCAAAAATTACATTCACCACCCTAGGTAAAACACTTTCACCAATACATTTAAATAATTGAACATCACAGTAAAGCCAATAGTAATTTTGTTTTTCTTGACATCTAGTACCTCTACATACTTGATGGTTTTAAAGTAAAACCAATTTTTACTTTGTTGAAGTTTTTCCTATAGATTCTCAACTCAAATCTCCAATATAATACGATCTTGCTTAAATTGTAGAATATGTACATTTTCTTCTAAATATCTCAAAAGATTAAATTGACCCTTTAGGTGAGATTACTAAAATTTATTTTGAGATGTTCAACATTATGATCTTGATTTTGGTTGAGTCTTTCCAATTAAAATTTTTAAGAGAAAATACTTCATCAAGTTATCTAAAAGGTCCAATAATTAATTCCACAAAAGAATGTAATTTTTGGATTGTATATAGAAAGGAGTTTTAAGATGATTCAAGTATAGTAGGCTGTCTTTTGAGTGGATAGTGAGGACAAGTATCTACCCAAAAGACAGTCGGATTGGTTTATTTTAATTTTATTACCCTTCTTACCAATTTTTTTCGAAAAAACTACTCCCGTGCTTACTTATATTTTTTATGAACATTTTATTTGGCAAACAATATGGGTTATATCAACCTATTCAATACGTATTTCAGTAATTAATATGTATACAATATACATTATGTATTCAATACGTAATCAATATATAATTAGTATTCAATACCCGCTTTCCATATTTGTTTACTGTATCTATATCTATATATATATGGTATATATACGGTATCATAATATTCGTATCAGGATCAATGGCAGGGAAGGAGGTGTTTTTATTTTTTTTCAAAAACAATCAATGGCTACTAATTTTTGGGGGGAGGGGGAGGGGGAGGGGGAGGGGGAGGGGGGGGGGCTAATTAATTGAGCAGGAAGTAGTCTATCTTTTGAGTGGATAGTCTTAATGTGAGATTTTATTAGACATTAACTCTTAAAGGACATTGAGGTCCTAGCTAGGAAGTTTGTCCAACTTCAATTTCAAAATCTTTTTTTATATTACCAATCAATGATGAGCTTCCGCTCTCCTTCTATGTAAGACAAAAGTACAGATGTTCATCCTTCAAAATTTGTTTGAAAATAGGAGATCATGCATCGGAGTTTGACCTCCAATGAATGTTCTTGGTTTTTTTGAAGCAAATGATTCACATGGTACCCAAAAGGATGATTTCTATGGTGACCAGTCCATCCCTCTGGGGTTTATATAATGACACAATAGATGGGTTGGGAAACAAAATGAATACACACTCTAAACAAATGTCTGCCCACCTGATAAGATGAAGTTTTGCCACATTGGTGGAGATGCTCTTCCTGGTATTTAATGAAGGCTCGATTTTGCTTGGGTTTGATATTGCCCTGTGTTGCCACTTTTGGAACAAGGATTACTAGGTTTCACACATGAATTGCAGGATGTTGCAGTAGACTGTAATTGGCACTGTATAGTTCGTTTGGATTGGCAATTGTTATTGTGGACTGGGTATTGATGGACAAGGTGCTTGGGGTTATGATAAATTTGTTCCGGTTTTGTGTACATTAACGCATGGGAGCTTGTGCTAAAAAGGCCCAACATGCCCATTGTGAAGGATGATCAATTTCAAGAGCTTCTTATTGATTAGGTAATGTGAAAGTAGAAACTCATTATGAGAAATTATCAATGCACTTTCTGGGAGTGGCCGGTAAGGGATGTTGTTCTTCAGAATAAGACTTTACTTTCTTGTTACCAGACATAACCTCAATGGTTGAATGGTTCGGTTTAGGTCAACTAAACTCAATCAAGAGTCTAAAAAGAAGAGTTTCATCATGCTAAAGCATCTTTCTCAATGTTACAGAAAATAATATGCTTCTTTTAATCCAACACTCGAGAGTCTCTCATTTCTACACTGAATAGGGGTTTTAAGGGGACCCATACTAATCAATCCACATTTTACTCTATATAAATATCTACCTTTATTGTACATCAATAGTTATTGAAGTGTCTGGAGGATGTAAAGTAAATTAGCCCATTGTAGTCAGATGACCCATAGTGGTCACCTAGCAAGTCACCCCATTGTGGGTTTTTCAGACCCCATCATGGATTTTATTAGTAAATGAGATTTGGACCACAATCAATGTCTTACCTGACAGTAATGGAGTGATTAGTGACTGCATTAGGAACTTCTAACTTTTTAGTGTAATTTCTTTGTAAGAAGTGACTTGTTTAGGCCCTTCACATTAGAAATTATTGTGACTGCTTTAGGTGTGTGAGATGAGAATGATGGATACAGATTTTGTTGGTTCTGGGGTAGTCTACAGACTCTTATAGGCCATGATGAGCTTAACACTTCAGAAATTCATAGCAAATTCATATTTTGTCAAAAAAATATAATTTCAAACGCTCTCATTGTTTCTCACACTTGTGTTTATGTGGAAAAAAAATGAAAAAATTTCAGCCATGGCATGAGTATGAACTCCTAATTCTGACTGCAATGGGCTGTTTTACCTTACATCATATTTCAAGCATTTACAATTTTCTACAATAATCCCCTTTAATTTTTTTGGTCCCCTAAATATCCCTATTGAGTGTACTATTTCTTTTAAAAAATAGAGAAAGTTTATCCCCTGAATGCCCAAAGTATTTTTTTTTGGCCCAACATAACAATTTTGAGCAGCTCACTACAAATGGAATTCTTATTTATTTTTCTCTAAAATTTTCACACAACATGTGCCCGAGGAGTAGCTTTAAGGCACAATAATTTTCATAAATTTTGACTACATGGTTAAAAAGTTATTGTATGATGTGTCATTTTCATTGCTAAGTAGGTAGCTTAGGTAGCTCAGAAAAAATCTTTAAAAAATCATTTTTTTAAGAAATAAAAATTGGAAATTGGTTTTCTAGATTTATATACATGGAAAGCTTTGAATCATTCCATTTTGATTAATGAGAAGAAAGTTATGAGGAGTTTTAGTTTGCAAGTACTTATGGATTCTCTTCTCTAAAATAAACTTTGAAGTCCTCTATGTAACCTAATTTTCCATATTTTTGAAAAATAATAAAAATATTGGGTGTAGATTTTTTATTACTACATTACAACCATTGGGATTAGCATTTTTTCAATTCCATAACTAAATTCTTAACAATTTAGTATTTTGAATCATTCTCTACTTTCTACTTACTATTTGTTTTCTATATGCTATACAACTCCAAATGATCTAAATTTTTCCAAGTATGTGGTTAACTTGCCTTTAAGAACGAATCCAAAGAAGCACCACCATTTTGGACATTTTTCATACAAATGTGACCTTGTGAAGGCAGCTGCCCAGTTTTTTGCACGGCCCGAAAAAAGATTTTTGTTAATTCAAATGCTAATATCTTGCAATCTACACGGTGAAAATTTCTGAAATTTTTTCTGCACCTTCTCAAACTATTATAATACAAGATTCTACAGTTACATGTGTCCAAAAATGTATTTTTTAAAATAAAATTTGGTACTTGTACTAGAAATGGCAGTTTTGTAACTTTTGGGGGTGAAAACATAGTCAAATACATTCAGAGGTTAAGAAAATAAATTATTCTAAAATAATCACAAATAGTATCTTGCACTGTATGTGTGTCTATTTTAATAGAATATATATGTTGTGTGTTAAGTCAAGTGCAAGTGGAACATTGAGGCCCTAGTAGATAATTATGATTTTGTGGGAAACATGCCTCCCTCAATATGCTGTCCCTGTGACCTTTTGATGTTCAGATATGGTCCACCGTCCACTATCTTCGGTAGATTGCCAATTTTGCCCTGAAGTTTGTGGACGGTGCCCATATTGAAGTGGGGGCAAAGGTAGCAAAATTCCACTCTTGAAGTCTTTGAATCAGAGAACTATAGCAATTGCTCTAATAGAAACATATGCCAATAATGATATTTTTTTAATTAGGTCGTGTTATTAATTCCTGGCATAGATGTATGTGCGTAGTGAGTGCTAGTTTGATAACTCATGTTGAAAACTTGGAAGTACGCAGCCAACCTTCAATATGTGTAGCTTATTATTTGTCAACAGCGTAATAATCACAATGGTGACTCAAAAACTACCATGACTTAAAGAGTTTGTTATGGATAAGGTAGGAGGTATATAAATCAACTAGATTCTAAATACAACCCCTATCTAGGAATGAGTGACATTTTCTTTGAAATATCTATGACAATCATTGATGAAGAAGGTGCCCTTAAAAAGGGACAGTTTATAGACCTCCTACCTTAGTTCCATCTCCAACACCATCTCAAGCATTCCTCATCAGTAAGGATGCACTCTAGTACAAGACATATATCCAAAATTCTTGTGTCCAAAGAACTCCAATCTCTTTCTGGGATTAAATTAATTAACCTGGATTTGGAGTCTCTCTTGGTTTGGTCCCTGGCCAATTCATTGTTGGTTGGAGCTTGATTGGAAGGACAGAGTAGAAAATTATGCTAAGCTCAAGGTATGTTGTGGAGATGTGTTGGTACAGTAACACATGTTTATAGATTCGTAGGCTAAAGCACAAAAACATGGCCATGATGAGGAGCACCAGCAGAGCACAGTGGCCGGGGTTAACTTTGTTGCTTTTGTTTCTAAAGTCAAACACAACGTGGACCAAACTTTGGGAATTGATGTTGAAAGTTGAAACGGCGAGAGGAAGTAAGTTAAACCCTCACTGCCGAAGGAGACAAAAAGTGTCCTCAGGTCAAATTCAAAGTCCTATAACTTTTGCATAAGATGTCCAAATCCAATAAAACTTGTTGTAAAAGTTTCTCTTTCTCTTCTAGTTTGTGTGTTAAAATTTTCAAATCAATCCAAGAAGTAATGAATTTTTGGAAGTCAATCGAAGTTCACAAGTTCAATTCAAGTTCACCAAATTGCATTTGATGGCTGCAACTTCGGGGGCTTGTATCTCCTTCATCCAATGTTCGTTTTCAATAAAATTTAGGGGGTTATGTTCCTCTTGAAGTCTAGTTATTGCGGTAGAATTTTCATGCCAATCCAAGTTGTTTTGAATGTTTGGGAGCAATTCGAAGTTCAAAATCATGACATTTTTGAATTAGAGTGAACTTCGGCGGCTTGTTTCTTCTTCATACAATGTTTGTTTCCAATAATTTTGTTTGGAAAAGTTGCGCATACTAGTCTGGTTTGTGTTTATAAAATTTCATATCAATCTAAGAAGTTGTGAGTAACTGAAAAGCATTTTAGTGGGAGGAGGTTCAATTTTTGATGTGTTTTTTGCAACTTTTCTTGCTGTTTTTTGACATTTCAAAGCCATTTTGCAGACACAATGTGTTAATCTAACGATATTTTTTTCATCAATGTGTTTGTATGCTGATTTCGAATCACTTATTAGTTTAAAGTTTCTTCATTTGAGTAGATTTAGAAATCGAATTTCGCCTCCAAATGTGTTTTTGGGAAAATTTCAGCATCCTTTTTCAACACTAAAACATTTTAATTTTGCAATCTATGCGGTCAAATGACACCAAATTTGGTGCAAGCCATCTACAACAAGTGCACTACAAGATCATACAATTGAGATCTCTATAACTTAGTAAAATTTATATCTATAACACTTCAAGAGGAATGCTATTTTTGAACTTGTTCAAGCCTTCGGCGGTGAGGGGTTAAGGTTCCTTCAAGTGAAGTGAAGCCAAACACTCACTCACTGACAAGCCTGAATTTGATGTCACTCTTGGGGTAGCACAAATGGGGACACATCGAATGTGTGGGGTTTGACCGCTGCAGGGAGGAGGAGGCTTTGCATTGGCAGAAGCTACTACAGTACCATGACATGAAGTTAGCCAATCCTAGTGTAGCTGCTTGTTTTTGAGTGTGAACCCTTTGATGACAGGCAAAGTTCCTCAGGCTTGGTTTTGAGAGAATCGTTGACAAAAAAAGTATTTTATGCATTTTGGGTGGTGTTTCAACCTATTGGATCCACTTCAATACTGTAGGGAATATGGCTTTCTAAGCACTGCATTTAGGCTGGAAAGTCAAAGTACAATTCACTATTCACTTTTGCATGCCCTAATTGCACAAACTTTGGGCAAGCAACAAGCCCCATACCCTACTTCAAGGAGGTTTTTGATTTTCTTTTGGGGTGACTTTGAGGTATGTGAATGTTGTTCAAGTATTAATGTAGAAGGCTCAAGAATGGCACATATAAGGAGAAAAACAAATGTGTGGAAGAAACTGTCCGTCTATTGATTTCCAATTTTTTTGGTAGATAGAGAAATGGAAGAGAAAAAAATTGCAATTTAAATTGTAATTTTTGGCTTAGAATGAATTAGATATGGTTTTCCAAAGTGAAGAGTTCGTTTGTCGCTATTGATGGTTATAGACTTCAGGAGTAATGAATTAACATGTGCCTTTGAAAAGAGCAAATCAGTCCAGAAATAGACGAAGTGGGTGCTCACTAAGTTCATGAAAATTCCATAATGCATGAATAGAATGTCCTAAATTGAGCAAGAGAAATATGTACCCTGAAATTTATATTTATCATTTCTTTCTTATAGTCAACTTGAATTCTAAGTTCACAATTAAGTGATGCATTCATGATTAATGAATCACATATAATAGTAGTCCAAAAGCATTGCTCATTGCCCTAAAATCGTGCACTTGTAGTCACATTTTCCTACCTCAAAAAATGGTGTCCATTTCAACAACTGCATACTCCATATATGAGCTGCTTGTAGGGTTGCTTCTTAATGCGTGCTCCATTTAAGGACCTACTCCCATAATACATACCCTATCTAGAGGGACAATTTGTTAGAAAATAATTTTAGTTTTTTGAAATTGCAATAAGAAAAGTGCACCTATAATCAACACAATTGACACCAATTAGTAGTTCTGACATCCATTGGTTGGATATTTTTTGGACCAAGAAATTGGACTCACATCTTCAAAAGTAATCTAATTTATTTTAGTATGTGCTCAATCCTCCCATGTGAAATGCCATGGTCAGACAATTGGATTTACAACTTCATTACACAAATGGTCATGTGTATTTTAACCTCCCTTGATACTCAACATTTAAGTCACTCTATCATTTGCATTAAGGTTTTGATGATTGAATGAGGCTTTAGATAGGGTGTCAATAATCTTGATATACTCTAAGAACCCCGTGTTTTAATTGGATACATTTTTGTCGACATCAACCTATTTACTTGTTAATAATAACATCAAATTTAACATCTTGATGTGACATTTGATGTTATTATTAATATAAAAATTGATAGATGTTCATATAAATGTGTCCCAAAAAAACATGGGGTTCTCATAGTGATCATTTTCAACATACAAGACCAATATTTTCCAAATAATTTCAATGTGATTTTTTTGCACTAATAAGTATTGGACTTTCTATTTACCTACAATAATAGCAAATGAGCATATTTACTATTATAAAAAATAGATTATTTTATTGGGTCTTATTCACAAGTAAAAAATGATTACAATACACTATAGTATGCATTATTTAAACAATCATTTAAAAAGTTACAAAATTTTGAAAGTAGTGATTGTAAGCGTACCCAAAATCAACATTGAATTCTCTTAGGCTCTCGTGCTTTGATTATGGACATTTATGTCATTAATAGTTAGGTTTTCATGTTCCTTTATGGTCAAATGTAGATGTCCCATTGTGAGGAGTGATGATTATAGCTTCGTATACCTTAGTAGAGAGGTCTTGGGGTACCAAGCTCAAATATTGTAGTTTGGAACATCAATACCTTTTTTTGTGAAGGTATGATTACCTATCGCTAACTTTGCCCAAATATCAACATCTAAAGTATGAGCATGAATAGGGAAGGAACATATAGTTAACTATATATTAGAAAAAAAGCCATTGGGAGAACTCTTTAAAGAAGTGGTATTATATGAATTCTCCATTTGGACAATCATTGCATTTTTGCCAATGTGTATATATTTGATATATAGTAGATAATATTGTTAGTTGTTGGTACTCTATTACAATGAACTTTATAATTGGATATATCTTTATTTTCGGATTGAGGTTCTACCTTCACTTCAAGAAACCTTCTCTTTTAATTGCTAAACAACATACATTACCCCCTCTAATTCCAATAAGTTATTTGTTGATTTGCAATAAATGGAAATGATGGAGTGCATCAATCTTCTTTTAGAAATTTGGCTTTCAATTGAAACCTTGTTTTGAAAAAAGGGAGGAAGATTGGGATCGAGTGATGGCTCTATTTTTTTAAGTTAAGTTTGGTAGAACCACCCATAGTCAACCACTTAAGCACTTTTGCGCATTTTATAGACAATACAAGGCAATGTAAATTTTCTACCATGTAGAAAGATAGAAATCACAAGGATTGCAAATTTTCTTGTAATTTTATGCCTCAAATTAAAAATTACTATGAGTTTTGGAAGCCAAAAGTTGGTATGGACCCAACACATAGAGTCTTCCATGATTGCCCATTCAAAGACTATTTTGGTCCTCAAAATCAAGGACATGATGGTTAAAAGATGATCAGAAACCAAGAATTGATGGTTAGAAACTAGCCATAGTCTCTATTGAATTTTCCATTATCTATATATTGCCCATGGGGACCTGGTTAAGAATAAGTGGTTCTACCATAATACCTTGCATGCCTAAAGTGAATCAAAATATATTACATGGTTATCAATGTGAAGTCTAGTCCAATTTTGTACAACATCTAATTTTGTACATACTATACAATGGGGTCCAATAATCTTATAAACTATCTATTGTGTCATTCAAAGAATTTTGCATAATATAGAATACAATTGACATTTTTTTTCTTGCATAATTAACATGAAATTCCTACACAATTCCAATCAAGAATACCAAATTTTAGTTTCAAAAAAACAAAACTCCATTTTGGGTGAATTGTTTCATTTTATGTTCATAGTTTTAGGTGATAAAATACAAAGATATCTATTTTATAAATTTTGGTTATACAACACTTCACATTGAACTCTTCATAGAGTGAATTCTAAGACTTTTTGGAAATGCTTGTTGAAGGAAAGATGGTTGTATGAATGTTTCCTAGATATCAATGCAATCCAATTATAAAAACTCATCATCAATCTTTTTCAATCAATTATCATGTAAAACCATGAACAAAAAATGAAACAATTATCAAAAATCGAATTTTGTTTTTTTGAAATTGAAATATGGTGAGTTTAATTGGGATTGGGTAAGAATTGGATGTTAAGTGTGACAAAAAATGACAATTGTATTCTATATTATGCAAAATTCTTTAAATGGCACAATAGATAGTTTGAAAGATTATTGGACCCAATTGCACAACTACAATTCTCAATTGGAGGCAATGTGTGTTAGATTTGAGAGCATCATTCACTACTAGGCCTTATTTGGCTCAACCTAATAAGTCGAATGAACCACCCTTCTTAAGTCCTTCATGGATAATCAACCAGGTGCCAAATAGTCAACAGAGGTTGTTTTTAGGCTATGCATTGGCTTGCAAAATGAGCCATGTTTTCATGCTAGGTTGCCTAATTGCCTTGTGAATTGAATAACCTCTGAATAGGTTAGTTCATTTTTCAAGCCCGGTAGGCATACCAAATGTAAAAAAAGATCCCAAATCCCCATCATCGCTCTCAATACATCTCCAAAATCAATACATATGTAGAAGAAACAAATTTAAAACACCTACTAAAAAAACTTTGACCCTTCTTAACTTTTGCATATGGTATCTAAATGCTTTGTTCTTTGGTGCCTTGGGACCTCCTTTCACTTGTCAACAAGATAATATGAAAATTTGACAAATATGGTAAATAGTAACAGTAGGTACAGAAAAAAAAAAGTAGCAAAAAGTGGTGGTTTTGAGGGTGCCCACCTTATTGTCCAGTGCCAACTGAAGCCCCCTGAGGTTCTTCAACTCATATCAGAGATATCTCTGTTTTCTTGGTTTCATATGAGATTTATCACAAGTCCTAACAAATGCAAGGTTGGTATTTGGTGATGGAAGTGGTTGAGACACCATTAATTAATTTGACAAAAATAATAGAGAAGCTCATCTAAGAAGGTCAAGATGACAAATACAGACACAATGTACTGTACAGTACAGACTCTTCAAATACCACCATGAGTCAACAGAACAGTCCTAACTTAACTCCCAAGTCCCAAGTGCTTCAGATCGTTTCAAACAACAACAAAAAGGTGCTTCAGAGCAACAGATGATTGATTGATTGAATTGTAGTCAACTGAACTTATTGGGGCGTCCTCTAGAATAGAGTCAATAGACTTCCTTGGAGTCAACGGCAAAAACCAAGTTAACGACCAAATGGAATTCTTGTACTAATAAGTTCCTTCAATCTCCAGTTCTCCACTTGTCTGGCCACTTGTACTGTACTTGGAGATTCCGATTGTCATCCTTCAGTGACTTTCGGAGCGTTCAGGTCTTTGCACGTGGATGCTGCAGTTAACTTAGAAGTCCAAATTTCAACTCTCACAGACAAGGATACAGACACGCTTGACAAGCATTGTCCTCGATAACTTACAAGCAACGGATTTCCAACAATTGATGAATTGATGAATGAATGTCCGATTTGTTACTAAGCTTACACTCACGATCCATTTGGCCCACTCACTGGAATGGGGTTCCAGCGGCATTTGTATGCGTACTACAGACTTTGCTTCGTTTGTGTAAAGATATTAGATACTTGTATAAATTATACGAGGACTACTGACAGAGTATTTTTATTGCACAGAATCGTGGTTTATTGACTCTGCCAAAAGGACAGAGACTATGGTATCGACCCTGGGTTTAGAATCTGAGTTTCCAAGTCGTATGTAACTCACATCCTATGCATTCACACTGCACTATGCAGATAGGGTTTGGGTGGAGTGTTTGGGTGGAGTGGGGATGTGGGGTTTGACTAGCCAACAAATGAACCTATAATAGAGCCTCAAGGTTACACCATTCTTGTTATAATTCATATTATATTTGGTTGGAGTATATTATAATGTGATATTTTGAACTATGAAATGTTCAAAAAGATATATTTAGTAGTAGTGATCTAAGCATTTCTAACAAATACAAAGAAGATTTTAAAATATTTATTAAAGTTTTGTGAATTTCATGAGAATTTAGAGAGTATATAATATACATGCAAGAATCTCTAACCCTAGTAGAAATGAAGGTTTAGAGTACCAAGATATAATTTCAAGGTTGGGTGCCAAAGGTCCCATATGGACATAAAACTAGGGTCCATATGGGCCTTTGGTACCCAACCTTGAAATTATATGGTAGCTTGGTGCTTCAAGACCCCCTCTCTACTATGAAATATTGTTGTGAAATCTATAAAATTTATAATGCAAGGAATACTTAACAGTTTTTTAAAAAATTTTGCTTAATTTTTTAATCCAAACTTAACATCATATATTTAACTCCTTAGAGGGTATTGTGTTGAATTTCAAAGTATGAAACTTCACTAATTGTAAGATATTTACTTGGAAAATTTGAAGAAACATTTTTTTACAATCATCACTTTGCACATCCATAGTTCATCTTTGAATTATTTAAAAATAAATATAATTAATTAATTAATTAATTATAAAAGTAGCTCACAACTTCTGCAAGTGAATGACTTGCTTTGAAATTTAGTTGAAATGCATATACAAAAGTTCAAGAAGAAAAATAAAAAGTTTTTATTGTGGCTCAACACACTTGTATTGAGAACAAAAAGAACAAATTGGACTTATCTTTGTAACCACTAATCCAAATTGTATAAGACTTGTCTTGTCCTTGTGTGTGTGTGTGTGTGTATATATATATATATATATATATACTAAATTTCAACTGCAAGATTTAGAAATTGAGATTGCAATTGCTTGACCAAAATTATTTAAACCCTCCCAATTAAACAAATCTCAATCATTTTCGAATAATAGATGTTTTTTTAGAGATGAACACAATTTGTCAACATATTCTATAGATATTTAGTACATCATAATTCACTTTGCATCATTTTAGCCACTTTTCACTATGAAAGATACTCCATGCATTAATGAATTTTTTGTTCTGTCATGTAATGAATTTTTATCACAAAATATTTCAAAAGTTTGAAGGACAATCCTACATATATTACTTAGATTTTGCTCCTTTGAAATTGCAATTGCTATAAGTCCATTAATTTTTCTAAATCTTTAGAGTTATTCAAATATAAAGATTGGCATTACAATTGGACTCATGCTATATAAAGTCTTGGAATCTTTTTGCCAAGAAATATGATGCAAGTCTATTTGGTGTAGGATAGTATCACCTAAAATTAAGTGACTTTGTATGTTTTTCAACATTTGAATATGATACATATGGTTAAGTTAGTAGAGGTCAAAGTTGAACTAAAAATTTGAGCCCTAATTTCAATATCCTCGTGTGAAACATTGTGAATCAAGCATCTATTTACCTTCTTGATTTTATTGGGTTGGTTTTGGAAAAATGTTGTGTTTTGAGTGATTATACCTAACTACATCAATAGGCTTTTCAAAAATTCTTAAGGCATATTTTATTTCAAGGCATAGGCTTCTACATGCCTTTAACATTAACTCATGCACCTTTTAGAAGATTGGAAGGTCAATCATTATAGTTAAACATCAAATTAATGATCTTGGCAAAACTAAATGTGAAAATTTCATTCCTTTTGCTATAAATATGTAATAAAATATTCTTACATTTGAACATGCATTATGATATATTAGTGTATTATTAATATATTACTTGTGTATATTGTGATATTTGTAGAACCTTCCACAACAACACAACTTAAAATGCAATGATTCTTGTATTATTGAATATAGCCCAAGATTTCTCACATTTGTTTAACTTACACAAAGTTCCAAATCTAGATTTCTCTGGAGTCTAAAGGATTTAGGATACCCTAGTTATACTTGACCATAACCTCAAAATGAACTCTACTAACAATGGATTAAAATATTATGATATCCATAGATACCCATTACCTTGTGTAGCATTGCTACTTATTTTTTTCTCAGGACTACTCAATGTTCAAGGAGTACTAGCATGTGAACATAGAATCTATGAGCCTATGAGCTTAGGAGTCTATATTAAAAAAGTCTTCTATGGTTATAGGCATCTATATTATAGGGACCTATATTATAGACTTTTTTTTATATTATAGTGTATCGATGATATAGGTGCCTATGTTATAAACACCTTCAAATGGTTGTAGAACATCAAATTAGACATTCTTGCACTTGGCCAAGTGCAATGATCATATGGAGTACTATTCACTAAAACGATGTCTTCACAAAAATTGGGTACCCCCCACTGTTTCAAAAACAACTCCCTCCCGTTCTATTGTGTTTTACTCTAATTATGCATGCTATTTTTACATAGGGATGTACTTTTCAATGCTTTTAAGTATAACAAGTAGGAATTTGTGCTTCATTCATTTCCATTGCTCTTGTTGTTTCTTTCTTTAAGTCACCAAGCACCATATACTGCAATTCTATTGATATCATATTCTTTTTCATACCAATATTACTTAAAAAGTAGAAAATCACTATAGTAATTGAAAAATTTATTGAGAAAATCGAAATGAATTTGAACGAAAGTCCACTACCACCTCATTTCTGATTTTTGATCCATACAACCCCAAAAAAACCCACTCCAACATCTACAAGCATTTTGCAAAGAAACTAAGAACTTTTGTACTTCCACACACCGTACACTACTATCACATGTATCACTATTAAATTTGATGTACTACATTGTTGCATATGGTGTCTCCAACACTTGTGCAGACGAATGTGTAAAGTCTTCTGCTTCCCCTCTACCAATTGCCTCAGTTTCTTCAAATACACTTGGTCCACCAATGGAACTTAGTGATGGCAGAGATGCATATTCCAATTCCCTATCCACCATAACCTTCATAATGGGATGAAGAACATGGACCAATTGACAAACCAATTGATTCTACACATACTAGGTGTACACCTAAATGAATTCCTTCGCATTCATATGTAGGGCCGCATTAGTACTACCAACCCTTTTCCATTTACAAAATCAATGAAGAGACTTGTTGCTATACTAATATCTTCTGAAACTATCCTAATGGTTAAATTTTGTCTATAATGGACAAAACAAGACTAATTCCGATGGTACATAGTCCATAATTCGCCTTCATTTTTTTATTAGAATGTAGTATGTGTCCAACCTTTGCCCCATGCCCCCACTATACTAGTGGACTTTTACCTTGAACTTGGCATGTGTCCATTGAAAGACTATTTTTTTTTATTAGGAAGACCTTGTTCTAGAAATAATTTATATTAAATTTTCATCTCCATTGTATGTGTTCCTTTCAATTGTGGCAAAAGTAGAAAAATTCCTTGAAAGGATCTTACTCTTTCAAGTGAGTATTGTTCATGTTTGAACTGGCACTCACTCATGTTCAGAGTTGTAGATCGCAAACAGACTTCTTTCAAAGTAGCTTTGTCCACGTTAAAACATTGTATATTATTTAAGCTGGTCATCCCATAATGTTTTTGATGGTCATTAACCCTTAAAGGATGGACTAATGACCATGGAAATCAACCCTTTTGGAATTGTGTAACATCCGCATCTACTTTAAATAAAAAAATAAAAATACTCATTGGAGGTCAAACTATTGTACACTGAATAGGGGTATAAAGTGGACCAAAAAATTAAAGGGACTAATTCTAGAAAACTGTAGATGTTTGAAACATGATGTACATCCCCCGAACACTCCAATAACTATTGATGTACAATAAAGGTAGATATTTATTTAGTGTGGAATGTCGATTAATTAGTATGGGTCCCCTTAATACCTACTAGGTACATACCTACAACTAGGTTCAAGGCTTGTAGGCTCACATAAGTCACATCTTTGCACTCACACCCTAGTATCATTGGTCTTTGTTCTTCTGACTTTTGTGCATTAATCATGTTGGAGTCCATGGGATTGTATATCATTGAATCAAGTGTTGGCTAAGCTTTCACTAATTAAGCTTATTAGGGTATGATATTTAACTTCCTACATTGAAATCAAAACCAACTTCTGTGGTAGTTTATGATAACATTTAGTCAATTCTTATCATTGCTATTAGTCCAAATGCTCAATCCATTGCACCACAAATCAAAATTGAAAGTTAAGCATGTAGGATCAATGTTTGGGGAGAATTGATGGTTAGTTCATTGTTGGTCAATGCCTGTCGTAAGATAATCAATTGGAGTGTCAAAATGGAAGATCCAAAACCACTAAAAAAAATGGTTGTACCGGCAACCAACCAATGCCTATGAGAGGTGGATATGTAGCCATTGTTTTTATGAAATAGTTAGATTTAGCCACTTGCCATTTTGAATCCAAGGCTAATACCAGGTTGTTGGAGGAATGTGTGTTCTTGGACAAGGTAAGTATCGCTTTAGGATTGATTGTTGAGGGGCTTAGAGTGCTTAGACAAGGTGGAGGCGGGTATTGCTTTAGGGTTGGTCATAGTGGCTAACCCTTACTCCTTTGTCCTTGTGCTTGATTTAATGAAATTTAGAGTTTAGTTTTAAAAATGGGATGTTTTTGAAAGAAGAGGATTGTAACCCTTGGAAATTTGAAGTTGAAGGAAAATGGTTGGTGAGAATCTAATAGGAAAGGAAATGACTAACTAGGAGATTTTGATAAGGAAAGGATGCAACTTGTGTTCTTGGAAAAAACAACCAAGCTCCTTCTACAAAGAAGAATCAAATTACTGGGATAACTCCGAAAACTTCTTGAATGCTATGTAGGATTGCTTCTGAAAATGGAATTGGTTATTGGTTCCTTGCCATAGTACTTCAAAGAGATTCTAACAAAAGTATGGAAACTTCTAGAAATGCCACTTTTGGTATAAAACAAGAGTTCCTTCCTTTAGTTCTTGGTGACAAGACCTATTCCAACACTTCTAAATTTTATTATGTCAGGGTGTTCAAAATATCAAGGAGTAGTGGTTTGAGTAGTAGAGTATCATAGTATCTTCTTGTAAGATTCAATATATAGTACATTCATTGGTAGGTAGTTGCACTTCAAATAAACAATAAATCCAATTTGTTTAGAATGTTGTCACTATATACATTTTAAGAAAAGGGGCATATTCCTATAGTACAAGTGTTAATGTCTTTTGCAAATTAAAGAAAGCAACAAATTTACTAAAAAGGTGGATCTTGCCTTATAAGGTAGCAACACCTTAATTCAACGATATAAGAGTTTCAATATCTTTTGTGTGGACACATAGTAAAATTTTGGTTCAAAAGAGTTAGCAAATTGCAATGAAAGATGTTGCAAGTAGATTCTAGATTTTTTGCTATCCATAAAACATATTATAAAATATGAAAAGCAACACACTAGAGGCCTCTACAAAGGGTCATAGATTATAAAGGAAACAACAAACCAATATTTAGAACCTTAATGCAATAGAGAATGATGCATGAATGGAGGCACCTATGAATAGCGACTTCGCTAATGTACTTGAGTTCTAAGTATGAGACTTGATAGTTTCACATGAAGATTTGATGCGCTATAAGGCAAAAAAATCGTATTTGTTTTAGGTACTTGTTGCTTTAAGGTGTTGCTACCTTGATGATCATAAATATCAAAGAAAGGACTCCAACCTTGATAGATATATCACTAAGTCCTACAATAATATGTAATTGTACATAAACTCACTTAATTTATAGAATACAAAAGCAAAAAACAATTTGAAATAAGTGAACCACTAATAAATGCTTGTATTGGCAAAAGTTTAAATTAAACCTTCAATGCCTAAGGCCTTTCTTGAGCTTTTTGGATTTTTTTTCAAAACTAAACAAAAAGCCCAATTTTTGATTAGTTTTGATTAATTTCATGAAAATTATAACCTTATGAATTCAAACTTGATGTGTTATGAATCACATAAGAAAAGAAAACTCTACAATATTATTGATGGATTGAAAGATTATAATGTTTGATCCAAGAGGGTGTTAATAATTGTGAAAGTTTTTTGAAGTCTTTCAATCTACTTTTACATGTCAAATCTAAAATTGAGGTCATTAAAAAAATTTAGGCTAAAGGAAATAACATGCATAACTACAATCAATATAAAACTTCTCAAAATCTAATCTACAATTTTTAAAAACAAATTCCTAATGTGATTTTTCCCTCAAGATCCAATGTACGAGCCTCTAACACTAAAATATCAAGATTTGCAATATCCCCTTGGCTTTCACAAAATCTCCAATAGAAAAAAGTCATGAACAATTTTTCTCAAAATTAAATTTCTGATTTTAAAATCATCTGTGAAGGATATTCATCTAAACATGAACTATGAAAAATAATGTTTTGGTAAGATTTTCTATAACTTTGAAGTTTAGTTGACACCAAAATATGTTGCCTTGGACATTTAGGGAGTTAAATGAAGATAATCTTTGTTTGCACTTATGGGAGTTTGGGATTGTGACTAAGGTTACTCATGTGAAGTTCTTTGAAGAGGTATAAGATGGTGTCTTCTCTTGCTTGATTTGAGCAATTTTTTAGTGCAAAAATTTGTGAAGTTTTTGTTGTTGGATGGTGAATACATGATGATAATTTGAACCTCCTTTTCTCATGGATGTTATGGTTTAATTAGAATCTCTTAACCACTTGGGTAATAAAGGGTTTGAGGTTCAATTGTCTTTGGATCTCGATTTTAACCCTTGAAGGACAAACCTCTTAGAGGGGTATAGTTTTAGGGTCAAACTAGAATTTTATATAGTTCTTAATTTTTAATGATTTAGAGTTTGACTAAGGTAGGAGGCTTTGAAATGGTGAGGGCATTTAGAAGCGACCATAGAAGGGGCCCACATACAGAGCATGTCATTGTTGAAATGGACAGCATTTGTTTCAAAAGAAAAAAAAAATGGACACCATTTTTTGAGGTAGGAAAATGTGACTGCAAGTGCACGATTCTAGGATAGTGAGCAATGCTTTTGGACTAAGCTTATTATTATGTATGATTCACTAATCATGAATGCATCATTTAATTGTGAACACAGAATTCAAGATGACAATAAGAAAGAAACGATCAATATAAATTTCAGGGTACAAATTTCTCTTGCTTGATTTAAAGACACTCTATTCCAACATTATGGAACTTTCCTGAACATAGTAAGCACCCACTTCAACTATTTTTGAACCGATCTGCTCTTTTTCAAGGCACATGATAATTCATTACTACTAAGTCTAGGAACATTAATAACAACCTATAGACTTTTCACTTTGGAAAATTGTATTTCATTGATTCTAATTCTGAAAATTACAATTTAAATTGCAGTTTGTTTATTTTCTATTTCTTTGTCTACCCAAAAAAATTGGAAGTCATTGGACAAACAATTTCTTCCACATATCTGTTTTTCTCCTTAGATGTGCCATTTCTGGAGCCATCTATCCTAAGAAAACATCGTTCCAATAATCTTCTTTTTATTCCTTTTTAATTTTTCTGAAAATTTAAAAATTTAAATTTTTGTAGCACTTTGAAGGTAACATCTTGAAAGCATAAATACACTATTTTTGAACTTTTCTATCAAACTTCTTTTAGTGTGGGCTCAAGGAGTATACAAATTACACCATCATGTTTATTACTATCATCTCCAATTTTACTACAAATTTCATACTACTTTAAACATTTTTGTAATTACTATAATTTTCATAAATAAATAAATTAAAAAAATCATATAAAACTGAATTTTAATATTTTTAATTATAAAAAAATAAAGTTAAATATTGGATATATTTCTCTACATGAAAGGTATAGAAAGCAAATGAAGCTTGACCAAACGGGAACATGGAATGCCTTTCAAAGGTTAACAATGCTAGAAGTGTCAACCTATCTAAACTCTTGAGAAAAACTACTATTGAATCATATCTACTCTAAAAGAAAATTCAATAGAGTTAATCATTAAGTGGGAGAAAATTGCATTTTCTGTCCCATAGAATAGCAAAAAACAGAGATTTAAGGATCAAACTCCTTTTTGACCCCAAATGGAGCTCTTCATCCCTAATTTTGCTTCCACCCATGAGAACTCCCAAACATGCAGCAGGTGGGAAAAGGGATTGTAACTCCCCATGAGAATCTTGAGTTTGGAGCTTAACTCAAGACTAAGTGGTGCTCTTATTATGGGGACCACATTTCACAATTAGCTTGAAACTGCAGACCGGTTTCCTCCCACTTAACAATTAACTCTAATTTGTAACAGGAAATTCATAAATTCATATCTGAAAAGAAACATACATGGCGTATGGCTAATCTACAGAAGTACTTGGAACCTCTAGCTTGGTGTTCAAATAAACAGAATCATGCAGCCTGAGAAACACAAAATGATTAATCTTTTTATACGTAGTTAAGAACGTTCATAAAGGAGCTTCCAAGTTCCCAAGATATAAAGAGAAGCATCATCATCTCTTGCTACAGTTACTATTGCCTGCATCTTATTGCACTCACTTAGTACAAGCCAAGGTTTGCTGTCACAAACTCTACCGAAACTGGCGGTAAGCTGGGCTGTACATGCAGCTCTTGGCATAAGCAAAGAGGTCATGGGGCCTGGGCAGCTTCGTTGCCAATCCTGCAAATCAAATTCCAGACATAGTTCAGAAGTAAAACTACAATCACTATTTGCAGTCTACAGCAATTCTTGTAAAGATCCTGATTAAGAAATTTGAATCGTCTTAAGGTAGAGGACATTACACCCTGATCCTGTCTCCTGTACTGACCCCTGTTACCAACAGCAACTTATGCATTCATATACATTTGGTTGGCCTTCATTTAGCAAGTTGAGTGTAAGAATGATTTGGCTAAATGTCTATGACCACTCATCTATGAACAGATTAGGTTGTCTATCATTACTACAACCTCCTACTGAGAAATTGCATAAGAAACTCAAGCATGGTGTTGAAAAAATTTGATTTCGACAGGCTTGACTCTTGCACCAAAGATTTCCACAGCTACATATATCTCCCCCAAATCACCCTCCTACTTATTGGCTAAAATGCTTAAAGTGGCAAAAAAGTATCCCCAATCTTACATCCTCGGAATGCGGAACAATTTGTGATTGCATGCGTTTTGGTTAATTGGAATTCAGAAAAGATTTCACTTAAAGAGCTCTAACGACTACAAATTCATGTACGATGAGGTATAAGGGAGTTGCGAGAGAGGAAAAAGGTCTGTACCCAGGTCGTAAGCCTTTGCGGCGACTGCGGCACCAATGTGTGCCGAAATATCCCGAATTTCACTGAAAGCTGGGAAGAGTTGTCGCTTCTCAAGATGGTCTTGACCAATCTCACTAGCTAGAGATTCAGCTGCAATCATCCCCAAGCACGCCCAGAGAGTCAGTGGTGCTAGAAATCAAATGCACTAGAGGAACTAAATAATAATAATTATGATCAATTTCTCGAGAATCATAAAAATAATAATCATAGCAGGGTTACTTTGCTTGCCACAAAACCCTAAACCCTGCTAAGTGATGTGTTTAAGGCCACTTTAATTAAAACCTATCCTAGCGAATATAGGCGAGGGATATTTGATCCTTTGCCGAGTTGTCACAGGGAAGAAATCTCCGGCTTATAGGATGTTATGATCAGTACTGAAAAATAGGCAGACAAGGAGATAAAACATGCCTGCAGCCAAGAACATGTCGTCATGAACTCGAACAGCTCCCGAAATGACACATCCAAGACCCATTCCCGGGAAAATGTAGCAATTGTTGGACTGTAGGGAAACACAAAACGTATCAGATCGGCACTACAGACAACAATGATATTAAAAAAAGTCAACTTGACGTGTGGTAATAGATCAGCAACAATGGAATGCACCATTGAATTCATACCTGGCCTATTGTATACGATTTCCCGTCATATGTGACAGGTTTGAATGGACTTCCACTCGCAAAGATGCATTTACCCTGTGTTCACCAATCAGAATGACTATGACAGATCCAGAACAATAATGCTGTACAAACATTGCAATGTGAAACATATGTTCGCTAGAACTCGCAAAATTGTAATCTTCGAGATCTATATGATAGTAAACAATGAAAGTCTCAGAAACAAACGGGGAACCCTTTCCTTGAGAAGGATAATCCCCTAAAGGATCAATGATTAAAAATGACCAATTCGAATGATCATATCGCGAAAAATATAATGCAGGTGGGGCTAACTATTGTATCACCAGAATCAGTGACGAACTTTACACGAGCTGGTCAAAAATTAAGTAAACTTCACCAGAGAAGGTTCCCATAAGACTTTCTCTAAACTGGTAAAAAGACATAAGGCCCACTTTCGTCTCTTAGAATTAAGGTCACAAGATCTTTGCTGGTAGTGAAACAAGTATCGGACAAACATACCTTCGTGTATTTGAAGGCATCTTCTGCAGTACACTCGGACTGTGAAGTTGGATTGGAAAGTGCAAAAACAACGGGTTTCTGTACATGGCCAGTTGAAAAGTGACAAATGAATTGCCGTACCAATTCATTAAAATCCATTAAAGGACAATCTCTCAACACAATAAATCGATCTGCAATTATATCTATCTTCCATATTTAAATATGGTTTTGAAGGTTACCATACCATCAAGAATTCCCTTGCAATACGGTAGTACCTAATCATGCGGTCCATATAGATGCAGATATAAGAACAAAACGATAAATCTGTCATCAATCAAAGGGCTTCAAGGAGCTCACCTCCTGGTAGGACGAAATCTCTTCCAACACCGCTTGAGTGAATTGTCCACCTTTTCCAGTAGTACCAATCATCACTGTGGGCTTAATTGCCTGTCAATTGGAAATCACAAAACCTGAGTAACGCAGTATCACCGTTTGCACGGAGAATTCCATATCTTGAAATAGGGGGATAAGACCAACATCTGGAAAGAAGTAAAACAAAGTCTTTCACATGATATACCTTGATTACAGTCACAAGATCAGAAATAGGGTCATGCTCATGAGCAAATGGCTGCTTAAATTCTTGGAGTGAATCGAATCGTGACTTTGTAATTAAACCCTGTAGACAGAACGATTACAGATTACATCGGTAGGATCAAGCACGTTGAATAAGTACTGCAAAGCGTAAATTCTGAAATTTCTTCATGAAGATCTTCTCACGCAAGAATCCAGTTGTACCTTGGAGTCAACGAGATATATCTGTTTCCGAGCTTCCTCCACGCTTTTTTTGCCCTGTGACGTTTGATCAACCAATCAGGTTACAATGTCCCTCGTTCTAACTAATCTATGAACTAGTAAGACTAAGAAGCCTCGAAGTATATTGATATCAAACTAAATAATAAGAGAATAAGATTGGAACACATAAAAGCACATGAAGCCTCCTAGAAATCCAGAAAGTTAACACACCTGCTTAGAAACCTCCAAGGCGATAAGCTCGGCAAT
The DNA here is from genome assembly GCA_963920665.1 of Straminergon stramineum. Lineage (NCBI taxonomy): Eukaryota > Viridiplantae > Streptophyta > Bryopsida > Hypnales > Calliergonaceae > Straminergon > Straminergon stramineum. The sequence continues at coordinate 10,395,935 of OY987264.1, read as the reverse complement.
ACCTGTTCCAGCCTAAGAAAGAAAGACAAAACCGCCAGTTAGTGTCACAGGCTCGTACCACAGGCCCATAACAGTATTTGGTAATATGTAGAACAAACGCAAGACTCCGGTTGAAACAGGTGTAGCAGGCAAGCTATGGATTCATGCAAAGTTTGCAAAGACATGCATCAATTATGTGCAGTACAACGATGCAAACACAGTTAACAGTGGAAGAGAAGGGAAGCCGTAATATCATACTTCCCCAGCCCCCACAAAGAGGAATTTATGATCGGCGAGTGTGCCTCCAGTCATGGGCAACGCTGCTAACACGCCCGCCAGTGCAACTGCTGCAGTTCCCTGAAAATATCTCGCCCACAAGACTATTAAGTATGAATACTAAAAAGAGATATTATACCATTCTACTACAAAACTTGTAGAAACGCAGGAGTTCGTACTTTAATTAACGCCAGAGGCATTTAAACGAAATGGAGCTGAGTACACATGGGTTACAAAAAGAACCTGAATGTCGTCGTTGAAGACGAGATGTGAAGTACTGTACTTGGCAAGCAGGCGGAAGGCATTGTGGTTCGCAAAATCCTCAAACTGAACTCCGATACATACAGAGAGATGAACCACGTAACTAGAAGATTAGAGAAGGTAATATAGAGTAATCTTTACTATGACTAATCTTTTAAAATGAAGTATGAAGCAGTGAGGTACCATGATTAAAAACCCTGAATAAATAACTCTAGGCGTCAGAAATGAAGATGTTTGAGGATAAATGGTCAAGTCATCATCATTCGTCTCGTCCTTCTGCTGCCTAGATCTTTCAAAAGTGGAAAGACGTAACTGTAGAACCTATCTTTAACATCATTTGGATTCCTTTGTAAATACCTGTACGAGTACTTTCTCTCCGTACGCTATTTTGCAGGCCGTCATAAATTCATGCAGTAAGTCGTCATATTCCTGCTTCAAAAGAATATCCACCGAACAACAGATATCATTAGCTCGTTGAGTAGAAACAAATCGAAGGCATAGCAACCAAATTACATTGAATTCGTTAATGGAGCACAGAGCCAAAATACTGCCTTACTATTCTATGCCACATATATAACCTTCAATATTAGATCAATTGTGCTTCTAACAAGGTTACTAATGTTAGAGGAGGGTAGACGTTGTCCACCACTTGTGCACTTTTCAAGAGTCTTGCACACTTTCGAAAAATTCCGTGTGACTTTGCCTTGAAAATGTACTCCGTATATATTTTGGTCAAATAGCTAAGACTATAGTATAGTGGGTTTACTTTGAACATGCCTTTCAAGCGGATAGCAATCACTCGTTCAGACCGGGTATTGACCCTCATCGTGTCCCATAGTTACCTGGCCAGTGGCTCGTTTCTGGCGTAGCCCAATATAGAAAGGGTTATCCAGAAGAGACTGGTTGTTTGTGCCCACGTCGATAGTTACTGGTAAAGTCTGCATCACCAGCAACACCATTCAAAGACTTCAGATTCCTTCAACTTAAAGAATCTCTAGATTCTACTACCAGTACTGCTCTATAGTTGAACCACCATGCACTTCCAAGCTGGACTTGCTATTGGATTCTAATCAGCAGTCGAAAGCACTCCTGAAGATGTGGAGTTGTACACTTACACCGGAGGGTCGAATACCACCAAGGGCTGTGTACAGAGCAAGCTTTCCAATTGGAATCCCCATCCCCTGATACATACAAGTGGGGTCCATGTAAATTCCATTAAGAAGAAAGGAAGAAAGAGAGTTGTAAAACAGGTCAACTGCAGACCATATGTCTGAACTAAAGAGATTTATACTAGCTAGAAATCGCTTCGACCAATTAAAATCAGTTGACCAATAGGTAGAACGGCCAAAAGGCAATAAAAACAACATTCTCCACGCAAAGATGGAATGCATTTCATCCATGCCACTAGGGCTGCAAAACTCCAAGAGCTCCGACCTACTGAATAAAATCTTGACCAAGGAAAAACAAAAGGAAAAAGTGAACTTTATGAAAAAAATAATTTTTTATTTATTCCATGAGTCCACTTCGAGATAAGCATTCTCTATGTAAAACTGGGATAAACACAATGCACATGGTAATACCTACCTGCAGTCCAAGGTCACCAAGCCCAAGGATTCGTTCGCCATCAGTCACAACTATGACCTGGACGTTTGGCTCTGGCCAATTCCTCAGACAATCCAGCACGTGGCCTCTGCAGTAGAGTCACGCCAGATCGAATAATAAGATCCAGCATAGCAAGTATATTTCAACATCAATTGATCAATGCTAGAATCCCAATGCAAAAAATTTATTCCCAATCTAAGAGAATGCCAGAAGTCTCCTTATTGTTATCAACTTTGTCGCAGAAATTAAACTCGAAGTGCCCGAACAGTCAAAAGTGACTGCTTCCAAATCGACAGGAGTTGAAATAAATCACGAAAGAAACTTCAAGGGAGGAAACAAAATTTACTCATAGACAGAAGAAGCATACCTACAATTTTGAACAATCGAAACATGTTTCGAAAGTTAATATAATCGATCATTTTCTTCCAAGGTGTACTTTCTATTGGTATCTTAGCTTGGGGACTTAGGGGTCAAAGATAAAGAAGTAGACCAATACTGTAAACCAAATAGGCTAATAAGCAGAGTGTACTCGCAAAGTGAAAGACTAGGAAGAATACGGACAAAAACTCACCTGTCTTTTAGAGTGATGTAGAGACCATGAGGGCGACGAAAGATATTGCCATACTTCTGGCATGCTTCTCCCACAGTTGGGGTGTACACGATTGGCAACAGCTCTTCCACGTGATCAATCAGAACCTTGTAGAAAAGCCTCTCGTTGCGTTCCTATAGCCAAATTTAACACGTAATTGCACATTCGACACTATTATATTAATCAGAAATAGTAGAATAAAACTCTAGACATTCCAGTAAGCTTCTGAAAGGTTTGAAAAGAACAGAAGGAACAGAGTAATTTTTAATAGGCCTACAATAGAACCAACGTTTGATTTCGTTATCATCCGAGTCCTTTGAGTCACACTTGCTCACAGAGATAACTTGCTTACCCCGAAAAGGACCAAGATTTCATGGTTTTAAAATGATTTGATCACAGACAGGGCCAAAGTATATATATATAGTACGAGGATCGATGAAGAAGATTGCATGTGTTGTTCAAAAACAAAATTGAACAAAAGTAAATCCCTATGTGACACACTAGAAAGTGCTTAAAGAAACCTGAGGTCTAATTTGGGCCTCTTCGTCCTTTAGGGTGTAATGAAAATTAAACTTAAATGTTACCGGCAACAGTAGACAGCCTCAAGTAGTATGAAATATGCAGAGTAGAATGTCACATCTTCGCAAATGTCACAAGTAGAAGATCAGGCACACCTGCAAATCCATCACTTCGATGTACTTCTCGAGGTCAGTCTCGTATGATCGCACATTCTTCAAAATACGTTCAATCTGTCACCACATACCAATGCTTCAATAATTACTCATAAGCAAAACAATAGAAATAACTTTCATTTAGTACTACCGGTAAAGAGTTCTTAGAATCTGCTGCAGATATTCCGTTTGAAATAGCTTGACTCCGCTAATTGTCTGCAGCAAAGGCAACAAAAGAAATAATCAACTAAAAAAGGTATATCCTTTGCATACCTGAAGATCCTGTGTCATAATAACAGGGGGAAGAAGACCCCTCAGATAGTGTCGTTCTCGCTCCTCTTCACCAAATGCGGTTCCCTTGTTGTAACGTGGATCCCTCAGGAGCTCCAACCCACTGGACATACCAATTAAAATCCAGACCAGCACAAGCTTGAGCATCCAGCATCAGTTCAACAAACAAGTTCTTAAGAAAGCCAACACAAAGTGTAATAAATTTATGTAAGGTAGCGAACCCTCCCTCATAAGATATCTTTTGCCGTGACTACGCCATAAATTAGCCCAGTGGAATAATTGACAAGTACACATTCAGTGAATATGTCAATGTACAACAGCTTAAGAGTCATGCCTACCAACTTCACTAATCCTAAGAGCATAAATTCAAAAATTCATAACTTATTCATACAATAACCAAAAATACATTGCTAAGAGCGTTGGAATACTCTTAACATTGGAGACAATATCAACGAAAAATAAATTCCATAACTACTCAGAGACACCACTCAAAACAGGTGAATGGATTCCCTACCCTAATGGCAAACAGGAAAACAGATGTTGTCTACAAGTTAGTGTTGTCGAAAATTGTTCCAAACCTAATCCCATCACAAAGACAAATGCAAAAAAACTGATGATCAGTGTTAATCAACAAGAGAACATGCCTTGCAACGACCCGGGCCCACGGAGTGAACGTCTGATCCACGGTAGCGGAATCTTCACAGTACGCATCCCCAACACCTCCGCCTGCAATTTGAGTGCTGTTGTCCAAATCCAGCACATCGGGAGCATCCTTCCGCACGGTCTTCATTTGATTCTCCATCGCAACACACACACACACACACACACTATATTCTTGTCCTCTGCATCACAACCCAATGACATTCAATTCACATACACTCACTGCCTCCAGGGGACAAACGGACTTCAATTCGCCCCCAATCTTACAAGTTGGAATGTGGAAGTTGTCCAATCAGATGTGCACACAACGCGATAGATTCGCAGGACATTCAAGGGCATGTGCTATTATAGAGTGTGCATTTTAAGAGCGCTACGTGTACTTTCCAAATCTGACACTATTGCACGAAAGGTATATTCCCAAGGATCAACCCAGCCAATGAAAGCTCATGCCGCGCGCAACCCACTTGAACATGGTTCAAAATCAAACCCAAAGAAACAAAGCATACAACAAGGAATACAGAGAAAAATTCCTTCAGGGACACGTCGATACGAAACCGCGAACTACTAGAAAAATATCAATACGACTCGCAAAAGAATACAACCCTCTCCATAACAACCCAGCAACAATCTCCAGCACTCTATCAAAACCCGCCTTACAAAATGCTGCTGAATCCAAACTCGCAAAGCTAGAGGGGAACTTGGTTTGCAAACAGACGTTGAGAGACCAATCCGAATCCCAGATTTCAATCCCAAATATCCATTCAAGGAACCCAAGAACCGCAAATTCAAACCAAACTCAATGTCCTCCAGATCTCGTCTCTCCAATCCAACACAAGAACAATCAATCCAAGTAGCTCCCGCCACCCCCACCCCGTAACTCGCAAAGCCATCAAGAACCCACCGAGCGGTCTTCAATAACAGAGAGCCAAGCCAAACCCACCACCAGAAAACGCCAATTGAGCTCCAAGACAGGGGAAACCAGAGTGAGCGCGAGATGAACTAAGCCATGTTCAACCCCCTTTAAAGGAATTCTCAAGCACCTCCCAAGTCGCAGGAGCAACCACGCCAGGGCCCAGGGGCTTGGAGCGACTGACGCACAAGACTACTCTCACACCGCGCACGACTCGGTTTCGCCCCCCGTTTCAATCCGAGCAGTAAACCACGCTCAGTGCGATTTTCCAATCCTTCATTGTCAGAACTCAGAATTCAGAACTGCAGAAGCCTGCTTGGCATGCCATGCGGCCCGAGTTGAATGGCGCGTGGTACGCGGCAAAGAACTTACCAAACATAGAATCTCTGGCAGTGCACTTTGCGCTGGTTTTTTCTCCGGGATGACGGACGCTTCGCCCGCCCTCGATTTGTCGACCTGGGAACTTGGGAGTTTACTTACATTATTAGTCAGGTGGTCTTCTCACTGGCCAATTGGCCATTGCGTTGGAGCAGTGGATCGATGGCCACGTTGTTGACGTTTGGTGAGGATTGACTGTGACGAGGAAACTGGGGGTTGGGGTGGGGCTGCATACTGGAAGTCTGGAAAAGGCTGTAAAGTCGGTACACTAGGTGTGCTGGACTGCTGCGGGAGACTTCGTAAAGCTGGCACGGTCTCTGAGGACGTTGCAGCCTCCCAGGTCAAATGGGACCAGCGGCGGCTTTGAGCTTCGACAGGTTAGGACCTTCCTTCCACGAAGAGGACGAGGTTCTTCCCCCAAGGAGAACCCAGTCTCAAAGGTTAGGTTTAGGGTTGAATTTGGCAACTAGGGTTAGGTGTTCCAACACAATTACAGTTGAGCAGACCAATTCCATCATCCTACTACTGACCCCAATTCCGTCCAAAAAAACATCCAAATGTGTTCATTTTTTGACAAAATCAATGCATCAATGCCAACAAGGGGTATTGTATCAATCCTTTAATTAAGTAAGATGAATAATTAAATAATATTAGATAAATGGAAAGGCAATTATGGGTTGTTTTGTAGGATGTCTATGACTCTATTTTATGAGTGGTTTTATCATTTCAGGGCATACCAATTTAATCGAAAAAATATAATTCCACTTGGGTTTGATTCATGAAACAAGCTCACACCTTTGAAAAATATTTGCCCCTCTTGGAATTGGCCCCAAGATATTTAGATTGAGAATTTGGGTGGTAATAGGCTTGTCTACCTTAGTGGGTATCACCTCCTGCTTCTTTGACCCTTACTTCTTCAATTCTACAAAAGAAAACATCATAGACTTGTATAATAAAAAATATTCCATGTAAGGCAACATCCTAAAAAGTTTGTACTCTTTGTATTTGAAATAACAATTTTGGAGCAATTTCTAGTAAAACATAATTATAAACCTTTTGGGGTTTCAAACCTCAACTTATTTTTTGTCCTTCACAATTTGAATCAATGAAATATCTCCAAATTTTTTTTCTATCACCATTTAATCCCTAAGAGTTCCAAGTAGGAATGTTGATGTAGATTTGTAGTTTTGTAGGCAAAAGAAATTATGACATGAGAAGAATCTAAATATCAAATCTTCGTTTCTACAAGTTTTTCCATTTCTTCCCATCTCTACATGAACTCAAATTTTGGAATAATTATGACCTAAAGAGAAACTAGACATCGGATCTTCAAGAATCTACACATCATATCTTCATTTCTATAAGTTTTCATTTTTCTTCCCATCCCTATATGAACTTATTCAAAACCTTGCATAGTAAACATGAAGCACCAAGAGTCCACACTAGCAACATTATTGAAAAATAGACCAAAAAAATGTTTTTTCAACATATTTGGATGTACTTCATTTGCTTCTTCTAGCTCCTATAGTAAGCTTTTGGAAAACATTCATAGTCCACCCATTGGATGTTGGCTCTCTTAGGGATTAATTTCTAGTTTACTAAATTGCCTAACAATTTGTAGGTAAACTAACCTATAACATGCAAAAGATCCATCACAAACACTCAAGGAACAATCTTGCATCAACCCATAGTAGATTTTTGTAAACAAATGAGTTTTGGGCTACATTAAGTTGAGTTAGTGGCTTCAATCAATGTCTTGGATGATGATGATGATGGAGTGGTTGGTGACTACAGTAGGACCTTCTACCTTTTGAATATACATTCATCATAGGAAGTGACTTGTTTGAGCCTTCATATTGTGGCCATGTTGGAAACTATTGTGACTACTTACTACTTTAGGTGAATAAGATAACCATTATGGATACACTTCCTATTGATTTTGGGGTAGTCTCTTGGGATAATTGGGCTGCACACTTCACAATTTGTAACAAATTTTGTCAAAAAAAAATTCAATTGTTCTCCCCATTTCTTACATTTGTCTTTATGTGAAATTAAAACAAATAAAAATTCAACAGAGCAAACCAATCAGTCTGCCGGTTTACCTTACATCCTGTATTTTCAAATTCAATCCATTTTTTTTCTCGTTTTCATTAGATTATTACGATGTCGAGTCTCCTCGTTCATTGAAAGTCGCCATCGAAGACATCCACATGACGATGAAGAGATTATTAAGGTTAGACATTGCTATGTCGACATGTCTAGTTATCGAGACAACAACTTGAACACGCTTAACGATCCTTGCCACACGAGCTGCATCCATGTTCGATCAAGTTGCTGGATTTGAGCTACTTCCATCGCTTCAAATTTTCTTTCCAAGCATGAATCGATAAGCTTACAATTATAGTGTACCAAGTCATCCTTCAAGTTCGGTGACTAATGTGGTGGTACACGATCCAACTACAAGCTACTTCACAGCTCTGGCTTCTCCGAACACCAAATCCTACGTTACAAGAGTTTTTTTAGGGGTGCACAGTTAGAGATCGGACCGGCACGAGGTTCTGCAGATTCATTCCAAATCTGAAGCCATCCTCAAAGAACTAGAACCCTCGCAGAAACTCGAAATCATGTTGCCCCAATCGTCTCCTTCGTGAAGTCCAAGTCTTGTACTCTGCCTGCACCCGTTTCGATTCCAAGAAGCAGCGCTCGAAGCGATGAAGAGAGTAGGGTTGAGACAGTCGAGCTCTAAGCCAGGAAGACATGATTAGGGTTAGACAGTCCAGCTCAAAGTCAGGAAGAGAGGATAAGGGCTCGACAGCCACACTTGTGGCCATGAAGGTATGATCAAGGTTAAACGGTCAAGCTCGAAGCTATGAAGAGAGCATTAGGGTTAGACAGTCCAGTTCGAAGCCATGAAGGCATGATTAGGGTTAGACCGTCAGGATTCGTGGAAACGTGGGCTCTTTGGCGCCCAACACCGGTCCATTGGAATCCGGGAAGAATTCGTGCCCAGGCAAGGCCGTGATGCTGCTTCCATCTTTCGAAATCACATACGGGTATCTCAGCAAGTGGCCCTGCATGTCCACAACAGGCTCCTCGCGGGTGTACTCGTCCCAGTACCGGCTGGCGAGAGCGTTCACTCTCCGCATGCAGTCGCGAGTCCCGGGTCTGTCGAAAACCTCTTCCTGGAAGCCCAGGTGCTCGAACCAGGTGGAAACGCGGAAGCCGTGCACGGAGCCCCGGGGCACACCGTCGGAGGATTGAGCACTGGTGTGGTGCGGCTGGAACGCGCCCATGGCCATCTCCGAGTCGCGGCCGCCGTCCATGGAGCGCTGGTTGATGTTGGCCGACCCGATGATCAGGTACTCGTCGTCCACTGCAGGTAGGGGACACCACAATCAATCTCCACAGTCAAATTCTCCATTCGAAGTTTTTGGTAATCGAAGAAGCGCAAATTCATACTACATTTAGGGTGAGCGTGTTTATCAAAGCAGCAGTGAAACCCAAAATCCTGAACACCCGAATTCATACTACCATAGAGTGAGCAAGTTCATCAAAGAAGCAGGGAAACATTAAACCCTAAACACCCGAATCCTTACTGCCTTCGAGTGAGCATGTTAGTCAAAGAAGCAGTGAAACTCCAAACCCTTAACCTCAAATTCACACTACTTTTCGAGTGAGCATGTTAATCAAAGCAGCAGCGAAACCCTCAACGCGAAATTTATATTTCTATTTGAGCTGGGTAGTCGAAGAAGCAATGAAATTATAAATCCTAGAATCCCAAACTCATATCACCTTTCGAGTGAGCTTGGTAATCGAAGAAACAGTGAAACTCTACCCCCCAATTTTCAAATCACCTTTCGAGAGAATATGGTAATCGAAGAAACAGTGAAACTCTAAACCCTCAATTCATACTCTCATATCGTTATACCACCGAACATTTGAAGGTTCCGTTTCCTCATTGCTCTTACTTTGGGGGGCTACCCTTACCTTCTGGACATGACAGACCCTGGAATTGGTTCATAAGTCCTTCACAAACGCCGAGTGTTCAGGACACACCTCAGAAGCATATCTGTCTTCTACACTTCTTCAAGTGAGGAATTGACCCAGGCATACTGTAGTAGTAAAGCAACATTATGTTAATGTTATGGAGCACACTAATCAACGAAGCGGACAAAACCTAAACCCTAAATCACAAATTCATGTTAACAATTCGTCTCTGAAGGGATGAAACAAGGTCTGTTCAAGTGCAATCTCGACTTACCAACCATGATCTTCGAGTGGCAGTAGATCATGAATCGCCGACTCTGTTGCGACTTATGATAATCCGTATCCGCCTTGGGCCTCCGCTGCGGTACATACTCATTGGGCTTCACGGTTTCCCGATTCCCCAGGCAGAAGAAACTGAGGTAGTCCGTCATGTCTTCGTTCTCTCGGCCCGTCTCCTGGAGCGCTTTGTAGATGATCCCGTACATCATCTCCAGCGTCTTCCGATGAAACAGCATGATGTCCTGCCCCGACAAGCTCGCGGGCGCTCCGTCCGGCCACAGCGGGTTCACCACGTACACACTAAAGTCTTCCCCGGCTCGAATCTTGCTCGCAATCTTGAGCGCGATCTCCAGAGGAATGAGCTGTGCAGCTGACTCGTCACGCATGGCGGGCTCCCACATGTGGGAGCTTCCTAAGAAATACTGCCATTAAATAATTCTTGTATTCAATTAGATCATGTTCATATGTCTTGAAAGGATCATCACCACATTTCCTCCACACTGATTATCGACTGAAGCAATAACCTGGCAATTTATTTCAGAATAACCTCCCAATCAATTAAAGCAAACCGGTGCCAGTCATACTAAGAATGTCTACTGAAATGGCATTAAAACCGTGCCATTATATTTCAGCATTAGCCCTTCAACCAAATGAAGCAGTGCTGAAACATTGGAAGATTGCAGACGGACTTTTGTAATTAGATTTGTTCTGTAATCACAACTGCTTTGTTGGGACCCTAATCTGCACTTGAGGAATTATCTATTATAATAAATTAGTATGCTACCGTATGATGCCGCCCAGTTTTGTATCCACAAAGATCATATCAGACTCAAGACATGGTTACCTGATTCTCGATGTATAGGAACCGCTTGGCACGTCGAATGGCCGTAATGTACGCATCCTGGATGCTCTTCTCAGTGACATTCCCAGCGGCTTGCCTGACAAGCCCCGCTTTGAAAATCTCCAACTGCCCCTGAGGTAAATCCACTCCCGAAGTTTCATCAAAGGAGCGAAACAGCTGCACATTCCATGTATCAGGATCGTCCTCCGTGGTCACAGGAGTGGGAGGGGTGAAAATCTCCCGATTCTCAATGTCCACCAGCAGATGTTCCCGTAATTTTCCAGCTTGTTTCATCCACCGTTGCCTGAAATTCTCATGCACGTCCCACGCTATCTCCCCTTCCAGCTTCGAGTAGCAATCATGCCATGGCTCCCGAGGTCCACCGCTTGCCAATGCTGCTCCCACAATGCTCCCCTGGTGAAAATCATTTTTAAACAAAGTATCAAGGTATTGGAACAGTGGGTGTGAAGGGAAGCAGTACCGGCCGTCACACAAATCTATACCCCCTTGGAATGCTAGAACTCTTCGTTGCGAGGACTCCAACGCTGGTGCGTCCATGCACACCACTTTCTGATGGTGAGTGAAAATGAACCCCGACACAAGCTTAAACTCCTTCGCCTGCGGATTGCGAGGACACAACAAGCAGTGCACTTTCGTGGTTTTAAAATACTGAAACGTGTCTTCGTCGTGGGAGTGCATGACTCCAGTGAGAAGATGATTGTTATCCGATTTGTCATCCCACACCAACATCAACACGGTCACGCCCTCGTTCGCCTTGCGTATCAGAAGCTCCCCGAGCGTCTCCCCCAAGTTGCCAGGTAATGGCTTTCCTTCTTTGTCTCTTATTAGAGAGATCGTCGCGTTGATAGACCAGCCTGCAACGTAGATGAACTTCTTCGCATCGTTCATAGCATGGTAAACGGACTCCCAGCCCTTTTCGGGGGTGTAGTACTGGCCATTGTCAAGCATGATCTTGGGATTGAAAGTCTCGTCGATGTGAGCGTTTTGATATGGAGTTACCTTGCAGCCTCTTCGCATGGGGAAGAGCGTGTGAGAAACGCCCTCAAATGCACCACCTGCAACAGATGAACCACCACGATCGTCAGTTTCGTTATATTGGCGAGCCCAAAAAATTGTGATATTCATCTACACAAGGTCTGAAAACAGCCGAAGTCGAGGAATTCAGCCAACGTAACGATATTGACGTTGCAGCTAGTTACACATAAGCTGGTTCATGTTCCCAAGATACTGCCTGAAGCACTCTGTTCATCACCCAGAATACGGACTTTGGAGCGCTTAAGGGGTAAATTGGCGCGATTCTGATCCCCATAAAATTGTGACATTCATCTACACAAAGCTCTGAAAACAGCCAAAGTCGTGGAATTCAGCCACTGTAACGATACTGACGTTGGAGCTAGTTACTCATGAGCCATTTCGTAGTCCCAAAATGCCGATTCGAAATCAATCAGGCAACTTCCCAAGCTACAGTTCATAGAAAATTCTATTGTAAGGAATAACCGAAGCAATTCAATGAACCGGGAGACTGACCTGCAACTCCTGCGTCCCAGTACTTGTCACTCACAGCTGGTTTGAACTGTAAGACGATGTGGAACTTGGCCATGCCCTCGTGGTCACCCGCCAGCTCGTACCATCCGTCGATTCTTTCCCCCGCGAGGAGCTGGTCCGTGATGGGAATCTTGGCGGTGCCCATGTAGATGGCGCCGGAGTACACGAAGACGTTGATGGAGGCGACGTGGTGGCCCACGAAGATGCGGAAAGACTCCTCGAACTTCATCAACTTGGAACGCTTGAGAGGACGCGTGCGCGCTACTCGCACTGGGGGAAGCTCCACGGTGGCGATCACGCCGCCTAAGACATCGTCCACCATCTGCACCAACGAACCCCCATGGGTGGCATTAGATATCTAGTCTCCAGGAGGGCTGTAGTGCTTATGAAAACAAACAAGATACATGCTTAACGTTGTACAAGGACTAGTGGGCTAGTGGTTTTAGGAAAGCTTTTATTCTAGTGGTGTAAGGTAAACAGTTCAGAAGAGGAGCTGGGTTTTAAGCCATTGCCACTCCACTCTTTTCTATTTCTATTCCAAGATCCGCTTTCTTCACCATCAGAGCACCCAAGATTGTAGTGTCTTCATTGAGATTATGCTAAAGGAATTCCAATTTGGAGCTTGGTTATAGAACAAGTACTGTTTTCCATAGGATCCAAATTCGAGTAACCCAGTACTTAATTTCACTTTTTGAGCAATTTTTGGCTTCAGGCTTCTACACGAATTATCAGGATCCATCTTGAATATTGGAGATCGTGGCCCTTTTCAGACATCAATCTCGCACTTTATAAAGTCTAGAGATATAAATCGTATAAAGCCTAAATTATTTCAGTCGCTTGTCCAAAAAGAAAGCAAGTCTAAGCATAACGTCCCTTCTAATTACAGATGCAAAGATACCACATTGATAAACAATTGTTCCAGTTTGCTTCTACAAGCGCTCATCTGCCTCTATGCATCCATCCCCTAATTTTACAATGCTCAAACTTCCTCTCCTCAGTGGGTGTCTTACCCAGATACTAAACCGGTCAATGAAAACGTGGTGACGTTTCTATCAATGACAAGAGATAACCAAGAAGATGCATCAACCTTGCATTCATAATTTCTAGTTAATGCAACTTTTTTGATACAAGACACCAACTGCAATTGGCTACACCCGAGCTCAGTTTCCAAATGTATCTTCAAAATTGTGAAAGTCAAAAGTTCAGGGTTTCCAATCGAGGTTTCTCAACGTACCCTCAACAGTTTGGGCAATCCGGAGGTGTCGACCTCATCGAGAGTGATGTCGAGGATGCCGTGGAGGAGCGAAGGCGTTGCAGCTTCCGCCGGTGGGATTCCAGGAGAACCGGGCAGCCGTTTGTTCTTCTCCCGGGTGGGGATACATGCACAACATTCCCTCACGGATTTTCCATAACTGTTTCCCATCGCTGCTCCCTCTGCTTGAGATAAGGCCTATCACTACTCTGGTAAATTACCAACATGGGTCCAATTCAGATTGCACAGGGTGCAGCAACTAGCTCATAATTCAATCCAATATCATGTGTAACTAGGGCTGAGATAACAAGCTTGAAAGAATCCATTGCACTTATGACGCATTTGAAGTAACAAGTCTCTAATCCATCTGAAAGAGTTAGCCTGAAATCTTGATATCTCAAGTAAGTTTAAGAACCTTAGTTGTAAGCACTACCACCTCACGCTCATTCTTGTTACTTGAACTAGTATAAAATCACTATTGAACGAAACGAGATACAGCATATTAGAAACAATTTCGCACCAATCGAGATGTACGGTTTCGTTGCTACTCCCTGTACAATTTAAAGTGGCCCTAAATGTATTCCATTTGCAGTTCGAACGTATAATATAGCTAATGGAGCTGTCTCCAGCTGACTTAAAAGGCTGAAACCCCCCAAAGTGCATCCATATTTCAATGCCCCTCTTGCAGTCAATCTACTGAAGAATAGTCTCAACAAGGAGCAGGGTTTACGCAATAAAAACAGGGCACTTCTTTCGATAACGGATCATCGTTCTTGCCATTTCAACGATCAAGCCAAACCCGCATGCTCTGACTTGAATCAGACTAACCCAAAATGCAGAAATTTCTAGACTTCCTAGAATAACTCAAAGTGCGCCATTGGGAGTTGAATCCATACCCAAATAATACCGACCTGTGGAGAGCTTGAGAGACTCTAACCGGAGCGCTCCATAGCCAACCGTCAACTTCCAAACAAAAAACACGTCGCGACTGGGATTAATCCCCACGAGCATCAGTCCAAGTAGGACACCACTCGAAATTTGGCGTTGACACCGACTGTAATAAGAATAGAAACTGGCGGGCTTGAATGAGGCCCTGCGACTAGAATGCGAGAAGAACCTGATAACAACTAGAAACCATAGCCGTGAAAATGGGGCATGGGATGACAAGGGACATAGCAGGAGGCCACAATACATCGTGCTAATGGCGACCCACAATGGGACAAGTGTCAGGGTGGAAGGAGTCCGCAGTGGAGGGACGCTGTTGGGAAGAGGCTTTGGCTTTTGGAGGTCGTTGCCGTTGATGGTGTTGAACGGTGTACAGTCATAGGGAATGGTGTATCTCTTTTTGCTTCTGCTACAAAAGAATATGCTTTTACATAAATTCCATTTCATTCTCACAAAAAGTACCGTAGACAAAAAATATGCTAGTATGAACGTCAATTTCTCACAGTAAGGAACGAGAAGAATATGGTTGTGTAAAACTTCCATTTTATTGTTGTCGAGAGAATACTTAGACGAAGACAAGTGCTTGTGTTCCACTTCCATTTCTTTCAAAAAGAAGACTTGCTTGTATGGAACTTCCATGTGTTTCAAGAAGAAACTGCTTGTACAAAAAGTCCATTTGTTTCAAAAAGGAATAGAACCCGGAAAGAAAAATATGCCTGTGTAAAACAGAGATTTGTTTCGAAACGAGGAGAATATGCTAGCAAGGATCAAGGGACAACAGGGGTAGTCAGGGTTTCTTCATCAACTCGAAGTTGCAATCTTGAAACAGTAACGAGAGAAAACAGGAGCCAATCCGCAGCACTTCTGGGTGAAGAAGGCGTGACACCCCTTTTGCGTCCCGTGGAGGACTCCTGTGAAGAATGATTTCACCTCCGACTAAAAGTACTAAAAGTACACATGTAGCGCAGGTGTCAGGTCGTCGTTCGAAGAGCGGAGCAGGCGATGCGGATCACAGAATATACTTAAAATATACTTAGCTTGAGAACTCTTCCGCGCGCCCATTCTTTTGCTCCAGAGGAGAATAACGAACGTCGAGAAAGCTTCTCAGCGAAAGTATATTCCGCCTGCAAGAGCTTGCTTGCGAACCAACCCTACATCGCCACGTCCCGATTCTGTGAAGATTGGGAGGGCAGTGAAGAAGCCGTGACTACCCCTAACGAGAGGAGGGAGTGCAACAGGAAAAGTGAGCCCACCAATAAAAGATCAAAATTTTCTTAGCACCACTTGAGGTGAGAATTATTTGACCAATCCTCACGCATTCCATAGTTGGCTCTCTTTCTACAGTTATCAACAAAAATGATTGCATGACAAACTGAAGAAAGCCAGAGTCACGAGAGGAAGCACCCAGTCGATTTTGATAACTAAGCTTAATCAAATCGAAAGCAAAAAACTACACTTAATTTGGAAGATTGTACAGCAAACTGTTGATTTCAATTGATTACTCGCCTGTACCATGGGTCCAAAGGCCTGTTTGAAAAGGACGGGTTGCACGGCGGACAATTCCAATCAGCAGGTATCGAGACAAACCGAAGTTAGCTTCGAAATCATGCACAAGAAGGCCAGATCCCTTGCAGACGACATGGATAGAGAGTACTAAAGTGTTCCTTATTTCATTACCAGTAACAAGTGGGAGGCGGAGGACTGATCCACTAATAAAGAACAAAGCCGCTAAGTAACACGACACATAATAGATGCAGAAGCTACTCAATATATCCTTGTGTCTCAAAATGGAAACGTGACAAGTCCAACTTTAAGTTCTCTCTTCCATGAAGTATGCATTCGGGTAAACCAATGCAAGCAATCCATTCTTATAGAACATACCAGACTGCCTCTTATACGAGTTCAATAAGCACCAAAGATTACAACCACCACATTCAAAGTGCATGTCACTAATGACCAGAACTGTCGTGTGACTTTTCATTCTTGTCTCCAAACGCTTGTCGTTCCTTCTCCTTGTTAATAGCATTCATCCGCGAATACTGCAAAGTACAAAGGCAGAGACACATATCAAAAGATGACATTAATTACTTAGAATCCTTAGAGAGAGAAAAACAAACAAACTGTGGTTCCTGCTTTAGTACAGACCAAGGTGATTAACTCAACAGAGCTTGCCGGGTCTTTGAAGCAGTGACATGCCCGCAGCGCTTGCGCACTGTGAGCCCATCCGTTTGTGAAGAGTAACTAACGAGGTCGAGAAATGACATCTCAGCCTCTACTCTATTATCTTCACATGACAAAAAATCAACATAAATTATGAAAGAGACTGTAAGAAACAAGGTAAGCGATATACCCAGAGGCTGGGTACACATCCTTAGTCCTCCATTTTATTCTAGTTACAGCCATATGGTGAAGTATATGGAATGACCGCGCACCTTGAGTACAAATGTAGCACACTAAGGAACAAAAAATCGCACTAAATCGCACTAAATCAAGTCCTAGTATGGGGGCCCGGGTGATTCAGATAATGGACCCTTCACAAATATAGGGTAGTAAGACAGGAAGAGATTGCGCAAATAGGGAGAAACTTTGACAGATTTTGTAGACAGAAATTTTCTTGGAAGTCTTGCAGACTTCCAAGAAAATTTGTGAAGTCTGCCGGAAGTCTCCTAATAGCGGGAGGGACTTCATAAAAGCGAGTTCTTCCTCCCCTGAATCACGGGGACCCCCATACTAGGACCGTGCCTTCGATATTCTTAGAACATAAAGTCAACAGAAGTAAACCGTAGAAAAGACATCGAACAATCAGAAGTCGCTGACAACAACATAATTCTCTTGCTAAACTTCACAGCTGCGGAAGCTTAGAGGAAACTGATGGATAAATGCAGCACATATAAATATTCTGGGAAGCCCTTCCTCTAAGCAGATTATGAAGCGGAGCAGCGCCACGAACTTATTGGAGCATAAAACTGGTCAAATCCAACCAGCGCAGGAGGGAATTCACAAATAAGCCTATAAGGAAAAATTACGCGTGTGCAAAAGGCCACCAGAAGGTCTACATTCCCGTTCCAATAACAAAAATCACTCTTGAGAAACATTCAGTAAAATCGCGAAATCTCCCTGCTCATCTAAAGCCTCAAAAACATAGTGCCCACCATAGAGCTATTTTCCAGAACCCTATAACCACCTAAATGGCGTGAATCTCAGACAGTGCGGTCCGGCAATCGAACTACAGCTCTGAATTCCACGACCATAGTCCAACCCTAGTATCCAACAAGCACAACGAAACCCTGAAACCAGCTAAACGCTTAAATCTAAAAGTGTGCGACCCAACAATCGAACTGCAGCTCTGAATTCCACGTCCATGATTCAACCCTCGTAGATCCATCACAACGAAACCCTAAAATCACTAAATGGATAGAATCTCCAACAGTGCGACTCGACGATCGAATTCCATTTCCAACCCTAAACCCTAATACTCCATCAAACAGATCCCTCCCATTCTGGAATCCAGATATATGAAAGGCAATGTCGCACGCTTTCTCCACAAAACTGCCAAACGCTAAATTCAAAAACACAAGGAGGATTGACATGAAGAAGTGTTCCTGGAAAAGATGAAGCGCACCTCTTTGCGATGGTGCAGGCACTCGAAGTAGTCGTCGCGGCGGGAGGTGCATTCGGCGGGCATGTTGCAGTGCGACATACAGTCGCTGAAATCCATCCACACGTCAAAGCAGCGGCCCTTCTTCCCCGTGATCCCAAATCCCGACGCCATCCCCTCCAAATTGCGATCGCAGCGAGCAACAGCGACGGCAGAAACACAAGCAATGGCCTCAGAGTGAAAGGGAAGGAAAGGGAGCGCAGAGGGTGACCGGCCTAGACGGTCACCATCTCACGCGTTGACCCCGTAACACCTAAATGCACAAGGTGACAAGGGTCCATACTTTGGTGTCGACTAAACTTTGTCGGCTAAACTTTGTCGACTAAAACCTTCCCCAAGTGCTATTTTTTATAGTTTCCTGATTAGTTGAATACTCTTTAGAGTTCATTTTAAACATCAAAAATTCAATTTTCAAAAAAATTGTTTATGATTTTGGTATTGAAGATTTTGTGCAAAGGTGTTCATTGCAAATCTTGATTATTCATTGTTATGGGTTCTTGGAGATGAGCCATCAAGTACACAAGATCTTGGGAAAAAATTCACATTGGAAATTCATTATTAAAAAAATTTAGAATAAACTCAAGAAGCCAGAATTTGATTATGGTTATGCATGTTATATTTTTTAAATCTAATTTTTTTCATTACCTCATTTTTAAATTTGGCATGCAAAAAGAAGATATAAAGACTTCAAATAACTTTCATAATTTGAACACCCTCTTGATTAAACATTATAATCTTTCAAATTATAAGTGATATTGTTATATTTTATTTTTCTATGTGATCCATAACACGTTTAGTTTGAATTTGTATGGTTAATTTTTTTTCATTTTCATTTAAGAAAATAATAAAACTTATCAAAACTTGGGCTTTTTATTTAGTTTTGAGTGAATTCCAAGAAGCTCAAAAAAGACCTTGAAAATGTAATCCTTAAACGTCCAAATTCATCTCTAAAATTGACAATTTGAAAAAAATCATTGTAAAGTGCTATTTGGAAGGATATTTTGAAATTGATATTAAAAAAAAATTGTAGATTGTGAGTTTTAGATTCTATCCATATAGTTAGATTCACCAATGCTATCACCAATATTTTTTTATAAATTTGGAAAGAGAAATTCCAAAATTCCTTCTAAATTCAATTACAAGCAAAACATCATCCTTTTTTGAGTAAATTTTTTTGAAATGGATTTGAAATGAGGTTCTCTTGACATGGTGATTTTTTGAAATTTTTGTGTTCTTAAAATCTTTGACCTCATTTTAGCAAATTCAGTTTTGAATTAAAGTCAATGCAATTTTGGCTTGGTCAAACACTTAGCATGCTCCTACATTGATAGTTTTAGAAAAATATGTCCTTTAGTATACCAAATCCAACCATTAGATAGGACAACAACTTGATAAAGTATCTCCACAAATTAGGATAACTTTCATCCAAGTAGTAAAGAGGATGAAGCTTGACTTTGAATCTATTCATTGTCCAAATAGTAGATGTCAAAGCCCTTAGGGATTGAGGGTGACCTCTACATCTCCTTCCCAACCATTGTCAAGAAATGCTTTTTTTCATTTTCAAGACAAATTGTGAAGCATAATCATGTGCGGAGTACTACATAAGTTGCCCAATTAATAAAAAATTATGACTTTTGCATCCATTGTTCATTCATGATCATCCATTTTCTAATAGTAGTTGCCATAGGGCAAGGTCCTTTATACTAAGCATTGTAAAAAATAAGGTCACTTGAGGCTTTGCCCTCCACATGTGAACCTTTCATTTTCTTAATGTCTACTTCACATGGCATTGTCCTATACTAATTATCCAAGGATATGAATTTTATTTTATTTTATTTTATTTTATAAATATTGGCTAAAATAATAGTTCAATTTTTTAAAATTATAAAATATCTAAAAAGTTCAATATATTATCAAGAACTCTTCCTAGTATTACATTTTCTTATTCTATTCAAATATTCACACCTTATGCTATTTTTCCTATGATTTTTTTCTTGGTAGTGATTTGAAATTGGGATTTGTTTTTTCAATTACTTGAACTATTATGTAGAAAAAAAATTATAGTTGTCTAACAAAAATTTTAATTTATTTAAATGGAATAAATTGTCATATTTGCAATTGGTATTTTCAAAAAATATGGGTGAAAACTTTAAGAAAATTATTGTGATTCTAATCAGAAATATTTCAGATTATTATATATATTGGAATAATCAAAGATTTTCATCAAAAATTAAATTAGAATGAATTTTTTTTCATTTTAAACAGAAAATAGAAAGGCTAAAAATCATGTATGATCCAATTTAGATATCATATTTGTGTTCATGACTA
This sequence comes from Straminergon stramineum, assembly GCA_963920665.1. Taxonomy (NCBI): domain Eukaryota; kingdom Viridiplantae; phylum Streptophyta; class Bryopsida; order Hypnales; family Calliergonaceae; genus Straminergon; species Straminergon stramineum. Next base: position 10,375,462 of record OY987264.1, on the reverse strand, counting down.
GTATGTAGAGTCCTCTTTGGAATTCAAAATTGAAATTGAAGTCATGTAAAAGTGATTGTTCTTGGAATTTGTGCCAACTTATGTAAAAGAGTTGTATTATTGTAGTTAATTGTTGCTCTTTGATCTTTTGGTCCCACAATCCATCTACTATAAGCTAGTGTTCCCAATTTTTTCATTGGATTATCTTCAATTTTTTTTTTTGAAACAAGCATATTCAAGAAACACACTGCAAGGGGTTTTGTCACGAGGAGAGTCCGTTTTCACGCAAGATAAGGAACTTGTCACTACTAGATATCGAACCTGCAACCACGCCATATGGTTTTTGGGTACCTCACCTCCATCACCCAGTAGTTTAGGGTCATCTTGGACCAACTTCTACCTTCTTTTCAACCAATTCCAAATTTCTTTCTCATCTTCAATGTCTTATTATTAGTATTGTCCTCTGAAAGCACCATTGTAGGAGTTAATTGACTCAATTAAAGACACTAAAAGTTTGATTGATCATTTCCTTGTATTATTCTACAATACTTCTTTTGTTGATTTTCTCTACTTTTACATGTCTCAAAATTTCGATGAGATTGGAGTAGGTATAGTTGGTTGTCTCTTCATCTTCCAGTTCTTGACTTTGTAAGAATAGAAAATATTGTTTTGTCTATTGAATAGAGCCATAGAGGTTTTGTGAGACACGAATTGATTGCAATTTCAAGAAATTGTTGGATCTATGAGAATGTAAATGAGATTAGATCTACTTGTTGTATGTGTTGTTTACAATTCTATGGTGGTTTTGAGCATGTTTGCAGTAGACCTAGTGACAAATTAAGGATTTATTCACAAGAGTGTTTTTTTAGTTCTTCATAGTTTGCATATAGTGAGAGTCACATGTTCTATACATGAATTTTCCCCTTCTTTCTACTATGATATCAAGCTTGGTTGCTTCAAACAAGAACTGGTGTTGGCATGACCATGAGCAAGCCCTAATTGCAAGGATGTTTAGGTTATAGGTTTAAAATCAAAGGATTGCCTTGTAGATGTAATTTATAGCACTCTATTCTATATGGAAAAAGATTTTATGTATATTTGAAGCTCCTACAAGACAATAGTTTTTGCACAAAGGAATTGTAAATGATGGTAGGTGCACTGACATCACCAATTGTGGTGCCCACTACCATCAAAATTCCCTTTGCATTAAGATTCATTGGCTCAACATCAAAGGCGAGTGTTGAATTAAGATTTGGCTCCAGTTGTTGTAGATCTAGATGGTCTAATTTAAGAGGAACAAGAACATCGCACTTTTCTTGGAACATTAGCCTTAGAAAACAAAGCTCAGCTAAAGAGTTGGTTTTTGCAGGAGCTGCTTCAAATATTTCAATGGATGGTGATTCTTCATTATATTCCAATGCCAATCGAGTAAGTTTGAAATTTCCTATCTCAATTACTATTTATCATTGTAAAATTTTTCTTTACGTATATTGTATGGCACATGATATTTTTCATTTTCATTTAGTATCATTGCAATAAAGCTTAGATGTCTTTTTTCTCTTAGCTTAAGTAGGATTTTAGATATTTTAATTGAAGTTGGATGAGTGATTTTCAATCATTTGATTTTATTGAGTAAACTCTCTAAATTTAACAATTATAAGCTTTCAAAACCTCATATTACATGGATATGTAAATGAATTTGCCTCAAGAGTGACTTCTTTGAGATGAATGTCCTTGCTATTATTATAGTTGAAGATGAAATGAATGAATACATCTCTCAAGATGAATGCATCTTTTGTGTTTCCATTCTTAAAATTTTGTTGTGGTTCTCGTTGTGGTGGAATTTGTTTTTGCAATTTGTTCTTTTTTAATTTTTACATCCTAAGGATTCTTTGATTATTATAGAAGTTATGATTTTCTCTATAATTCCTTTTGATTTTGAGTTAGGATTTTGAGTAATAAATTATTAGAATTTTTTTTTGAAAAAAAGATCAAACACAACTATTGAATTGTTCTAAATGCATACAAATACGACTAGCATCAATTGTATGAAGTCTTCTAGGTCTATATTACTTTTGAATATTTCATTTGCTTTGGATTGATGTGAGCAAATTCCATTTTATTTCTACAGAGTGTCCTTGCCATTATCCTGGGTGGAGGAGTAGGAACTCGATTGTTTCCTTTGACTATGAAACGAGCAAAGCCAGCTGTTCCAATTGGAGCCAATTATTGCTTAATTGATATTCCAAATAGCAATTGTATCAATAGTAACATCAATAAAGTGTATGTGCTCACTCAATACAATTCAACATCATTGAATAGGCATGTGTCTCAATCATTTGCAACCAATGTTGGAGGTTTTAAGAATGAAGGTTTTGTAGAGATTTTGGGTACCCAACAAAGTCCTGAAAATCCCAATTGGTTTGAGGTACTCAAATATGTTAGTATCTTTCTTTACAACTTCAAATAATTGTATTTGGTAATGAAGTGGGATAAAACAAACTTTCATATATGTAAGATTCTAAATAATTCGAAGGATTTGAAAACTTCTAATTTTAGACTTTAAGCACCATTATCAACACCTTGTAAGTAACTACACCTAGAGAAAGACCATTAATATTATTCAAGGAAGGATCAATGATAAACCATCACTTGAAAGAGGTATTAGGAGAAGTCAATAGACAAGTGTCATGCTATTAATTTACTGAAGGTGTTCATGAAATTCTTTCAAACATGACATTTATTGTGCTTGACATATGGCAGATTCTATCATCAATTAATGTTACTCTATTCAAATGAAATTTGAGAACAATTATGTATTTTTGAGTCAAAACAATATGTCTCAATTACTTCACTATGCCTTCTTTCTATTTGCATATAAACATACAATATTTTTTTTATCCATATACCAAATAGTTTTTTCATTACTTAAAATAAATACCAATACTTGGTATTCACATGTTATGAACAATTGCAACATTGTTTTGTTTGTGCCTTCCAAAATAACAATTTCATTCATTTTTCTTTAAAATATAGATTAGAAGGTATTTCTATTACATTTTATTAAACTTGATGTAGGGAATTGCTGATGTAGTAAGGCAATACCTTTGGCTCTTTCAAGAAGTTGAAGTTATAGACTTTTTGGTATTGGCTGGAGACCATTTGTACCGCATAGACTATCGAAAATTTATTCAAGTTCATCACGAGACAAATGCTGATATTACAGTGGTAGCATTGCCTATAGATGAAGCCCATGCAACTGCATTTGGACTTGTAAAGATTGATGAAACACGTCGTATTTATGAATTTGCGGAGAAGCCTAAGGGGGATGCACTTAGGGCTATGAAGGTATAAAGGTTGTATTAGCATAATCCAAACCACAACAATGTATTATTCTATCAACATATGTGTGGTTTTTGAACAATTCTTAGAGGTTTATGTTTATTGGTTAGACCTTATTAGTAAAGTATGTGTATGCTTTGAATATTTTACAGGTATAATTGACTTCATGTGAAGAAAATCAAGTAAGTACCATATTTGTTCTTGTAATTGTAAGAGTAGATGAGGTCATACATTCTAGTTCATTTACAGGTAGATACAACTGTGTTGGGCTTGGATGCTAAAAGAGCTACCCATAAACCCTATACTGCTAGCATGGGTATCTATGTGGTGCACAAAGAGGCTATGGTTTCATTGCTTCAAAAGGATTTTCCTGAAGCAAATGACTTTGGAAGTGAAGTGATCCCTAGAGCTACAAAGATGGGATTGAAGGTATTTTAAAATATGCCCTTTTTCTAAAATACTAGTCCATATTTTTTTTTATTGGACTCAATTGTGTTAGTCAATGGCTTAATACTAGAAGAAATTTATGCTTTTCTTAATGCATTTTTTGTGATGTCTACCAATGACATCAAATGTAACACCAAGACATTAGTTGTAAATTAAATGTATTATAAAAACAAGTGGACGTCACAAAAAATGCATGAAAAAAACATGAGAGTTATTTCATATAAATTTATGTACAATTAAAGAAAACTTATGACACTAATGTCATGAGATTTCAACAAAAAAAATACAATAAGGATTAGGCCTTGCTATTACGAAATGAACATAAAATCCATTACGTGGATGATGAATCATCACATCATGGTGATGATCCATTATAATGGTCATCACTTGCTTTTAAAAAAATTACTCTATAAAATGATGTAATACTTCTTCCATTCATGATACCAAGTGGTATGCTAAATACTAATCTCAGGTGACATTAGGTGCAAGCCTTCTTGTTTGATGGCTTTTGGGAAGACATTGGAACTATTAAAGCATTTTACAATGCTAATATGGGAATCACAAAGAAGCCTATTCCTGATTTTAGGTGGGCAATGCAACCTTTGGAAATCGTCTTTATTGGAAATGTTTCAACTAAGATAGAGTATAAATCAAGTTGTTCATTAGTATACAAGGATTTTTTGCTTCATTGTGAAGTATCTAAAATGATTTGTACAAAAATGCTACTATAATGACTAATGAGTGGCAATGAAATTAGCTACATTTAGATCATTATTCTAATTACTTGTAGCAATTGTTATGTGTCCAATGCCATGGGTTGTTATTATAGTTTTTTTGGCAAATAGTCTCCAATTTACACACAAGCTTGATTCCTTCCACCATCAAAGATGTTGGATGCTGATATTAGAGACAGTGTCATTGGAGAGGGTTGTATCATCCAGGTACTATTTGTAGAGATACTACAACCTTCAAAAGAATCTAGACAAACAAATAATATGTGATTGTATCAAAATATTATGTTTTCTATTTATGAAATGATATATGAAAAATCTTGTTTCTTGTATTTATGATTCAAATTAAGTATAAACTAAAAATGAAATTTGGGTGAGCTTTATTTTGGACACATACTTATATATTTTGGATCATAGAAGGCTAGAATCTATCATTGTTCATTGGGTGTCCGCTCATGGATAGCTAAGGGTGCACATGTAGAAGATTCACTACTCATGGGTGCTGATTATTATGAAGTGAGTGCATTTTCCATCCTTTTCAGACTTATTTGTAAAAGAATATTCGAATAGGAATTATCAATGAATTATTTTGATCTAAGATATCAGAAAAGGATTTGAACAAAAATGCTATTTTTTATGGAATAGACGTGAATATGATGATGTTTTTTACTTGAAGTTCTTCAAACTTGCAAATTCGTAATAAAATGAGACCTTATCAAAATTGAAGAATATGGCCAATGTAACTTTGCAATGACAATCTACATTCATGGCTTATTGATATACTTTTATCTATTATATTGTATAGCATCATCTAGTCATGTTACGACATGGTGTCATACATTCATGTTGATCTATGGCTAGGCAATCTTGGTGAAGCCCATTGCATGCATCTAAGCCTAGATCTTCATTACCACGTGTGTGCCAGATGGATGAACAACGGATTGAATTATTGTCTTCAGGTGGAATACCCATGGGCATTGGAAGGAACTCCATTATAAAAAAAGCCATTGTTGACAAGAATGCACTTATTGGAGAAAATGTTAAGGTATTTTCCATCAATTAAGTATTTAGAAGTCTTCGAAGCTTATTAAGTAAGTGATAGCAATATCTAAAATTTCACTTGATTCCATACAATACTTTTTTCTAATTCTTGAGTAAAAATTGACTAATAATGCTATATTTGATTTGTAGATAGAAAATGTGAATGAAGTTCAAGAGGCTGATTGATTGAAAGATGGATTTTTCATTAGAAGTGGACTAATTATAATTTTCAAGGACGCAATTATTTCCCATAGGACAATCATTTAGAATTATCTTTTGATTTGCCTTTTTGGAGTTAAGGTACATGTACATTTTTTGTAAATAAGTCCCAAGGTACTATAAGTTTTACCCCAATTTTTACCTTCATTTGGAAGCATGAATAGTTTTCTTCATGATTCACCTCTTCTATGTAAGACTTAGTAGATAGATTTTTTGCATCAAGCCTATCAAAGCCTAATTGCCATTAGCACCCATTTTTGCCACTTTTGCAAGATAATGTAACTTATTTTCTTATTCAATGTTATTTGCAATTAACTTCTAAATATAAACAACAAAAACTATTGGTGCATATGATGATTCAAAATAACCTTTGATTGGAGTTTCCTATACATATATGATGGTAAGTATTGTATCATTACATTATACAACCATTAACCAAATCTTTTCACCATTCTTCATCCTCATGAGAGAAGTCACAGAGAACCTAGTAATACATGCTAAATTGTCTCTATATTTATTGGTTATAGAGAAGCTTAGTGTTATCAATTATATGTTTTGTCTAAGCATAATGTAAATTAAACGTATTGTTATAACATAAATAGACATGAGTGCAATCCCTAATAGTTTGCATCACAATTTGACACCCCTCATTCATTCTTGAATCAAATATTGAATAGTTTTTTTTTATCTTATGGGATTTGTCCTATGTGAAGAAGAGAAGAATGATAGGTTGACAATCTTATATTGAGGTTCTAACAATTAGGTGGAGGTTGCATCAAAGGGGTGGTTACCTATGCCCATGCTATTCCCCATGGATGTAAAATCCTCTTGGAATCCTACATGGCCAAAGCAGTTAATATTATGCTGGTTTCAATTAGCTTTTTTTTTGCCACACCTTTGCGAAGTAGGCCAAATGGATATCTTCGAGACCATAATGGGCTAAAAATCTCACAACATTCAGTCTATTTAATTGATCTTGCAAATCACAGTGTCACATCTAGTATTAAATAGATAGGGCCCTCCTATGTTCTTTCTTGGATTTACACCAAGATCATGCAAAGTGTCATTACCATTTTATTTTCTATTAGAGGCTCCTATTTTCTATAGTCTCATTTGAAAAATGGGATACCTTTGAGTGTTTGTGGTCTCTTGGTCAGCCTTCATATCCCCCTATAAGGGCCTTTACATTACAACATTTGTTGATTGGCCAACATTATTGTTAGCAATAAGTTCATTTTCTTATAATAGTTGGCTATGCAATATGTGCCAAATATATACTCCTTCTGTCCCAAAATGATCTTCCTGTTGGACAAAGTATTCTAGATTAAGGCGAAAAATAACAATTTTTGAACCCATTTTACATTGTAAGTAGGTTGTGGTGCACTTCTAATGTCCTAGAAATTTTGAGTTTCGGAACCCTTGTCAAAGTGCAGTTTGGGAGTTTTGAAAAGTGGAATTTTTTGGGCATTTTTAAGGAGCACCAGTGGACACATAACTATTGAGTGTGAGGTCATTGTTTTTTAGGCACTTAGAATGTTCCCAAGACCATGTGTGGACCTTTGTACCACCTTCCAAAACTTCATCTCCTTCAACCAAGAAACACGCAAAGAGATGCAAAAAATAAAAATGAAGAGTGTTGATTGACATCTTTAGTCATTTAATTTGAATTTTGATTGATGATTGCATGGATGGAAGGGAAACTATTGCTTAGAGTTGTTTTGCTAGTCCCAATTAGCAACCAAAAGTCAAATTTGACTAATTCTCACTTCATTAAGTGCAATAGGAAGATCATTTTGGGACAAAAAATTGAGTCCAACAAGAAGATCATTTTGGGACGGAGGTAGTATTTTTTAACCTCAAGAAGTTAATTGGACAACCTCAAGAGAAAACATCCAATCCTATTACCAATCCTAAAATATCTTCATCATTGTAGCATAACAATTCCCATACAAGTATTCAATTCAATTTATCATTGAAGTTACCCAATAAGTGATATATATATATATATATATATATATATATATATATATATATATATATATATATATATATGTATCAAAAAAATCTATTGGAGTTGCATTACATTTTATATTATTTCTTTCACCTCTAAAAATGGATCCAATTGTATACCTATAAACTCAAATCTTAGATCAAATCATGCACTCAGTTTAAGAACTAGAGATATGAAGGTAGAAAGATGAAATAATTGTGCAAAACTTTAATATGAAACTCAAAGTACATCATATCAAATGGAATTGATGGCCATCTAATTGTACAATACAAGACAAAAAATTTCAATGGCCACAATTGAATCTTCATCACAAAGTTTAGAACCTACGGTTTGTCAACAATTATCATGTGGTTATCGTTGTTTTATGGGTTTGCACATTAATATACAATTTATCGCATCATTACAATGCACTACTTTACAACTTATCGCACTATTACCATGCATTACTTTCAATTGCAAGTAATGCATTGTAACAATGAGATGAATTGTAAAGTAATACATCATAATGATGTGCTAAATTGTATATTAACGTGAAAACCCATGAAACAACGATAACCACATGATAACTGTTGACAAATTGCAAGATCTCAACTCAATTTTGGAGCTTCCTCTCTTTGAATGATTATAGATAGTTGTTTATTGTGTTAGAGGCATTATCATTGATAAGAGGTTGTTAGAGGCATTATCAACTCTATTGGTAAATAATCAAGAAATAGAGCTCAAAAAAGAAATAATATATCCTTTTGTTTAATAAAAAACCTCCTTCCAATTAACTTTTTTTTAACTTCATACTTTTTTAACAAACAATCTTTTGTATTCTAATTTTTAGGATGATTCTACAACAATATACAAATTACCCAAAATTAAGGTTTTTCTAAGAGTGTGTATAAGGACTATATTGAATACTTTGTGTTTTCTCCGATATTAAAAAGTTTGACTATAATATTATCTATTTGGATTGTAATAACTTTAAAATAAATATATTTTTTATAGACATAGAAAAAATTTTAAGTTTATTTCATCTAAAATTCTTGTTATGAAGGAAATTTCCAAAAAGAGGTTTAACTCTTTATTGCTTAGAGATGAATGGTATATTAGAATTGCCAAGACTTTTGATAATATCATTTGAAATGCAAGATTAGCTTTTTATAATGGTAGTTGACCATCTTACAAGCCTTTTTAACCCCTAAATGCCCAAGGCATCCAAATGTGGTGTTTGGAAGACTTTGAAGTTAAGTAAAATCCAATCAAATTGCTATTATTATTAGTTTATATTTTTGGAGAATTCTTTTTGAAGTCTAGTTTTAGGATCAAAAAGTTGATCTTAAAAATAAGGGATTATGATTTTTCTATTGAAGATTTTGTGCAAGGATATCCAGTGCAATCTTGACTTCCCATAGTGTTGTGGGCTCTTGGAAATGAGCCTCAAATACACTAGATTTGGGAGGCAAAATCACATTAGAAATTCATTAAAAAAAATTGTAGAATAGATTTTGAAAAATTGTAAATTGATTGGGGTTGTGCATGCTAGGCCCTATAACCTCATATTTTTTTAGTGACCAACTTTTTAGAGTTGACATGCAAAAATTGAATTGAGAAATTTTCATAGTTTTTACACCCTCATGATCAAACATTATAATCTTTCAATGTGTAAGTGATATTGTTATGTTTGCTTTTCCTATGTGATCTCTAACATGTCTAGTTTGAATTTGTATGGTTACAATTCAAAAGAAATTGGTATAGCTTATAAAAATGTTGACTTTTTGTTCAATTTTGAGCAAATTTCACAAAGCTCCAAATAGGCCTTGGGCATTTAGGGGTTAATGCAAAAAATGTTTCTATAAAATCTTCTATGGTAAAGATTTAATACCCTTAGAAAATTGATTGCTAAAATTCACTTAAGTCAATTCAAAAAGGTTCTAGAATATTCAAAAAGGTTCTAGAATATTCAAAAAGAATCTAGAAGGTTTTAGAAAACCGTAGAAGGTTGTAGAATTTTTTTTTAAATTATAGAAAGTTATAAATAGAAGTTTGTAGAAGCTTGTAGATGATTGTAGAAAATTGAAGAAAGTTGTTGAAGATTGTAGAAGGTTCAATTTTTTTTACAAAAAGCCTAGAAGACTCTCAAAAAATTGAACAAGTACCAAAAAAAATTAAAGAATTCTACATGGTTTCCAAAGGCTCTTCACGTATGTGCGATAAGCTTCAAATCCAATGAAGGATCTCCAGCAAGTTCGTTCCAAACAACAACTGCATGACAAATTCAAAGAAATCCTTTGAGAAGCTCTCCCCCGCCTGACGCACCTAGGAGAAGAGGAAAATTCCATCCGCTCCAACCAATACTGCACACGTCAGCATCTCCATCTCATGCAATTCTATATCCGTCATAACACGTGTCGATTCCAATGATCTCGAATCTTCGAGAGCCATCCAGAATGTCTTTGTCACTTATCGAAAACAGCGGTTGCCTCGCAAGCACGCAACACGGCAAGAGCCAACCACCAAAAAAACCCGTACACATTCATCCTCAGTTTATCATCCAAAATGTATCAGACGACAGCAACGAAGAGCAAAGAATCATCCAAACACGTTCGTTGCATCGTCAACTTCCTTCCGAGACCGCGTTTTCGCGTCGTCACCCTCCTGCCTTATATAAACCCCAGAGACCAGCTTCTCTCAGCAAGTTTCTTTCCGTTCCTTGCGCTTGTCTACCAATTGTATTTTTTGAGGTTGCGAAGTTATTTGCTGAATTTGAGAGGGGACGCTGGTGTTTGTGATTATTGCCGTAAATTGTTGTTGCCGGAGGTGAGAGTTTTTAGAGCAAGATGCAGATCTTTGTGAAGACTTTGACGGGGAAGACCATCACCTTGGAGGTCGAAAGCTCCGACACGATTGACAATGTCAAGACGAAGATCCAAGACAAGGAAGGGATTCCGCCCGACCAGCAGCGTTTGATCTTCGCTGGGAAGCAGTTGGAGGACGGGCGCACTCTCGCAGATTATAATATCCAGAAGGAGAGCACGTTGCACTTGGTGCTGCGTTTGAGGGGAGGTATGCAAATCTTCGTGAAGACCTTGACGGGCAAGACCATCACGCTTGAGGTGGAGAGCTCGGACACGATTGATAACGTGAAGGCGAAGATCCAAGATAAGGAGGGGATTCCGCCCGACCAGCAGCGTCTGATTTTTGCAGGGAAGCAGTTGGAGGATGGTCGTACCCTGGCGGATTACAACATTCAAAAAGAAAGCACTCTGCATTTGGTGCTTAGGTTGAGGGGAGGTATGCAAATCTTCGTGAAGACCTTGACGGGCAAGACCATCACGCTTGAGGTGGAGAGCTCGGATACGATTGATAACGTGAAGGCGAAGATCCAAGATAAGGAGGGCATTCCTCCTGACCAGCAGCGTCTGATTTTCGCTGGCAAGCAGTTGGAGGATGGTCGTACCCTGGCGGATTACAATATCCAAAAAGAAAGCACTCTGCATTTGGTGCTTAGGTTGAGGGGAGGTATGCAGATATTCGTAAAGACTCTCACGGGCAAGACCATCACACTTGAGGTGGAGAGCTCGGACACGATTGATAATGTGAAGACCAAGATCCAGGACAAGGAGGGCATTCCTCCTGACCAGCAGAGGTTGATCTTTGCAGGGAAGCAGTTGGAAGATGGCCGTACCCTTGCAGACTACAACATCCAGAAGGAGTCTACTTTGCATTTGGTTCTGCGTTTGAGGGGTGGCATGTAGATTCTGGTGATGTCCTGTGATTGGAAGTGAGTCTAGAATTACTACCAGCAACGTACCCTTGGTTGCTTACTGTCTTAAGAAGGATTGATGTATCTTGGAATTTGTAAATTCAAATAAATTTCCTCTACTTTTACTCACAATTTCCTTTAGTCTTCTGTGGCCTTATCCGGGATGATGTAAAGTTTGCACGCGAATGGAATGCTCTCTTGTCACTCTGCAATCTAAAACATTTTTCTACCTGGCATGTTGATGGTTAGTTATTACGTGCATATATTTCTTCGGCATTTCAAATGTTTGGGATTAGTAATTTCATGTATGTTTTCGTTGCAATCTGGCATCAGTCTTATTAAACTCTCTTTGGGCCGGATTGGTGGGGTAGATGGTTTGTTTTGCCTTCGTAACCTTGTTCGGGTCGTAATGCGTTTCTCTTTCATGCCATTGAACGTGCGTCAAGATGTGGCAAATAAACTGCAAAATGAACTCCGAATATGAATACATATTTTCAAAGTACACGTTCACGACAGTTTGACGTAAACAGGTGTCGGCAGCATTGAGGTCAATATTACAATATTGTCTGCACCATACAAAATTGTCTTACTCTTCACAATTTTTCTTGAATTATTGTTTGCACCATTATTACGATTGCTCTGAGAATGTATATCGGCGTGCAGATCGACGACGGGAAATCTTATGATCGGTAAGTTCGATGCTTCATGACGTGAGGATCACTGCAACAGTTCTTAAAGAAAAACTACTATAAAATACGCGCTGCATTGCCAATTTTCTTTTCGAAAATTCCATTAATATTCAACGACTAGATACGTTCCAGGAACACGAGATGTGACCTCGAAGGCAAGGAACTCGTGGTACCGGCCTGAACACGGAATTCCTCTCCAGCGAGGCCATGTCTGCACCGCTACTTCAGCACCACGACAATCGAACTCGAAGTTACATCTTACCGAGTACCGACCTCCAGCAACCGAGTGGTCGGCACCACACTATTCTCCAGTGACCGATCCTCAACGGCTTCATAAACTGAAACCGGCTTCAGTTCCTCCCACCCATCCATCTGCCACCCATCCATTCACAGTTTCGTTTTCATGTAATTCTAGTTTCATTTGCTGTCAAGGGTGAGTCCCCAATTGCAACGAGAAGCTCTCGTGTATGCCACTTGAATTATTCTCCCTGGTTACCAGGTTGAAGTCCCATTGGCTCACTTGATTGGCATCTGAACTTCACAATTTCTGCTTCCTCGTTTGAATTGGTCGGCTCCGGCGTGATGGCGAGGGACAACAAGCTGGAGACGGTGATCGAGAATGCGACGAAGCAGGGGCTGACCATGAAAGTGGGCAACCCGCAGTGCTTTGTGCGCCTGGCCAGCGTGAAGAAGGGCGAGCAATACACCGTGAGGCTATGTTTGGATTGGACGTACCAGGAGTTCGTGTTGGAGGGCAAGAGCGACGCCGCCATGAAGTTTTTTTGTCAGTTCCGACGATTGCTGCGATTACGAGCGCATCACGGTGAAGGAATCGCAGCCGGGCGTCTTCGTGGCGGAGACTGTGGCTCGCAAGCAAGCGTTTGGTGGCCGCGAGGAAGCAGAAGACGCTGCTGCTCAGTCGCCATCCCTTCCCCTGAAGAAAGAGACCATGTTCAGGTGGAGGTTTTGGGTGAAGGAATGACATCCATTGCGTAGAACGTCAATTTCGTTGAATTGACGGTATTCCACAAACGGGCACAAATCTGTGACATATATCTTCACAACGGTCTAATTTCAGGCCACAAAACTGGGAATTGTATAGATTTTGGTTTCAGGCCGACGTGCACCGTGAACTGTGCCAAAGTAATGGAATATCGCCAATTCAACGAAATTGACGTCCGTTATTAGTAGAGCGAAAATTAAAGCAGTGTTGTAGACACCTAAGTAATTGATTCTTTGCACCTTTCATTTATGAAATGGACTAGGTATTGGTGCGGAAGTGGAGTTTCTCAATGGAAATAACATCCCTCGCCACTTTCTTAATTGGAGTGGCCAGGGATGTTTTTCCCATAAGAAATGGAGGATTGATATAGTAAGGAAATTCCCATTTGTTTGGTAATTTTCAGTTAGAATAGACGACAGAGATTATTTGAAAGTACAATTGTACTCTACTTAAACCAGCCCAGGCAAGTTTTCAGAGGAAGGTTTAGCCGCTTTGTAAATATCATTTTTGGCATCTCATTTGCCAATTTCATTGAATTCGTCACTTGGCACTAGCTAGAGAAATCCAAGCTCATATTGAAATTTCATACTGAAGGTGTGAAATTCCAGAGTAAGTCGCACTATGATAGTGCAATTTATTGGCTTTCGGCATTTGCTGGTGTCTGTTGCTCTTCGAGACTTCACTAATTGGCGATCAAAGAATGTATGTAACTTGAGGGATTTCAGTGTTCCTCATGCATCATCTTGCATGGAAATCTGCCAAAAGTAGACCTTTCAAACTGGCCATGATTGTTTCAATTGATCAGACAGTGTGAAATAAATCGAATGATGGTCATATTCAATAAGTAGCGTTCTTATCTGCAATTTCATTAAAATGGCATATGCGATGCGCCATTTTTGACATACTCTGCGCCATTTTAATGGAATGCCATGTAGTTTCTAACATATTCTGCGCCATTTTAATGGAATGTTGCGCCATTTCATCATCATACCGCCATTTTAATGAAATTGACCATGTCTTCCGAGTGTCATACTTGTGGTCAACCTTCAAGTGGCTGCATAAAACTCTCAAAAACGGGACTGAATACAGAATTTCGTGAATGAAGTACATGGTTTGCCCTAGTAAAGTATTGGATATATTAACAATAATGAGCTAGATTATGCATTGAGCTTAAGTGGGCACTAATTGCAATATCCTACACCCTAGCACGTGATCTTGTGCTATTACTTCAGACAGAGTTACAGACCGACCTCATAATCTCCTCCCATTGTGTCGATGGTCAGATGAGGCCAATTTAGTCCACAATAATCACAAGGGATGGTCTTGCAGTAGTGAGCCGGGTCAGAGAACGCAGCAGCCGTAAATCTCGTTGCTCTTCGACTCGAATGATAGGTCTTCTCTGGCCGTACTAGCTCGTGGCCTGCCAAAAGTTTGCCGGTATAAACTCCTGACATTTCACAATAGCGATCGTGAATCGCAAATCATAAAGAATTAAAAATTCGACCTCGAACTTGGGGTAGTTTCGATCTAAAACACATGAATTAAATCCATGATTTTAGAAATCTCTGAATGGTTTTTGCTCAAGGTGAGAAGAGATCGATAGCAGTAAGATTTTACATAATTATCTCAAAAACAGATGTAACCAATAGTTCGAAGAAAGACAAATTTTAGGCCACAATTTAAAACGGATCCATCAAGATGGGCAATTTCATTAAAATGGCGTATGCCATGCGCCATTTTTGACATACTCTGCGCCATTTTAATGGAATGCCGTGTAGTTTCTAACATATTCTGCGCCATTTTAATGGAATGTTGCGCCATTTCATCATCATACCGCCATTTTAATGAAATTGACCATCAAGGGAAATTATGGAAATGGAAAGAACACGGAGGGTAGATCAACCTTTCAATTAAAAGCTTGATTAAATTTGTTGAGTGTACGATTTGGGGAATCTTTGAGATATTCTTGATATTGATTCGTAATTGTCCTTGATTATTTACTCTTACTTGTTCTTAATTTATTCTTTGTTTACTCAAGTAATCAAAATTTAGTTAAAATGGCGTTATTCCACGAACTTGGCAGTCTTATGTTTAGACCGTGCGGTCTGAAATGTATACCCGTCCTCGAGTCTAGAGCTAAAGAAGGAAATGCATGGAAAAATGGCGGATGGAAAACTGCCATTTTAACGAAATTTTCCATCAGTCTACTAAAATGCACCCCTACAGCAACGTTTGCAGGTACGTCTCAATGTTGGTTATAAATTAAGACGTCATTCCAAAGTTGACATTCAACATTTTAGAATATTTTTTGCTTACATTTACAAACGTTGCTAAACCCTCCAATTTCTAGTAGTGACTTTGGGCTGTTCCGAAACTAGCCAAGTCTGGACAGGTGACTTTGTACGCAGACCTATTGTTGGACCCAGGTCGAAATCCACACTGGATGACCTACACCTAGAAGCCAAGAACATTGTCCGAAATGATGAGCCAGCGATGCAGTCCTTTGCATCTGGAAGACGAACCAGCGGAGTTAGTGGAGCATTCTAGTTTTCATGATGACTAGTACTTTCAGCTAAGTGTCAGGGCGTTAACCTTAAAGACTGTAACTGAATACTCTCGTGTGTGTGTTTACACACCGCGTTGATGCTAGTCAGTGCGTTAGAGCTTTTGCAGCGATAGTGTACTCTGTGCATGGCTTAGTGCAGAGGGGTGTATGACAAGTATGTTGAGTATAATATATCTGTCTTGCTGCTAAAGGTGTCGTGAGTACTTGTTTTTGGGTAAAGAGATCTGTGTGAATTGTTGGTACAGTATACTAGGTTGCATGTTATTGCAGTAGTTTCAACACCTATCTGAGCAACAATTTCCAGTCGTAACTTACCTACGGAGATCGTCACTTCCATGTGCTCGAAATCACAACAGTCGTCCGAAGTGAAAATCATCTTCCTGAGCACAGTTGCAGGCTCCAAACAAAACTCCTGGTACGTCCAGTTGATGTCGATCTTGAGGTTGTGCTCAGACCCGTCCGCAATTGTGTCCAGCTTGGCAAAACAACTGTCGAAGGACCAACTCTTGCTGGGTGCGGTTCACGACCTCGGTCTTCACCTTCGTGTTCATCATCACGACTAAATCGACAGCAGATCGATTGACAACCTCAGTAATTATTCACTGTAGTGCGGGGGATGGCTGCAGCTAGCTGGCCAGATTGGGTTTACAAGAGGGGACAAGAGCTAGCAATTAAGAGAACACTTACGATGGCATCCACTTTGGGAATTCGTCATCGTCTAAAACGGATATTTCGTTAAAACGGAGATATTCCACAAACTTGGCACTTTGAGGTTCAGACCGCGCGGTCTGAAATGTATATCCCTCCTAGATTTCAGACGGTGTGGTCTGAAATCTACACCTGTCCTAGAAAATAAATGGAAAAATGGCGTATGAATACCGCCGTTTTAACGAAATATCTGTTCTAAGCTTAACCTTTATAAGGTTTCAAGTTGGGCCTTGAGTCCTCCCGGGAGGGCGTGCCGCTGAAGAGAAGAAAGCCGTTATGTCGGCGGATGTCGGCGGGTCTAACGGATATTTCCTTAAAACGGCGATATTCCACACACTTGGCACTTTGAGGTTCAGACCGCGCGGTCTGAAATGTATACCCCTCCTAGATTTCAGACGGTGTGGTCTGAAATCTACACCTATCCTAGAAAATAAATGGAAAAATGGCTTGTGAATACCGCCATTTTAACGAAATATCTGTTAGTCTGCAACTTCAGTCTGCCAAGTCCTCGCAACTGCGAATTGAAATTTCCTACGAGAGAGCAGCCGACTTTTTAGGATTCTAGTTTTATCGTATTGTATGCGTAGACAGAGTGTTTAGTATGTGTCGATCACGGGAGTTCGTGACTTCGCTGAACTAAGTCGATTATTACAGTCAAGAATAGTCAAAGATTTCTAAGTGTAAGACTCTAGCTAAGTAACTCCACATCATGTGCAGAATTACGGAGCAGATATTTAATGAACTCTTATCTGCAGTCCGCATTCATCAACGAATATCAATCAGATAATCACCATCAAACACGTACCGAGTCCAAATTTCCCTGTTTGCTGGTTTTCATGTAGTCCACACTGTCTGCGCCTGGCAAGCTGGAACTGCCAAAATAACATTAAACCAACGAACGACGTCTGCACAAAATGGCACGTGAGTTCCAGGTGTTGAACCCAATTAATTTTAACGCGGGGATCCGCCGGTTTAATCGATACAGCTTGCAGTTGACCGCCTGGTTATTCTTGGCCGACACATACAAACGGTACGTTCCTCTGATACGTTGATCGATTCCGACAGTTGATCTCTGAAATCCTCGAGATCTCTCCCGAGTCCCGACTGAAACCAAAATTTCGTTAGAATGGCGGTATTCCATTAAAATGGCGCGGAAGGGGAAGGGTGAATCAAAGAAGGAAATGAGTGGAAAAATGGCCTACGTAATACTGCCATTTCAACGAAATTTCCCATCTAAGAGATTGTAGGTACCGGTGGAACTCATTCCTGAGACAACTTTCAGTCACCACAGATCCTTGTATATGAATGGACGCTGCTAGCATGACCTTCAAAAATCTCATCATAGCTCTGTTAAGTTTCGTCCTTCAGTATGAAATTTCAATATGAGCTTGGATTTCTCTAGCTAGTGCCAAGTGACGAATTCAATGAAATTGGCAAATGAGATGCCAAAAATGATATTTACAAAGCGGCTAAACCTTCCTCTGAAAACTTGCCTGGGCTGGTTTAAGTAGAGTACAATTGTACTTTCAAATAATCTCTGTCGTCTATTCTAACTGAAAATTACCAAACAAATGGGAATTTCCTTACTATATCAATCCTCCATTTCTTATGGGAAAAACATCCCTGGCCACTCCAATTAAGAAAGTGGCGAGGGATGTTATTTCCATTGAGAAACTCCACTTCCGCACCAATACCTAGTCCATTTCATAAATGAAAGGTGCAAAGAATCAATTACTTAGGTGTCTACAACACTGCTTTAATTTTCGTTCTACTAATAACGGACGTCGATTTCGTTGAATTGGCGATATTCCATTACTTTGGCACAGTTCACGGTGCACGTCGGCCTGAAACCAAAATCTATACAATTCCCAGTTTTGTGGCCTGAAATTAGACCGTTGTGAAGATATATGTCACAGATTTGTGCCCGTTTGTGGAATACCGTCAATTCAACGAAATTGACGTTCTACGCAATGGATGTCATTCCTTCACCCAAAACCTCCACCTGAACATGGTCTCTTTCTTCAGGGGAAGGGACGGCGACTGAGCAGCCGCGTCTTCTGCTTCCTCGCGACCACCAAACCCTTGCTTGCGAGCCACAGTCTCCGCCACGAAAGCGCCCGGCTGCGATTCCTTCACCGTGATGCGCTCGTAATCGCAGCAATCGTCGGAACTGACAAAAAAACTTCATGGCGGCGTCGCTCTTGCCCTCCAACACGAACTCCTGGTACGTCCAATCCAAACATAGCCTCACGGTGTATTGCTCGCCCTTCTTCACGCTGGCCAGGCGCACAAAGCACTGCGGGTTGCCCACTTTCATGGTCAGCCCCTGCTTCGTCGCATTCTCGATCACCGTCTCCAGCTTGTTGTCCCTCGCCATCACGCTGGAGCCGACCAATTCAAACGAGGAAGCAGAAATTGTGAAGTTCAGATGCCAATCAAGTGAGCCAATGGGACTTCAACCTGGTAACCAGGGAGAATAATTCAAGTGGCATACACGAGAGCTTCTCGTTGCAATTGGGGACTCACCCTTGACAGCAAATGAAACTAGAATTACATGAAAATGAGACTGTGAATGGATGGGTGGCAGATGGATGGGTGGGAGGAACTGAAGCCGGTTTCAGTTTATGAAGCCGTTGAGGATCGGTCACTGGAGAATAGTGTGGTGCCGACCACTCGGTTGCTGGAGGTCGGTACTCGTTAAGATGTAACTTCGAGTTAGATTGCCGTGGTGCTGAAGTAGCGGTGCAGACATGGCCTCGCTGGAGAGGAATTCCGTGTCCAGGCCGGTACCACGAGTTCCTTGCCTTCCAGGTCACATCTCGTGTTCCTGGAACGTATTTATCTAGTCGTTGAATATTAATGGAATTTTCGAATAGAAAATTGGCAATGCAGCGCGTATTTTATAAGGTAGAAGCAGCTAAATGTAACAGGATCCGTTGGATGACACCTGAAAAACAAGCTAAATCCAAACTCTTGGGGACCTAAAGTAGACAAGTGGGGTTCCAAGAAGATGTCACTCTTTCAAGAAGCAACTAATCACCTGCACTTGATCCAAGTTTAGAGAGTGTTGTTTTTAGGTGTTTCTGTGCCCATTTTGGTGTAAGTCTAGTGTTCACAATAGGTGCATTTATGAAGTACTTTTCAAAAACTCGTATAATATTCATACAAACTCGGAAAAATATGAAACCAATTTTGTTGGTATCCTAAACCATTTCCTAACACACTCACATCATTTTTTCTTGTACTCACCCTCCATATCAAGAGATTCAAAACAAGTGTGGCATTTAGGTGCTTCTATCTTAACCCCTAAATGCCCAAGGCCTATTTGGAGCTTCTTGAAATTTGTTCTAAATTGAACAAGAAGTCAAAATTTTCATAAGTTATACCAATTTCTTTTGAATTGTAACCGTACAAATTCAAACTAGACATGTTAGAGATCAAACAGGAAAAGAAAACATAACAATGTCACTTATGGATTGAAAGATTGTAATGTTTGATTGTGAGGGTGTTAAAAGTGTGAAAATTTTTCAATCATCCTACTACATGTCAACTCTAAAAAGTTGGTCACTACAAAAATATGAGGTTATAGGGCTTAGCATGCACAACTCCAATCAATTTACGGTTTTTCAAAATCTATTCTACAATTTTTTTAAATGAAATTCTAATGTGATTTTTCCTCCAAGATCTAGTGTATTTGAGGCTCATTTCTAAGAGCCCTCAACACTACAAGAGATCAAGATTGCAATGGGCATCTTTGCATAAAATCTTGAATAGAAAAATCATAATCCTTCATTTTTAAGATTGGCTTTTTTATCCTAAAACTAGACTTCAAAATGAATTCTCCAAAAATACAAACTACTAATAATAGCAATTTGGTTGGATTTTACTTAACTTCAAATTTTTCGAAACACCAGAATCTGGTGCCTTGGGCATTTAGGGGTTAATAGTTTTTTCTTAAAACTGTTGTAGTGATCTTCACATCAAGAAGCAATGAAGCATCTCCCCCATCATCTGATTTCCCGTCGTCGACCTGCACGCCCATATACATTCTCACAGCAATTGTAATAATGGTGCAGAGAATTTAAGAAAAAATTTCAGCAGTAAGACAATTTTTTATGGTGCAGACAATATTGTAATATTGACCTCAATGCTGCCAACACCTGTTTATATCAAGCCGGCGTCATCATGTTGAAAATATTCATATCCGGAGTTTCATTTTTCGTTTTATTTGACACAAATTGACGCACCAACAATTGTGTGAAAGAGAAACACATTACAACCTGAACATCATCAGTCATGGTAGAACCATGCCACCCGTTCCCAATTCGCGACCAGGGATCCATCCCAACCTGCCTAGGGTGTAGTTATTCCCAACCAAGGCTAGACTGACAAATTTCCAAACAAAGCTTGGAATGTATTGTTTTCTCCTTTTCAGGGTTGGAACTAGTAAGGTCATGACACATGTCTCAAAGTAGTGACCAAGAAAGTAGGAAGTAATGAGCGGGAAAGTAGTTCTTGAATGATCGAAATTGCAACTACCTTTTTTACCCTTTTTTATAGAACACAAGGAATGTAGCCATTGTGGGGAAAGGTGAGGCATGGAAGTTTTGGGAAGGGGGAAATTTGTACATTTTTATTTTTCAGTGGTATTAAAGATATCCCCACTTCCAAATCAATTCAATATTCTAGAATTTAGATTTATGTCTCTAAAATCTAAATTTAATGTAGATTTCAATGTGTGTACACAATACAATTTGCAAATGTTGGAGACTCATATCTAATTAATATGTAGATTTTGAATTTTCAAACTCACTGATTTGTACATTTCAAATTTTTTGATCTAGACCCTTTGTTAGGTTTCAAGAGTTTAAAATATTAGTAATATGTAGATTTCACTTGTTTAAACGCTTTACAATTTCATATATTGTAAAACTTCTAAAGTATAAAAAATATACAAACTTTAGGAATGATAGATTTTTGTGAATAGAATTCATTGCCTTGGAGATTGAAAACTTGCAAGCCTTATGTATCCAATATCATAGTACTCTTGACAATCAATATAGGACACTTGCATCTTATAAAACCTACGAAATATTAGGTGGAAATACTAATGATCAATTTCATTAAAATGCCGGTATTCCATTAAATTGGCGATTTGGCAGTCCATTTTGCTACTTTGGCACTTTTAAGGTTTAGATTGCACAATCTAAAATCGTCGTAGATGTTAGATATATTGATTTGTCCTAGATGTATAAAATGTGGACATGTCATAGTTGATTTAGACCGTGCAATTTGAAATCTATACTAGTTTTAGATTTCTAAAATATATATGTGTCTAAGATGTCGAAAATCTATACCAATTCTAGATGTCCCTTTTACAATTTGGATTGCACATATGGGATTTGGAAAAAATTCATGAAAATCCCTACAAAGAAAATCCAACTATCTTTTTTGTTCTTCAATAGGGAATTCCAAACAAATCCCCTATTAAAATGAAAAAAATTCACCCAATGATTTCTTTTTATTCAAAATTTCTTTGAAGATCAATTCTATGTAGAGTTGTAGACATTATAATACTAGAAATTATAAAAATTGCCAAAAATCGATAAGAATAAACTACAACAACTCCAAATTAGTAATAGGGAATTCCAAACAAATCCAATGTGAATTACTCAATGTTTACAACTACCACATGCCTATACTTTTATTTCAAATTTAATAGAAAATGGACACAAAAAACAAAATTTATGAGTAAAAAAGCAATTATCTAAGGCCAAGAGGACAAAAAATGAACAAATGTTTCTTACAAGGGTGATTGCAAGAAACACCTACCAATTTGGTTGTATTTTGATTTTGGAAAATTATATATTTTGAATTATAAATTCAATTCCAAAATCAAGAAAATATATTTCTAGATATCTTGCTTGTTATTGTATCCCTTATTTTTCAGAAATTTTTAAAAATCATTTTATATTTAAAAATCAATTTTGTTAATTTGTCACACTTTGACATTTAGGAATTTTTCGTACTATTGAGTGGTTTAAATTAGTAATTTTCAGCTGAAATTTCTATGGTATATTCTTCTAGTAGGCATACATGTTTCCACTAAAGAAAATCTAAAAATTCCTTTTTTAATATCCTCCACGTTTGTGCAAATAGGCCTCCAATCCCTTGCGCATGCAATTTTAAACATTAGAGATAATTTAGAACTCATTATTTTGCCCAAATCTCATCATCCAGAAGTCCTCCCAAATGCCCAATTTTTAGTTTTGTTGAAAATGTTTTTTCCTAATTTCTAAAAATTAAAATGTCAAAGTATGTGTTTTCTTTGCCAAAATTCTATGTCCCTAAATATGTAACATAAAATACATACTTTGACATTTTAATTTTTAGAAATTAGGAAAAAACATTTTCAACAAAACTAAAAATTGGGCATTTGGGAGGACTTCTGGATGATGAGATTTGGGCAAAATAATGAGTTCTAAATTATCTCTAATGTTTAAAATTGCATGCGCAAGGGATTGGAGGCCTATTTGCACAAACGTGGAGGATATTAAAAAAGGAATTTTTAGATTTTCTTTAGTGGAAACATGTATGCCTACTAGAGGAATATACCATAGAAATTTCAGCTGAAAATTACTAATTTAAACCACTCAATAGTATGAAAAATTCCTAAATGTCAAAGTGTGACAAATTAACAAAATTGATTTTTAAATATAAAATAATTTTTAAAAATTTCTGAAAAATAAGGGATACAATAACAAGCAAGATATCTAGAAATATATTTTCTTGATTTTGGAATTGAATTTATAATTCAAAATATATAATGTTCCAAAATCAAAATACAACCAAATTGGTAGGTATTTCTTGTAATCACCTTTGTCAACCCATATATATTATCTATTTTTAGAATCCCTTTGAACAATAATTGCAAGTTTACTTAGAAGAACATCCTTTCCAAATTGCAACTCCAATTTTTTTTGGGGGGGGTACTAAATAGTATTGAAAGTCTATCCCCCCAAATGGACAAATTGACAAGCGTGACAAAAATTGAGGGCAATATTTGAATAGTAAAAACATTTATGAAAATATAGGAAAAAAATTAGCCAAGTTGTATAATAGTCATGAGTACCTTACTTAAGAATCTTGAGTCTTTTGGAACCATAACTCAAAAGTTGTGGCCAAAAAACAAATCATCACATAAGGTGTGATAGAAAATAAAACAAATGTTTCTTGCAATCATCCTAAAATCATCGAACATTCAAACATTTTTGCATAGAGATGTAGAAGAATTAATGTGTGCTTGATCACACTCATGATTCAAAAATGAAAAAAAAAAAAAGAGTATTTTTGTTGCTTTAGAAAGAATATTTTTTATTAATGACGTCAGTTTCGTTAAAATGGCGGAATTCTACTACTTTGACAGTTTCAGTGATTGCAGCGCACGGCCTGAATTGTCAGGCTATGTCAGCCTTAGTTTTTAGAGTATTGCGTAGACTGAGTTCACAATTTCTGTAGCCTAGAATCTCTCCAATTTAATGAAATTGACGATTTCAACAGTAAGGAGTAGGGGTTGCACTCC
Organism: Straminergon stramineum; assembly: GCA_963920665.1. NCBI lineage: Eukaryota > Viridiplantae > Streptophyta > Bryopsida > Hypnales > Calliergonaceae > Straminergon > Straminergon stramineum. The sequence goes on along the minus strand of OY987264.1, from coordinate 10,351,393 downwards.
CACCCGTGGTGGATACTCGAGGTTCGATCTGATCTTCTCCACTTACATTTGGGCAGATTTTCATAGACCATTGCAGGAACTTGGGGGATTACTTTCGAGGTCCAGTTGTCAAGGAGCTATTTCAAGATGTGGAACTTCAAGAGATAGTTTAATTTATTTATTATATTTCCCGATATATCTAACTTGGCTATCAATCAAAGAGTGACGTGTATAGTACCTCAGACAGTCAGACAGTGAGGTGTACACAAAATACGTCCTGATATCAAAAGCATAGCGTAACCGTCAAATTGAAGGTTGCCAATTTCAAACCACTCTCGATTTGAATACATACCAACTGAAGTTAGGGATTATTCTTCAACAGTCATACGTTAACATCAAATGATTCAATTATGACGCACTGTCGCCTTGTTGACACAAACAGAGCATGCCATATAGCTCTTCGTCTCTTCTCTTTTCGAAACACAGAGTCAGTAGTAGAGAGAAATTCTTAAAATGAACTCGAGGTACATCCGAACATACTGTATGTACGAAGGGTCCGACGAAGAGTCACCACTATGTCATTGAAAAATAATTGCTGGAATCCAAACAAATTTATCCTGTATAGAACTGAAGTAACCGAGACACAAACTAAGCAAGACAGTGTTTGATTAATCAGATGGAACAGTGTCATATACACGAGGTCTTTGTCCTCAAACTAATGGCCACTAAGCAGCCTGTCAATTCACTAGCTTCCTAAGTCGTGGTTAATCCACTCTTTGGGTACTACTCCGTAAGTACACAAACCAGTAAGTACTCTTAAAGAGCTAGACGAACTAAGGTTCTATGCAGTTCGAAGTTCATCCCATGCATGTAACAACAAGAACCTCATATTCGTTAAATTAAATGGTCAAGTGGTGCAGTTTAATCCATCGTCAGATCTATACCAATCCGAGCTAGCTTTTTGCACTAGCTCTGGTACGTCACTTGATAGTGGTGCTCTTAAACCCAGCAATTTAAAGGATATGACAAATCAATAAAGAATTTTGTGCGAAATCTTTTTGTACTCTCTATTCGCACAGCTCTATGCATGCCTAGCTACTTAATATCTACCGTAGCTCCAGAACTTCCACTGGAACTTGGGCCATGTCGGGAGCCACGTGAAGTATGACCTCCGCTTCGGGACAACCGGAGTGGCCGGATGAGGATCGACGTCGCCCTTGATTTGGCCCCGAGCAACTTTTTCCAGTTGTAACTTACCTTCGGAGATCGTCACTTCCATGTGCTCGTAATCACAACAGTCGTCCGAAGTGAAAATCAGCTTACTGAGCACATGACCAGCAGTTGCAGGCTCCAAGGAAAACTCTTGGTACGTCCAGTGGATGTCGATCTCGAGGTTGTGCTCAGACCCATCCGCAATTGTGGCCAGTTTTGCAAAGCAGCTATTGCTCCCAACTCGAAGGACCAACTCTTGCTTCGTGCGGTTCACGATCATGGTCTTCACCTTCGTGTTCACCATGACGACTAAATCGAAAGCAGATCGATTGACAGACTACTACTGATAGACCTCGGTCGATATTTACTGTACGTGGTGGGGGTACGTGACGAACTGCAGCTCGCCAGATTGGGTACGTATACAAGAACCGGCCGGGACAAGAGCGAGAAAATAAGAGAACACTTACAATGGCATGCACTTTGTAAACTAATAAGCTTAACGTACATATATAAGGTTTCAGACTTTCAGGTTGTCAATTTCGATCTTGAGTCCTCCCTGGAGTGCGTGCCCATGAAGTAAAAAAGCGGTTATGTCGGCGGATGACGACGGGTCTACAGTTTCAATTCAGTCTCCAAGTCCTCGTTACTACAAGTTGAATTTTTCTACGAAATAGCAGCCGACTTCTTAGGACTATGGTCAATTTCATTAAAATGGGGGTATTCAAACGCCATTTTTCAGACCGCGCAGTCTGAACTGTAAGGAAAGGATCATCTAAGACTGTTATACATTTCAGACATCTAGGACACCTATAGATCTCACAAATCTAAAAACATTATAGATTTTCAGATAATGCGATCTAAAATATCTATGACATGTCTAGATTTGAGACATTTAAGATATATGTAGATTTCTACATCTAGGACAATTTTAGATTTCAGACCATGTCAACCAATGTCCAGGAAGAACCGGAGGCTAGTTCGAAGTTAGCCAGTGGAATTGGTAAAAAACCCGGTTGCTATTTGAAAACATTTGCTAAAAACCAGTGGAAAAAAACAAAAAAAATCGATTCTGAATGGGAAATAGAGAAAATAACTAGACTCTATATTTGAAAAACGGGTTCAACTTGGGAATTGAAGGAAAATAGCTAGTAAAATTCAAAAAAATTCCCGAACGTTGATGCCAACATAGTGAAATGGACCACCAATTGACTAGAATACTACCATTTTACTCGAACACTACCATTTTAATGAAATTGACCATTATTCTACTTTTATTGTGTATTCGTATTGTCTGTGAAGACAAAGGGTTCATCCACTAGAAGAAAACATCGTTGGTTTCAACAGAATTCAACTAACGCATAATTCTATTTTCTGCAAAAAAATGCAAAAACTACATTGGTTGCAATGAAGTTTCTACATTTTTTGGCAAAAAACAGAATTTTGCATCAACTGAATTCTCTTGAAACCAATGTTGTTTTCTTCTACATTGAATAGGGGTATTATGGGGACCCATACTAATTATTCAACATTTCACACTATATAAATATCTACCTTTACTATATATTAGTAGTTATTGAAGTGTTCCAGAGATGTACATCATGTTTCAAACATCTACAGTTTTCTACAATTTGTCCCTTTAATTTTTTGGTCCCCTTAATACCCCTATTCAGTGTAGTGATCTGACAAGTCCATATACATGGATACTACCAAGTACTCAGTAGTTGGTACTACCCCCTGTATCTAGTAATCCACTTGATCATAAATTCCACTACACTAGGATTGTTAAAGGCATAAGAGCAATACTTCTTAAAAATTAATTATCATCATTGATTATATCTCTTTGACCATAATAAGACAATATTCATTAAAATGAGAGATTTCCAATGAAATGGGAGGTGTGGAGCCTCGCTTTTGACACACAAAACATGATATTTATCCTATTGAGGGAATTCTTTGAATTGGAGAGATAGAAGAGCAGGAAATAAATTGACTATGAAAAAAATTGTTGAAAAAACAATAATTTTCATTAAAATGAGAGTAAGAATGTTTTTAAAATTGAGACTATTTAGGTCGAATCAACCTAAATAGTTTGAAAAGACAAGTTGGATTTGTTTAATTAGGTCGAATCGACCTAAATAGTTTGAAAAAACAAGCTTGGATTTGTCTAATTAGGTCGATTCGACCTAAATAGTCAAATGAAGCTTGTCTTTCTGAAACTATTTAGGTTGAATCGACCTAAATGGTCAAATCAAGCTTGTCTTTTCAAACTATTTAGATTGATTCCACCTAAATAGTCTCAAATTTAAAAACATTTTCACTCTCATTTTAATGAAAATTGTTGTTTTCTCAATGATGGCACCTAAATCAACCTAAATGGACATGGTTAATTTGAGAGGTCCCTAATCTCTCAAAATAATGAATATCATGTTTAATCAAATAAGAATTTTTTTTCCTTGTTATTGAAAGCTAATTATAAGCATCTATCAACTTTCAAAGCATAATTTTCTTAATTACTTATTACAGAATTATTTTTTCTATAGGCTTGCACATTTTCTACCTTTTTTCCCCTAAAACCTACTCTTGAATAGTTTATTTCATTTAACGATGATTGCGAGAAAAATTATATTAATTTCCATCACTCTATATGTTGAAGTATTTTTCAATAACAACTTTAAATACAATGATTAATTCAATGTAAATGAAATTATTTGTATAAATAGTCAAGGTGGATATGGACATTTTAATTTTTATGTAAAAAAATGTAATTTTCTAAAATGAATTTTGTTGAAAATGTTGATTTTTGAAAATATTTAATTCTTGTGGGAGATTTAGGTTTTTGTTAAGTGTATGCCATCCTAAAGAACTTGAAGTTGAAATCTAGAGGGGATGGTCTTTTAATAGATGAGAAGGCAAAAGCTACTATATAAAGGAGTTTTTTAAATAAGTAATTCTAGATATGGTATGAAAGTCTATAAACTAAGCAAATCTTTTTTGAATGAAATTTTAAAAATCAATTAGAAAATTATTTTGGATTTTCTTTAGGTGAATGACTATTTGTATATGTCAAATTTGATTTTAAAATTATTTTCTAAATTTTTCCAAATTATAATATATGTCAAAGTTGTCACGCCCCTTAGTGACACTTACCACCTTAAGTTCCCTTCCAATGCTTCTCAAGCACTTGATACTTTAGTGGCACCAAGGGTCACGCTCTTCTAACACTGCACATGCCATGCACATCCAATGTTAGTCCTCAATTCCAACTCTTTGTGCTAAGTCCTAGTCACCGGGACTACTAGCGCACACACATACACATCATGACACCAGAGCATGTTACTTGGTAACATGAGGCGGAACTTCCATCTTATTGTGCAAGGACCCATGGTGGCACTACTCACCATGGTCCTAACCGCCCTTGAGTGTAACCCCAACTCCATACTACGCTCCTTGTATATTTGCTACTTTCCACTTCATCACTAATCGGGACTCACCATTCGGGACACCTCACATAGCCTAGCAAGGAGTGGGACTCCACCCAACCGGTGCCACGGGACACACCCAAGTGTCCCATGGTGCCTTGGAATGGTGATGACCCCACATCACCAATCTTGAGTCACCGGGACTCACCAAGGCTCCAAGAGGGAGTGAGGAGGGAGACCAACCCCTCCTATAGTACTTTCTGTGGGATTTGGCAGACCTCCCCCCTTGTATGTCAAGGGGGACTCCCAAACACCCTTTGATTTTGGAAGACCACCCCGTTTCTCCCGATTCGCGCTAGTTTGGGACTCCCGAACTTCCACCCGGCATAACTTTGTGGTCCGGGATCCAAATCGCACATGCGACCCCATTTTCGACATCTATACGACGCGTAGATGCCGATGGACTACTCACTTGTTCCATTCGGATAAGTACTCGCAAAGTTATCGCCCTCCAAAGATTCGGGACACTCACGGCGCGACCGTGACACCCCAACTTTGAACGCCCATAACTTTTGACTCGCAAGTCCAAATCACACGTTCTTTAGACGACTAGAAGTGTCTTCTCAAGACCTTTCCAAGAATGTATCACACGCCCCCAAATTCTTCCAGATCAGAGCGCTGCATTGCTCTGATCGCTCGGGACTCTTAGTCCCCCTCACCTCATCTTTTGCAAGGCTTGGGGAGTCACCCCCAATGTCCCCCTTGCTCACCAAGGTGGCACGGGCACGCCTTGTGATGAGGGTCGTGACAAAAGTGCTTATGTATTCTTCTTTGAGGTCATTTTTTTTAAAATTTTGCATTTCTTTACTTTCCCTCTTTAAAAAATTATTCTATACTTGAATTTTTAAATGTAAAATCTTCTTAAAGCTTGCATTTCCTACATATGTCTACAATTTGTCTTTATTTTTTATTTAAAGATTTTTTTTATAAAAATTTAAAAATTTTCTAAAAAAATTACAAATATTAGAACAAACACAACAAAATCAACAAAATTTTCAATCATGCAATGGTATGAAAGTGGTCATTTTAGACCATTTAGGCACTTAACCCTAAAGACCAAATCAATCATATAATGGTTGCTATCCAATTTGGGGGCAACAATTTCAGATGTAATTTTTTTAAAATTAAAAAACATTAGATTGGATTGCCTTTCTATTTTAATATTCAAGTCTAAGATTGCTATAATCAAACAAAATTAATAAAGAAAATAGCTTAAAGTGGTTGGTATTTGCCTACTATTGGAACATTTTCTATTTGGATTTTGGAAAAAGTATTGATGTTATCATCCTAGGTGGTTGGACTTTCATCATTAAATCTTATGCCTTTTTCACAAATCAATTGAAATTGAAATTTTGACCAATCATCGATAGTTCCAAATGCTAAATATAAAAATTCTATTATTGATGAATTTTTGAAGTCAAATCTTTGAAATTCATTTGAAGCGAATCTATAAATATTTTTAAAATTTTGACCATAGCTAGGAATATTCTACTTCTTTCCTCATACTTCAAATTGTCTTCTTTATCTAATGCAAACTTCAAAAAGTTATACAACTTATATTTTATAATATATTTGTATTATAAAATACAAATGTATACATTTGTATTTTTTCCCAAATCCTTAGTATTTTAGTGGTTAATTAACTCCTAAATTTGAAAATCCCTAAATGGTCAATCTAAGTGATTGTTCTTATATCCGTAGGAGTTAAAACAAATCATTAGAATATTTCAAAGAAGGTAGAAAAATATTCCAATTGAAGAAAGACCGATTGAGGTTTTATTTTTTGAAGTATGAAAAAATGTTCAAAATGTTGTTATAATTGATTATAAGCTTCTCAACCACTTCCTACTTTTTATTATAGCATTGAAAAGAGATTGAGTTCAAATTTCAATACTATAAAATATTTGTTTGTTTATAAATATTCAATACTAAAATAAATCAATGCAATGATCATTTTAGAAAGATTTTTAAGTAGAATTTTTTGAAAATTTTGAATTTTTTTTATAATCAATACAATTAAAATTGTATTTCTTGTGGTGATAATCTTTTGAAGTGTTCATGGAAACAAATCAAGAGTAAATAAATTGAAACATAAAACCATGCTCATTTGCTTTGAGATGATCATATCTACCATAACCACATTAATAACCTCTAGACGGGTCCATACATTCAAAAAGTGAATGTGCTGGTCCAAGATGATCCTAAACTATTGGGTGATGGTGGTGAGGTACCCAAATTGAACGGCATGGTTGCAGATTTGATACCTAGTGGCAATAGGTTCTTTACTTTATATGAAATCAACCTCTCTTTTTGATGAAACAACCCTTGCAATGTGTTTAACCCCTAAATGCCCAAGGCACCAGATTTTGGTGTTTCGAAAACTTTGAAGTTAAGTAAAACCCAACCAAATTACTATTATTAGTAGTTTTTATTTTTGGAGAATTCTTTTTGAAGTCTAGTTTTAGGATCAAAAAGTTGATATGAAAAATAAAGGATTATGATTTTTCTATTGAAGATTTAGTGCAAGGATGCCCATTGCAATCTTGACTTCCTGTAGTGTTGAGGGCTCTTGGAAATGAGCCTCAAATACACTAGATCTTGGAGGCAAAATCACATTCAAAATTCATTTAAAAAAATTGTAGAATAGATTTTGAAAGGTCGTAAATTGATTAGGGTTGTGCATGCTAGGCCCTATAACCTCATATTTTTTTAGTAACCAACTTTTTAGAGTTGACATGCAAAAAGTAAATTGAAAAATTTTCACAGTTTTTACACCCTCATGATCAAACATTATAATCTTTCAATCTATAAGTAATATTGTTATGTTTTCTTTTCGTATGTGATCTCTAACATGTCTAGTTTGAATTTGTACGGTTACAATTCAAAAGAAATTGGTGCAACTTATGAAAATGTTGACTTTTTGTTCAATTTAGAGCAAATTTCAAGGAGCTCCAAACAGGCCTTGGGCATTTAGGGGTTAATGAATGCATTTGTTTCAAAAAACAAAAAGAAACAAAAAGTGAGTGTGCCTTGGTGAAACTCAATTTGGACTGACCCTAAAAATCTTTACGTTTGGCATTCGAGGGTTGAAAACGTGCCTTGAGGATTCCAAACTGAACGAGGCATGTTACACGTTCGTCGAAGAAGACTTCGTTCAGGTTCCGTCGACGAAAACACTCTGGCAAAGGTTTCGAAGCTCCTTCACGCAGCGAAGAAACTGAAGGAATGAGGCCATGGCCACGGACAAGGACGCCGGCCAAACCGTGTGGCGAGTGAGACTCTTCTCTCGCTCCTCATCGTCTTCTGTCCACGCAGCTCTGGTGGAAGAATTTGCGCGATTGGAGCGCCGCATCTTCCCAAAGCACGAGTCTCTTTCGTCCTCCTTCGCACAGGTTTGACAATTTTTCTATCACCTCGTGTTTCTGGTACTCGAGGGTTAAATTTGCAGCTCAGGGTTTCGTTTTGTGCAGAAAAAAGGATCCACACAGTAATTCGCTTGATGGAGAAGTGGCGTTCCCAATTTCACTGAGTTTCACTTTCCATGAAATGGGATTGAATGCTCTTTGAGGACTAATTTAAATTCTCTTCGCTGATGTTCGAAGCTCTATCGCTGTGGATATTATAATCTAGGAATTCTCAGTCTCCAAATTGCTGATTGAACGCGAGTCTGGATCTGAAATTCTTAAACCCTGCACCTCTACGATGAAACCCTAATTTGACGGATAGATCAGGACAAGTAGTAAATACTCTGAATTATAATAATTTAGAAAGCAGTCCAACACTGCCTGAAAACTGATTGAAATGCTTTTCAGAAAGTGAGCGTCCAGTTTTAGTTACAGAAAGCTATTCTGCGTGTCGCAGTAGCGATCTCTTGACACTTCACTTCGAAATCTTATGTTTTACTCTTCCCAGTGGTCGAGTACATGAGCTCTCGTATAATCGTAGAGAGAAAGAGAGAAGAGACTCGATCATCTGATCGTGTTTTATCATTAGATGTTGCTATTAAGCACTTGAAAATCTTGAGAATCATGGATGTGAATTGAACAGTACTCAACCTTATGATTTGCTACTAGCTGCGAGGAACAATTGGACTTTGTGATTTGCTAAGAGTGCGAAGAGGTTGAGCGTGCAGGTTGAATTGTCGAGCGCTAGAAGGACTCTGCTCCTGCTTATTCCCAGGCTGTTCTGATCTGAGCTTGGAAATTTTTGGACAGGAGGTCAAAAAGAGGAATCAAATCGTGCTCTATGTTCTCAAAGACGATGCACTGAAGGGAGTAGGTGATGTTGAAGAGATTGCAGATCCTGCAAAAGTTGCCGGATATCTAATGTATGCATGGACCTCACTTGCAGCATCCATTACTAAGCTCGCAGGTACTCATATCATTCCTCATATCCACTTCTTGGTATTGACATACATGGCACTTGTCTGGATCATGACCTGTGTAATCCGGTTTGTTTACTTTTACACTCCAACGAACCTGAACAGAATACAGTGACCACCAAAATTGAGTCCGTCAGTGTTTGCATCATTTTCCTTGAGAAAGCTATTCAGAATGCTTGTGTGAATAATACCAAAGTGTTTGCACAGAAGTTCTATTATACAATGTCTCTTTGAAATCGAACATTCCACCGATTTACCGTGACTCTGTCAGTGTGGACTTTCTTGTTTATCAATTTGTATTGAATATGTTCATAGTGACAATTGAAAGTGGTACAAACTGAAATTATTGCTTCCTCGTGCTCATGGTACAATGGATGGTCATTTCTTATCAGTCGACAGTTTGGTGTTGATTTATACAATTGTGTCGTTACAGTGAGGGAGACTTGCCGGCGACAAGGTTACGGTGAAGCACTGATTCATGCAGCCGTTCAACAAATTCGTGACCGAAGACTCCAATGTGTGAATCTTCATGTAGATCCAACTCGCTCTGCTGCTGTTGCTCTGTACAAGAAGAACGGGTTCTTCGTGGAGACAACCGTGAAGTCATACTATGCTGCAGACAGGGATGCTTATAGAATGGTCCTCCAATTAACCTCGCCAGAAGACCTTTGAGCTGAGGGTTAGGGAACATTCCAGTTTTTGGCTATTTTATTATTGGTTGTATTCTTGTGGCAAAGAAATTTTAAAAGTCAATATCTTTCGCTGAGTTCGTTTAAATGTTGTGAAATCACCTCTTTGCAATTGCTCTCTTTGAAGACCTTTATGCAGTACTAAGAAGACTCTTATAGGCAATGACCAAACGAAAGAAGCATATGCCTTCATGTATAGATGTATACTTGCTATTAACTCCAATTTTTTAATTGTACATTATTCACATGCCATCCACCAAGGCCATAACAATTTAATTCTTAATACAAGGTGCATATTGCAAAATGGACCCCTAGAAATTCTTGCCTATAATGTACACTTTAGAATGAGTTCTCCAATTTGATATTGGATATCCCTATATTCAATAGTTTGAAGATTCATAATTTATTAGTACTTGAGAGTATCTAAAATGAACTTGATCCTAATGTGAGCTTGTACACAAAAATTGTTTTCCACAAACTTGTCAAGTCTCATTTACAATATTTAAAAATTTTTTTTAGATGGAATGTATGTTCTTTCTCATTTCTTTTACAATTGAGTCATGGAAATATTTATTAGATTGAATTGTTGTTAGAAAATTTTGTATATTAAATTTTATGAAAAGAAAACATCTTAATTAAATATCTTCTTTTAATTGCATCAATGTTCTATAGTAGTTTTGAGCGAAATCTAGAACAAGTTAACCAAAGACATTTTTGGATCAAAACATTCACTTTATATATTATTGATTTAATTTACAATTTGCTTTCAAGGTAATTAAAATCTAACAATGTATTTAATTTACTTTTATTGTAGTTAAGTAAAAAGATACAACTTTACTAATCTAGAAATCTACAATTTATTTTTATGGAGATGTTTAATTCTTTTTTGATGTGTTCAACTATTTTATTGTAGTTGATATGATTTACTCTTAGTTAATTTGTTTGTCAATTTGAGCCCGAGCCTTTTATAAATCTTTCAATCCTTATGAAGTATGGACACCTAAAAACACCACTTTTTTTTATTGTGCACTATTTCTATTCTTAGATTGATTCAAACAATTACACTCCAATTGGCAATTGAAAGGAGATTTCAATGCACCAAAGAATGCATCCTTTGGATACCTATATATAAAAATTATGAGGGATAAAAAAATTGCCATAGATGTTCTAAAATTGTTTCTTTATAAGAAATACATATTGATGTAGGATTGTAGGAGATGTACATAATGAGAACATTTTTTCAAGTGGCACTTTTAGGCTCCTCGCATATTTGGATGTCCCTAGTACCTAATTAACCCCTAATGAACCAAGGAGGGGGGGGGGGGACTTTCAAAATGGGCCAAAACTACCAAGAATTTGAACAATTTGTTTGCTCATTTTTTCTTGAGATTATATAGTGGAATGTATCCATAGGATCTTGAAGTGCACATTGGAAGTGAGCACTTCAAAAAAATTCAAATTATTTGACCACACAATTTAGTAGATATTTAAATTTGAAGTTTTATTTGGGTCAATGAAAAAATAGGGCAATGAACTTTGAAGGAGCATATCTTAGTGAGAATATTTTCAAATTATGACCTTCTAGTGAAAGATAAGAGAGTTGAGAATGCTCATGTAAAATTTCACTACATTACTGTCATTTTGCAATTTGGGGTGGAGCTTGCAATGCACATGCATAGTAGTCACTAAAAATGATAGTGGTGTTTGTAAGAAAAACAATAATGGGTATACTTGTCTTCTCCTTGAGCTCCTTAAATTAGGCTTTTTGAGGTGGGCAACAATCACATTGGTTGGCTAACTTTTTAATCCATGCCCCATCTATACCAAAAAACATGAGCCTAGAACTATAGTACTCCTTTCAACTTAAAAAAATTGCACAAGTTAGAGTTTAACTTGAAATTTGATGAAACTACCACCATTAGATTTATATCATATTCTACTTTTTGAAATAATATCTATAAAAAATACAAAGTGTTGATGTGGGGGTACCCACCTTAGTTAAATGACATGTAGATTGGACAATAGGTCTAGAAATCCAAAGTTCTAATTGAGGTATAAAGTGGAAACATCTAAAACCATCAAAATAACCAATTCAACATAGCTGGAGGCCTTCTTTTTAAGAAAAAATATTTTGGAGTACTAGCAATTGAAATTTGAAAATTATGAATTTAAAAAAAAATAGGATTTTTGGATACGACATTGATCTAAATTCTATGAAGTTTCAAATTCAAAGTTTCAAACTCCCTAAGGCACCTTGAACCACATTTTAGAAAAATTGTAATACCAAAATTTAGAAAAATCAATAGTCAACCAATCATAGTTAAGTATGAAGACGATGTAGTGACACTTTTGGAGGACACTTCAAGGGAAGTCTACTATATTGGAGTGGGTATAAGGATAGTGTTGGATGTTTTCACTTTAATTGGATGAAGACAATTGGGTAACCAATCAAAGAATGCTTATCCAAGGGCAATTGGATGAAAAAGGGAATGAGGATGGGATCGTGAAAGGAACATGTTGGGATTAACAAGAGAACATAATGGGTTTCTTTCTTAAAGTTTGTCCAAAGCATTAGGGACTTTCAAGCTTACATTAGCCTTCTAATTCACCTAGATTTTTTCTTAATTCAATTGTTAGGGGACTTTATGAAAAAATAGTGAATCTTTGAATTCATTGTTGGGATTCTTGTTTTGATAAAATGTATGATGATGATGTGTGTATTTTGAAAAAATAATATATTGTATTGTGAATTCTAAGCACATCTTGACATTGCAAGATTTTATTGTAGGTATTCCTTGTCTCTGTTATTTCTAAAATTAGTAGAAATATATCTAACGTGGACTTTACTAATTACTATGGTAGATTTTTAAGTTCAAAATTCATAGTAAAAAGTTCCCATAGATTATAGTCAAAGTCATTTGAAATTTTAGAGTTTGATTTAAATAGATTTCTTTTGGAACTTTTACAATATACTATCTTCCAATCTACATGGAAAAACTTCATAATGATTTTCTTCATGCTTCTGTACAAGTGAAGTAAAAGATTCTACAATGAGATTTGGAAAAACAATTTTCTTTTGTTTGTGTAGCTCAATGCACTAGAAATGGCATTTTTGAGTGTTTTTTGAGTCAAGAATGGCCTTGGGATTATAGGATTAATTACATAGAATATTAACATTATTTTAGAAGAGATAATGATTAATAAGCTCAACTTCTAGGCAATTTGAGATCTCACTTTATCATTTTTTTATTTAGACATTTCATTTCAATTTTCAAATTCTAAATCTCAATTTCACCAAAAGAGTTTCAAAATTTATCTTTAAATGGGTGTTTACAAGCCTAGGATACACAAGTGTTTTTTGTCACAATGCACTAATATATAATGTTTGAAAAATGTCCATTGTTAATGTCCATTGAACTTGAAGTGGAGGACAACTTTAGACAAGATAAGTCATTTAGTCTTCTACACCTCACCCAAAAAGAATTTAAATAATCTTTAGGTGCTCAAAATAGGGTAATTCACACCTAAAGAGTGCTTTGTCACAATACATCATACATACTAAATTTGGATATTTCATTTGAGAAATATTATGATAATCTCTATTTTATTAATATGGGTGATTGCAAAAAACACTTGATGTTTTTGACTCAAAAATGTAGTTTTTGGCCATAGGACTCGCAATATTATGTAGTACTATCAATACTATGTATCAATAGTGCCCCTGCAAATCTAAATCGTTGATTTTGGGTGCCTACAGATTAGAACTGCCAATTTAGTACTATACAATAGTATTGACTACTGCAAGTGCTACGAAAGTCATAGTGAGTAGAAAATGGAATAAAAGGGGTTTGTGAACCTTTTTATTTTTAGTAATTAAGAAAAAATTCATAAAAGAGGACAATTCGTTAGAGAAGATTGTGCTCAAATTACACAAAAGAATTCATGTAGGAAATTTTTTTCCTCTTTGTAGCCTTCGAGCAAAGAAAGGTCACTTTGATCCCATGTGTACAACTAACATGTTGATATTTTCAAAAAAAGTCATGCGAGTTTGTGTTATGTTAGTAGACCTCTAATATGTTCAATTCATGGCTTCAAATTCGCATTTTTGGGTCAAAAATAGGACTAATAAATCCAAAATGGCCAAAGTAGACATCCAATTGGAGGCAAGTTAAAAATAGTAAACTAATTCTTAAAAAATTGAAAAGTTATACAATGTCTAAAACTACCGCATGTACCTTCAGTCTAAATTTCATGCCAAATGATCAAACAATGCAAAAATTATGAGCAAAAGACCACCCATCCAAGGGCAAGAGGACAAAAAATAGCACAAGTGTTTCTTGCAATCACCCATATAGTTTTTACAATTGAAGTAATGGTATTTTTTCTTGAAGTTCATACATTAGGAAAAGAATAGACCCTCGAAGTGGGCCGCCTTGAAGAGCCCTCTAAGAATTCCCCTCCAAAGTTCATGAAAATAGACTTTTCAAGAAAATGATGAATTTTTTTCTCTATCTCCATTCACCCTCATAGTGATGACAAATTGTAGGTAGATTACATGGATTGGCTTAGAAAATGTGTACAATACTCTAAATTTGACAATGCTCTTACGCTCTCTTATTCTATCTAGCTTAAATAATCCAAAAAGTTCTCAATCATTCCAATTGGTTGATTTGGACAACCTACTTAGTTTAATAGTAATTGTACTCATTAGAGAAAATTTGGACTCTTGGGAAGGCCTCTTAGAGAGCATGTAGGAGACCCCATTTAACATTTAAATTTAAATTTGTACTTTGAGAAAAATAAAGACATGTTAATCCCCTATTTCCACCCATGTACTTTGTATAAAGAATGATCATGATTTTACTAAGGTCTTCTTCCATTGGTTGTGGAAGAGATTGTACTATATTGCTATATTATTCTCTATACATTTACCAAGGTTAATAATATTTGATCTAATTATATTCTATCATGTGATGAAGACCTTAGTACAACAATCTATAGGACAAATTTTGAATGTGCATGGTAGTGATGGTACCCTAATAGTGTACATTGTATTTAGGTATTGGTCTATCATTCATTGTTTATTTGTAAACTTAGTGATTGAAGTGCTAAGTACTATGAAGTATGTACAATGTGGCTATGCACTTTTTCTTACCATGTGGTATATCATCATTGATGTCCTCACCATACTTAATAAAAAATTAGAATACTTTTATTAAAAAAAAGCATAATCCAAGTTGTATAAGTTAGCACATGTGATGTACATCACACAAGGTAGTGACATTTTTTGATACCTTTAATAGGCTCCCCTATGACTCTTTTAATAGCTTTGCTTGTCAAAGTGAAGGAGCCTTCTCAAGAGTCCAAATTTCCTCTAATGAATGTATTAATGTAACATATGATGGTCTTTACTAATGTTCATCATAGTGTGCAGCAACTTTACAATGTTTTTTAGTAAATCAATTGGTACATAGAATAATTTAATAGAATAAAAAATCATTACAAGCTTTGAGAAACATATACAAGATAGAGACATAAATGTGAGAGAAGTTGCATATGTGTCATACTAATTACATAGACTTCCTAATATAGCCTCCAAATATACCCTTGCTTGTCAAATGCTTAGGGACTTTTGAAATCATAAAAGACAATTTTCGTGAGTGAAATCACAATAACATATTACTATTTTGTTTATCATTGATGATGAAATTTGAAAAATTTGAATTCTTATTAGGATCATGGATCCCAAATTAGCAAAGAAAAGTTCCTTGATAAGTTCCAAAATACAATAATTAGCCCAAAAAGTAGATGCTAAGGACCTAATAAGTGTCTAATGAATGGTTTTTAGGAAAATTGAAGAAACAAAAAATGAACTTATTCATTTGAGAATTTGATAAGTTGTAGTTGACAACCTTGGTGATAGGGTTACAAGGTAGCTTGATAGAGCTGCATCCATTCAAGGCAATTTTTTTTTAATTTTTTGTTGGTAGAGTGACTTGAACCATGGAAAGCATGCCATTTAGAAAAAAAATGGATAGAATCATCCATATGAATATATGTTCATCCACAAAATTATCTTTTACGTATCTTTCATCCAAATATTGACAAGCAATTTTTTGAGAAGGATTCAACGATGTCATCAATCTTTTGTGTAGTTTCAAAGTAGCTACAAGCTAGTTTTGTCAAAGTAGTCGGTGTCAAAATGAGATAAAATTCTGACAAAAGTTTGCCAAGAAGAAAATTTGGTTGTTCTAGGGTTAACCATCTTAATGGAGAACAAGTTATAACATCAGTCCCAAACACGATGGAGAGAAAAACTTTCCCTTGGCTCCCCTGTTGAAACTATTGCAATAACATGCAACCTAGTATACTGTAGCAACAATTCACACAAAGCTCTTTACCCGAAAAACAAGTACTCACGACACCTTTGGCAGCAAGACAGATATATTATACTCAACATACTTGTCATACACCCCTCTGCACTAAGCCATGCACAGAGTACACTATCGCTGCAAAAGCTCTAACACAGTGACTAGCATCAACGCGGTGTATATACACACACACACGAGAGCATTCAATTACAGTCTTTAAGGTTAACGCCTTGACACTTAACTGAAAGTACTAGTCATCATGAAAACTAGAATGCTCCACTAGCTTCGCTGGTTCGTCTTCCAGATGCAAAGGACTGCATCGCTGGCTCATCATTTCGCCCAGTGTTCTTGGCTTCTAGGTGTAGGTCATCTAGTGTGGATTTCGACTTGGGTCCAACACTCCCACTCCCACTGTGATGACCTACATAGATCTCCCACTTCAACACAGTGTGTTATAGGTAAGAGACCCTGCTAAACCACGGAGTTGCTGGAACCGATCTCGAGGGAGAGCCTTTGTCATGATATCCGCTAGCTGGTCTTCAGTACAGACATACATGATAATAATTTGACCATCTGATTCTGCATCTCGGATCTTGTGGTATTTGGTGTCGATATATTTAGTTCGTTGATGGAACACGGGATTCTTGACCAACCGGATAGCAGACTGGTTATCGCAAAATAATGGCGTAGGGTATTGTTGGGGGGATCGAAGACTGTGGAGCAAACGTCTCATCCATAAAATTTCTTGACTGGCTAAACCAACTGCAATATACTCAGATTCGGTAGTATTGAGCAAGGTACAGGTCTGTTTTCGACTGCCCCATGCTATTGGGCCACCATTGAGTAATAAGAGAAACCCAGATCGCGATTTACGATCGTCGCAATTTGTAGCGTAATCCGCATCGCAGTAGGCAGTAAGTTGGTTGGGATGAGTCCCATGTCCATATGTTATGGTATGTGCAAGTGTCCCTTGTATGTACTTGAGAATTCACTTAACTCCCGAAACATGGGCGGCAGTGGGATTATTGTTGAATCTAGACATGTTGCTGACGGCATAACTGATATCGAAACATGTCCCTATATGAGCAAATTGGAGACAACCAATACACTCACGATATGGAAACGTTACCTTAGGGTCGTCCACTGTAGCAAGCCGCATGTGAGCTACACTGGATGGGTCCGATGGCACTGCAACAGAGTGGTTTCAAAAGGTTATGGGCCTCTATTCGTTTCCAACTAAAACTGCGTTTATTTTAGCCTTTTATTGTTTCTTTATTGCTCCGTTATCATGGCTGATAGTAGTCGTGATCTTGGAGGCATCTCCTGATTTAAAGGTCCAAATTTCCATATCTGGAAATTCCAGATGTGTGCAATATTACTTGGCAGAGAACTCATGGACGTTGTCGATGGTTCTGGAGTACAACCAGTTGCCACAGCTGAGAATGATGTCAAAGCTATATGGCGTAGAAAAGATAACCAGGCCGTTAGTTTGCTTTGTCAAGCCATTGATGAAACCATGCTTAAACATGTCACAAGTTGTGTCACATCTAAACAAATATGGGACAAGCTCAAGCTATGTCATGAACAGAATGCTTCTGAGAACATTCACACTCTCCAGCAAGAATTCTACAAGTGCTCCATGAGTCAGGGTGATAGCATTGCAGATTTCGTAGGGAAACTTGACGTGATAGTACAGTAGCTAGCCGCTAGAGGCAATACCACGTTTAACGAGCAAGCCGTGATCTCTAAGATTTTGTGCAATTTGCCAGGAGGGTTCGATAGTTTGATTCCTGCTTGGCGTATGCAACCAGATGCAGTAAAAACTTTAGACAACCTCACTCTCCAGTTATTACAAACAGAGAGTACGCTTAAATCTCGGATCGATGAGATCACTTCCACAGCCGCTTATATAGCTTCATCTAGTAGCAAGGCTACTGAATACACGCCCGAACAACGTGCAGCTAGGCGCAAAGAAATTAATGACCGCAAGAAAACTAGTAAGTGTTGGAAGTGCGGCATCATGGGGCACTGGGGGCGGGAGTGTTCAGCTAGTGAAGAAGATCAACGGAGACACCACGAATCACAAGCTGCGAGCCAGAACAGCAATGACCAATCAAAGAAGCGGTACCAGGGTCACAAAGCATTCATGGCTACGGTCGATGAAGTTCTCCCTACATCAAACTATTGGTACGTCGACAGTGGATGTACGGAGCACATGACTGACAACAAGTCGTACTTCTCCACATATCAAGATGTGTCGATGGAGCGCCGACCAGTTCAAGGCATTGGCGGTGCAATGCTTACGGTAGCAGGAGTTGGGGACATCTTCATTAAGATACAGCTCGATCAGCACCACACCTTTGGGATTCTAAAAGGGGTAATTCATGTCCCATCCCTTGGTCGAAATTTATTTTCATCATATGTTGCTACATAAAAGAAAATCTATACATTGCACACCGATACTAGGTGTCAGATGTTTGAAGCTGGCAAGGTTGTCTTGACGGGAAACATTTATAACTGCATGTACAAGCTTAACATTGAAGTTATTTACCCTGAAGTATCAACCTCAGCACTTGTCGCCACCTCGTTCGGTATTCCAACGTCTGTTGAGAGCAGACAAACGCTTGATTTGTGGCACTGTCGCCTGGCCCACCTTAACCACGCCATGATTTAAAAGATGGCCTCGCAGGGCATTGTTGATGGCCTTGTTCTCAATAGCCGGAAGAAATCTTTTTGCTCAGGCTGTGCCTATGGCAAACATTCCAGGACACCGTTTCCAACTGATGATCGACGAGAACGATCCAAGACCCTTGGTGATCTAATCCACTCTAACCTTTGTGGACCGATGAGTACGCCCTCAGTGGGAGGAGCATTATATTTTGCATTATTCAAAGACGATTGCTTTGGCTTCCGAGTCATTGAGTGCCTCAAAACCAAGGTTGAGACACTTCCAGCTTTCCAGAGATTTGTTGCCCAACTCAAGAGAGAGACCGATAGTATCGTCAAAGTAGTCCGTAGTGACAGAGGCACCGAATATACAAGTCAATTGTTTACACAGTACTTGGTGGAACAGCACATCAAGCAAGAGTTAACCACTTCGTATACACCACAGCAGAACGAAGCTGCCGAACGGGACATTCGCACGATTATGGAGGCAGTTCGAAGCATGCTTCATTCTTCCAAGGTTCATGTTCGTTTCTGGGCAGAGGCTGCACACATAGCTGTGTATACCTTAAATCGCACAGCCACCCGAACTGTAGAAGGAAGCACTCCCTTCGAACTGTGGTACAAGGAGAAACCCTCAGTCTCCCATATGTGAATCTTTGGGACCATTGCTTACATATATGTCCCAAAAAAATTACGGAAGAAGCTTACACCAAAGAGTCGGAAGGGTGTTTTTATGGGCTACTCAACTAGTAGTAAGGCCTACAGAGTGTGGAATAATGAACTTCAGCGAATTGATGAGAGCCGAGATGTTCTCTTCAATGAAACTCTTATTGGGACCACTCAAGACAATAGCCACACACACCAGTGGTTCAGGGTGGCTGAATAGCCCATAAAAACACCCTTCCGACTCTTTGGTGTAAGCTTCTTCCGTAATTTTTTTGGGACATATATGTAAGCAATGGTCCCAAAGATTCACATATGGGAGACTGAGGGTTTCTCCTTGTACCACAGTTCGAAGGGAGTGCTTCCTTCTACAGTTCGGGTGGCTGTGCGATTTAAGGTATACACAGCT